>OX451740.1:797712257-798312257 GCA_948472305.1 Vicia faba | reverse complement strand
CCTCAAGATACCTTTTTACTTCATGAAACCAGGGCTTTTCTGTTACCTCTTCAGTCTCAATGTCACAGCAATGTGCAGGTTCGTCCAATCTTTCAATGATAATCCGGGGAGCTTCGTTGTCCCAATTAACTTTGAACATAGAAGACATCGTAGCTAGCACGTCCGCCAACTGATTCTCCTCTCTAGGGAAGTGTTCAAAGGTTATTTCCTCGAAATGGGGAAGCAACGTCAACACATACTCCTTGTAAGGAATAAGATTTGGGTGTTTCATATCCCACTCGCCTTTGATCTGACTGATCACGAGAGTGGAATCTCCGAAGACACTTAGAAACTTAATCCTTAGGTCAATTGCTGCTCGAAGACCCATGATGCACACTTCATACTCTACCATATTATTGGTGCAGTTAAAACATAGTCGGGCGGTAAACGGAGTGTGAGAGCCTTTAGGAGATATGATCACGGCGCCAATGCCATTGCCTAAAGCATTCGAAGCTCCATCAAAGTACATAGACCATCGAGATCCTTCCCCATGTCCTTCATCCGGTCCAGGTGTCTCACAATCAGTTACCAACATGATATTCTCGTCCGAAAATTCAAAGTTCATAGACTGGTAATCATCCACTACCTGATGTGCCAAATGGTCTGCCAACACACTTCCCTTGATTTCCTTTTGGGTCGTATACTGGATGTCGTACTCAGTCAAGATCATTTTCCATCTCGCTATTCTTCCGGACAAGGCAGACTTTTCGAAGATATACTTGATTGGATCCATCTTTGATATCAACAAAGTAGTGTGAGTCAGCATATACTGTCTCAGCCGGCGAGAAGCCCATGCCAAAGCGCAACAAGTTTTCTCTAGCAACGAGTATCGGGTCTCACAGTCGGTAAACTTTTTGCTAAGGTAATAAATATCATGCTCTTTTCGGCCAGACTCGTCATGCTGCCCCAACACACACCCCATTGAGTTGTCGAGTACTGTCAAATATAAGATCATAGGTCTCCCTTCAACTTGAGGCATCAAAATAGGTGGCTCTTGGAGATACTCTTTGATCCTTTCAAAAGCGGTCTGGCATTCATTGTTCCAACGTACTACTTGATCTTTCTTCAGCAGCTTGAAGATTGGCTCACAAGTAGCAGTTAGGTGTGAGATGAATCGGGCAATGTAGTTCAGTCGTCCCAGGAAGCCTCTGACTTCTTTCTCTATTCTGGGAGCTGGCATCTCTTGTATGGCCTTCACTTTTGCAGGATCCACTTGAATACCTTTATCGCTTACGACGAAACCCAGCAGCTTACCAGATCTCACCCCGAAGGTGCACTTGTTCGGGTTTAACCTCAGCTTGTACAACTTCAACCTGTCAAATAGCTTCTGAAGGTGGTCAAGGTGTTCCTCCTCAGTTTGGGACCTTGCAATCATGTCATCGATGTGTACTTCAATCTCATGATGGATCATGTCATGAAACAAAGCAACCATGGCACACTGATACGTTACCCCAACATTTTTCAATCCAAAAGGCATGACCTTGTAGCAAAAGGTACCCCACTGAGTAACAAAAGTTGTCTTCTCCATGTCTTCGGGAGCCATTTTAATCTGATTATAACCGGAGAAACCATCCTTAAAGGAGAAGACTTTATGTTGAGCGGTGTTGTCAACCAGAACGTCAATATGAGGTAGAGGGAAGTCATCCTTGGGGCTTGCCCTGTTCAGATCCCTATAGTCAACACACATTCGAACCTTACCATCCTTTTTCGGCACTGGAACCACGTTGGCCACCCACTGAGGGTAAGAAGTAACTGCTAGAAAACCAGCGTCGAACTGTTTCATAACTTCAGCCTTGATTTTCTCAGACATCTCTGGGCGCATTCGGCGGACCTTTTGTTTTACTGGAGGACAGTCTTCCTTGGTAGGCAATCGGTGAACCACAATATCGGTATCCAACCCAGGCATGTCTTCATAAGACCAGGAAAAGATCTCAACATAGTCACGCAGCATCTGAATCAACCGTTACTTCACACTAAGCTCCAGATTTGCACCGACCCTGACCTCTTTCTTGTCCTCTTCTGTACCCAGATTCACTGATTCCACCGGCTCTTCGTGCGGCTGAATGGCCCTCTCTTCTTGAAGTAACAGTCTTGCAAGTTCACCAGGCACTTCGCAATCATCTTCACCTTCGTCTTCAGCTAAGTTGATCGGACTTTCGAAGTCATAATTGGCAGTAGCAGAGTCGTTACCAGTGAGATCCAGAGTGGATGTAGACCTGTATATGTGAGTGTGTGTAAAATAGCTGTTTTGCAATATAATATAAGAAAAATAAGGAGCGCAAGATTTGAAATGCAAGAAACGTCCAATGCTTTTATTAATGATATATGAAAATGACACACATAAAGCCCTCACAAATGAAGCCACAGTGCCTCGGGTAAGACATCGGGCCGTAAAGTTTAATACATTGTCTGTTACAAATTCAAAACAAGAAGTTTCATTACTGAGTAACAAAATAAATAGGGATGAAGTCCTTTGCTGTCCAGTTGCTTGGTCCACCGTTGGTCGTAGGATAGATCCAACTGTCGAACTCAGACTCTTCAACGTCGTCTTCAATGGCATTTACTCCTGAATTGCTGATGAACACGGGAGGTCTTCCGATCCGTGCATTCCGAACAGCCCTTTGAGCTTCTGCAGTTAAACCCAAACCAAACTTGTTAGTCTTCTGCGTAAAATCAGGGAGCTATCCACAATTCGCACACCCACCTTTCTCAACAACAGCCCGGGCATCCTTAAAGGAAGCCATCTTCATAGGAGAATCTTCAACAACAGTCTCAGCTGATGCCAGTGTCTGGGGAACCTCTTCAAAATGTTGAAATGGGGTCTCAATGAACTCCCCATCCATTTCTATGTATCGGAAAGATTTGAGGTGGCTAACCACGTACTCTTCCTTTCCTTGTACTGTCACAATCTTCCCTTTCACTGGGTACTTCATCTTCTGGTGGAGCATTGAGGTTACGGCCTCAGCTTTGTGGATCCATGGGCGACCCAGCAAACAAGAATAAGATGGTCGAATGTCCATCACATAGAATGTAGAGTTTAAAACCTGAGAACCAACCTTAATCGGAATATCCACTTCTCTGTGCACCATCCTCTTAGACCCATCAAAGGTCCTAACAACAATGTTGCTTGGCTTCAGCTCCAACCCTTCACAGTCCAACCAGTCTAGAGCTTTCTTAGGGAAGACGTTCAATGAGGAACCAGTATCCACTAATACATGAGCAAGAGTAGTGCCCCTGCATTCGATAGAGACATGCAGGGCATCATTGTGACTCTTCCCTTTAGCAGTCAAGTCGGCGTCAGAGAAACCCAACCCATTATCAGCAGTCAGATAGGCCACGCAATCTTTAAACTGATCAGTTGATGTCTCTTATGGTATGTGTGTAGTCTTCAGAAATGCAATCAGTGCCTTGGCATGGGCCTCTGAGCTTAGCAACAGTGACAACATAGATATCTTGGACGGGGTTTGCCCCAACTGCTCGACTACAGTGTAGTCGCTCTTTTTGATGATCTTTAAAATATCTTCCATCTCTTGTCTAGAAGCTTCAACAGTAATTGTCTTTGGTGCCTCCCTCTGGGCAGGCTCACTGGTGGTCCCTTTGCCCCGAGTGTCAGATGACTCGGTGACAGCGGTAAGAATAGGAACTTGAACAGGAATAGTAACAGGTACACTGGAAGGTGTAATAATAACAGGTTTTCGGGCAGTTGGCGGAGAGATATCATGTGAGAAAAGTCTTCCGTTGCGGGTGACTTTAGCAGGTCCAACAATGTTGCTGACGTTAGTATCAACATCTAACTCTTTTTTAACTCCATGAAAATAAACATAGGCCCCGTAATGCCATGGGACAGCTTTATCAGAGGTGTAGGGGATAGGCCCTGGAACAGTGATGATCAATGGTGCGATTCTTGGAACAGATGTAACTCTAATAGGATTCCTCGAGGGAGCCTTGGAAGAATTGTCGAAAATGGTAATAATGGCAACTTCTTCAGTACAAACTAAGGGAACAACAGTCTTCTCAAACAGAATTTCTTTACTATCCATCAGGTGTTGGACACCTGATTTCAAAAGATGGCAGCCGGTTGGTAGGGCAGAACACATATGGCAACCTTCGTCACAACCCGGAAATAAAGCGGCTAACAAAAGGTTCCTCTTCACAGTCATCAAGGGAGTGGCAATATCATTCATAGAAACCACAAACGAGTCTTCATCTATAGCATTCACTCCATGCTTGGGCATAGGAGCAGTCACAACATTAGGTCTTTCGGGCGCCTCGAACTCAATCTCTTTAGCATCAATTAAGTCTTGTATTTTGTTCTTCAAAGCCCAACAATCATATGTATTATGCCCCGGGCTATCAGAGTGAAAAGCACAACGGGCATTAGGGTTGTACTTTGGTGATGTAATGTTGGGATTCTGTGGAGCCTCCTTTGGAGTTACTAGATTGGTCTTTAGTAACTGCGGCAGAATCTGAGACAAAGTCATGCTGAGATGGGTGAATTGCATTCGAGGTTTCTCGGCCTTTTGTTGATTGTTGTGCTGAGTAGCACCAGCAGGTCTTGAAATAACAACCGCATTCACAGATTGGCGGTGTTTAGGTCTATTCTGGATTTTCGAACTGTAGACAGCACTGGACTCCTTCTTAAAAGGCTTTTTCTCGGTGCTCGATGAAGCACCCTTTTGTATCTTACCAACCTTAATACCAGCCTCAATCCTTTCACCGGTCATAATTAGCTCTGTAAACCCAGACGAAGAGCTTCCAATCAGATGGTTGAAAAATGGACCAGACAAGGTCCCCAGAAACATATCCACAAGCTCCCGATCAGCCAAGGGTGGTTGTACTCTTCCAGCGAGGTCCCTCCACTTCTGAGCATAATCTTTGAAACCTTCGCCCATTCCCATTGACATACCCTGGAGTTGGGTACGCGTGGGAGCAAGGTCGGAATTGTATTGGTACTGCCTGTAGAAAGCAGTAGCCAAATCTTCCCTATTGCGGATACTGGCTCCATCCAACTGGTAAAACCATTCAAGCTGAGTCCCTGAGAGACTGTATTGAAAGAAGTGAATCCATAGGTTCTTATCAGCGGTGTACGACTGAATATTCTTTATATATGACCGGAGGTGCAGCTTCGGACAAGAAACTCCGTCATACTTAGCAAAAGCTGGTGCTTTGAATTTATGGGGGATCACCACTCCAGATGATAGACCCAGATCACCAAAGTCCAGACCAGGCACTTTATGAACTTCCATCGCACTCAACCGGTCTTCCAGTTGTTTGTATCTATCCTCGGCCGGAGGATACTGATCTTCGTCGAAGTCTGTCTCATTGTCTGAGACCACAGGGCTAGGAGCCCTCCTTTCTTCCTGACTATCTTTCCCTCCAGATGAGGTGGTCAAATCAACTTCATCCCGTAGCCTGTTTCCAAACCTGTGACCTGTGTTACACAGGATTTTCCTCTTCTTCTTCTTATTCTTCTCTTTCAGAATCAGGGTCTTCAGATCTTGCTGACCCTTAGCTAGATTCATGAACAGCTCTTGGAATTGGGCATTCTGGGCCTGTAGGGCCTTGATTGCTTACTCAGTTGATGGTTCAGCAGACATGATGAGTGCTGAAATAAACAGCGAAGCAGATAAGAGACCTGTAATGGGTACCTGTTATGAAGTGCATGGGATGAAATGCATATGATATGATTTTAAAGACAATCGAGAGATTCAAATTTGTAAACCAGAAAGGAAACACACTTTTATTAGATAAACTTTGAAATTCAAATTGTTCAACAGATGCCCTTAAGGTGTTACAAGAAAGGAAATACTGAAAAGTAAATAAAACTGGAAAGGAAATAATCAAAGGACAATCAGTGCTCCCATGGTCGCTTCTTGTCGGTGCGGACATAGTCATTGAGAATCTGCTCGTTCTCCAACTGCCTTGTCAACTTCTGGATCTTCTGCTCTTGCTCGTTAAACTTTTCTCGGTAAGCATCCCGCTCTTCTCTCAACTGCATCCAAGACCTTTTCAGTGCCCCAATGTCAGTGGGCATATGAGGATGGAGGATGGTCGGAAGAACCCCTTCTTCATTAGTAAATTCAACAATGATAGGTAGGACGACTTCATACGACATACCCAGCTTTTGGGCACGGATACAGACCCATCTGAGATATGGCTCCATCGGAAGAGAAGTCTTTGGACCCAACTCGTATGGATCAGATCTATGAACTCTATCCCAAGCCCTTATGAATTTGCGGTGTTGCTTGTCGCTATCCCCTTGAAAATCCAAGATGATACTAGGCATTAACAGCTCATGAGGCCCTTCTCTTCTGGCTCTCCCAAACTGACATAAGGCCAAGCATGGATTGTAAGAGATTCCTCCATTGGTTCCTATCAGTGGAACATTGGGGTACTCCCCACAGCGATCAATGATAGCCACCTCGTCCATACCCTTGATAGTCCAGATGATATCATTATGAGAGAGAGACATAACCCTATAAGCCCAGCCCATGCCTTCTTTGTTCTTCAGCACTGATTTGCGGAGGTGCGAAATAAACCATCTCGCCAATAATGGAGCACAGCATATCAAGGTTCCCTGCTTTTGGGCAATACGGGCATAAAGCTGATGAAGAATGTCACCCAAGAGAGTGGGTACAGGATTACGAGAGATGAAGATTTTCACCGCGTTCACATCAACAAAGGAGTCAAGATTCGGAAACAATACCAAGCCATATATCAGAAGAGCAAGAATATCCTCGAATGCCTTGAAGTCTAGACTATCCCAGAAATAATTAGCCTTACCAACCAAGAACTTAGTCAAAAAGCCCTTTGCTCCACTTCTAGTCTCCCAATTAGCCATTACCTCATCATTTGTCATATGAAGGGATGAAGCAATCTCTTCCGGCCTAAGGATCTTCTCCCAACCAGTAAATGGGGTCTGCTCTAGAATAGATATACCAAGCAGCTCAGAGAACTCTTCTAAGGTGGGAACCAGCTGGTAGTCCTGAAAAGTAAAGCAATGGTACAGCGGATCATAGAATTGGACCAAAACACTCATCATCTGCTCGTCCAATTCGGAGGTAACCAAACTGAGAAGATACCCATGTCTTCTGATGAATAAGGTAGTGTCAGGCATCTTTGCAATCAATTCTTTAAGCATAGTGAGAACCTGGATAAAGTTAATCCGGATGGTATTCCTACACATGGGCATCGTGACCTACAAAATAGAACAAAGATGAATCCCTCCTGTCTTTGAAATAGGTTAGTCCAATGCAAGATGTATGCAATGTTATGATGTCATGATAGAGAGCACATCACAAGTATCCACAAATAGCAAACATGATAAAGGCACACAAGTCACACAGAGAGCCCTTAGATTTTAGGCTGGCAAGGAGCTTAGGTACTACCCTCTTTCAGTTCAGTTGGTTCAAACCTGTCCTAAAAATAGTAACCGGGTTCTAGAGGATCTCAATATCACTGACTACCCTCAATCGGTCATAATTCCAGTTTAGCAACCTTTTCTTGCAGCCAGAATCATCGTGAGAGTTTAGTCTCAATGAGTGTAGCATACTGCTACTGTTCTATGGCCAAGTTGGTCAATTTAAAGGTTCTAAGGTCAGTTGGTGCTTAATGACCCCTTAGATGATCCATATTCTCCTCGTTCCAACATAAGGGATATCGGTACAATCTAAAGTACCACACCAACGTAGCTATTGCTTCAACCGTATCGGTCTATGTCGTACAGTTCCCTCACAGTTTATTGCTACTTACCTAAAGGGTATCCCCCAGATCTGGGTTAGGATCTATAGTAACTCCGATACAAGCCCACAAGTATAAAGCATACAAAGCAAACAATTGAAAACACAATGATCTAATCCTAAGGTACACCCCACTTATTAAGCGTCCCCAGCAGAGTCGCCAGTTCTGTTATACGGTGGGAGAGAACTGACTTTTTTTTGGAATGCTGGTTTGCATTTTGCGTTTGATTTTGCAAAATTTCGCGGTAAGCAAGAGTCGCCACCGTCTTTTATTTTATCCAACAAGGAAAGGAAAAAAGCACAGAAAAATTCCTTTTTTGAGATGTTTCTCGGGTCCGGGGGGTAGATTATAGAAAGGGAAGGTGTTAGCACCCTTTCTATCTGTGGTTATCCACGGGCTCTTAGGTATTTGCTCAAAGTGTTTTCAAAATTTGCTTTTCTTTGTGTTTGTGGGTTTGAAGAAGTTTTTTTGTTTGAAAGGTGTAAGTGTGAAAAGTTTTGTTTTGTTTTTTGGAAAGAGCAAGTACTTAAGAACCATCTACCTACTCGAAAAAGGAATCAATTTGTGCGAATGTCCTTTAGACAATGCTATCCCACTATTGATGACTAGGTAGCATCGTCGTTGGAGTTTAAGGGTCAATTCGATTAAGGGACGTGCGGTTACTAAAGCAATGTTAGGACGCCTTAGCGGTAATCCTAATGTCTTAGATCATTTTTCTGAGGCAACCGTTTCGAGGCAACTATGATCTTTGGACAAGAGGGCGACCTCTAAAACTTCTTATACTTAATGACCACGTTCAAAGGCAACCAAGTGAGGTGTACCCTAAGAGTGCGCATGTGCGAGTGTGTTGTTTTCAGTTATTTTGTCTTTGTACATGTCAATGATTATCTATGTTGATTTTAGGTTAAACATTCGATCTTGTCATGCATTCCCTATTATCAAACATCTAACAGTTTATAACTTGCGGAAATTAAATTGTGGAATTTAAACTAGCTATTACAAGGCGTCGGGTATTTACATCGCCAAAAGCAACCCTTGAAATTAAAATGCGGAAAATAAAATAAAGCGGTAAAAATATTTAAAGTCCTATTAAACTATTACATTCCGGGAAACAGATACAATATTGAATAAAATGGATCGCGTGCGAGAAATTAAATCGAGCGAGTTCTAGGGTTTTGACCCTTTGATTATTAAAGAAAAGATTTTTTGGTTTATTTTTGAATTAAGAAAGGAATTAAATTAGGTTAAGCATTAAATTAATAAAAAAATCAATTAATTAATAATATTTTTTTTGGATTTTTGACATTTTAAAGAAATAAAAATAAGTTTGATCAATGTTAATAAAACCTAATTGTCTAAATTAATTTTAATTATTGCAACATGATATTAAAGTTATTCCTAATTAAAACTAAATTAATTAATTGATTTTGTTAATAAAAATAAAATGCTGAAAATGAATTTAATAAACAAAATATTTTTTTTGGTTTTTTTTATTTTAATGAGAAAAAGTTTTGATTGGTTAATTATTAAATAAAAATAACTAATTAAATAAAATAAATAGAGAGAAATAAAATAGAAAGACTTAGGGGGTGTGGGTCTGGAAAAGGAGTCTGATTAGCAATTCAAAGGCCCAATAGGCGCTGGCCTTGGATGACTTTTCTGATTCTCCACGCGCCCTTTGACTTGACCCCACCATAGGCCTTCATTCTGGACCACCAGATCTGGCCTGGGGGTCATCTGGCAAGTGATGGAGGGAGGGAGTATGATGGACCATGCATTTGGAATTGCACTGAATCACCTGGAGAAAAATAATACAAAGCATATGGGGGACCTGGGGTTCGAACCCAGGCCTCGTTGGTCACTGAACAATGCCTTTACCACTCAACCGGCACGTTTCATTTGTTAGTGTATTGGACAATAAATATAATATGGGAAAACAAATAAAATGCCAGAAAATATAAAAAAACACGCGCCAAGTTTGAATCAGCCAACTAGGGGGAGACGCGTCATCGTCTTCCTCGTTCAACCCTGGATATTTACCTGCGGATTTACATCCGCAGCTAAATTCGTATGTGTCTCCTAAAATCCAATCTAGGCCATAGAAATTGATTCCAAGCACATGGTCATGCTCGTCTACCCTCCCTGGTTACATTTATGCCCATCAATGGCTCCAACTTTGCTTGAAAAAGAAATTCCAAAAAAAAAAACCACGAACCCTAGATTCGGCTAGGGGGTTATAGGCCAGATAAACGCAATTGGCTAATGCAGAAAGCTTGTAAATTGAACAAGGATTATGAATATGCTCATAATTTGTGCCAAAGATGTAAGAAATAGGAGTTACGAATTCAAGAGATGGGCGGTGTTCTGAGATACTTACAGCGCGATTGAGAGGGTATGAGAGCTTGCTTTTGATTGCTTCTGACTCAGTGATTGCCCAGCAAGCGATTGGTGTGGAGTTTTGCTTCTGAATTGGCCTCCAAGAACGATTTCAGTTTCACACTTTTTTTCCTTTTTTCAAGTTTGGTTCTTGATGAATTTGCAGCCTCTAGCCCTTGAATTCGTGTCCTTTCACTTGTATATGTATGTTGTAATGTATTAGGTCAACTTTTGGGTCTTGAATCTTTGCACATTGATGTCTTGAGATTTGATTTGATTCACCATTGATAACTTTCCAATTTTGCCAAAAATCCAATCTTTTTGCACATGCAATGATTGATACGAATTTGATACACTTGGTGATGATGATTAGGTCCTGAAATAGCCAAAAAGAGATAAAATAATCAATGTTTGGATTTTATTTGATTTAAATTGATTTAAAATGAAATAATTCATTAAAAAATTAAATTAAATAATAAAATTGATAAATGGTCACAAGGCTGAAGCTAGGACACGTGTGGAATGTGACAAGATCAAATCAAGTGGAAAAGAATGGGCCCATTTGACAAAATTTGAAGTTTTGGGGATAGTTGACTTTTGGCAATTTTGCAAAAATGCCCAACTTCAACAATGCATAACTTCTTCAATTTTGTACTTTCCAAGGTGTTTCTTTGACTTTTTAGAAAGCTTGAGATGTCCTCTAACAAACCTTTTTGGTATCATATCATTTTGATATTCCATGCGTAAGTTATAAGCTTTGGAAAAAAAGTAGTTTTTGTTGACTTTAAAAAATGACCTATAATGTCCAAATTTGTAACTTTTTGTGAGTGCATTTCTTGATCTTGGGGTATGAAGATGGATTGTAGGGAATTGCATCCTATTCAAAATTAGATTTGGATGGGTCATTTCTCATAAAGTATGAGAAAGTTATTCTTGGTCAAAGTTGAGTTGACTTTTCCTGCAAAACCCTAATTTAGCAACTTTTGAGTCTTGATGAATTTTGAGAAATCCTTGATGAATCATGATCAAACTTTGATCAAATTATGAAATATCCTTCAAAATGAGAATGTTGACAAAAAATCTTGAAGTTTGACTGTATTTGGGTCACAATTGACTTTTGCCCTAGCACAGTCGATTTTTGGACCCTTTGAGCAATTGACTGAGCAAACTTCCTCTGCAAGGCTTGAAATTTGGCATGGATGAAATTGAGAGAATATTAGGACATTTGGGAGAACTTGAGGTCATTTGGATGCAAGGACGTTGATGCAACACAAAACCCCAACTCTTGAGCAATCTTGAGCGACTTGGAGATTTTTCTTGCAATGTTTTGAGAAATATGGGAGGGCAAATTTTGGGGTACAACAACATCATATGAGTGCAAATGCAGGGCTTGATAAATATCTTCTGGCTTTGGATCTCTTTCTGTACCGTTGAAGGGTAGTTGATTGAGAATAGGAATCCTCAAGAGTTGAGAAAATTCCTCCAAAGTAGGCACAAGCTGGTAGTCAGGAAATGTGAAGCAGTGATGCAAAGGGTCAAAGAACTGGAAAAGAACTTTCATCATGTATTCCTCTGTGTTGGAAGTGACTAAGTTGAGAAGATGACCATGTCTCTCGGTGAATGGAGGATTCTCATGGATTCTTGAAGCTAGCTCTTGAGTTGTGGAGGAATTCTTACAAGGTTGACTTGGATAGTTTTCCTGCGAAGTGAATCCATAACCTACAAAACAGGAACAAAGATGAAATTCCAAAATCCTTGAAATGGTTAGTGGATGCATATGATGCTTCATGATGTCCATGATGTTATGCACAAGTATATATGTACAAGCAAATCACACAAGTCCCTAGTTTAGGCTTGCATGGGGTTTCATAGGTAAGTACCCTCTTGAAGTTTAGTTGGCTTAACCTGTCCTAGAAATAGTAACCGGGTTCTAAGGAGCTCAATATCACTGGATTGTTTCTTTGTTCATTATTTCAATTTATCCTATTTACTGGCGACCGAAATATTCCAAGGAACCAACCCTTAATGAGTGTAGTATCGAGTATCTACCAACTTTGGACTGCACCAAAGCCGGTCATCTCACTACATCCTAAAAGGCCAAGTTGGTCAAGTAAAGATTCTAGAAGTTCGTTAGTGCTTCACGACATCACTCAGCGGCCCCGTATTCTCTTTGATTGACTCAAAGGCTACCGGTACCCACAAATATGTCACACTAACATAGCTATTGCTTAGACCGTGTCGGTATACCCCGCACAGTTTCCACAATGTATTGCTATTTACCTATGAATGTTTCCCAAATCCGGGTAGAGGATTCAAACCCAAACAATAGAACCAAAGTGTAAAGAAAACAAGTCAAGCAAGATAAGCTTTTAAATGTGATATAAAACCCTAAGGTAACCCACTTTTATACAGATCCCCAGCAGAGTCGCCAGTTCTGTGATACGGTGGGAGAACTGACTTGAGGTTTTGTGTTTGTGTTCGCAAATGTTTCGGTTTAGCAAGAGTCGCCATCGACTTTTATTTTATCCAAAAGGAAAGGTAAAAAACCACAAGAAAGACCTTTGAGATGTTTTCTTGAGTTCGGGGGGTAGATTATGAAAAGGGAAGGTGCTAGAACCCTTTTCATCCATGGTTTTCCATGGGCTCTTAGTTACTTGTTTAGATCACTTGCTTTTCTTTTACAATTGTTTGAAATAGTGCTTTGTGTGGTTTTGAAAGTATTTTGAAAAGAGGCCTTTGTTTAGGCAATCTTTGTAATGATTCTCGTTCGTAAGAATGTATACAAAGATGTTTGTCTTTTGAAAAATGTTTCAATGTTTTGAAAGTTGTTTGGAAATGTTTTGAAATGTGTGTTTGTTTGAAAATAGCAAGGATTGTTTGCAAATTGATCAAGTAACTAGAAGCATTCTACCTACGCAAATGTCTTTCCTACGCATTTTTATTCCTTTGACATAATTGATTTACCATTGCTTTGGTAAACAACCCTATCTTTGAATGTTAAACGGGACGGGCGTGGGTCATCGTATGACCATGATAGCAATGGTACCAAGTATCTTAGCAAGTTTTGAGGGACCAAAATCATCTTTGTTTTTAGGCAACCTTTTGATAGCGTCATCGAGGGACTATGATCTTTTTTTTAATTTTGTTTTGCCAAGATACTTAGCATGCATACCATGTCCATTTTGTAAGGCAACCAAGTGGGTGAAACCCTAGGGGTGCTTGTGTGCAATGTGTGTCATTTACATGCATTTTGTCTTGTGTTAGGTCTTGCTATTTGTTTGATTTTTGTCTTATCATACAAACCCTAATTTTACTAAACATGTATATAATGCGATAAATTGCGTAAAGTAAATCTAAGCTATTACAACAATTATTATGGGAGGGGGATACAAGTTTTGAATCGGGGATATTGCTCAAAATAAAACCCTAAAAATTATTACAACCCAATTTAATTATTGTACAATAAATAAATAAACAATTATTTAAATATGAAATGAAATGTATGGATGCAAAATGTTTTTTTTTGTATTTATTTTATGTATGAGAAAAATAAATTATTTAAGTCCTAAAAATAAGCAAAAAATTATATTGTTATTTTTGGAAGAGTGAAAAACCCTAGTTTTTGATTTAAAAGAAAATTATGTTTTCCAATATTTATTTTATTCATTTATGTACAAGAAAAAATAAATAAAATTATTTACCAATATTAAAAATTAAAATATATATGAAAATGATATTTTATGTGTATAAATGATAAAAATAAAAATGTATAGTATTTTCTAAATATATCTACAATTTATTTAAGAAAATAAAGTTCTATTTATTCTAATAAATCATTTTCTATGTAAAAATAATAATAAAAAATAAAATAAAATTGCAAAAAATTAAGAAAATTATTTTTGTGATTTTTAATGTTCAGAAAAAATTATTAAACTCAATAAACATAAAAGAAATGAAAAAATATGCAAAATATAAAAATATGCAAAGGGGGTGTGGATAGTAGCCAGAGGGTGTGGAAAGTAGAACAAACAGGCCCAAGGCGCGCCAGGCCCAGGACACTTCGTCCCTGTCCTCCAGATTCCACTTCTACGCGCGTTTTTTCAAATTTGCAAACTCTCACATACTTGCACAAAAGCAAAAACTTACAACATGAAACATATAGCATTTTTTATCACGATTCCAACCATATCAATTTTGTGACCTAACTCTCAAAGGTCAAAGAGAATTTTAATGGCCCTAATTTCTGACCTAGTTTTTTCATGAACTTCAAGTTTCAAATTCTCACTACTCAGTTAATATAAATGATAATTATGCATATGTACAGCTTCACCATGTTAAGGACTACATATTTGCTTCACAAATCAAAGCTTGAGGACTCCTAAATAGAGAGATAGAGTTTTGAAAAGTACCTTGTTCAGCTGAGTTTGGATATGGCAATGTGGGGACTTTGAGTGAGGCCTGAAGATCGTGTGAGCTTCCTTGAAGTTCCCTCAAGATTTTCCAATGCTTAGCTGGCCCTAAGGATTCTTGAAACTCGTTATAGAAGTCAACCTGCAACCTTCCAAAATGAAAATGGTGATGTCTGAAATAGGGCTTACAGAACCAGGACAAGGACTTGGATAGTTTAGGTAGGATGTATGGAAGATGTTTGATGTGTTACAAAGCAAAACGCACGAGCCAATATTGAAATGACAAGAGTTTTGCAGAAGCTGCCCTGTTTGGGAAGAAAAATGTGTTTTCTGTGTTTGGGAAGGTTTTGGATCTTTTTCTTTCGTGCTTAGGCTTGCAACAAGTTTGTGTAGTCATTTTGAATGAAGCCAAGTTCACTCTTTTAACAAATGTGCAAGTTCTGATCCCTTTTGCAAATTTTCTTGCTTTTGAAGAAAGTTGAAGTGACTTAAGCCAAAAGCTTGTACTTGCTAGTTCCTTAGCTGATGAGAGTTGGTAAAAATGCCTGATATTTGTGGCCAATGCTTGCACAAAAGGAGCAATTCCAGTGCTCAAGGCTGATAAAGTTTGCAAAAGTATGCTTTATGAAAATGACAATGTACACTTTTGGCCATTTATAGAATTGTTCTTTGTACAATGCTCCAAAGGTCAAAATAAAGCCATTAACCACTGAGCTAGAATTTAATTATGGAGTGTAGAAGGGATTAGGACCTGTAATGCAAGGTACAAGCATGCTAGGAACTGATTTGCAACTTGAAGCATTGTAAACATGGCTTGAACAAAAGTGACAAATTGCCATTTTCTCTTCTTCGATTCTCCCTAACCACAAATGATCTTGGAGAGTTCTTGGACATTTTGGAAAGCTTGAAACATACTATACAATCCATATTTGAAATTAATTTTGAGATACCTCTTGGAACTAGGTGAAAAATGTCCATAAAGTTAGGTCAAAAACCTGCCTAAATTAGGGCAAATTTTCACTAAGTTAAAAAGTTTATGGACCCCTATTCACAAATTCATAACTTGAGATCCAAGCATATTTTTGGAAAACTTTGTGAATAAAAGTTGTATATTTCATGGAGGACTACAACTTTCATTTTGGAAGTTTTCTTTGAATCCAATTTCATCATGGTGAAAAAGTTGTGGAAAGTTGGGGAAAAATTCTAAGTTATGAAAATTTTCAAATTAAAACCCTAATTTGCAATTTTAGGTTTCTTGGTCAACAAGTTTCAAATTTTGACATATCTTGATGAATTATGACCCTTGGCACTTGATTTTGACCAAAAAGTCAAAGTTTGACTTTTTAGTGTACAGTTGACTTTTGATCAGTTGACTGCAAAATTCATCTGTCAATCCTATGCATTTGAGATCTTTTGAACTATGTGATTAGGTCAAGATAATGCCATTGAGTCCTTGAAAACATGTTTGAACCCAATTGGTCATTGGTTAGGTAAAAAATCAGAAATTGCCCTTTCTCAGTCAAAACGCTAATTTTGACCATTTTGCCCTTTTGATGATCTGACCAAATTGTTTGAGGAATTGTGATCCAAACTTGATAAAATGGTACATAGGAGTATAAAATGTTGTTGTGGATCAAAAATTCTGAAGTTTGACTCTAAATTGGCCATGGTTGGCTTTTTCCCCAATACAACTGATTTTTAGGTCAATTGTCCAATTGACTGGGCAAAAATGTGGTTCAAGGCTTGAAACTTGGTATGAGCAATCTTAGGGGTCCAAGATGGTGTATGAAAGTCACTTGAAGCATTGATGGTCCAAAAATCCTTGTGAAAACTCAAACCCTAATTTTAGGCTATCAATGCAAGGTGATGTCTTGAGCTGAGCAAAACCCTAATCTGGTCTTGAGTCCAAGAAGTCTTGTAAGGAAAATCTTGATAAATGAGAGGGAAAATTTTGGGGTACAACAATGTCTATCTCATAAAATTAACCAACACACTTGTGTTTTAATTTTTTTTAAAGAGGAACTACGTGTACCCTGATCCCCTATTGCAAAAAAGGTGGTACGTAGGCACTAAAGGTTCGCAACCATGGAGGGTGCAAAAATCATTAAAAATACTTCTTTTCTCACCTCCACCATCTATTTTTTATACAATATTTTATAGCCAAAATATACAGATTTTTCAAAGAGGTTCCTGCGGAGTACCGTAGATGTTTAGGGTGCTAATACCTCCCCTTTGCATAACCAACACCCTTACCTTGAATATTTCCCCCTCTTTTTGGGTTTTTCTCTCTTTTCCCATTCCTTTGGAAACAATAAAGCATGGTGGAGATTTTAATTTTGATCTGTATAAGTCTAGTCAATCTAATGGCTTAGTCTTAAACATTTCTACCTCTATAGTGTGTTATACTTGCTGCTGTTTGGCAACTTTGCCATTTTTGTGTTGTCTTGGGCTGTGCGTTGCTGTTTTGTTGCCTTGGGCAGTTTTACTTGTTTTGCCTTGTTTTGCTGCGCTTTTGGCTTGTAGCTTTGCTGCATTACTGTTGTTGCTTGCAGCTTCACTATCTTGGCAGTCTTGGCTATTTTGCTTATTGTTGTTATTTGCTTGTTGTTGTTGGTTGATGTGTTGCAGTTTGCTTGCTTGTATATTTTGGCAATTTTGAATTTGTTTTTGGCAGTGAAAAATGTATGCTAATTTCTTTTCCTTTTGTGAACCAAAAAAATCTTTTGTGATTTGAAAAAAGGAGAAGATAGTCGATTATTGAAAAACCCCTTTTGAATTTCTGATTCCAAATGCAAACCCTAATGATGAAATGCGAATTTCTTTTAACCATTAATTCTTGCTTAGAATTTTTTTCACATGTCGATGTTTGTTAACCTTTTTCTATTTTTCTTGTTTTATGAACATGAGGATTGGACGGTCAAAGCAAGGTTGGAAAATGAAGAAAAGTCACAGCGGGAAAGGAGGAAAAGTTACTTGAAGACGGAGCAAAAAGACTTGAAGAAGAAACATCATTTCTTTTTTTTTTGTAAACAAAACAATTGTAGTTCGTAATTCGCATTGTAATCCCTTTTGTAAATTGTCCAAAAATGTAACTTGAACACAAAACTTGAGTGAATTTTATGAATGATGAATTTATTGTATGGAAATTAAACAACTCTTGAATCTTAATTGAAATTAGAAATTCCCACTTGAATGGTTTGAATAATACACCTCAGTTTGCAACTTGAACTTCAAGAAATACCAGATGACCTTAGTAACTTGTATCTCAAGTAACCATGTGCCCTAACTTTCAATCCTCAATCTTCATATCACGTCTAAACCAAACGTGCACTCTCAACAGGAATTTTAACTTAGATATCCAAACGACGAGTAACTTTTAACTTAAGAAACAAAGATATGCCTTGATCATCATGAACTTCCCACCTTATTTCTTGCGCCCGGATTCCATACTCATCGGTTTAAACTTCAAACTCTTGACTCGGTGACTTAGAAATCTTAAGAAGAAAACTTGAAGTGCGAGGAGATAAAATCCCTAACCAAATGTACCTGACTTTGAGTTATCTTTGAGGCAGGCAAAAGAAACATTTCATAAAAATCCGGGATCCAAAACCCTAGCATCTTGACAAACAATAGGGAAATAAACCCTAATCCAGGCTCTGATGAATTTGAGTGAGAAACAACCTTGTAAATTGATGAGAAACAAATCCATGATACCTCAAAACTTCATTCCACAGTCCACTAATCGAGAACCAGATGAATTTGCCTTTTACCTGATAAGGAAAACCTCAAACCAAAGTTAACCATAAGGATCGCACAACCCTAATTCTTTGAAACAAAGTGCCCAATTCCATGAGATTCATGATACACAAACGACTTAGTAAAAATGATGCAAATGGGATGCAAATTCTAAGCCAGTCAAAAGTAAAAAAAAAAGGTAGGGCAAATTTGGGGTACGATAGAAGTTTTCTGGGTTTCTCTACTTTGCTTGCATGGATTTAAAGAGGAAATAGACCTACTCCGTTAGGTATCATCATGAATCCATTCTTCATTGCCGCATTTTAATGCTTTCTAGAGATAATATCAAGTATGATTTTATTTCTTTCCTTGCCATGTCAAGTAGGAATAGAGATGCATGAAATGGATCTCTGTTGCTGATATCTGTCAGGAATCCCTCTGGTTTATTTAAAGACATGTTTAAGGAAATTCTGCATATGTGCCTTGTTTGCTACTTGTGTTTGTTTAAAATCCTACTTTGAAGTAGGTATTCTACAGATCTGTTTACATTTGTGCTTGCATATACCCCTACCCCAATAAGTCCTCAAAAGGAGGCGCATAGAAAGGGTCCGTAATTGACCCCAGCACATTCTAGTTCGTGTCATCCTGGGCTTACATTGTATGTTGATGCTTTGGATTTGTGAAGATCATATGTATCGAGTCGATTATATGGAAAATGGTTTGGTCTCAACCCCCACCATTTGTCAAGAGTTCGCAATGGCCATTGCTAACACTTCGCTACCCGCTTGTTTGCTTCGGGTGATCCGCTCCCATTAGCTAAAGTAATGCTTTTCTTTTTTATTTCATCCCAGTCTCCCTCTTGTTTACTTTGGGTGATCTGCTCCCCTTAGCTAAAACATTTTCTCTTCATACCCCCATCCCATGAGTCAGTATACCCCGATTGGGTGCTTTTGCCAAAGCACTGGTTTGATATGCCATGCTCCCTTAGGATTGCTCGCGTATGATTAATACTCTATCTATACATTAGGATATCTATCCATATATGTTTACTTAGGTAGATATTTCCCTTTATTTCTTTTTTGACGTAGGGCCATCATTGTATGATTACAATAGGGCTAAAGATTATGATAGTCTCCCTTAGTTGTTTTCTTTTCTTTGCATATTGCATCTCAAAACAAAAAATTTCTTTTTCTTGGAAACTCATAAAACATCTCTAATAAACTTAATTCCTTCTTAAAGGTAAAAAATAAAAACCAATCTTAATTGTTTGTGCGTATTTTGGCTTTATTTTAAACCTTGTTAAGTTTACATCTTACCGCCTTTACCATGATATTTTTCTATCTTTGTATCGATGTTTTGCCATTGCTTATGTTTGTTATCCTATTTTGATTTTAATATCATTGTTAGGGGTGATGTTTTATCATCTAAAATTGTAATGTTTTGCCATCCTGGCCATGATATTTTGCTATCTTTGTGTCAATGTTTTGCCATCGCGTATGTTTGTTATCCTACTTTGATTTTAAATATCATTGTTAGGTGTGATTTTTTATCATCTAAACTGTGATGTTTTTCCATCATTGTTGATTTTTTGCCATCATTGTTGATGTTTTGCCTTTGTTGTTGATGTTTTGCCATCAATGTTGATGTTCTGCCATTGTTGTTGATGTTTTGCTATCATTGTCGTTGTCTTGCCATTATTCTCGACATTTTATCATCGTGTTTGATGTTTCGCCATCTTGATTATTTCTTTTGTCTTTTTAACTAAAAAACACAAACAAACCAAAACATGTGAGCCGAACTACGGCTGTTCTGATTCCTTAAAAGGGATATGTGGGCAGAGGCTTTTGTGGGGCCTAATCGAGCATATCTTTGTAAATATTTCTTTCTTTTCCCCATAATTCTTTTTTTCTTTCTTTTTGCATGCATTCCCCATTTGCATCTTTTTTTCCAATGTTTAATCTTTAGACATAGATTTAATACACCCTTAGATTAGAACAAACATAAGTGGATCATGTGGAGTACCACAAATGTGTGGGGTGCTAATATCTTCCCCCCGTGTAACCGACTTCCTTACCTGATCTCTATGGTCGCAAGACCGTGATTTCATCCCCCTTCAGGTTGTCTCGATGCTTACCTTTCCCTTTCGGCGGGATAAAAGACGTTTGATGGCGACTTCATTGAGTTTTATCTTTGATGATTTATCCAATTGTTTCATCAAGACCAAATTTAGAGTGGAAGTACATGTAATTTTGAAGAACATTATAGGTCATTTTGAGGTCCCATACTTAGAAATTTTTGTAAGTACAAAAATCAGTTTGTTTTTCACGATTTCAAGAGGACATAACTTTCAGCTCAATTATCCAAATGGAGTCTTTCTTTGAACATTGTAAATATTGTGACATTGTCTTTCAAATGCTTCAAGAATCATGTCATCAAGCCCCCTGAACTATGTGAACCATAGATTCAAAGTTGGTACCTTGGAACTGAAGTTTCACTTGCAGTCAGATTGCAATTTCCATAATGTGGCTTCTAATGGTCAAATTTGTGCATGTTTTCCACTTAAACATGTTTAACAAAGTTCTAAAGCATGATTAGAGCATAAAAACACAAGAATCATCTGAGTTTGAGAAAGTTCAAGTCACACATTTTCACCTTTGGGCTTCACACGATTTCAATGGTTTTTGATCCATTTCACACGTATGAGCTCACCATTCACTTTTCCTATGAATAAAGACCCTCTATACATCATTTCAGCAAGCTTGGAGAGCCAAAGAAGCCCTGCCAAACTCACTTGCAAAGCTCCATTTCTGCAACTTCGAATTCCTATTTAGAGTACTTATAGCTCCAATTTCTTTAGTGTTTCTTCTTCCTTGAACTTCACTGAAGCTAATAGAATAAGAATTAAGTCTTGAGGTGATCTAAATCATGCAAGCCAGGTCAAGTTTCAGAGAAATTTCTTCATACTTCGTTCAGGTAATTTAAGGCATCAATTCTTCTAACTCAAATGACTGGAATGATCTATGATGTTCATTGATGCTTATTGATGGTTAACTTTGATTAATTGATGCATTTGATACATCTGATTATGAATTCAAATTCTTCAAAAACTCTCTGGTTTTTTCCAAATCGAGTGAGCTACACTTTGTATAAATTTTTTGCGAGCATATGGTCGTGATGGTCTCAAGTAGAAGCATCCAATGGAACCACTATGAACCTGTATATTAACAGATTTATGGATATTCGTTTTTCCCTAGTTGTAGGAGGCTGGAGGTTGAAGACGACCTACATGTCATTCTTCAACCAATGATGCACAACCAAACATTTTAATCCGATTGGTTGGATTTTTTTGTGTTACCTGTGCGCGTTTCAGTGATGATCAGCATACGTCCTACCATCAGCGCCCTTGGATTTTCCAGCGTGTATAAGTGAGCTGAATCCAATGTGAGACATTATTTTTATATTATTTATATTTTCTGATTTTATATTTTAATTGTTTGAAACTTCAAAAATTCATAAAAAATTTATTTCAACTTCTAAAATTGTGGAAAAATTCTCAAAAATACTTTTGATTTTTCTCTTTCTGGCTTTAATTTTTTCACATTTTATTTTGTGATTTGGTATTTTTCTTCTGATTTTTCACTTTATTTAACTTGTTTTAATTGTTTAAAAATACTTTTCTTGATTTTTAAATTCTAAAAAAATTATAAAAGGATCCAATGACCTCTTGACAAATATTGGTGACCTCATTTTCTTTTTATTTTTTATTTTACTATTTTTCACAAATTTTGGTTTATTTTTCTTATTTCTTTAAATTTCAAAAATAGTTTATAACTTTAAAAAATTCTGAAAATTTTTGTCAACACTTATTGACTCATGTTTGAGCTCTGATATTTTTTTAAGGATTTTTATTTGGTGTTTCAATACATTTTGTGTATTTTAACAATTATTTCCCTTTTATTAATCATTTAAATATTTTTTATTAAATATTTTTTATTATTTTTGTTTGGTCCTGATTTGAGTATTATTTTGGGACAAGTTCTTCAACCTCATTGAATCTTGGGTGTTGGTAGGTTGAAAATCCAAATCCACTAAAATTGATGAATAATATTAATGATATTTAAAACCCTAATTTCATCTGATACACCCCCTCCCTCTTCATTTTATCCCATTCTTATTTTTACTTGTACTACATGTTGTTGGAGAATGATCTACATATCAATTCTCTAATATGTTGTGTTGTACCCAAAATTTTTCCATCTCACTTATCAAGAATTTGCTCACAAGATCTCCTTGGGCTCAAGACTGCACTAGGGTTTGATCAGCTCAAGACACCTCCTTAGGCACTGATGACCAAAATTAGGGTTTGAATTTGCACAAGTATTTTTGAACTTTCAATGCTTCATATGAATTTCATGGATCATTATGGACCCCCAAGATTACTCAGTCAAGTTTCAAGCCTTGGATCACACTTTTGATCAATCAATTGAGCAGTTGACCTAAAAATCAGTTGTATTGGAGAAAAAGTCAATCATGGCCAATTTACAGTCAAAATTCATAATTTTTTATCCACATCAACATTTTAGACTCATATGTATCATTTGATCAAGTTTGGACCATAATTCCTCAAGAAATTTGATCAAATCTCCAAAAGGGCAAAATGGTCAAAATTAGGGTTTTGACTGGGAAAGGGTAATTTCTGATTTTTGACCTAGAAAATGGTCAATTGGTTTAAGGAATGATCTCAAGAGTCCAATTGCATCATTTTTACCTAATGACATGGTTCAAAACATTGCAAGTCCATTGGATTGACAGATGAATTTTGCAGTCAACTGATCAAAAGTCAATTGTATACTGAAAAGTCAAACTTTGACTTTTTTGGTCAAATTCAAGTGCCAAAGATAACAATTCATCAAAACATGTCAAAATATGAAGCTTATTCATCAAGAAATCAAAAAGTCAAGATTTCACTTTGAAAAGTCAAAATTTCTAAACTTAGAAATTTTTCTAAGTGTTGGAAATTTCATATTATTTCATAACTTTGAGCCAAATTTTCACAATGATGCAAGATGATTCAAGAGAAACTCCCAACATGAAAGTTGTATATCTCCATGAAATCTACAACTTTTCTTCACCCAAATTCTTCCGAGAATGCTTGTATCTCAAGTTATAATTTTATGAACAAAGGGTCATGAAACTAAACACTTAGTGAATTTTGCCCTAATTTGGTCAGGATTTTGACCCAAATTCATGGCACTTTTTCATATAGTTCCAAGAGGAATATTAAAAATAAATTCAAAGATGGGTTTTAGAGCACATTTCAAGCTTTCCAAAATGTCCAAGAACTCCTTGAGATCATTCTTGAGTAGGGAGAATCGAAGAGATGAAGTTAGGGTTTTGTCACTTGAATTACAAGTCATTTTTGATGAACACATGAACCAAATCCATAGCCATGATGCATAATCATAACTTTGAAGACCTCAAACTTGTTTTTCACTCAATAATTAATGGTTTACACAATTGATTATGCCCTTATCCAAGTGTTTCAAGCTTTGTCCAAATCAATTTTCCATTTTAGGGAGAAAGTAACATATTCATTATTGTAAAGCAAGCTTTATGCACAAATTCAGTTTCTTGAGCTCCCAACTTGTTTTTCTTGATTACAATCCATCCACAAAGTCAGAAGCATTATGTTTAAAGTGGTTAAAAACTCTATGAACCAAGTACAAGGCATGGAAACTTGAATTTCTTAAAAAATCACATGTTATGCATAAACATGTAAATTTGAATTCTGATCAACTAGAGCATTCCAAACTTGTTGCTTATAAATAGAGTCACTATTTGTGAGCTTGAGCACCCTGAAATACACCAAAACTATCTCAAATCAAAAATTGCACAAAAACTCCATTGTTGCACAGTTTCTAACCTTGAACATCAAACTCCCATTTCCCTCGTGTGTTTCTTGGCCTTTTAGTTTCTAAAGCTTCCTTACATCAAATACAACTCATCAATATCCTTATTCCAGAATTGTAACACCATTTACCATAACTTTCATAACCAAAAAACAGAGTCTGCAACTTGACTTCTCCAGGCCATTTCATCCATCCATTGTTCAAGCTAATCATTGCTTTAGCTTCCTAGGACCTCAAGGAAGCTAACCTGATCATCACCATCACTTAAAACAAGCTCAAACTCCAAACACGATTTCCAGTTTTTAGGTAAGTTTTCTAAACTTGAAACTCTTCAAACAGGCATCATCAATAGTTTATTTGTGAATAAAACATGTCCTTAGTTTCCATTAATTTTGCTTGAGCTTAGAGAATTTTGAAATTGAAATTTCTAAAATTTTTAGAGTTCAGATTAGGGCCATTAAAATTCTTGCTTATCTTTGATCTATAGTTTTAATACTTTACATTTATGGAATCGTGAGAAAATTTGCTACAAGTTTCATGTTTACAGTTTTCATTTTTGATGAGAAATAAGCAAGTTACATTTGGTCTGGCTGGAGGTCAAAGATGAAGTCTTCAGAACACGTTTTGCCTTACATATTTAATATTTTATTTGTATTAACGTATGTATAGTCACCCCAGTGGTAGAAGCGCGCGACTGTAACCTATGGGAGCTGAGTTCGAGCCCCAGTGGCACCCTTTTCATTTTTCATATTTTTACAATTCTGACTTTTTTGTTTGCAGGGCACTGGGCCTCTTTGGGCCTGGCTTATTTTCTTCATTTTTTGCTAACTGACCTCCCTGTTTCCTCTTGGCACCCCCAGGCCCAAGTTTATTTATTTATTTTATTTTTCTTTTCTTAAATATATTTTTCTAAATGCTAAAAATCATAAAATACAAAAAAATGATATATTTATATTTTGAATTAGTTTATCTTATTTTTCTCACAAAAAAATAATTTTATTTATTATACTTTATTTATTTTATTAAGTAAATCTTATAAACTTAATTAATATTATTATTTTATTTATTTATTCACACCATTTAAAATACATTATTTTAATATAAAAAAGGACTAAAATTATTTTAAAATGCTATAAATATTTTCAAGATAAAAAAATACCAAAAATACTTTTCTTAAACTTATTTTCTTTTGATTAATTTATAGAATTAGGGTTTCACTTAAAATCTTTTCTTAATAAAATTCAAATTCAATTAATTATTTTCTTTATCTAATTAGGTCAAGACAAAATCCCTTTGCATATTTATACCAATTAAATATGGTTGTAATAGACTAATTAGGTTTAAATTCTCGCAATCCCCATTTACAAATTGTACACCTCCCCACAAATGTTGTAATAGTGTAGTAACTTTAAATTTCACAATTTATCGCTTTTATATAACATGCTAGTAATTAGGATTTGTATGGAAAGACTAAAACCAATGCTTAGAAAACCCTAATTCAAGACAAAAACAAGCATGGAAATGATACACTTGCACACAAGAACCCTTAGGGTTATCCCACTTGGTTGCCTTATACAAAATGACCATATTACGCATGTAAGGTATCTTAGCAAAAACAAGCAAATACAAGATCATAGTCCCTCGATGACGCTATCTAAGTTTCCTTACAAATGATCTTAGTCCCTCAAAAAGAATGCTAAGATACCTTGCAACATTGCTAATCATGGTTATACGATGACCCACGCCCGTCCCATTTACATCCAAAGATAGGGTTGCTTACCAAATCAATGGTAAGACAACAATGTCAAAGGAAAAGAAAATGAACAAGAAAGACATTTGAGTAGGTAGATTGCTCCTAATTACTTGCTCCATTTTAAAACAAACATTCTTACTATTTTCAAAAACAAACACACACACACACTTTCAAACATCTTACAAACATTGAAAACATTTTCAAAAGATCAAACATCTTTGTATACATTCTTACAAACAAGAATCATTACAAAGATTGCCTAAATAATGGCCTCTTTACAAAATAACCTTCAAAAACCACACAAAGCATAATTTCAAACAAAAATCAAGTGATCTAGCAAGTAATTGAGAGCCCATGGAAATCCATGGATGAAAAGGGTGCTAATACCTTCCCTTTTCATAATCTACCCCCCGAACTCAAGAAATAATCTCAAAGGTATTTCCTGTGCTTTTTCATCTTTCCTTTTTGGATAAAAGAAAAGTCGGTGGTGACTCTTGCTAACCCAACATTTGTGATCAAACGCAAAACACCCAAGTCAATTCTCCCACCGTATCAGAGAACTGGCGACTATGCTGGGGAAAATTCTAAAAGTGGGGTTACCTTAGGGCTAGATCACATTTACTTGCCTTCATTGTTTGACTTATATGCTTTACATTATGGTTCTTTGTTTGGGTTTGAATCCTCTACCCGGATTTGGGATACAATATAGGTAAGTAGCAATACATTGTAGAAACTGTGCGGGGTATACCGACATGGTCTAAGCAATAGCTATGTTAGTGCGACATATTTGTGGGTATCGGTAGCCTTTGAGTTAATCAAAGAGAATATGGGGCCACTGAGTGATGTCATAAAGCACTAATGAACTTCTAGAACCTTTACTTGACCAACTTGGCCTTTAGGATTTAGTGAGATAACCGACTTTGGTGCAGTTCGAAGTTGGTAGATACTCGATACTACACTCATTGAGGTTTGGTTTTTTGGGATATTTCGGTCTCCATTAAAGAGGATTGTGCTGAAACAATGACCAAGGAAATAAACCAGTGATATTGAGCTCCTTAGAACCCGGTTAGTATTACTAGGACATGTTGAGCCAACTAAACTTCAAGAGGGTACTTACCTATAAAACTCCATGCAAGCCTAAACCTAGGGACTTGTTTGCTTTATTTGTATGCTTGTACATAACATCATGAACATCATAACATCATACACATTCACTAACCATTTCAAGGATTTTGGGATTCATCTTTGTTCTTGTAGGATATGGATTTTATTCGCAGGAAAATTAGTCAAATTAACCTTGTAAGGATCCCTCCACAACTTAAGGAGGTAACTTCAAGGATTCCTAAAAACTCTCCATTCACTGAGAGACATGGTCACCTACTTAACTTGGTCACCTCCAACACAGATGAGGACATGATAAAGGTGCTCTTTCAATTCTTTTATCCTTTACACCATTGCTTCACATTTCCCGACTATCAACTTGTGCCTACTTTGGAAGAATTCTCCCGACTCTTGAGGATTCCCATTCTCAATTAACTACCTTTCAATGGTACGGAAAGAGACCCAAAACCAGAAGAGATTGTTCAAGCTCTGCACTTTCACTCATCTGATATCACAACTCATTGGGAAACAAGGAGTGGTGTCAAGGGCTTCCTAGAAAAGTTCTTGTTTGAGAAAGACCAAAGTTGTTGGAATTCCTTGGATTTGCAAGCCTTTGAGGAAATTGTGGCTCTCCTCATCTATGGGATAGTTTTATTTCCAAATCTTGACCAACTCATAGATGTGAACACCGTCAAAATATATATATATATATCCCGCAACCTGGTGCCTACATTGCTAGGGGATATCCTACACTCTTTTCACACTCGCACAATGAGGAAAAGAGGTGTCCTTATGTGTTGCACTCCTCTCTTGGCAAGATGGTTTATTTCACATCTTCCCCAATCGTTATTAAAGAATGATCAAGATTCAAGGTGGTCACAAAGGTTGATGACGCTCAAACATTCAGACATCCATTGATGCTCCTGATCCATAGAGAATGTTACTATTTTCGATTGTTATGGAGAATTTCCTAATGTCCCTTTACTTAGAATTAGGGGAGGTATCACATACAGCCCTTGTTTAGCCTTAAGACAGTTTGGTTATGCCCAAAGGGATTGCCCACACAAGATGTTGATTCAAGGATTGGTGTTTGACTACGACAACAACGATCAAGGTCTTCGCCAGAGATTTATCCGAGCTTGGAGGATGTTAAACAAGGTAGATAGAAAGACTTTGTGGCACAAGAATTCCATCCCTCTTGAGCCTTACCTCAAATGGGTACGAACTCGTGCTCAGAGTCTTATGATGCCTTATCCCTCCATTCTCCCGGTAATCATGGAGCATGTCATGGAAGGAGATGTTCCAACACTATCCTACATCGTGACATGCCCACCTCTCTTGAAGACCTACAAAGGGATTGGATACAACTCAAGGGGGAGCGAGATATGTTCGAAGCCCAATTCTATGCAAGCGAGAAGAAGGTTTTGGAACTCACTAGGCTACTTCATGAGGAGCAGACTCTGAATGCCTACATTGCACCAAAGAGGATGCGTACTACCTTTTTATCTTAGAGTTTTTGTATTATTTTACCCAAGAAGGCATTGATGTACTCAAGCTTTAATCTATTAATATAACGTGGGTTTCCTTTTTGTCTAATATAAATTTGAATCCTAAAAACCTTGAAATCATTGCATATGCATTTACCATTCATCATAACATAAGCAGGTTTCTTGCAACAAGTCTCCTCATCTCTCTACTATTTTATTTCAGTAAGATGGATCTCGAGCAAACAGTGAAGGACCTCCATTCATCATAACATAAGCAGGTTTCTTGCAACAAGTCTCCTCATCTCTCTACTATTTATTTCAGTAATATGGATCTCGAGCAAACAGTGAAGGACCTCCTAGCCAAAGGACAAGAAGAGTTGAAGATTTTGCTGGCTGAGGAGAAGAAAAAGAAGACAAAGAAGATAACCGGAGTTCTAAACATGGGAAGAAGATTCCAAGGGCAGACAAGAAGGGCCTTAGACTTTGCAACGACATTCGGTGAGAAAGACAACCAAGATGGGAAGGGTAAAGAAACAGTTGTCCAGACAGATTCAGAAGAGGAAGAGGAAGATGAAGACTATTCTGAAGAACAATACCCTCCAGCTGGTAACAAGTATAAACATCTCGAAGAACGGTTGAGTGCAATAGAAATCCAAAAAGTGTCTGGTTTGGACTTTGAGGAGTTCGGCTTAGTGTCGGGGATTGTCATTCCTCCAAAATTCAAAGCACCTGTGTTCGCCAAATATGATGGAGACTCGTGCCCCAAAATGCATCTCTGGTCCTATGTGAGGAAAATCCAGCCCCATACCGCTGACAAAGATTTATGGATACACTTCTTCCAAGACAGTCTGTCTGGAACTCAACTTGATTGGTTTTATCAGTTAGAAAGATCCAATGTTCATAACTGGGAAGATCTTGCTGCAGCCTTTTACAAACAATACCAATACAACATTGATCTTGCACCTACCCGTACTCAACTCTAGAGTATGGCCATGGTTTCAAGTGAAGGCTTCAAGGACTATGCGCAAAAATGGAGAGACTTGGCTGGAAGAGTTCAACCTACCCTATCTGAAAGAGAATTAGTAGATATGTTTTTGGGCACCTTGTCTGGTCCCTTCTTCAATCACCTAATTGGGAGTTCATCATAAGGTTTTACTGAACTGATATTGACCAGAGAAAGGGTAGAAGCCGGGATAAAGAGTGGAAAGATTCAAAAAGATGCATTCTCTGCCGCTGTAAGGAAGCCATTTATCAGAAAGAAAGAAGTGGTTGTTGTTTATCCTCAGAGAAATCAAGATAGTGCCGAACGCCTTTCGATGGTGGGGGCTGTCATGATTCCTAAACTTGCGCCTGATCAACAAAGAAACAACCAACCAAGGATAGAAAGACCAGTCAGACAATTCACCAGAACTAACATGGCCTTATCTCAAGTGTTTCCACCTCTGTTAAGATCCAACCTAGTTACCTTGAAAGAAGCCCCAAAGAACCCTAACACAACCTCTCTTCACTATCATCCTAATGCCCACTTTGCATACCACTCTGAGAGTCCCGACCATGACACTAACAATTGTTGGGCTCTAAAGAACAAAGTACAAGACCTCATTGAAGCCAAAGATATTAAATTCGATGCGCCCGAAAATCCAAATGTCATTTCTGCCCCTATGCCCAAACACGGCCATAATGCCAACGCCATTGAAAAAGATATGTTTGTTACTTCAGTTGATGAACTTATGACCCAATCCTGATTATCAAAAAGAACTTACTAAATGCCAGTGTATTTCCAGGCTATGATGAAAGCTGCCATTTTTGTTTGTCCTTACTAACCAGCTGCCCTTTGTTGAAAGAAGGCGTTCAATGCCTAATAGATAACAAGGAAATTCTGTTTGAAAAGACTTCTGTTCCACCTGTTCCTTATAATGATGTTTCTATCATTACCATTTCCGCCAATTCTTCCAGGGTCTACACCAAAATACCCGTTAGAATTACATTAGTTCCAAAAGTAACCCCTTTGATAATTACAATGCTTGGACCAGTCCCGTATTCGTCAGACAAAACCATACCATGGAATTATGGAGGGGATGTGTACTACCATGGTATCAAGCAAGATTGGCCAGCTGCCGAAGATTCAAGTTTTGATAAAGTTAACTCTGATATCAGTAATATTGCATGGACTAGCAAGATTACCCGAAGCGGAAGGATATTCTCTCCAGAAATTGCTCCCCCAAAAGCAGTTTCTGGACCCGTAATCATTCCTGTTGTTGTTGCTCCTCCGAAGGATATTCCCAGTCCTACAATCATCTCCACCAATACTCCATCTGACAAAGCTGTTACAATCCCTGCTATCACTCCTACTAACATTCCTGCTACCGAGTTAACCGAGACTCGAGGTAAAAGTATTCTAATTGAGCCTGTCCGGACGAAGGCACAATCATTGGCTATCCTTGAGACCTCCCAGAAAGAGATGGAGGAAATTCTAAAGATCATAAAAAGAAGCGACTGCGATGTAGTTGAACAACTGGGGAAAACTCCATCTAAAATTTCCATGCTGGCTTTACTACTATGTTCTGAGGCGCATGCAAAGGCCTTGGTAAAATTCCTGAAAACTGCCCATGTACCCCAAAAAACATCTGTCGATCAGTTCCAAGACTGCGTAGCCAGCTTAACTGCAGATAATGGTTTAGGTTTCTCGGATGCTGATTTAACGCCAAGAGGAAGGAAGCATAATGAGGCATTGCATGTCTCAGTGGAATGCAGGGGCACAACCTTGGCTCATGTCTTGGTGGACATTGGCTCATCTCTGAATGTATTTCCTAAAAAGGCTCTTGATAAGCTTGAATGTGAAGGATTGACATTGAAACCAAGCAACATAGTAGTGAGAGATTTTGAAGGCTCAAAAAGGATGGTGCATGGGGAAATGGATATCCCCACAAAGGTTGGAACCCAAACATTTGATTCAACTTTTTATGTAATGGATATTCGCCCTTCATACTCCTGCTTGCTAGGAAGACCATGGATTCACAATGTTGGCGCTGTTACTTATACGTTGCACCAAATGCTAAAGTATCTGATTCAAGGGAAGATTATCACCGTTCATGGAGAAGAAGAGTATATGATCAGCCATCTTAATTCCTTTAGATATGTGGAATTAGATGGTAATTTATTGTAACTCCATTTCAGCACTTTGAAGTGGTCCCACAAGATGTGGCAGTGACCAAGGTTGTGTCTCAAGTCCCCAAGATCATAAGGCCTCTACTCAGGATGTCATCTTTGAAGGATGCAAAGGCAGTGATAGAAGAAGGTGGGTGCACTATCTGGGGACAACTCCCAGATATCCCATACAAATCCGACAAGTTTGGCCTAGGATTCACTTCAGGTGCTCAGAAGACTTTGCGTCGCGCTCGTGCTGGAGGACCACCCCTGAAGATCAGCAACCGTGAAGTCAATGCGGTAGAGGATGATGAAGATGGCTGCACCCTGGAGGATTGGATCTTCCCAACTTTCAGTGGAGGGCTCAGCAATTGGGAGGCTAGAGATTTTGTCCCGATCACTTTTATCCCACAGTAATTTGTCTTCACATTTTGTTATATCTGTAATATTAAAACAATTCAGACTCTTAAAACCTTGTGTCTTACCCGAGGCACAATGGTCCATTTGTAAGGGTTATTATCTCATTTCCATATAACATCAATGAATCATGGACGTTTTGTATACAAACTTTGTGCTCATTGTTTTTCTTTTTACATTTTCATTTCTTTCAAAGATAGTTATACCCTTACACACACTCACACTCACAATGTAGGTCTACATCCATTCGGGATCCCATGGGTAACGGTTTTACTATGGCCTTCTATGACTCTGAAAATCTAATCTATCAAGCCGAAGACAAAGGTGAGGAAGATTGCAAAGTACCAGGGGAACTTGCCAGATTGCTACTACAAGAAGAGAGAGCCATTCAGACCCACGAAGAGCCAGTGGATACAATCAACCTAGGTACTGAAGAAGACAAAAGAGAAGTCAAGGTGGGCGCCAATCTAGAGCCCAGTATCAAGGAGCGTCTGATTCAGTTGCTACATGAATATGTTAAGGTCTTTGCCTGGTCGTATGAAGACATGCCAGGACTTGATGCAGATATTGTGGTACATCGTCTACCTACAAAAGCGGATTGCCCACCAGTAAAACAAAAAGTCTGTCGCATGCGACCAGATATGTCGGAGAAGATTAAAGCAGAAGTCATGAAATAATTCAATGTTGGATTCTTGGCCGTCATCTCTTATCCGCAATGGGTTGCCAATGTTGTTCCCGTGCCCAAAAAAGATGGCAAGGTACGAATGTGCGTGGACTAAAGAGATTTGAATAGGGAAAGCCCTAAGGATAATTTTCCACTTCCCCACATTGATATCCTAGTTGACAATACGGCACAACACAAAGTGTTTTCCTTCATGGACAGTTTCTCAGGTTACAACCAAATCAAAGTGGTGCTTGAGGACATGGAGAAAACAACATTTGTCACAAAGTAGGGCACATTCTGCTACAAGGTTATGCCATTCGGATTGAAGAACGCGGGGCAACCTATCAGCGTGCCATGGTAGCTCTATTTCACGACATGATACATCACGAAATAGAAGTCTATGTGGACGACATGATATCTAGGTCTCAAACAGAAGAAAAGCATCTTGATCATTTACAGAAACTGTTTGAGAGGCTATAGAAATACAAGCTGAGGTTGAACCCAAATAAATGCACGTTTGGAGTAAGGTCTGGTAAGCTCCTAGGCTTTGTCATCAACAATAAAGGTATTGAAGTAGATCCTGCCAAAGTGAAAGAGATACAAGAGATGCCTGCTCCTCGTACTGAGAAGGAAGTTAGAGGATTCTTGGGACGTTTGAACTACATTTCCAGATTCATTTCTCACCTGACAGTTACTTGTGAACTAATCTTCAAACTATTGAAGAAAGATCAAGTAGTCAAATGGAATGATGAATGCCAAAATGCTTTCGACAAGATCAAAGAGTACCTGTAAGAGCCTCCTGTTTTGATGCCACCAGTCGAGGGAAGACCATTGATTATGTATCTGACTATTTTAGAGAATTCAATGGGGTGTATGTTGGGGCAGCATGACGAGTCTGGCCAAAAATAGCATGCTGTTTATTACCTGAGCAAAAAGTTTACCGAAAGTGAAACAAGATATTCACTGCTCGAGAAAACTTGTTGCGCTCTAGCATGGGCTGCTCACTGGCTAAGACAGTATATGTTGACTCATACTACCCTGTTGATATCTAAAATGGATCCAATAAAATACATCTTCGAGAAACCTGCTCTCTCTGGGAGAATAGCGAGATGGCAGATGATCCTGACAGAATTTGACATACAGTATACTACCCAGAAAGCAATAAAGGGCAGTGTACTAGCTGATCCCCTTGCTCACCAAGCTGTGGAAGACCACCAGTCCATGAAGTTCAAATTCCCAGATGAAGACATCATGATGGTAAACAACTATGAAGAATTCAGGCCATATGACAGACCTGAACAAGGATCCCGATGGACCCTGGTTTTTGATGGGGCATCTAACGCACTTGGCAATGGTATTGATGTTGTACTCATATCTCCTGAAGGGTGTCATACTCCCTTTACGGCAAGACTCTGCTTCAATTGTACAAATAACATGGCGGAATACGAAGCATGCATCTTTGGTCTTAAAGCTGCCATACACTTGGGGATCAAATCCTTGAAAGTATTCGGAGATTCAGCTTTGGTCATCATCCAGATCAAAGGGGAATGGGACACCAAACACCCTAACCTTATCCCTTACAAAGAACATGTTTTGACGTTGCTCCCACATTTTGAGGAGATTGCCTTCGAGCACTTCTCGCGAGAAGAAAATTAGCTAGCAGACGCACTAGCCACAATGTCATCTATGTTTAAACTTAAACGGGATAACGAGGCTCCTCAGATCACCATTGAACGAAGGGATGAACCAGCACACTGTCACGAGATTAATACTGAAGAAGTAGTGAACCAGCCTTGGTTTCACAAAGTCAAAAGCTATCTCGAGACTCAAGAATACCCAGAAGGAGCTTCAATCAACAATAAGAAGTTCTTAAGGAGATTCTCTGCTAAATTCTTCCTTAGTAATGGCATACTTTACAAACACAACCATGATTTTGTGTTACTTCGGTGCGTGGACAAGGTTAAAGCTGAAAGGATCAGGGCTGATCTACATGAGGGCACTTTTGGAATCCATTCCAATGGGCATACGATGGCAAAGAAAATCCTACGGGCAGGCTATTACAGGTCTACCATGGAGGTAGATTGCTATCAACACTCTCGAACCTGCTGTGATACGGTGGGAAGAACTGACTGTTTTTTGGAATGTTAGTTTGCGGTTTGCGTTTGTTTTTGCAAAATGTCGTGGTAAGCAAGAGTCGCCACCGACTTTTATTTTATCCAACAAGGAAAGGAAAAAAGCACAGAAAAATTCCTTTTTCGAGATTATCTCTGAGTACGGGGGGTAGATTATAGAAAGGGAAGGTATTAGCACCCTTTCTATCCGTGGTTATCCACGGGCTCTTAGGTACTTGCTCAATTGTTTTCAAAATTTGCTTTCTTTGTGCTTGTGGGTTTGAAAAAAAGTTTTTGTTTTAAAACTTCGATTTAACTCTTGCTTCTGTCCTCAAGAGTGTAATGAAGTGTTTGGAAAACTTTGTTTGAAAAGGAGTGTAAGTGTGAAAAAGGTTTTGTTTTTTGAAAGAGCAAGTATCTAAGAACCATCTACCTACTCGAAAAAAAGGAATCGTTCTATGCTAATTTCCTTTAGACAATGCTATCCTACTATTGATGAGTAGGTAGCACCGTCGTTGGAGTTTGAGGGTCAATTCGAATGAGGGACATACGGTCACTAAAGTAATGTTAGGACGCCTTAGCGGTAACCCTAATGTCTTAGATCATTTGTTTTGAGGCAAAAATATTCGAGGCAACCATTTCGAGGCGACTATGATCTTTTAGGCAAGAGGGCGACCTCTAAAGCGACCTATACTTAATGACCGTGTAAGAAGGCAACCAACTGGGGTGTACCTTAAGAGTGCGCATGTGCGAGTGTGTTATTTTCAGTTATTTTTATCTTTGTACATGTTAGGGGTGATCTAAGTTGATTTTAGGTTAAAACATCCAGTCTTGTCATGCTATCATATTATCAAACATCTAACAGTTATATTTTGCGGAAATAAAATGCGGAATTTAAATTACAAGGCGTCGGGTATTTACATCGCCAAAGACAAACCCTTTAAAAATAAATAAAGCGATAAAAATAAATAAAAGTCCTATTTACTATTACAATCCAGAAGCAAATACATTATTGGATAAAAGAAAATAAATCGCGGCGCAAAATTTAATCGGACGCATGATTAGGGTTTTGACCCTTTTGATTAAAGAAAATATCTTTTTTGTTGTTTTTTAATTTAAGAAAGAAATTAAACCCTAAATTAATTACTAAATTGAATTAATAAATAAATTAATTAAAAAAATAAATTATTTTTGGGTTTTTGTTATTTTAAGAAAGAAAAATAAAATAATTAATGTTAGTAATTAAAACCTAATTAAATCTAATTTAATTTTAATTATTTACAAAAAATAGGTTAAAGTTATTCTAATTAAAACCTAAATTAATTAATTAGTTTTTATTAATAAAAATAAAAATTTGATTGAATAAAAATATTTTGTGATATTATTTTATAAAGAAAAGAACTTTTTGGTTGGTTAGAAATTAAATAAAAATAATAAAAACAATTAATAAAGCAAAGTAAATAAAATAAAAGAGTGAGGGGTTTGGGCCTATTTATGAGGGTGCTGATGGCAATTCTGAAGCCCAAAATGCTGGCCCTTATTTGACTTTTTGAGATCTGGTGAGCATGCGTGGACTTCGCCTATGGTGGACCCTCATCCTTGGACTCTCAGATTTGGCCTTTGGCCATCTGGCCATTGGATGATTGATGGTGCATGGTATACTGCAAGCTTGAATATGCACGTGATTATCTGAAAATCAAAATTATTAAGGAAAGTGGGGGACTTGGGATTCGAACCCAGGTCCTGATGGATGTTTGCACGCTTGCCTTGCCAACGCATCATGTTGTTCTGTTTGTTATATGAATACAAAACAATAATAATAAAACAAAACAGTAATTATTGGTCAGAACAAAAAAAACACGTGCATGGTTTGAATGGGCCAATGATGGGGCGCCACACATCATCTTCAACCTCATGTCCGTGGCTAAAATAAATCAGACCTATACCAACGGACAGAAGTCTGTAGCTATAAGCCAGTCCATCTCCAAAATTTGCTACGAGCCACAAAAATGAATTTCAAGGGCATGGTTATACTCGTCTCAACCTCCCGGTCCTAACCATACCCTTCTTGATGGCCAATTGTTCCTGAAAAGAAAACGCCCAAAAAAGCTCCAAGAACCCTAGCTATGGTGTTTTGCATTACAGGTCAGATAAACAAAATTGAATGATGCACATAGCTTGGAAATGTTGTGAGGATTACAAATATGCAATTACTTTGGTCAAATGATGCCAGAATAATGAATTACGATTTCAAGAATAGGGGTGTTTATCGTGACACTTACAGCGTGCTCTGGGGTCTGAACAAGCTTGCTTTTGATCCAGGTAGATTGAGTGAACACCCAGGAAGTGATTGGGACAAGTCTTGGCTTCTGAAAATGCCTCTAGCTATGAATTCGATTCCAAGCTTTTTAGTGAATTTTTCAACTTTTTTCTTGCCTCTGCCTGCAGCTTCCAACCCTTGTTTCAATTGCTTTGGCTTGCTTATGTAGTGTGTAGTGTATTAGGGTAAGAATTATGAATCAAATCTTCTCATATCAATGCATACATATTTGATTTGATCTCCTCTTTAAAACCTTCCAAATTTGCCAAATTTCAATCTTTTTGCCCATGATTTGGTGTGATTCGAATTTGATGATGTTAAAGATTGCAATCAAAGCCTGAAATATCCAAAAAAATCTTGTGTTATCAAAGCATTGGATTTTATATGATTTTATTTGATTAAAAATGAATAAATTCAATAAAAAATAAAATAAAATAATAAAAATAAAATATGGGCTCATGGCTGAAGCTAGGACACGTGGGCAATGATGCAAGCTCAAATCAAGTGGAAAAGAATGGGCCCATTTGACAAAATTTTATGTTTTGGGGATAGTTGACTTTTGGCAATTTTGCAAAAATGTCCAACTTCAACAATCCATAACTTCTTCAATTTTGAACTTTTGGAAGTGTTCTTTGACTTTTTAGAAAGCTTGAGATGTCCTATAACCAACCCTTTTGGTATCATCTCATTTTGATATTCCATTCTCAAGTTATAAGCTTTGGTAAAAAAAGTGTTTTTGTTGACTTTCAAAAATGACCTATAATGTCCAAATTTATAACTTCTTGTGAGTGCGTTTATTGATCTTGGGGTATGAAGATGGATTGTAGGAAATTGCATCCTATTCAAAATGAGCTTTGGATGGTTCATTTCTCATAAAGTATGAGAAAGTTATGCTTTGTCAAATTTGAGTTGACTTTTCCTACAAAACCCTAATTTAGCAACTTTTTAGTCTTGATGAATTTTGAGCAATCCTTGATGAATCATGGTCAACCCTTGATAAAATGATGAAATATCCTCCAAAATGAGAATGTTGACAAAAAATATTGAAGTTTGACTGTATTTGGGTCACAGTTGACTTTTGCCCTAGCACAGTCGATTTTTGGACCTTTAAGCAATTGACTGAGCAAACTTCCTCTGCAAGGCTTGAAACTTGACATGGATGATATTGAGAACACTTTAGGACATTGGAGAGAATTTGGGGTCATCTGGATTCAGAGATCTTGATGCAACACAAAAGCCTAATTTGGGGTTGATTGCCTTAGGAGATGACTTGTCTGACCCACTCTTGAGCAACTTAGAGATTTTCCTTGCAATGTCTTGGGGAATATGAGAGGGCAAATTTTTTGGTACAACAGCTTCCCCTGTTCAATCTTCTTAAACCTGAGGATGTAGATTAGCTTTCATGCCTTTCATGATCCGAAGGTGGAAGATGATTGAATCACTAGAGTGCCCAGAAATTTGCACTCGCATGAAGTGGTATCAGCCTTGTGATGTTGGGAATGGGCTTACAGATGCCATTTGGAAATTGCTTGGCGGGAGGATGGGCTTAAAGATTCCATCTACAGGAGTGTCGATTGCATAAGAGATTCCTTAGCGAGAACTTGCATACCTGTTGTTTATGGAAGATTCCGCTAGGGAAGTCTGATCTTTGTTGAGATTTAGGAACTTGCCTGTACTTCAACTGAGAGAGCATCTCTGCCGAGTTTTAAGAACTTGTCCATAATTCAACTAGGGGGGAAATCTGTTGAGATTTAGAACCTTATCTGTAATTCAACCGAGGATAATTCAATTGAGATTTAAGAACCGGTCAGTACTTCGACTGAGGAAAATTGTTGAGATTTAGAACCTTATCTGTAATTCAACCGAGACTAATTCAGTTGAGATTTAAGAACCGGTCAGTACTTCGACTGGGTGAAACATCTTCATCGAGATCTAGGAACTGTCTGTAATTCAACTGAGGATAATTCTGTTGAGATTTAAGAACTCGTCCACACTTCGACGGAGGAAAATTGTCGAGATTTAGAACCTTATCTGTAATTCAACCGAGACTAATTCAGTTGAGATTTAAGAACCGGTCAGTACTTCGACTGAGGGAAACATCTTCATCGAGATCTAGGAACTGGCTGTACTTCAATGGAGAATAATTCTGTTGAGATTTAAGAACTCGTCCACACTTCGACGGAGGAACATTGCCGAGATTTAGAACCTTATCTGTAATTCAACCGAGACTAATTCAGTTGAGATTTAAGAACTGGTCAGTACTTCGACTGAGGGAAACATCTTCATCAAGATCTAGGAATTGTCTATAATTAAATGGAGGATAATTCTGTTGAGATTTAAGAACTCGTCCACACTTCGACGGAGGAAAATTGTCGAGATTTAGAAACTTATCTGTAATTCAACCGAGACTAATTCAGTTGAGATTTAAGAACCGGTTAGTAGTTCGACATAGCTGAGAACTTAACTGCATCCTTCCTGAAAGGTAAAGGTCAGTCGTATGCAATGCATGATATATATCAAGCAATGATGTTCTCAAAATAAATGAGATTGTGTTGTATGATGCGTATATGCATGTATCATAATGTATGGAAATGTAATGTTTTTAGCTGGGGAAAATAAATCCCGAATAGCTACTGGAGAAAAGAGTTGACTTCTTCATTTCCGCTGTGAATAGCGAATGAAGATAATTACAAGAATAAACCTGTCGGAGAGGATAAATCCATTAGGGAATAAACTGATGAGGAGATTAATCTGTGGAGAAGAGATGCTATGCTAAGGATTCAACCGATAAATTCCGCTGGGGATGAATTACCGTTGCTGGTGATACTGAATCCTGTTGGGGATTGACTTCTTGTTTGTGAAAGGAAAGAACTCCGCTGGGGATGATCTTTCAGCTGCGACTTCACTGGGGATAACCTTTTAGACTCTAATGGGGATATTTTGTACTTTGCTGGGGAATATTCTTATACTCCATCGGGGAATATTAAGATTGCCGAGGATATTAAGCCTTTTCAGTGTTGATGGTAGATAAACTCTGCTTGGGGAGAATATTACCGATTCATTCACAGTTGCAAGTTCCAGCTGGAGAGAGTTAACATTACTATCTTACTCTGCGGGGAATGAATGCATCTCAACCATGTTCTTCAGCTGAATTTACCTTGTACCTGGTGGACAGAGAAACTGTATAGTTTGGACAATTCTTATTTGCCTCTGTTTCCGATATTACCAGTAATGGTCTTTTGTTTCGCATGTAAATATTTATGAGCAGCGATTAATGTTAGATGCATATATCAAAAATGAACAATGGACGTTCTTTGCAAAACAAAACAGAAAAAGGAAAAAACAGTTTGAAATTTCTTTGAAAATGAATTGTATTGATTTTGAAGTTTGGCCCGTAAATAGGCATTTTTGTACAAGAGGATGACGTCCTAGTAAGAGAACACCGCCGAACAATAGAATTTACACAATTTGTGAAAAACTAACAAAACAGCTATGTGAATAATCCCACTGGGTTCCAACTCTGCTATTGCCTTTATGTCCTCGAGCATCTCATCACTTTGCTACTTGGTTGAAGGTAGATCAGATTGATTAGTGTCGTCCGAGCTTGATAGTCGATACCGAGGTCTGGTTGCAAGGTGATCCAATGAGACGTAGTGTTATGCTTTGATCCCTAATTTTTGCTTGGACCGTCCTTTCGGGTTTTCAGTCCACCGGGATACCCTTTTTTTTCCCAAGCCGCCTTTTCAGGTTTTCGACTTGCCGGGTGTACATTTTTTCATTTTCATCCCTTATTTTTGCCCAAACCCTTTTGGTTCGTCGGGAAGCCCTTATCTTTGCCTAGGCAAGTCAACCTAGCGGTTCTTTATTTATGCGTAGTATCTTTTCACTATGTCTGCATTGACGGGGTGAGGAAAGTCATCACCATCCATGGTAGTTAGAATCATGGATCCTCCTGAGAAAATGTTCTTAACCATAAATGGCCCTTCATAAGTAGGGGTCCATTTGCCCCTGGGATCACCTTGAGGTAGAATGATGCGCTTGATCACCAGATCCCCAACTTTATACTCTTGTCGTCTGACTTTCTTGTTAAATTCCTTGATCATCCATTTTTGGTACGTCTGACCATGACAAATAGAAGTAAGTCTCTTCTCGTCGATTAAGTTTAGCTGATCAAGCCGGGTCTATATCCAGTCATCCTCGCTCAAACCTGCGTCCTTCATAATCCGAAGAGAGGGTATCTGAACTTCAATGGGCAAGACTGCCTCCATGCCATATACCAAGGAATAGGGTTTTGCCCCGGTTGACGTCCACGCTGAGGTACGGTACCCTTGAAGAGAAAATGGTAACATCTCGTGCCAGTATTTGTATGTCAACGTCATCTTCGGCACAATCTTCTTAATGTTCTTATTAGCCGCTTCTACAGCCCCATTCATCTTCGGCCGGTAAGGAGAAGAGTTGTGATGTTGTATCTTGAATTGCTTGCAGAGTTCGGTAATCATCTTATTGTTGAGATTTGTACCATTATCCGTTATGATCCTCTCTGGTACACCATATCGACATATCAGGTTGTGCCGAATGAACCGTGCCACGGCGTTCTTGGTTATAGTAGCAAAGGAAGCTGCTTCAACCCACTTCGTAAAGTAATCAATAGCTACCAGGATGAAACGATGTCCGTTGGACGCCGTAGGTCTAATCTCGCCGATCATATCAATGCCCCGCGTTGCAAAAGGCCACAGAGCCGTCAAGACATTCAGAGGTACTGGAGGTATGTGCACCTTATCAGCATAGACCTGGCACTTGTGACATGTCCGAGAATGCTGATAACAGTCGGCTTCCATAGTGGACCAATAGTATCCTGCCCGAAGAATTTTCTTTGCCATGGTGTGTCCACTGGAATGAGTTCCAAAAGTACCTTCATGTAACTCTACCATGATCCTTTCTGCCTCGTTCTTATCCATACATCACAGTAAAGTTAAATCATGGTTACGTTTATAAAGGATGCCATTGCTGATGAAGAACTTCGCCGCGAACCTCCTCAGAAACTTTTTGTCATTAACAGATGCACCCTCGGGGTACTCTTGAGCCTTGAGATACCTTTTTACCTCGTGAAACCAGGGTTTATCTGCTATCTCTTCAGTCTCAATATCACAGCAATGTGCAGGTCCGTCCAACCTTTCAATGATAATCCAGGGAGCTTCGTTGTCCCAATTGACTTTGAACATATAAGACATTGTATCCAGCGCGTCCGCCAACTGATTCTCCTATCTAGGGAAGTGTTCAAAGGTTATCTCCTCAAAGTGTGGCAGCAACGTCAACACATACTCCTTGTAAGGAATAAGATTTGGGTGTTTCGTATCCCACTCGCCTTTGATCTGACTGATCACGAGAGCGGAATCTCCAAAGACACTTAAGAACTTAATCCTTAGGTCGATTGCTGCTCGAAGACCCATGATGCACGCTTCATACTCTGCCATATTGTTGGTGCAGTTGAAACATAGTCGGGCGGTAAAGGGAGTATGAGAGCCTTTAGGAGATATGATCACAGCGCCAATGCCATTACCCAAAGCGTTTGAAGCTCCATCAAAGTACATAGACCATCGGGATCCCTCCTCAGGTCCTTCATCCGGTCCAGGTGTCTCACAGTCAGTTACTATCATGATATTCTCATCCGGGAATTCAAAGTTCATAGACTGGTAATCATCCACTGCCTGATGTGCCAAATGGTCTGCCAACACACTTCCCTTAATTGCTTTTTGGGTTGTATACTGGATGTCATACTCAGTCAAGATCATTTGCCATCTTACTATTCTTCTGGACAAGGCAGGCTTCTCGAAGATATACTTGATTGGATCCATCTTTAATATCAATAGAGTAGTGTGAGTCAGCATATACTGTCTCAGCCGACGAAGTTTGACTTATTTGGGTCACGGGTGACTTTTGCCCTAGCACAATCGATTTTTGGACCTTTGAGCAATTGACTGAGCAAACTTCCTCTACAAGGCTTGAAACTTGACATGGATGATCTTGATAACACTTTAGGACATTGGAGAGCATTTGGGGTCATCTGGATTCAGAGATCTTGATGCAACACAAAACCTTAATTTGGGGTTGACTGCCTTATGAGATGACTTGTCTGACCCACTCTTGAGCAACTTGGAGATTTTCCTTGCAATGTCTTGGGGAATATGAGAGGGCAAATTTTGGGGTACAACACCTGCCATAAGTGTCAGATCTATGCTGACAAGGTGCACATACCTCTGGTTCCTCTGAACATCTTAACGGCTCCTTGGCCCTTTGCTATGTTGGGGATTGATATGATTGGGGAAATCAAGCCAACAACCTCCAATGGACACCGCTTCATCCTAGTGGCCATTGACTATTTTACAAAGTGGATGGAGGCAGCTTCCTTCGTTTCCATTACCAAGAATGTTGTCGCTCAATTCATCAAGAAGAATCTCATATGTCGTTACGGTATCCTGGAGAGGATCATTATAGACAATGGTACACACTTGAATAATATTATGATCACCGCCTTGTGCGAGCAATTCAAGATACAGCATCACAATTCTTCCTCTTACCGGCCAAAGATAAATGGTATTGTCGAAGCTGCGAATAAGAACATTAAAAAGATCATACAGAATATGAAAGTCACATACAAAGACTGGCATGAGATGCTACCATTCGCTATCCACGGATATCGTACCACAGCTCGCACATCAACCGAGGCGACACCCTACTCTCTGGTATATGGCATGGAGGTTGTATTGCCTGTTGAGGTTCAGATCTCCTCTCTGAGAATTATGAAGGATGCAGGTTTGAATGAAGAAGATTGGATCCAGACTCGACTTGATCAACTAAACTTGATTGATGAGAAAAGGCTTACCGTTGTCTGTCATGGTCAAATGTATCAAAAACGGATGATCAAGGCTTTCAACAAAAAGGTCAGAAGACAAGTGTATCAAGTTGAAGATCTGGTGATCAAACGTATGATACTACCGCAAGGTGATCCCAGGGGAAAATGGGCTCCTACATACGAAGGACCATTTGTAATCAAAAACATATTCTCGAGTGGAGCAATGATCTTGACCACCATGGATGGCGACAACCTACTGCACCCTACGAACACAGACATAGTCAAAAGATACTACGCATAAGAGACCCGCTAGGTTGACACACCTAGGCAAAACAAGGGCATCCCGGCGAACCAAAAAGGTTCGAGCAAAAATTAAGGATAAAACAAAAAATACGTACACCCGGCAAGCTGAAAACCCGAAAGGGCGGCTTGGGAAAAAAAGGGTATCCCAGTGGATTGAAAACCCGAAAGGGCGGTCCAGGCAAAAGTTAGGGATTTAAAGTGTATGACTATGTCCCGTTGGATCACCGTACGGATAACCTTTAGATTCCACTAACAAACTCATAGGTTCTGATCAATTCAATCATCTTTGGACAAGGCAATAAACAGACAAGATGCTCATAGATACGAAGGCTATAGCAGAATGGGAACCCCATGGGATTATTGCACATAGCTATCTTTTCTTTGTATTAAAATTTTCATTTTTTACGAAGGCATTCTCTTACTAGAATGTTTGTCTCATTGTACAAAAATACTTACTCAAAGTCAATACAAAGGTATCCCTTTTGGAAGTGCAAAAAAGTATCTATTTTTCTTTTCGCTTGTATTTTGTTTACAAAAACGTCCAATGATTCATTGTTGAACATATGCATTTGAACATAATTATTGTTTACAAATAAACAAAATAAAAGACAATCACTTATGGCTTTAAGGGATATGGAAATCTCTCTAAGTTTATCTCCATAAAATTCCCCACAATGAGCAGTTTAATTCTCAGCGGAATAGAGCTTCCAGTTATCAGTCCCCAGTAGAAGTCGTTAAATTTTTCAAGATTTCCCAACAGGATTTTACAAGCAGTACATGGCATTTCCTTTACAATAGATTTTATTTCTCTAAACAGAAATTCATCATCTTCACAACATGAAGACTTATGCTCCATATCCTCAGCAGCAGACAGGGATTTATTTTCCCCAGTCCAATAGCAGTACAATAGAATTAGCTCACATGCGCATACATCGCATCCATATATAACACGAATGCATTACACTATGCATCTCATACAACATGACTTTGAATTTTAGCTAACATTTTACCCTTTTCAGGATAAGGTTAACAACTACCATTAACAATGTTCAAAGTTTTCAGATACAGTACATATACGCTCCAGACACGGAAGCCATTTTGATACTCATTCAGAGCCTCTTCCAGATACAGTTCAGATACACTCCAGACACGGAAGCCATTCTGATACTCATTCAGAGCCTCTTCCAGATACAGTTCAGATACGCTTCAGACATGGATGCCATTCTGATACTCATTCAGTTTTCAACTTCCGGATACAGTACATATACGCTCCAGACACGAAAGCCATTCTGATACTCATTCAGATTCAACTCTCAGATATAATTTAGATAAACTCTAGACACGGATGCCATCCTGACACTCATTCAAATTCAACTTTCAGATACAGCACAGATACACTCTAGACACGAACGCCATTTTGATACTCATTTTTTCAGCTTACAAATTACAATTCAACAATCACTCCTGGGTGGAATCTACAAGCCCATCTCCGACAACTTTCTATCACCTCTCCAAATGGCATCTTTAAGCCCATTCCCTCTACCATCACATTGCCGAGTGCAAATTTCTGGGCACTCTAGTGTCCAATCATCTTCCACCTTTGAGTCACGAATGGCAAAACATTCTAATCTAACTCTTCGGGCTTAAGAAGATTGAACAGGGGAAGCTGTTGTACCCCAAAATTTTCCCTCACACTTATCAAGAATTTTCTCACAAGATCTCCTTGGGCTCAAGACTGCACTAGAGTTTGATCAGCTCAAGACACCTCCTTAGGCACTGATGACCAAAATTAGGGTTTGAATTTGCACATGGATTTTTGAACTTGAAATGCTTCATATGACTTTAATGGATCATTATGGACCCCCAAGATTACTCAGTCAAGTTTCAAGCCTTGGATCACACTTTTGATCAATCAATTGAGCAGTTGACCTAAAAATCAGTTGTATTGGGGAAAAAGTTAACCATGGCCAATTTACAGTCAAACTTCATAATTTTTTATCCACATAAAAATTTTAGACTCATATGCATCATTTGATCATGTTTGGACCACAATTCCTCAATAAATTTGATCAAATCTCCAAAAGGGCAAAATGGTCAAAATTAGGGTTTTGACTGGGAAAGGGTAATTTCTGATTTTTGACCTAGAAAATGGTCAATTGGTTTAAGGCATGATCTCAAGAGTCCAATTGCATCATTTTTACCTAATGACATGGTTCAAAACATTGCAAGTCCATTAGATTGATAGATGAATTTTGCAGTCAACTGATCAAAAGTCAATTGTATAATGAAAAGTCAAACTTTGACTTTTTTGGTCAAATTCAAGTGCCAAAGATCACAATTCATCAAAACATGTCAAAATATGAAACTTATTCATCAAGAAATCAAAAAGTCAAGATTTCACTTTGAAAAGTCAAAATTTCTAAACTTAGAAATTTTTCTAAGTGTTGGAAATTTCATGTTTTTTCATAACTTTGAGCCAAATTTTCACCATGATGCAAGATGATTCAAGAGAAACTCCCAACATGAAAGTTGTATATCTCCATGAAATCTACAACTTTTCTTCACCCAAATTCTTCCGAGAATGCTTGTATCTCAAGTTATAATTTTATGAACAAAGGGTCATGAAACTAAACACTTAGTGAAATTTTGCCTTAATTTGGTCAGGATTTTGACCCAAATTCATGGAACTTTTTCATATAGTTCCAAGAGGAGTATTAAAAATAAATTCAAATATAGGTTGTAGAGCACATTTCAATCTTTCCAAAATGTTTAAGAACTCCTTGAGATCATTCTTGAGTAGGGAGAATCGAAGAGATGAAGTTAGGGTTTTGTCACTTGAATTACAAGTCATTTTTGATGAACACATGAACCAAATCCATAGCCATGATGCATAATCCTCACTTTGCAGGCCTCAAACTTGTTTTTCACTCCATAATTAATGGTTTACACAATTGATTATGCCCTTATCTAAGTGTTTCAAGCTTTGTCCAAATCAATTTTTCATTTTAGGGAGAAAGTAACATATTCATTCTTGTAAAGCAAGCTTTATGCACAAATTCAGTTTCTTGAGCTCCCAACTTGTTTTTCTTGATTACACTCCATCCACAAAGTTATAAGCATTGTGTTTAAAGTGTTTAAAAACTCTATGAACCAAGTACAAGGCATGGAAACTTGAATTTCTCAAAAAATCACATGTTATGCATAAACATGTAAATTTGAATTCTGATAAACTAGAGCATTCCAAACTTGTTGCTTATAAATAGAGTCACTATTTGTGAGCTAGAACACGATCTTGAGCACCCTGAAATACACCAAAACTCTCTCAAATCAAAAATTACACAAAAACTCCATTGTTGCACAGTTTCTGACCTTGAATATCAAACTCCCATTTCCCTCGTGCGTTTCTTGGCCTTTTAGTTTCTAAAGCTTCCTTACATCAAATATAACTCATCCCTTTCCTTATTCCAGAACTGTAACACCATTTACCATAACTTCCATAACCAAAATACAGAGTCAGCAACTTGACTTCTCCAGGCCATTTCAATCATCCATTGTTCAAGCTAATCATTGCTTTAGCTTCCTAGGACCTCAAGGAAGCTAACTTGATCATCCCCGTCACTTAAAACAAGCTCAAACTCCAAACACGATTTCCAGTTTTGAGGTATGTTTTCTCAACTTGAAACTCTTCATACATGCATCATCAATAGTTTATTTGTGAATAAAACATGTAGATATCATTGCCTTGAAGCTAACCATGTCCTTAGTTTCCATTAATTTTGCTTGAGCTTAGAGAATTTTGAAACTGAAATTTTTGAAAATTTTAGGGTTCAGATTAGGGCCATTAAAATTCTTTCTTATCTTTGATCTATAGTTTTAATACTTTACATTTATGGAATCGTGAGAAAATTTGCTACAAGTTTCATGTTTACAATTTTCATTTTTGATGAGAAATAAGCAAGTTATAGTTGGTCTGGCTGGAGGTCGAAGATGAAGTCTTCAGAACACGTTTTGCCTTACATATTTATTGTTTCATTTGTATTAACGGATGTATAGCCACCCCAGTGGTAGAAGCGCGCGCATGTAACCTATGGGACCTGGGTTCGAGCCCTAGTGGTACCCTTTTCATTTTTCATATTTTTACAATTCTGACTTTTTTGTTTGCAGGGCGTTGGGCCTCTTTGGGCCTGGCTTATTTTCTTCATTTTTTGCTAACTGACCTCCATGTTTCCTCTTGGCACCCCCAGACCCAAGTTTATTTATTTATTTATTTTATTTTTCTTTTCTTAAATATATTTTTCTAAATGCTAAAAATCATAAAATACAAAAAATGATATATTTATATTTTGAATTAGTTTATCTTATTTTTCTCACAAAAAAAATATTTTTATTTATTATACTTTATTTATTTTATTAAGTAAATCTTATAAACTTAATTAATATTATGAATTTATTTATTTATTCACACCATTTAAAATACATTATTTTAATATAAAAAAAGACTAAAATTATTTTATAATGCTATTAATATTTTCAAGATAAAAAAATACCAAAAATTCTTTTCTTAAACTTATTTTCTTTTGATTAATTTATAGAATTAGGGTTTCACTTAAAAAATTTCTTAATAAAATTCAAATTCAGTTAATTATTTTATTTCTCTAATTAGGTCAAGACAAAATCCCTTTTTTCATGAAAATCAAACAAAGATACATTCTCTTTACATTTTTTGCATTTTTGTACAATTCATTCATTTTATTACTTTGTATTTATTTATTTCCTTGTATATTTATACCAATTCAATATGGTTGTAATAGACTAATTAGGTTTAAATTCTTGCAATACCCATTTACAAATTGTACACCCCCTCCCTACAAATGTTGTAATAGTGTAGTAACTTTAAATTTCGCAATTTAACGCTTTTATATAATATGCTAGTAATTAGGATTTGTATGAAAAGACTAAAACCAATGCTTAGAAAACCCTAATTCAAGACAAAAACAAGCATGAAAATGATACACTTGCACACAAGCACCCTTAGGATTATCCCACTTGGTTGCCTTATACAAAATGACCACATTACGCATGTAAGTTATCTTAGCAAAAACAAGCAAATACAAGATCATAGTCCCTCGATGACGCTATCTAATTTTCCTTACAAATGATCTTAGTCCCTAAAAAATAATGCTAATATACCTTGCAACATTGCTAATCATGGTTATACGATGACCCACACCTGTCCCGTTTACATCCAAAGATAGAGTTTCTTACCAAATCAATGGTAAGACAACAATGTCAAAGGAAAAGAAAATTAACAAGAAAGACATTTGAGTAGGTAGATTTCTCCTAATTACTTACTCCATTTCAAAACAAACATCCTTGCTATTTTAAAAAACAAACACACACACACTTTCAAACATCTTACAAACATTGAAAACATTTTCAAAAGATCAAACATCTTTGTATACATTCTTACAAACAAGAATCATTACAAAGATTGCCTAAATAATGGCCTCTTTACAAAATAACCTTCAAAAACCACATAAAGCACAATTTCAAACAAAAAGCAAGTGATCTAGCAAGTAACTAAGAGCCCGTGGAAAACCATGGATGAAAATGGTGCTAATACCTTTCCTTTTCATAATCTACCTCCTAAACTCAAGAAATAATCTCAAAGGTCTTTCTGTGCTTTTTCACCTTTCCTTTTTGGATAAAAGAAAAGTCGGTGGCGGCTCTTGCTAACCCCAACATTTGCAATCAAACGCAAAACACCCAAGTTAGTTCTCCCACCATATCACATATTGGTACACAGATTCCTATTGACCGGCCTCAAAGTAGGTGTGACTTCTACATAAGTCCACTTACGATTGCTTAATATAACGCTAAATTTTTCCCGAATCGAAAAATGATCATTCGTGGCCCAAACTTATGTTTGCAAGCCCAAGTATGTTTAATTTTAAACCTTTGATCCAATAACTTTGAAGTTCATTGTTAGGAGGCTTTGATCTTATTAATTCTCTAATGAGTTTCATGAACTTTGGTCTAAGGGAATCATTTGAACATCGTTGATTATATGTGGTTGCCTTAGGTACTTTAAATGAATGATATACTTGACAAAAAGAAAATGAGACTAGTTGTTAAGAAGATTTAATTTTATCAATCTTCTAATGAGTTCTTAAATTCAAGCCTCAAGATGATCATTCAACTAACTTTTAACTTCTAATTCACTAACAATTGACTTTACTTTATGTTTCTAATTTATGCCTTTTATTTTACGCCTTTACTTTTATGTACCATTTACTTTAGCATTTACATCTCATGTTATTTTTTTATCTTTGTTCATTTGAGCAGTTATCTTTATGTCATTTTATCTTTGCTCACTTGAGCATTTATTTTTATGTCATTTTATCTTTGCTCATTTGAGATTTAATTTTATTTTTGAAGACACTTAACAACCAACTTGAACATTAAAAATCTTAAGGTTAGTTGGACTATTTGGTTACTATCCTTGGCATTATGGAGTTGTAGACCTTTTGGACTAAGAATTAGAAGCCTTGATTCTTTGGGACCTTGTGACTCTATTGTTATTTTGTCTGAAGTTCTTGGTGTTTACTCCAAGCCATTGGGTTGATTTTATTTTTGTGCAGGTTATTCTGATTATGTGATTTGTCTGTGATTGAGGATTCCTCTGTATACAGCCGTTACTCTGTCCAATTTTTGTAAAGACTTAATTCATCTGAAGCTTGGTATTTCTTAGAGGTTTATCATTTTTGCTTGCTTGGTTCCAATCTAAAGGATGGGAATTCTACATTGACTTCTTATGTCAAGTGTTGGCTTCTTGTTGGTTAGATCGTTGTTTTCCTTAGATTTTACCTTATGCTTTAGGATAGTCCCTTCATCTCCTCTTATCTTCTTTAATTTCAAAAATATTCTCTTTTTCAAAACTCTTCTTGTTTTCTAACTTGAACTGCTTTCATAGTAAACTTGGACTTATGTCCATGTGTTTTCAAAAATATTTTCTTAATCAAACATTAATTAATTTAATCATTCTTTGACATTTTTATCAAGACTAAAAGTCAATTAACATCATTCAAACCATTTTGCCACTTTGGATTTTTTTACTTTATTACCTTTTTCTCAAAAGACTAGACTCTTGTCGATTCTTGTAGTGATGTGATCTACTATACTTCTATGATATGTAGTAAAGAGATCTATTTCCACTTGGGTGTTGAATGAGGCTTTGTTGATTTTTAAAATCCAAGCTATATCCTCCACTTTGAGATGATGTGAATTCTCCTTTCTCGTGATTGTAGGTAGTAAGTATGTTTTCCACTCGGATATGACGATGATGTCTCTTCTCTTAAAATTAATCAACACACTTGTGTTTTAAAAATTTTGAGGTGAACTACGAGTACCCTGATCCCCTATTGCACGAAAGGTGGTACATAGGCATTAAAGCTTCGCAGCCACGGAGGGTGCAAAAGTTGTAAAAAATACTTCTTTTCTCACCTCCACCATCTATTTTTGTATACACTTTTTATAGCCAAAATATACAGATTTTCAAAGAGGTTCCTGCAGAGTACCGTAGATGTTTAGGGTTCTAATACCTTCCCTTTGATAACCAACCCCCGAACCTATATTCTCTCCCCCCTCTTTTTGGGTTTATTATCTCTTTTCCCATTTCATTTAGAAACAATAAAGTGCGGTGGCAAATTTTATTTGATCTCTACGAGCTAAGTCAATCCAATGGCTTAGTCTCAACATTTCTACCACTACAGAAAAAATGGCGACTTCACTGGGGATCTAAGATATCTAAGTGGGTGATCCTATCTTTGTTTACTTGTGTATGCGCTATATATATATATATATATATATATATATATATATATATATATATATATATATATATATATATATATATATATATATATATATATATATATATATATATATATATATATATATATATATATATATATATATATATATATATATATATATATATATATATATATATATATATATATATATATATATATATATATACGTCTGGATTTTTTTGGTTTTCAGGGTGCTTGGTGATCTCTTATAAGTCCTCTACTCGGACTTGGGAAAACTTAAGATAAGACGAGTGGTATAATCATGTTAACTTTGAGGGAGGAATCCCAAAAAAGGAGACATGAAATCACCCACTTAGTGGAGGCCCCATTGGTTGTAGTATTTGTTTACCGAGTAATCGGGAAGACTTGGTGCTTTCAACCTGGGAGCATGTTGAAGCTGAGGACCGTAGAACCCTTAACCCATCTTGGCCTTTTAGGTGTAGTGCAGAGACTAGGACGGATAAATCTATAAGTGGTTGTCACGCAATGCTACACTTAAACGAGTTTTTCCCGAGAATATTACTAGATCATATAAGAATTTATCTGCTTAAAATCTATAGAAAAGAAACAACAAGAGCTCTGAACAAAGGAATTAAATTGGTAAAATTCTCCGACCCTTTTAACTGCACAACTTCCTTCTTTATATAGACACCCTATTTTTATACCCCAATTTCCCCCCTAATATCTCTCATCGTCTCATATCATCAATACATCAAGATCACACATTAGGGCTTGGTTGTAACTTTTACCCTCTTCTATCTTTGGGTTTTCCCTAAAGGGATCACCAAGCATCTTGAGTTGTGTATGCATATGTATGTTTTATGTTTACTAACCCTTAACCAAAATTCAAAGGATGTATGTTTTCTCTTTACACTTTGTGCATTACAGGTGTGAAATCAAGTGCATCTCTCTCATCTCATCAACTAGGGTTTTGAGGGTTGATTCTCAAGCAGATGATTAATCAGTGGGTCTTATAAGTTTTATCTTCAAGACTATGTTCATGGCATCAAAGCTCCATGGTTGAAAGACTCTTTCAATTCCATTTAGCTCAAACTTTCCTCAAGGTTGGTGTTGGCATTCACCAAAGAGTTATGTTCATGTGTTTATTTCCATGCCTTCTTCAACAAGCTTCATTGGGACTTAAGCTCCTTTGTTTGAATGTTTTTCTAGAAAATATAATTTCAAGAACTATTATAATTCAACATGCTTTCTTTTTTCAAGAAAGCTCAAAATATTCAAAGGTTGGTTCAACAAGTTTGACCTAATTGAGCAAATGCTTGATTTAGTGATCACAAGTGCATAACTATCTCAATTTTAAACATTTTGAGTTGGTTATTTTCTCTATGGATTCTTATTATCATCAACAACAACCTCTATTCATATGACAAGATCCAATTGTGCAAGAAAAATAATCAAAAGTTGAAAGGGGTTTCAAGTCATTTTTGCCACTCTCTGAGCTAGGGTTTGTTGACTTCCAAAGACCATATCTTACTCATTTTTTGATATTTTGGAGTGACTCTAAAGAAATTATTCTCTTTAAATGGTTCTTAACAATATCTATTCAAAAATATCAGGATTATTTTTAATGGAATACCATTAATAATTAAGAAAATTTGCAAGTCTCCTTGAAAGGCCTTTGAATTTTAGGGTTTGACTTCAAATGATCATAATTTGGTAAATTTTTATCACCTTGAGCTCATTATTTTTCCAAAATGATCTTAAGGATTTTAACTTTGACCCTCTTCTTTGTGTCAAGCTTGAAAATAGGTGGAAGACACCTTGAGAGTTCAAAACATTATAGGTCATTTCATGGATTTTCACCAACTTCACGAGGTCATAACTTTCTCAATTCTTGGATTTTTTTAGTGGTTAAATTCTCAAAATCTCATTTAAGAGATCTATTTCATGCCATCTTCTGTGGTCAAAAGCAAATTTTAAGAGGAAGGCCATATTTGGAAGCAAAACATTATAAGTCACTTTTAATGCCAAACTTAGAAATTTTTCTAAGTGTGGAAAATCCATGTGCTTTTGTTAATTTCAAAGAGACACAATTTTTTATCCAAGCCACCAAATGCAACCATTCTTTTCACATTATAAATATTGACATGAGATCTCTCCAATGCTTCAAAAACACATCATATAGTGCCCTACATTGTTGGTGTTATGGCTGTGAAGTTGGCTTCCTGAAACTGATTATGGGTTTAAAGTCAGATTTAATTTTGATTGGTGTTGCCTATAAACATAAAATTCTTGCGCGTTTTTACTTCTAACCATGTTTAGTAACCTTCCAGAAGTAATTAGTACCTTGAAAACAAGTTTTGGTTGAGTTTTGATGCCAAATAAGTCACACATTGCTCATGATTTAGATTCACACGAATTCACTCATTTATCCTCTCATTCACACGCTTGAGCATTGCCTCATCCTCTCCTATAAATAAGAGACATATTCCACCCATTTCCACAAGATTTTGATAGCCAATTGACTCATGCTAAGATCTCATTTGAACTCTTAAGCTTGAATTCATTTTTTTCATTTCCACCCTTCAAATCACCAAAAACTCCTTTCAGTTAGCTTCATTGAACTTCTATGAAGCTAACCATACTCTTACCTTCAAGAATCGTGATTTGAATCAAGGTCCATAAGTCTAGTTTCAGAGCTTCATCCTTGAGTTCGAACAGGTAGTTCTCTCCACCAATCTCTCTCAATTTTGTTTCTAGAATGTAGCATTAGGTTCTCTGATGCTCATGATATCCTTTGTTTTCAACTGTAAATGAGTTTGATATGTCTGTTTTCAAATCCCTTTTAAAAAAAACTCCCTTGGTTTTTTCCAAATCGACTAAGTTATGGCAAATATAAATTTGGCGCGAGGGTACCATTAGATTCTTCTTGAAGAGACATAGAGAATGGCGTCAGTCTCGAGTTCTGATTTTTACATCTCATAAACCTACAAATCACATGGATGGAGATTGAAGACGACCTATGTGTCTGTCTTCAACCAATGACAAATTGTCACGCATTTTTTTCAAATATGTTTAATAATTGATCACGTGTGTTATTTCCTGAAGACCATGATATGCACAACGTGTCTGATCTGTTGGATTAGTTTACTAATGCATTTTGACAATGATCAGATGGTCAAAAAAATTTGGGTTTATTTTTTATTTCTGATTTTTATATTTAATTGTTTTAAACTTCAAAAATTCATAAAAAAATCATTTCTGACTTAAAAATTATGAAAAAATTCACAAAGATATTTTCAAATATTATATTTTTTATTCTTATTATTTCATAATTTTATTTCATGATTTTGATATTTTTTATAATTTTTCTCTTATTTTGATTTGTTTTATTTGTTTAAAAATACTTTTTGTGATTTTTTAATTCTGGAAAAATTATGGAAGTATCTAATGACCTTTTGACAAATATTGGTTACCTCATTTTATTTTTATTTCTGATTTTACTATTTTTTACAATTTCTGGTTTATTTTGCATGTTTCTTTAAATTTTAAAAATAGTTTCTGACTTTAAAAAATTCCAAAAAAAATTGTCAACACTTTAGTATACTTTGTGTATTTTACCAATTATTTCCCTTTTACTAACCATTTAAATTTTATTTTATTAAATATTATTATTTTTTGTTTGGTCTTGATTTGAATGTTATTTTGGGACAAATTTCTCAACCTCATTGGATCTTGGGTGTTGATAGGTTGAAAAACCAAATCCACCAAAATGGATGAATGATATTGATGATATTTAAAACCCTAATTTCATCTAATACATCCTCCCCTCTTCATCTTATCCCTTTCTTACTTGTACTACATGTTGTTGGAGAATGATCTACATATCATCTCTCTAAACATATGGTACATAGATTGCTATTGACCAGCCTCAAAATAGGTGTGACTTCTATATAACTCTACTTACGATTGCTTAACATAGCGCTAAATTTTTGTCCCAATTAGAGAAATGATCATTCGTGGTCCAAACCTATGTTTGTAAGCCTAAGTATGTTTAATTTGAAACCTTTGATCCAATAACCTTGAAGTTCGTTGTTAGGAGGCTTTGATCTTATAAATCCTCTAATGAACTTTCATAAACTTTGGTCTAAGAGAATCATTTAAACATCATTGATCATATGTTGTCGCCTCGAGAACTTGAAATGAATTATATACTTGAGAAAAAGCAAATAATAGGTGTTATTAAGAAGCTTTGATTTTATCAATCTTCTAACGAGTTTTCAAATGCAAGTTTTAAGATGGTCATTCAACTAACCCCTAACTTCTAATTCACTAACAATTTAGTTTTACTTTGTAATTTTACTTTATGCTTTTATTTTATGCCTTTACTTTTACACACCATTTATTTTAACATTTACATTCCATACTATTTTTATATTTGCTCACTTGAGCATTTATCTTTATGTCATTTTTATTTTTCTCACTTGAGCTTTCATTTTCTTTTTGAAGATACTTAATAACAAACTTGAACAATAAAAAACCTTAAGGTTACTCGGACTATTTGGTTACTTTCCTCGATATTATGGAAATTATGGACCTCTCGGACTTAGGATTAGAAGCCTTAACTACCCTTAAGACCTTGTTGCCCTGATTGTTATTTTGTCTGGAGTTCTTGGGGTTTACTCCAAGACATTGGGTTGATTTTCTTTGTCTGCAGGTTATTATGATTATGTGTTTTGTCCGTGATTGGGAATTCCTCTATATACAGTCATTACTCTGCCTGATTTTTATAAAGACTTAATGCCTCTGAAGCTTGGTATTCTTAAAGAGCTTTAGTATCTTTGCTTGCTTGGTTTCAATTTAGAGGATGGTAATTCTACATTGACTCTTTATGTAAAGTGTTGGCTTCTTGTTGGTTATACGTTTCTTTTTCCCTAGCTTTTATCTTATGCTTTAGGATAATCCCTTCATCTCCTCCAATTTTCTTTAATTTCAAAAATCTTCTCCCTCCTTTTCAAAACTCTTCTTGTTTTCTAACTTGAACCTCTATTATAATAAACTTGGACTTAGGTCCATGCATTTTCAAAAATATTTTCTTAATCAAACTTTAACCAACTTAATCATACTTTGACATTTTTGTGAGAAGACTAAAAGTCAATCAACCTCATTCAAACCATTTTGGTCACTTTGGCTTTTTTACGTTAAAAGTTTCTCAAAATATTAGACTCTTGTCAATCCTTGTAGTGATGTGAGCTACTATACTTCTACAATATATAGTGAAGTGAGATATTTTCTACTTGGGTGTTGATTGAGACTTTGTTGATTTTAAAATCCAAGCTATATCCTCCACTTTGAGATTATGCAAATTATCCTTTCCCATAATCATGGGTAGTAAGTATGTTTACCACTCGAATATGACGATGATGTCTCGTCTCTTAAAATCAACCAACACCCTTGTGTTTAAATTTTTTTTTAAAGGTGAACTACGAGTATCCTGATCCCCTATTTCATGGAAGGTGGTACGTAGGAACTAAAGGTTCGCAACCGGGGCGGGTGCAAATATTATAATATATACTTCTTTCCTCATACCCACCATCTATTTTTGTATACAACATTTAGATCCAAAATGCACAAATTTTTAAAGAGGTTCTTGTGGAGTACCATAGATGTTTAGGGTGTTAATACCTTCCCTTTGTATAACTAACCCCCGTACCTAAATTCCCTCCCCATCTTTTTTTGGTTATTCTCTCTTTTCCCGTTCATCTGGAAACAATAAAGTGAGGTGGTGATTTTTATTTGATCTGTGCGAGTCAAGTTAATTCAATGGCTTAGCCTCAACATTTCTACCGCTATAGAAAAATGGTGAGTTCACTTGGGACATATCGACCAAATGTTGGTCCATCTCTAAGTGGGTTGAGCCTATCTTTGTTTATTGTGTATGTGCTATTATTTTTTGTCGATTATATGTTATATATATGTTTGTCTGAATTTTCCTGGTTTTCATGGTGCTTGGTGATTTCTCATAAGTCCTCTACCTGGACTTGGGCTAACTTAAGATAGGACGGGAGGTATAGCCATGTAGACTTTGAGGGAGTAATCCCAAAAAAGGAGACATGAGATCCTCCACTCAGTGGAGTCCCCTTGCATTGTAGTATCGTTTACTGAGTAATCAGGAAGACGTATTGCTTCCAACCCGGGAGCCTGCTGAAGAAGAGGAACATAAAACCTTTAATCCATCTTGGCCTTTTAGGTGTAGTGCGGAAACTGTGACAGAGTAATCCGGAAATGGTTGTCACGTGATGCTACACTCAGACAGGTTTTTCTTGAGAATATTACTAATTACCGAGTTAATCGGGATGTTTGTGATATCCGAAGGAAGGATGTAAACTCTGAGAACCTTTTAGAACCTTGTTCGGAAGGTGATAAACTATTAGTCCATACCTTTTGGGTAGTACCTTTGACTTCATGCTTGTGACGTCGAACCTATGAACCCCCCATGTTTGTGATCTTGTGTGTGATTGTTGCATCATGCATTCATGAACCTATGAGCATTCTTTAAAACAATTGTTTCAAGGGACTTAAAATTGACTTTTTGAAAATATCTCAGGTCCCTTTTGACCATGGATTCTGGAAAAAGAAAGACTCGTACGTACAGTTTCAAGGACCCTAAGATAGATGAATTGATGAGTTTGATTCTCGAGATCGAGAGCTCTACAAATTTTCGGAAGAAGTATGGATCCATCGTGTCTCTTATGAAGCTCAAGATGAAGGAGGGTATTCTTTCTATATTGGTCCAGTTATATGATCCATTGTGCCAGTGTTTTACTTTCCCTGATTATCAGTAGATGCCCACATTGGAGGAGTATTCTTATTTACTTGGTTTTCTTATTACTGATTGTATTCCTTTCACTGGTTTAGAGGGAGAGCCCAAGTTTCATAAGATTGATGCCATGACTCATTTGGGGAATTCTGAGATTGAGACTAACATGACTATCAAAGGAGGAATCAGGGGTTTACCTGCTCAGTTTTTATTGGAGAAAGCTCGCTACTTTGCTGGGATGAAGTGTACAATTGCTTTTGAGGATATATTTTCTTTGCTTGCCTATGGGTTGTTCTTATTTCCTAACATCGAAAAATTTTTGTATGTCAACGCCATTAGGATCCTTTTGATTGGGAATCCATTCCCTTCACTAATAGGAGATACTTATTATTCCCTCCATCTTCGGGAATTTTATCACGGAGGGATAATTATTTGCTGCACATCATTGTTATATCAGTGGTTTATTTCTCACTTACCTTGGTCTGTTGCTTTTTGGGATATCAAGAAGGAACCTTGTTGGGCCCCCGAAGATTATAGCTCTCACTCATTCATACATTGTTTGGTATCATCAGGCTTATTATGATGTGGAGATTATTGATAGATGTGGTAGTTTCCCCAATTTACCTCTTCTTGGTACAAAGGGAGGAATTAACTACAATCCCGTTATTACGCATAATCATCTTGGGCATCCGATGAGAGACAAGCCAAATAGTATTCATCTGAGTGGTTTCTTCCTCAAAGAAGGAGAGGATCATAAGGAAGCTAAGGAAGAGATTGCAAATGCTTGGAGTCATATTCATAGGAATAGTAGAAAAGATTTGGGATCAAGAGGAGCGGTTTCTTTAGAGCCTCATCTCCGTTGGGTACAAGGAAGGGAAATTCAGTTAAAGATGCCATATTCTCGTGAAGAACCTATAGCTGATATGTTTCTGAGGACTACTCCTCCCCTTTTAGATGATGTGGAAGAACTTCAGTTTGCCCTAGTTAGGATGTAGCAAGAGAAAGAAGCATGGAAGAACAAGTGTCAAACTTTAGAGATGTCTTACCAAACTGAATTGAAAGAAAAGGATGACTTGATCGAGATTCTTGAGATTCGTACTGTGGAGATGATGGAGAAGCAAGAGGATTTATTTTCCTCTAGATCTCATCCAAGTCCCAATTGCTCATCCTCTGACTCTGGTGGGTGAAAGGAAGTCGTCGACAAGTATGCAGAAGAGAACAAGCAATTGAAAGCTTAGATTGCAAGACTCGTGGGAAAGCGTCAGTGTATGGAGAGATCTTCATCCGCTTTGGCTCCTTAGGATTTTAGATTCCATATTTATTCTCTTATACCTAGGATCATTGGAACTTGAAATAAAAGTTGTAATCCATTCCGAAATCATTATTATAATGAAATTTTCAGTATTTCAAACTGTGTTAGGACTTTAGTATTTGCAAATTGTCTATAATTCTTCGAGTTCCTTGAAATAATAATAATAATAAATACATCATATGAATTGCATATCACACATCATTTTGCACATTTTTTTTTTTTGCATTTATGTTCATACCCATGTGTCTTACTATGTTTCTCTACTTCGTTCAGTCAGCAAGCTATCTAATTGATACAATACTCGGGCTAATTCCAGGAAGAAAATGGAAAATCTTGAACAAGAGAATCGTGAGCTGCGCCAAGAAGTTACTGCTTTGAGGGCCGGTATGGAAAATCTGACTACTTTGGTAGAATCTTTGGTGGTTGCTCATAATCAGCCACCACTTGCTCCTTCGTCTCCTCGTGCTACTCAGCCACAACAAACAACTATTACTTCTGAGGTTTCGTCGATTCCCAGTTCTTCTACTCCAATTACCGCTACTCAATACCATATACCTCAAGGTTACCCGTGGGGAATGCCTAAGAATTTTATGCTAGAAGGTTATAATCACGATGCTCAGATTGCTCTGATTGCTCAAACTACTGATATTCATGCACCTTCTATGGTGCACATTACTCCTATTGCTAAAAATGAGTATCTTTATATTGCGCCTCCTACAGTGAATGTTGTGTCGTTTATTAATGATGAAGTTTATCATCTTGTTCCTCCACAAAGTGAAAGTGTGGGCTTCTATGACCGGTTGGATGACTTTTAGGACCAATTTGATGAAATGCATAAATAAATGAAGGCTCTTTGAGGGAAAGATTTATTCGGACATAATGTCAGTGAACTCTACTTAGTTCCTAATGTAAAAGTGCCAACGAATTTTAAGGTGTCAGAATTTGAGAAATACAAGGGAAAATCTTGTCTTCGTAACCACCTGGTGGTGTACATCAGAAGGATGTCCACTCATATTGATGACCAACGCTTGGTTGTCCATTTCTTCCAGGATTGTTTAATCGGTGCCGCTTAAAAATGGTATATGGGTTTGGACGATAACAACAATTGCACCTTCAATGATTTGGGTGATGGCTCGGAAAGATAAGGAATCGTTCAAAGAGTATGCGCAGTGTTGGCGTGAGATTGCTGCCTAAGTGGTACCCCCGATGGGAGAGCAAGAGAAAACCAAGGTCTTTCTGAGAACCCTTGGATCATTTTATTATGAAAGGATGGATGCCAATGCGCCGAGTGATTTCACTAAGATGGTAAGTATGGGTGTTTGTCTAGAAGAAGATGTCAGGGAAGAACGCTTGACAAGAGACAAAGGAACAAATAAATCATCATAGGGGTTTTCTAGAAATAAATAAAGTGAAACAAATGATGTCGTTAAGGAAATAAAGTTTAGACCTCTAAGAATATGTCATCAATACCAACAACAGGTTGCTTCTGTGACTCCAGTCGTCAATGTAGCTTTGAATGTTGTTTCTTATCAAAGACCGCCTCCTCGAGGAAATCAAGGGCAAAGTCAAAGGAGAGAAGCTTTTGACCTGATTCCAATGAATTATGCAGAGTTGTTTTCGGCTTTAATTCAAAAGAAATTGGTGAAAACTAGACTTCCCCCCTACTATACCTTCACCTTTGCCATGGTATTATAAGGCGGATCAAACTTGTGCTTTTCATCAAGGAGCCCCTGGGAAAAACATTGAAAATTGCTTTTCCTTGAAGTATGAGGTGCAGAAGATGGTGAGATCTGGCCTCCTATCTTTTAAAGATGTTGGTCCTAATGTGAAAGATAATCCACTACCCAAACATGGAGGTGGAAATGCTGTGAATATGGTTCCTGGTTGTCTTGCGGACTTCTAGATTTTTGATATTAACCTGGTGAGAGGGGATTTAGTGAAGATGAATGTTGATCTCTATGAATTAAGCTATTATACACATGACCATGTTGGTTGAAGTATGTGCAGTATAGATATCCATGGATGTGATAAAGTGAGAGTTGATCTTCAAGAAATGATGGATGAAGGTCTTATCCATATAATCAGACCAAGGGTTGAGTATGAAGAGGACCTAAATATGGTTTATGGATGTCCCGGTGAATTCTAAATTTTTGATATGAATTACATGATTGATGATATGGTAGAGTTACACGCTACATTATGTCACATGCATGGCCAAGAAGAACATCATTATGGGGCCTGTAAAATCTAATGCATGTATTCTCGTGGTTGTCCTATCGTAAGAAGAGGTGTTCAATTATTGTTAGATAATGGTACTATCAAAGTCACAGGCAATAGAGATAATTATAATGGAGTTAACATGATTGAAGATTACTCAGTTAAGGCCATGTATGATGATGAATATGTTTTTGCTGATGAGTTCTTTTCTTCTTATAAAAGTATGTTCTCTGGTAATGATTATGCGATGCCTAAATATTTCAAAGAGGGGGTGAATGTCACTGTGCCATGTTTTGGTGTTCCCGCTCCTATAGAGATTGAGTACCATAACAAGCTTATTGTTGCTCCTATGGTTATTTGTCTTCCTGGTCATGTCCCATACGAATTAGACGAAGTTGTTCCTTCTAAGTACAATGCAACTATCTTGGAAGATGGTGTGCATATTCCTATCCAACCTTTGTCCAATGTCGAGAATATTGCTGAAGCTAGTCGAGTAACTCGCGGTGGTCGTGTCATCGCCCATACCTTTCGAGGAGATGTTAATTCTGATAAAAAGATTGTTGAGAATATTGAACCTAAGAAAGTAATAGGAGAACCTAATGGCGCTACTTTGGAAAAGGATGTGGATGACTTGTTGAAAATCATCAAGATGAGTGATTATAAGATTATGGATCAGTTGTTGCAAACTGCATCTAAGATTTTCATTCTAGTGTTGCTAATGAACTCTTCTGCTCATCGTGAATCTCTGATGAGAGTGTTGGATCAGGATTTTATTGAAAACGACACGTCTCTAAATCAGTTCATCAATGTTGTGGGGAATATTACATCTTGTAATAATCTTAGCTTTTGTGATAAGGAGTTACCTGACGAAGGAAGAAACCATAACATGGCTCTCCATATTTCCATGAATTGTAAGAATGACTCTTTGTCTAATGTGTTGATTAACAATGGGTCTGCTTTAAATGTCATAACAAGGAGTACACTCATGAAGTTTAAGTATCGGGGAGCTCTCATGTGCCCAAGTGGAATTATAGTGAAAGCATTTGATGGTTTGAGGAAGTCTGTCATCGGAGAAGTAGATTTTCCTATTCACATAGGTTCACACTTATTCTAGATTACTTTCCAGGTTATGGATGTTATTCCCACCTATAGTAGTTTATTGGGACGACCATGGATCCATGAAGCAGGAGCTATTACTTCAACTTTGCACCAGAAGTTGAAATTTGTTCGCGAGGGGAAGGTGGTCATTGTGAACGGTGAGCAAGATCTGTTGATATCTCATTTGTCTTCCTTTAGCATTGTAGAAGCTCACGCCACTGTTGGAACTTAGTTCTAAGCTTTGTCCATTGATAACATAAGTAAGAATGAGAATTCCATCGCCTCGTTTAAGGATGCACAACAGGTAGTGCAGAAGGGCCCTAGCAAGGTGTAGGGGTAGGTTATTGATCCTCCTGTGAGCAGGAATGACACTGGTTTGGGTTTTTCTATGAAGAAGGAAGTCGTGAAGTTGAAGTCCGCATTGATTAAATATCAAGACATCCTTCACAGCATAGGCTATCTTCATCCAACTACTCCAAGGACCAACGCTATTCTCGAAGATAAATCAAGGCAAGAGATGCCAAGCTTCGTGACACATGGAGTCAGAGTCCAGAATTGGATCACTGTTGATGTTCCTTCTTGTATTCACATTTCAAAGTAATTTGTTTTTATTAATCTTTTCAAAAATATTTCGCTCTGCCCAAGGTGAAATTATTGATGTTGTATGGGCATATTTGTTGTTTTGATTTTTAAAATCATTAATAAAAGTTGTTTTTGATTCCAAAATTATGTCTTTATTTTATGCTTTTTCTTCGAAATTGTAATCATAAAAAACCTTTCAAAATAAATAATAACTATAAATAAATATGCATAATCACTTATTTCATGTGTCAGTTTCTAAAATCAATCATAAATCACATGTGCAAATTAATTATAAAACCTGTTGAGTACAATGACCTTGCACCCTCTCTCAACTTTGAATATCCTATTTATGTGGTCGGAGAAAAAGAATATGATGAAATCTCAGAAGAGGTTTCACGGTTTCTTGAGCGCGAGGAAAGTACCATTTAGCCGTATAAAGAGTCGTTGGAGATGATGAACTTCGGTTCAGAGGAAGATCCAAAGTAAGTCAAGGTTGGAGCACTACTTCATCCTGTTGTGAAGAGTAGGTTGATTGAATTGTTGAAAGAGTATATGGATATATTTGCTTGGCCTTACCAAGACATGCCTGGTTTGGATATTGATATCGTGGAACATTATTTCCCGCTAAAGCCATAATGTCAACCAATCAAACAGAAGTTGCGAAGAACTCACCCTGACATGGAAGTGAAAATAAAGAAGAAGTTTTAAAGCAGATCGATGCCGGTTTTCTTCTGACATCAGTGTACCCTCAGTGGATTGCTAAAATTTTTCCAGTACCAAAGAAAGACAGAAAAGTCCGCATATGCGTTGATTATAGAGATTTAAACAAATCTAGTATAAAAGATGACTTTCCATTGCTGCAAATTGATATGTTGGTTGACAGTACAACTGAGTTCAAAGTGTTTTTGTTCATGGATGGATTTTCCAAATACAATCAAATCAGAATGGCTCTTGAGGACATGGAAAAACAACGTTTATCACACCCTTGGGAACATTCTGTTACAAAGTGATGCCCTTCGGGTTGAAGAATGCTGGTGCAACGTGCCAGAGGGTTATGACAACCATATTCCATGATCTGATGCATAAGGAAATTCAGGTATATGTTGATGATATGATCGCCAAATTTTAATTCAAGGAAGGGCATATAAAATATTTGTTGAAGTTGTTTCAGCGCCCGAGGAAGTATCGTCTCCGCTTGAATCCAAATAAGTGTACTTTTGGTGTTCGTTCAGGAAAGTTGCTTGGTTTCATTATTAACCAAAAAGGAATTGAATTTGATCCTGATAAAGTTAAAGTAATTTAATAAATGCCTGCACCAAGAACTGAAAAAACAAGTGAGAGGTTTCCTTGGACATTTGAATTACATTTCAAGATTCATTTTCCACATGAATGCAACATGTGAAACGATCTTCAAGTTGTTAAAGAAAGATCAAGGTTGTGTGTTGACAGACAATTGCCAAAGGGAATTTGAAATCATTAAAGATTATCTGCTTGAACTTCTTATCTTTCTCCCTCCTGTTGAAGGAAGACCATTAATTATGTATCTGACGGTGTTAGATAATTCTATGGGATGTATTTTAGGACAACAAGATGAAACGAGAAGAAAAGGATATTCCATTTATTATCTCAGCAAGAAGTTTACCGACTGTGAGTCACGATATTCTATGTTGGAAAAAATATGCTGTGCTTTGTTCTAGGAGGCAAAGCAATTGCGGCAATATATGTTGAATAATACCACTTGGTTGATTTCCAAAATGGATCCAATTAAGTATATTTTTGAAAAGCCTGCTCTTGCTGGAAGAATTGCCCGTTGGCAGATGCTGTTGTTTGAATATGATATTGAATATCGTTCAGAAGGCTATAAAAAGTAGTGTGTATGTAGATTATCTTGCTCACAAACCAGTTGGTGATTATCAGTGTGATACGGTGGGAGAACTGACTTGAAGGTTTTGCGTTTGATCGCAAATGTTACGGTTAGCAAGAGTCGCCACCGACTTTTCTTTTATCTAAAAGGAAAGGTGAAAAAGCACAGGAAAGACCTTTGAGATTATTTCTTGAGTTCGGGGGGTATATTATGAAAAGGGAAGGTGTTAGCACCCTTTTCATCCATGGTTTTCCATGGGCTCTTAGTTACTTGCTAGATCACTTGCTTTTTTATTTGAAATTCTGCTTTGTGTGGTTTTTGAAAGTATTTTGTAAAGAGGCCATTGTTTATGCAAACTTTGTAATGATTCTTGTTTGTAAGAATGTATACAAAGTGTTTGATCTTTTGAAAACGTTTCAAGTTTGTAAGATGTTTTTGAAAGTGTAGGTGTTTGTTTTTGAAAATAGCAAGGATGTTTTGTTTTAAACTGAGCAAGTAATTAGGAGCATTCTACCTACTCAAAAGTCTTTCTTGTTCATTTTCTTTTCCTTTGACATTGTTGTCTTACCATTGATTTGGTAAGCAACCCTATCTTTGGATGTAAATGGTACGGGCATGGGTCATAGTATAACCATGATTAGCAATGTTACAAGGTATCTTAGCATTCTTTTTTAGGGACTAAGATCATTTGAAAGGCAACTTAGATAGCGTCATCGAGGGACTATGATCTTGTATTTGCTTGTTTTTGCTAAGATACCTTACATGCGTAATATGGCCATTTTTATAAAGGTAACCAAGTGAATTTACCCTAGGGGTGCTTGTGTGCAAGTGTATTGTTTTCATGCTTGATTTTGTCTTGAATTAGGGTTTTCTAAGTATTGGTTTTAGTATTTTCCATACAAACCCTAATTACTAACATTATATATATAAAGCGATAAATTGCGGAATTAAAAGTTACTATGCTATTACAACACTTGTGGGAAGGGGGTATACAAATTCATGAATGGGGATTGAAATAATTTAAACCTAATTAGTCTATTACAACCATATTGAATTGGTATCAATGTACAAGGAATTAAATGAATACAATATACGAAATGAATAAATGTACAAAAATGTGAAATGTGAAGTAAATGGATATTTGTTTGATTTTTTTAGGGAAAAGGGATTTTGTTTTAATATAATTAATTAAAGAAAGTAATTAATTAAACTTAAATTTATTAAGAAAAGATTTTAAATAAAACCCTAATTCTATTAATTGATTAAAACAGAAATTAAGTTTCAAGAAAATTGTTTTTTTGTATTTTTGTATTGAAAATAATATATGGTGTTATAAAATATTTTTGGCCTTTTTTACATTAAAATAAATATATTTTAATTAGTGTAAAAGAAAATAAATAATAACCTAGTTTTAAATTAAATTTACAAGACTAGTTAGTAAAAATAAATAAAGTATAGTTAAATAAAATATTTTTTGTGAGAAAAATAAAATAAACTAAGTTAAAATGAAATTTTTTTTTTGTATTTTTTATGATTTTTTTTAATATTAGAAAATATATTAATAAAATAAATAAAATAAAAATAAAAAAATAAAATAAACTGGGTCAGGGGTGCAAGTAGTCCACAAGGGGGTTAGCTAGTAAAAAAAACAACAAAAGCCCAATGAGGCCCAGGCGCCTGCAAAAAAGTCAGAATGATGTAAAAAAAATGTAAAAAAACAAAAGGGTACCACTAGGGCTCGAACCCAGGTCCCAAAGGTTACAGGCGCGCGCTTCTACCACTGGGGTGGCTATACATCCGTTAACATAAGCAAAACAATAAATATATAATACAAAACGCGCCCTGATGACTTCATCTTCAATCTCCAGCCAGACCAACTGTAACGTGTTCATTTCTCATCAAAAATGAAAACTGTAAACATGAAACTTGTAGCAAATTTCCTCACGGTTTCAAAAATGTAAAGCATTAAAACTATAGATCAAAGATAATCATGAATTTTATTGGCCCTAATTTGAACCCTAAAAATATCAGAAACTTCAATCCTAAAATTCTCTAAGCTCAAGCAAAATTAATGGAAACTATGAACATGGTTAGCTTTAGGGCAATGATATCTACATGTTTTGTTCACAAATAAATCATTAGTGATGCTTGTATGAAGAGTTCAAAGTTAAGAAAAATTACCTCAAAACTGGAAATCGTGTTTTGAATTTGAGCTTGTTTCAAGTGATGGTGATGACCAGGTTAGCTTCCTTGAGGTCCCAGGAAGTTAATGCAATGATTAGTTTGAGCAATGGATGGCTGAAATGGTCTGGAGAAGTCAATGTGCAGAGCTCTGTTTTTTAAAATGGAGGATGGTGTTAATGGTGTTACAGTTCTGTACAGGGTGTGTGGTCAATTCTATATGATGTTTAGAAGCTTTAGAAACCAAAAGGCCAAGAAACGCACGAGTAGATTATGAGTTTCAAGTTTTTGGTCAGTTTGTGTGAAAATGGAAGTACGAGATGTGTTTTTGAGTTTTAGGTGTTTTCAGGGCATGCGCATTCGTCCCTTTGTGGCCAATAGTTTGTGTATGTATAAAAAAAGTGTTTGAGAGCTTTGGATAATCCGAAGTACCCGTTTTTAGCTTTTGGCTAGGTTACTTGATTTTGAAGAAAAGTGGGAAACAAGTTTCAAGAGGAGGTACAAGAATGGGTTGGGTGATTGTAAGTTTCTAAACCATTTCTCATGAGTTATAGGACTTGTGTGATCAAAAGAGAACAAGTGCAAGGCTCGAGAACAAGTTTTGTGCAAAAAGTCACTTTATCAAAATGGCAATGTAACCTTTCATCCAAAAATGGATATAAAGCATGTCCATGCATTGAATGCTTGAAGTGAGACCTATAACAGCTGTGTAAACCATTAATTATGGAGTGACTAACAATTTTGAGGCCTGAAAAGTAGAGTTTATGCAGCATAGTTTGAATTTTGAATTTGGTTCATCACAAAATGCCTTGTAAATCAAGTGACAAAACCCTAACTTCATCTCTTCGATTCTCCCTACTCAAGAATGATCTCAAGGAGTTCTTGGACATTTTGGAAAGCTTGTAATGTTCTCTACAACCAATATTTGAATTTATTTTGAATATTCCCCTTGGAACTATATGAAAAAGTTCCATGAAGTTGGGTCAAAATCCTGACCAAATTAGGACAAAATTTCACTAAGTGTTTTGTTTCATGACCACATGTTCATAAAATTATAACTTGAGATCCAAGAATTTTTGTAAGGAGTTGTGTAAAAAAAAGTTGTAGGTTTCATGGAGATCTACAAATTTCATGTTGGGAGTTTCTCTTGAATCATCTTGCATCATGGAGAAAAATTTGTTCAAAGTTGTGAAAAAACATGAAATTTCCAACAATTAGAAAAATTTCTAAGTTTAGAAATTTTGACTTTTCAAAATGAAATCTTGACTTTTTGATTTCTTGATGAATAAGTTTCAAATTTTGACATGTTTTGATGAAATGTGATCTTTGGCATTTGAATTTGACCAAAAAGTCAAAGTTTGACTTTTCAGTATACAGTTGACTTTTGATCAGTTGACTGAAAATACATTTGTCAATCCAGTGGACTTGCAATGTTTTGAACCATGTCATTAGATCAAAATGATGCAATTGGACTCTTGAGATCATGCCTTAAACCAATTGATCATTTTCTAGGTCAAAAATCAGAAATTGCTCTTTCCTAGTCAAAACCCTAATTTTGACCATTTTGCCCTTTTGGAGATTTGATCAACTTTCTTGAGGCATTATGGTCCCAACTTGATCAAATGATACATATGAGTCTAAAATGTTTATGTGGATAAAAAATTATGAAGTTTGACTGTAAATTGGCCATGGTTGACTTTTTTCCCAATACAGTTGATTTTTAGGTCAACTGCTCATAATGATCCATAATCTTGGGGGTCCATAATGATCCATAATCTTGGGGGTCCATAATGATCCATGAAAGTCATATGGGGAATTGTAAGTTCAAAAATCCTTGTGCAAACTCAAACCCTAATTTTGGTCATCAGTGTTTAAGGAGGTGCCTTGGGCTGATCAACCCTAATGCAGTCTTTGAGCCAAAAGGGATCTTGTTAGCAAATTCTTGATAAGTGAGAGGGCAAATTTTGGAGTATAACAACCAGTCTATTAAATATGATTTCCCTGATGAGGATATGATGTATTTGAAAGTAAAAGACTGTGATGAACCTTTACCTTAGGAAGTTTCTGATCTTGAATCCTGGTGGGGTATGGTGTTTGATGGAGCTGTAAATGCTTTGGGAAAGGAATTGGTGTCGTGATTATCACTCCCCATGGGTCCCATATCCCTTTTATTGCAAGGTTGGCATTTGATTGTACTAATAATATGACAGAGTATGAAGCTTGTATCATGGGTCTTGAAGAGGATATAGATCTCAATCAAAATTCTAGATCTATATGGCGATTCAAGTTTGGTAATAAATCAGATTAAAAGAGAATGGGATACTCGTCATGTTGGATTGATTCCCTACAAAGATTATGCTAGAAGATTATTACCTTTCATTAATAAAGTTGAATTTCATCATACTCCCAGAGATGAGAATCAGATGGCAGATGCTTTAGCCTCTTTGGCTTCTTTGTATCAAGTAAATGCTTGGAACTATGTACCTCATATCACAGTTCAACGTCTGGATAGGCCAGTTCATGTGTGTGCAACGGAGGGAACATTAGACGAAAAACCGTGGTATTATGATATCAAGCACTTTCTCCATACTCAAGAATACCCAGTTGGTGCGTCAAACAGAGATAGAAATACATTGAGAAGCTTGCGAGGTATCTTTTTCCTCAATGAAGATGTGCTATACAAAAGAAATTACGACATGGTCTTGCTCAGATGTGTGGATAGACATGAAGAAGACATGTTGATGCATGATATCCATGAAGGTTCCTTTAGTATCCATGCCAATGGACATTCGATGGAAAAGAAGATGCTTAAGGCAAGTTATTATTGGCTGAAAATAGAATCTGACTGTTACAAATTTACAAAGAAGTGGCATAAGTGTCAGATGTATACTGATAAGATTCATGTACCTCCGACGGTTCTCAATGTTATTTCTTTCACGTGGCCTTTTTCTATATGGGGTATTGATATGATTGGAATGATTAAACCAAAGGCATCAAATGTACATCGTTTCATCTTGGTGGCAATTGATTACTTTACCAAGTGGGTGGAAGCAGCTTCTTATGCTAATGTCACTAAGAAGGTGGTAGTACGCTTTATCAAAAACAATCTTATATGTCGGTATGGTGTTCCAAGCAGGATTATCATTGATAACGTCTCAAATCTGAATAACAAGATGATGACAAAACTTTGTGAAGAACTCAAGATTTTCCATCACAACTTGTCTCCTTACAGACCTAAGATGAATGGGGCTATCGAAGTTCTAATAAAAATATTAAAAATATCATCCAGAAGATAGTTATTACCTATAAGAATTGGCGTGAGATGCTCTCTTTTTCTTTGCATGGGTATCGTAGATTCGTTCGCACTTCAACAGGGGCAACCCTTTTCTCTCTTGTATATGGTATGGAAGTAGTACTCCTTATCGAGGTTGAGATTCCCTCTTTGTTTGTGATAATGGAAACCAAGTTGTTAGAGGCTGAATGGGTCCAAAAAAGGTTTGACCAATTGAATTTGATCGAAGAAAAGAGAATGACGATGTTGTGTCATGGGAAATTATATCAGAAAAGAATGAAGAAAGCTTTTGATAATATGGTCAAGCCTCGTGAATTCAAAGAGGGTGACCTCGTGCTCCAACATATCATATCTTTTAACACTGATTCTAGGGGCAAGTGGACTCCCAATTATGAAGGATTGTATGTTGTCAAGAAAGCCTTCTCAGGTGTTGAATTGATTCTTGAAACTATGGATAGAGAGGATTTCCCACGTCCCATGAATGTTGTCGTAGTCAAGAAATACTTCGCCTAAAGAAATAAAAGAACAACTTGCTAAGTCAAAAACCCGAAAGGGTTGCTTAGGCTAAAAAAAGCGTCTCGGTAGACTGAAAACCTGAAAGGACGGTCTAGGCAAAAGTAAGAGACACAAACAGAATAAGTTTTCCCACTAGGTTAAAAACCCGTGAGGGAAACTTAGGAAAAAGTTAGGGATTTCTTGGCAAGTAATTGCGCCATACAAGACTTGATCATTAAAGTAACAATCTTCTCGTATCCTCATCATACTTTAATAGAAGTCTTTGCTCTGGAGTTCATAGTTGTTAGAGAGAATAGTGATCATTTTATTTCGATGTATCTTTCCCATATATTAACATTTTCCAAACTTTGTAATCATCCATGGAGTCTCTCCATTCGCAGACTACCATTCTATTAATAAATTTTTAGCCTTTATCCAATTCTTTGTAGTTCTTATTTTATTCTGTTTGCTAAATTTCATTTATTATTGATAGTAATTGTCAAAACAAAAAGATTTAATAATAAAAATATTTTTTGAAAAGAATTTACAAATTACTTTTTACTTCATACTTTGTGATTCAAGTAAAACAAAAGTAGTGATTCCAAGGATGGACGAACTCTGAAAAAAATTTCCCCAAGAAAGCTCTCCCAGATTACTCTTGCTGATATGCGCATGATCCTCTTGTGTTTCGTTCCTCTCATAGTTAGAGTTCATACCAATTGATATATGGTGCTATGTTGGGTCTGTAATCCTATTTTCCCCAGTTAATTCTTGGTTAAGATTTTTCTCCAGGTTGATTATTTGGTTTTGGGTTTGCACAGTTTGATGCCTCTATCCCAGATTCTCCTGTCAGGACTTGACACCGATTTTTTCCAGCTGAGTAGCCATACAAGGGCAATATCTTTTCTAAGAAGTGTTGAGACAACTGTCAAATTTTTTGGTTTTCCCTTTCCAAGTTCTGAATTTGATTTAAAATCCCCATAATTTAACTTCTTGTTGCATTGTTAACTTCTTAGATCTCCAAATGAAGCAAAGATGATGCTTCTCTCTAAAAATTGTTATCCCCATGAAGTTTCATAATTTATCCCTAGAGAAGTTTGCACAACCATTACTCTTGATATTGAAGAAGGTATTTGGTATCCCCTAGATGACGTGGTGTTGTCCTCCCCAATAAAGTCAACACGAGATCCCTAGTTGAAGTCTCGACGATGTGGTTTTCAGCTTCCCTAGTGAAGTAAGTATTATAATCTCCAGTGTAAATCTAGACGATATGGCATTATGTTCCCTAGAAAAGTTTATATTACATTCCCCAGTGAAGCATGGAGAAGGGTGATATATCCATGCATCTGTTTTGGTTTATTGCTATCAGAATGTGCTTTGATTATTTTTAAACCATGTTTCTTCCCAGTGGAGTTAAGTCGTGAAGTAGGAATTTGTTTCCTCAGTTGGTGCTTACTCTCTTATGGAATCTTCATCCTGGATGTGATTTAGCCGAGTGTTGACTTTACCCAAGTTGGTTTTGTCTTGTTATTCCCAGTGTTGCATGTTTGTTTTGTCAACATATACATGATAACATTCATACATACATCATGGGTAGTTGAATTTAAAGTTCATTGTTCATTTGCACTCACTGATGTTTTTGTTGACATATTACCCTATTTATAGAGTTATGTTACCCTCTCTCCAATAGATTGTCAACCTTAAGCAGAAAGTGTATATCCTTTCAATTTTTCCACTGAGTTATCCCTCGAGGAAGAATTTTTCTTTAGCCTTCCTATTCAGCTCATTATCTGAATGGAACAGGACCCCTATTTAAGCTTATTCCTCATTAGTTGATGTTGACTACTTCAATCCGGTTTATTTCTGGTCTGAATTTATGGTCCGTGACAATATTATTATTCTGATTTTTGTGGGTTTTGAGCCCTTGTTTGAGAATATGCATTTATTTTGGCACGAGTAGACTTTACCTCCTTAGTAAGAATGTATCAACAGCTCCCAAAGAAGTCATGATTCTTTTCACAACATGCTTATCATAACATCAAGTGGCAGGTCTCTTTATTTGAGCAACATGTACTTCCCTAGTAAGCATGTTAGTTCCCAGAGAAGATTATTTTAATGACTCCAACGAATGGGTAGTCTTTTCAATTTGATATAGACAGTTCGTTGTGAAATGACTCCAATGGATGGCAAGTCTTTTTAATATGATAAAGACAATTTGTTGTGAAATATTTACAAGTGGAAGTCTCTTTATTTGAGAAAACTTGTATATTTACCCTTTCCAGATGAAACATCTTGGTTAAATAAGAAACTGAGACCAGATCGTGGCTTATGGTCAGGATCGAGGGGAGGTTTATCTGATTCTCCATCAAATGGAATCTCTTCGAAAAAGTATCACAGAGAAGTTTGTTGTGAAATCTTTACAAGTGGAAATCTCTTTATTTGAGACAACTTGTATATTTACCCTTTCCAAGTGAAACATCTTGGTTAAAGAAGAAACTAAGACCAATTCATGGCCTATTGTCAGGATCGAGGGGAGGTTTATCTGATTCTCCATCAAATGGAATCTCCTCGAAAAAGTCTCACAGAGAAGTTTGTTGTGAAATCTTTACAAGTGGTAGTCTCTTTATTTGAGACAACTTATATATTTATCATTTCCATGTGAAACATCTTGGTTAAATAAGAAACCGAGACTAGTTTGTGGCTTATGATCAGGACCGAGGGAAGGTTTATCTGATTCTCCATCAAATGGCATCTCTTTGAAAAAGACTCGTAGTGAAGTTTGTTGTGAAATCATTGCAAGTGGAAGTCTCTTTATTTAAGACAACTTGTATATTTACCCTTTTCAAGAGAGATGTCTTGGTTAAAGAAGAAGTTGAGACCCATTCTAGGTGGAGCACTAGATTTGGGAAAACTTGTTATTATCCATACAGATCCTACCTGTAATGATAGTCGGTAGTTCACCTTCAGTATAGGTTGGTGCAGTTCGTGTCTCTATCTCCAATAAAAGTTGGTATTATTCTGTTTTTTTCTACCTTTAGTTTTTTAGTCGGTAATTCACAGTTATATATCAATCATTGTTATTCATTGCTTTTTCTCACTTTTGAGTTAGTAATGCATTGTCCCCTCTTTGGGCTTTACCCTAGTAGAGTTGAGGTTACTTCTCCCTAGCGAAGTTGACTTTCCTCCAATAGAGTTGAGTTTCTTTCCCCGGTCAAACCGTTGTTCCCAAAGTCGTGTTATTCCCCAGTGATTTATTTTCCTGGTTTAACACTCTTTCTGATCCTTTGTTTTATTTCCCAAACCCCAGTGGTGTCCTGTGTCACCTTTGGAGTTGCCTATTTGCATGCACAATCATAAGCATTGCATGGCATCTTAGGGCCAAAAATAGGGCTTGTTTTATATTTAAGTATATTCAATTGTGTCGATACAAAGATTTTAACCTTCGTATCTCCGGATAGAATACACTTAAATAAGGGCATCTGTTATACCATAATTTTTCCCATTAGATCTCTCATCATCTCATATAATCAATACATCAAGATCACACATTAGGGATTGGCTGTAACTTACACCCTCTTCTATCTTTGGGTTTTCCCTAAAGGGGTCACCAAGCACCTTGAGTTGTGTATGCATATATGCGTTTTATGTTTACTAACCCTTAAATAAAATTCGAAGGTTGTATGTTTTCTATTTACACTTTGTGTATTATAGGTGTGAAATCAAGTGCATCTCTCTCATCTCATCAACTAGGGTTTTGAGGATTGATTCTCAAGCAGATGGTTAATCAGTGGGTCTTAGAATTTTGAACTTCAAGGCTATGTTCATGGCATCAAATCTCCATGGTTGAAAGACTCTCTCAATTTCCTTTAGGTCAAACTTTCCTCAAGGTTGGTGTTGGCATTCACCAAAGAGTTAGGTTCATGTGTTTATTTCCATGCCTTATTCAACAAGCTTCATTGGGACTTAAGCTCCTTTGTTTGAATGTTCTTCTAGAAAATATCATTTCAAGAACTATTATGATTCAACATGCTTTCTTTTGTCAAGAAAGCTCAAAATATTCAAAGGTTGGTTCAACAAGTTTGACCTAATTGAACAAATGCTTGGTTTAGGGATCACAAGTGCATAACTCTCTCAATTTTAAAAAAATTTAGTTGGTTATTTTTTATATGTATTCTTAATATCATCAAAAACAACCTCTCTTCATATGCCAAGATCCAATTATGTAAGAAAAATCAACAAAAGTTGAAAGGGGTTTCAAGTCATTTTTGGCACTCTCTGATCTAGGGTTTGTTGACTTCCAAGGACCATATCTTACTCATTTTTTGAGATTTTTGAGTGACTCCAAAGACATGATTATCTTTAAAGGGTACTAAACAAGCTATCTTCATAAATATAAGGCTAATTCTGAATGAAAGACCATTAATGATTGAGAAAAATTGCAAGTCTCCTTGAAAGGCCTTTGAATTTTAGGGTTTGACTTCAAATGGTCAACTTTTATCACCTTAAGCTCATTATTTTTCCACAATGATCTTAAGGATTTTAACTTTAACCCTCTTCTTTTTATCAAGATTCAAAATGGGTAAAAGACACCTTGAGAATTAAAAATATTATAGGTCATTTCATGGATTTTCACTAACTTCAAAAGGTCATAACTTTCTTAATTCTTGGAGTTTTTAAGTGGTTCAAATATCCAAATTTCATTTAAGAGATCTTATTCATGCCATATTCTTTGGTTAAAATTAATTTTTTGTGGAAGACCATGTTTGGATGCAAAACATTACAAGTCACTTTTAATGCCAAACTTAAAAAAATTTCTAAGTGTGGAAAATCTGTGTGCTTTTGCTGATTTCAAAGAGACACAATTTTTGATCCAATCCACCAAATGAAACCATTCTTTTCACATTGTAAATATTGAAATGAGATCTCTCCAATGCTTCAAAAATCACATCATATAGTGCCATACATTATTGGCGTCATGGCTGTGAAGTTGGCTTTCTGAAACTGATTATGGGTTTAAAGTTAGATTTAGTTTTGATTGGTTTAGCCTCTAAACACAATATTCTTGCGTGTCTTTGCTTCTAATCATGTTTAGCAACCTTCCCAAAGTATTTAGTACCTTGAAACACAAGTTTTTGCTGAGTTTTAATGCCAAATAAGTCACACATTGCTCATGATTCGGGTTCACACGAATTCACTCATTTATCCTCTCATTCACACGCTTGAGCATTGCCTCATCCTCTCATATAAGTAAGATACACATTCCACCCATTTCCATAAGCTTTTAATAGTCAATTGACTCCTGCTAAGATCTCATTTGAACTCTTAAACTTGAATTATTTTTTCATTTCCACCATTCAAATCACCAAAAACTCTTTTCAGTTAGCTTCATTGAACTTCTCTGAAGTTAACCATACTCTTACCTTCAAGAATCCTGACCTTAATCAAGCTCCATAAGTTCAGTTTTAGAGCTTTATCCTTGAGTTCGAACATGTAGTTTTCTCCACCAACTCGTCTCAATTTTGGGGCTAGAATGTTGCATTTGGTTCTCTGATGCTCATGGTATCCTTTGTTTTTAGCTGTAAATGAGTTTGATACGTCTGTTTACAAATCCCTTTTAAAAAAAATTCCCCTGGTTTTTTCCAAATCGACTAAGCTATGGCAAATATAAATTTGGCGCGAGGTACCATTAGAATCCTCTTGAAGAGACGAAGCGAATGACGCTGGTCTCGAGCTCTAATTTTTTTATTTCATGAATCTGCAAATCGCATGGATGGAGGTTGAAGACGACCTACGTGTCTGTCTTCAACTAATGACAAATTGCCACACATTTTTTTCAAATCCGTTTAATAATTGATCACATGTGTTATTTCCTGAAGACCATGTCTGATCTGTTGGATTAACTTACTAACACGTTTTAACAATGATCAAATGATCCACACTTTTTTGAGTTTATTTTTTATTTCTGATTTTTATATTTAATTGTTTTAAACTTCAAAAATTCATAAAAAAAATATTAATAAAATCTTTCTGATTCCTATTTTTTCATAGTTTTATTTCATGATTTGAAATTTTTTATAATTTTTCTCTTAATTTGATTTGTTTTAATTTATTTAAAAGTACTTTTTGGTGATTTTTAATTCTGGAAAAATTATGGAAGGATCCAATAACCTCTTGACAAATATTGGTGACCTCATTTTATTTTTATTTCTGATTTTACTATTTTTTATAATTTTTGGTTTATTTTGCATGTTTATTTAAATTTTAAAAATAGTTTCTGACTTAAAAAAATTATCAACACTTATTAACTCATGTTTGACTTATGACTTTTTTTTAAGATTTTTATTTGGTATTTTAATATACTTTGTGTATTTTAATATTATTTCTCTTTGGGTTAAATGTCTTTTACCCACTACAATAGTAGCGAGTTTTGATTTACCCCATTTTAAAAAGAAATTTCTTTTTGCCCCTCAATAAATCAAGATTTCCTCTAATTTGACCCTGAGTCAAGATTCTAGCAGAATCTGCATACATGACACTTGACGTGGTTTTTTTTTAATTTTTTTTTTTTAAATTCCACATAGAAATTCAAATATTTTGTTTCTTCATTTTTTCATTTTTTTTCATTTTTTTATATTTTTTTTATATTTTTTTATATTATTTATTTTATTTTATTTTGATTTTTTTTCCTCCCACTTGGACAAACTTATTATTTTGTTTTATTGATCCCATAGTAAATTGATACATTAATTTTGTGTGATACTTCATTTTTCAATTAGGTACTTAATTTTATACGATACATTAATTTGATACACAAAATGAAAAATATATAATAAAATTATAAAAAAAACACTATTATTTTTATTAAATGATCCTATACATATTAACAACCACAATCTATTTTATTAAGTGTTAATTGTATAATTAAGTGAATAATTGATGTAAAGTTATTAAATAAATATTGTGTAAATAAAATTACCTAAATACATTAATAAATTACCACACGATCTATTCTCTTCCAATGATCAAAACACAACCTTACCCATTTTCTTCTTGAAACTCAAATCTCGATATGGGAGCTGCTCTCCGAAATCCAGTTTATCTCCTCTCAATAACAACGAAATATCATCCCTTCTTTAAAAATTATATGTATTATCTATTGAACAAAAATCATATGTATTATCTATTTGATGTCATGAGTTCAAATTTCAAACTTAACAACTATATATTAACCTATCAACTATTTACTAACTTTATAAACACTATTTATATTTTTTTGAAATATTTTTTTAATAATATAAATATATATGAGAGAAAAGAAATGACGATTACGCCATTTTAAAATATAAACTACTCTTACTTCATATAAAAATATGATCGAGTACACAACACTCTTTTACTATATTAATATATTTAAAAAAATTGAGAAAATAATTACTAAAATAAGAACTCTCACATTTCAACTAATATCAACAAAAAATTCTTTAAATTTGCAATCCTTTATTCATCATGTAATTAAAATTTGACGAGATCAACATAAATTTGTAAAGCTATTTTTTATTTAATAATAATTACATAGAATCTTTAAAAATTTTAATTTAAGACAAAATAAAGACATGGGAATCATATTTTTAAAATAATATATGATAGAGTATGTGTCACTCTTTTACTGTATTGATATTTCATTCCTACATTTTTCATATTGTTTCTTCATATTATGCCAAATGCATAAAGGAAAAACTAACAACAATATTCTTAATTTCTCAAATATAAAAATATAGAGTTTTTCTAAAGTGATTTATAATTTACCCAATACTTATTTTCAACTAATATAAAAAAAATATTTAAACTTATAATTCTTTATTCATAATATAACTAAAGTTTGACAATATAAATATAAATGTTGTAAAATTATTTTTTAATTGATAATAATAATCAGATACTTTACATTTTTTATTTCAGACAAAATAAAGATAAGTACAGAAATACATTAGAATTTAATTTAAAAAATAAACCACTAATGATGATTTTAAGTTATATATTATAGAGTATGCAATTCTCTTATATTTAATATATTGATATATTTCATTACTACATTCTTCATATTATGTCTTCATACTATGTCAAACAAATAAAGTAGAAACAAATAACAATATTCATAATTTCTCAAATTTTAAAATAGAGTTTTTCTATAGTAATTTATAGTTTACCCAATACTTTATTTTATAATAATGGCAATATAGTTTATAGTTTATAATAATAAAAAAAATTTAAAAGAAATTAAAAAAAAGTTGAATTTCCACATGGATTTAAAAAAAGTTAAAAAAAATTAAAAAAATATCACATCAAGCGCCACATATGCAGATTTTGCTGGAATCTTGACCTAAGATAAAATTAGAGGGAATCTTTGTTTGTTAAGGGGCAAAAAGAATTATTTTTTTTAAAAGGGGGATAAATCAAAACTGGCTACTATTGCAGGGAGGTAAAAGGCATTTAACCCTTTCCCTTTTATTAACCATTTAAATTTTTGGCAAAATACTCATTTTGGTCCCTTAACTATACCCTTGAGTTCACGTTGGTCCCTTAACTTTTTTTCGTGTCATTTTGATCCATTAACTTTCAAAAAGTTTCATTTCAGTCCTTTTTGTCTAATTAGCGACGAAAAAACTTTGAAATTCGTCGCTAAATTCGTCGCTAACTAGACAAAAAGGACTGAAATGAAACGTGTTCTGGACTGGGCCCGACATGCCCAAAAGCATTACTAAGGCCCAGTCCAATGGGACTCACCAAGGACCACAATGGGCAAAGGCCCAATCCAATGGGACTCACTAAAGACCACAACGTCCATGCCCGACACCCTGATGTCCACCTCGACATCTCAGTGTCCAGCCCGCGCTACGGAGTCACGCTCGACAGACTGCCGTCCAGCTCTATGCCCTGGCTTCCAGCTCGACATTCGCTGTCCAGCTCGGGGTCTTGGCGTCGAGGTCGACACCATGCTGCACTGCTCGACATGGACTCGAGCTACCTTGCTAGGGCAGACTTAGTCCTCTATTGCCCCAACGATACTCCGTAAAGACCGCGTCTCTGTCCGCCCGCACTTCACGCAGCACCTCCAGGAAGGGGACCACGTGCTGATCCCCACTACCCACGTAGAACCTGGCAGTTCCTCCATTGGGCCAAATCCGCCCGGCCCAATGAAGGAACCTTGGCCCAGCGCTGGGGGCTATAAATACCCTCTGTTTCCAGAGGGTCAGGTAATCATCAATTCTAACCTCAACTCTATTATCTGCTAGTACTCCCACTGACTTAAGCATCGGAGTGCCTTGCAGGTACCCCCCCCCTCCTCGTTCAAAAAGCCTTCAGCTCGGAGCAGCCGTGACGGTCCAAACCTTCTGATCAGGTCAGATCAAAACGTTTTGCCTAAATTTTTTTATTAAATATTATTATTTTTTTTTTAATTTTGTTTGGTCTTGATTTTGATGTTATTTTGGGACAAATTCCTCAACCTCATTGGATCTTGGGTGTTGATAGGTTTAAAAACCAAATCCACCAAAATGGATGAATGTTGTTGATGATATTTGAAACCCTATTTTCATCTAATATATCCCCTCCCTCTTCATCTTATCCCTTTCTTACCTGGGCTATATGTTATTGGAGAATGATCTACATATCATCTCTCTAAACATATGGTACATAGATTGCTATTGACCAACCTCAAAATAAGTGTGACTTCTACATAAGTCCACTTACGATTGCTTAACATAGCGCTAAATTTTGTCCTGATTCGAGAAATGATCATTTGTACCCCAAACCTATGTTTGCAACCCCAAATATGTTTAATTTGAAACCTTTGATCCAATAACCTTGGAGTTCATTGTAAGGAGGCTTTGATCTTATCATCCTCTAATGAACCTTCATAAACTTTGGTCTAAGAGAATCATTTAAATATCGTTGATCATATGTTGTCGCCTCGAGAACTTGAAATGAATGATATACTTGACAAAAAGCAAATGAAACTTGTTGTCAGAAGCTTTGATTTTATCAATCTTCTAACGAGTTTTCAAATGCAAGTTTCAAGATGGTCATTCAACTAACCTCTAACTTCTAATTCACTAACAATTGACTTTTATTTTATGTCTTTACTTTTACGCACCATTTATTTTAACATTGACATTCCATACTATTTTTATCTTTGCTCACTTGAGCATTTATCTTTATGTCATTTTTATTTTGCTCACTTGAGCTCTCATTTTCTTTTTGAAGATACATAATAACTAACTTGAACAATAAAAAACCTTAAGGTTACTCGGACTATTTGGTTACTATCATTGACATTGTGGAAATTATGGACCTCTTAGACTTAGGATTAGAAGCCTTGACTACCCTTAAGACCTTGTGGCTCTGACTGTTATTTTGTCTGGAGTTCTTGGGGTTTACCCTAAGACATTGGGTTAATTTTCTTTGTGTGCAGGTTATTCTGATTATGCGCTTTGTCTGTGATTGGAAATTTCTCTGTATACAGTCGTTACTCTACCCGATTTTTGTAAAGATTTAATGCATCTGAAGCTCGCTATTCTTAAAGAGGTTTAGTATCTTTTCTTGCTTGGTTTCAATCCAAAGGATGAGAATTCTACATTGACTCTTAATGTCAAGTGTTGGCTTCTTATTGGTTAGACAATTATTTTTCCCTAGCTTTTATCTTATGCTTTAGGATAGTCCCTTCATCTCTTCCTTTTTTTTTTTAATTTAAAAAATCTTCTCACTCCTTTTCAAAACTCTTCTTGTTTTCTAACTTGAACCGCTTTTATAATAAACTTGGACTTAGGTCCATGCATTTTCAAAAATATTTTCTTAATTAAACTTTAACTAACTTAATCATACTTTGACATTTTTGTGAGAAGACTAAAAGTCAATCAACCTCATTCAAACCATTTTGGCCACTTTGGTTTTTTTTACGTTAAAATTTTCTCAAAAGATTAGACTCTTGTCAATTCTTATAGTGATGCGAGCTACTATAGTTCTACGGTATGTAGTGAAGTGAGATATTTTCCACTTGGATGTTGAGTGAGGCTTTGTTGATTTTAAAATCCAAGCTATATCCTCCACTTTGAGATGATGCAAATTCTCCTTTCTCATTATCGTGGGTAGTAAGTATGGTTTCCACTCAGATATGACGATTATGTCTCGTCTCTTAAAATCAACCAACACACTTGTGTTTTATTTTTTTTAAGGTGAACTATGAGTACCCTGATCCCCTATTACACGGAAGATGGTATGTATGCACTAAAGGTTCCCAACCGCAGAGGGTGAAAAAAATTGTAATATATACTTCTTTCCTCATCTCCACCATCTATTTTTGTATACAAGGTTTACAGTCAAAATACACAAATTTTCAAAGAGGTTTTTGCGGAGTACCGTAGATGTTTAGGGTGCTAATACCTTCCCTTTGCATAACCAACTCTTGTACCTAGATTCCCTCCCCTTATTTTTTGGGTTTTTCTCTCTTTTCCCATTCCTCTGGAAACAATAAAGTGCGGTGGCGATTTTTATTTGATTTGTGTGAGTCAAGTCAATCTAATGGCTTAGCCTCAACATTTCTACCGCTACACCTATAACTTCCGTTGGAGAAGATTTAGGAAATAGTGTAATCAAGAATACTCGGCTGTTGAGACTAGACTCCTCAAAAAATATAGGACGTGGTGATCATGGGGAAGACTCAGTTTGTTTGAGTAAATATAGGAGCTTTATTGCAGACGAGGAGAAAACCACGCAATTAACATTGTTGGGACAGTTGCGGCGATGGGCGTGAATTGTGTGTTGTGGGGCACACAAAATTTGAGCATGTGTCGACCATAATTCAATGTGTGTCATGGGTCACACCTAGTGTAAGTATGGCGAATGGCATGAAGGTTGTGACAACCTCCACAGTCTTCTGTCATGCAATTTCTGCTTTTCTGCTATTCTGTAATTTTTCAACTCTTTTTCTTTTCCATTTCTTCCTTTTTTCTAATGCAAGCCTTGTGGAGTATAAACACCTGAAACAAACTTAAATACCAACATAATGCAACATAACTAACAAAAATGGTAACATTATTTATGCTAATCGAGTCGAATATGCGATGTATTTTCGTGTTATCAAACTCACCTAAGCTTGAACCTTTGCTTGTACTCAAGCAAATAATCAGTATGAAAATTAATTAAACACAAGTTAAAGGCACATACATGGCACAATTCAAATCGTACGTGGTTGTGAGGTATGCCCGTTAGAACAATGTAAGCTCAGTATCAACACTAAAGATACAGTAATAACACTAAACAACCCCACCTTATGCAGACCAATCCCAGTCATGCTATTATATCTCAACCTAGTTCTTTTCGCTTTGTTTCACCCGTTTTGTTCCAGCGTAATCACAGTAAGCCCTTTATCTTTTGCACTCACATAGTAGATTAGCCAGTTAGTGATGGTCATTTTAAGCACGGGGTTCTGGTACACAAATTTGGTAACCCCTTTATTTACCTGGTTGCGAGTTGTGGGGGGTTGAACGTAGTCTGCCCTACCAAGTTCAGCACCAGATACCTCTTAATCAACTTACATCGGTTTGTTATAACATATTTTGTAGGTTCCGCAACTGTTGGATTAAGTAACCGGGAGAGAGTTACCTAACTTAATTAGTGCATTCCCTATTTTCGATTCATCATTAAATGATGTTATTCGAAATGTTTTAAGACCATTCACTTATATTCATCGGCTCTCTACGTAGTTTGTGAATATGACGGTGCCGACTGCTTATATAAACTACTCAGGGTTACTTTAAATATTAAGGTTTCGGTATAATAGGTACTTAAATCGGTCTTGCATAAGTGGGGGTTTTAGAGTGTTAAGACGATATCAATTTTATTTAAATTTTACTCAAAATTTCTAAAATATCTTAAGAGCGAGCAACCTATATACGTTTAGAATGTGAATAGTTATGCGTCTAACTAACGAAATTATTGTTATGACTCAAGAAAGTGAGGAAGTAAAATAATAAACGAAATTTTGTTCATATAAGAACTTGATAGTACATAAATGTTTATTTAAGATAAATAGACGATAATGTAAATCTACTTAGAAAGCGGTAAATGAAAGCAGTAAAGCTTCCCCCCCCCCCCCATACTTAAACCGAGCATTGTCCCCAATGCAACAGTGTAATGTGCGAACGGAAGAACTGAGATGATGACTACTCGTCGCCTCGACCACTTGCTCCACGATGTGCCCTTGCTCGTGCTCGTCCATGTGCATCATATCTACCTTGGGAAGGCTCAACACCAAATCCCCAAATTCCGACATGAGTAATAAAATCATCAGTCCATCAACACGAAAAGTCAATGCTTGCATTTCTTCGGTTAGTTCCAACAACGATGGTCATTCCAGTAGGCATAGTCGTGTTGATATCGTTGAAGTTGTCGGACCTCCTGTAACACCTCATTATGTCGCGCTTCCATTCTTTGGTAATTTTGAGCTTCTGCTTCACGATGTCATCACATTTCAGCATAAATATCGTCAAGAGTAACTGGATGGCTCTGGTTTCCTTTTCTCCGGGGTTGATGCGAAGATGATGAACCTGCAAAATTTACAGGTGGAATTTGTGTAGTAGGTAGCTGAATGTCAGGTTGGGGAGCTTCTTGCTCCGACTTTTTTTCCATTTCATCAGGCTCAGTATTATGCGGACCACCTTAGTTATCATGGATGTTTTCACAAGGTGCATGAGCATTCAAATCATAATGCCACTTCTCTATATTCGTTACATATGTGAGCTAGGGATTATGTAAAATAACACTCGACACTACTTTATTTCGTACCATAAGATTATATATTCCATCCTTTCTAGCCTTTATTAGGTGACCAGCATGACAATTGTCAATATCAATAAATAGAGCTGGAAATGAAGGAAAATTCTCTAGTATGTCTCCCAGGTTTAGAGCAAGTGTTATAGAGGTACCTAACCCTCCAATACATAAAGGTGTAGTACCCCTTGCACAAACGGATTGGACATGTGCCAAAAGGAACACACTGGAATTGATCTTCCAAATTAGGTGTGAAGATGCAATGCAAGAAAAACAATTCCTTAGAATTCACTTTGTTGTTGTTCATCCTCCCGAAAATGGTGTTGGATAAAATGCGGTGAAAATAACGGATGGATGGATTATGAATGGAGTAAGAAAAAAGTCCTTCCCAACTAGAGGGTCATTCACCAGTTAAGGAGTGCCATAGTGTGAAAGCCATTGATTCCCAATCCGCCTCTGGAAGGATTTAATAGTATACCTTTCCCTCACAAGGGAAATGGAGCAAATCACTTAGAGCTTCTTGATTCAAAGAATATTCGGGGTTTAACATTCTAAAATTTGCAGTTCTGGTGAGGTACATATTTTCATCAACAGGAGTGTTATAGGAGAAGGAACTTAGAAATTCCAAGGTTAAGATTCATATGTGGGGTGGTTCAGTCTACAGACATATGTCAGGTCAGAATTTAGGAGCATCCATTACACACTATCTAACAGCCCCAACTCACGCATATAGTTTACATCGACATACCTTATAGATGTAACTCAACATTGATAGAACTTATGGTATTGTGCCTCCTGATGTGTCATAGCTTCCCCATTTCTAAACACAATTCTTGAAAGGTCGGGGTCTCCTCTTTAGTGTTGGATTCTTCGAGACATAGTGATACACAAAGATGGTGGATTTTTTAGTTTTTGAAACTGACAGAAGGAGAGGTTGTGGGTTTTGGTTTTGATGCACAAGTGTTTAAATAGGAAGATAACATAAATGGAAAGGAGCAGGTAATAATGGGGTTTAATGGAAATTTTGAAAATAAAAGGAGTGGGAAGGTTGGGTGATGAATGGGGGGAGTGGGTTTTAATGGGGTTTTAGTTAAGGTGGAGAAAGATGAAAGAAATAAAACGAAAGAGGTATTTGTAACAACAGATACGCGTGCAAGATTTACTCTGTGCTGAGGGGCATAAAGTGTGTGTCGGGCGGCAAGAGTGGCGAGCGCCACAATGCTAAAACATTGAAAAATTGATATTTCCAATTTCTGTTTTACAGAATACAGAGTGTTCATACACGATATTTATGTCTATATATATATATATATATATATATATATATATATATATATATATATATATATATATATATATATATATATATATATATATATATATATATATATATATATATATATATATATATATATGATAAATTGTGTAACATTAAAGCATAGCATACACACACACACAGACACACACACACACACACATACACATATATATATATATATATATATATATATATATATATATATATATATATATATATATGTAAATATCATAAACAATATCATAAATTTTAACTGAATAAAAACTTGTATTCCAAATAATATCAATATTCTGGAGAAAGAAACAGAAAGTATTGAAAGCGTAAAAATCTAATCTAGAAAGGAAAACAGAAAACAAGAAATCTATTCTAGAAAACATGAGAAATCCTAAATTAATAATCCTTCCCCCACACTAACTTAAACAGTGTCCTCACTGTTTTAATGTGAGAGTTGGACAAAATGTAATATGTTAGAAAATCAGCCAATATTATTAGTATTATGAGCAGAGAAGTAGATGTGTTGAAAGATATGATCCACCTGCTCCATCACTAAATCCATAAAACCATGAAATTCAATGCGTAATTTAGTGAATTCTTCTCTCAAGAAATTTAGCTCAGTTTGTAAAGCAGGGATGTCAGTAGCTTGATCAATAGAGGAAGGTACAGAGGCAACTGGAACAACAAAGTCACATGAAGATGTGGGTTGGTTGGTGGATAGTAAATTGTGATAGTAAGGAGGTGTTTCAGGATCTGTTTCAGGATTAGAGAGAAAATGATCATTATGGTCATAGACCTATGGTGTCTCAGGAGAAGTTAGAGGTGAAATTTTGTGTACTTCCAAATCAAATAGCCAATTGTTTCGGTCATGAACACTAGTTCTGAGATTTCGCAAGGTGAAGAGTTGCATAACCTGGTTGTTAATGAGAAGTTCAAATTCGTTAGGGCCAAGGTTTCTAATAATTCTAGTTTTGAAACAAAATGGTATGTTCATGGGTTGGAATCCACCTAGAGGGTTGAGTCTTAGAAGTGATTGTCGCACTAAGCCTCCTACTAAGATAGGTGCAAGATCAGTCTGTGTAACACAGACAAAGTTAGTTATCATGAAGGTGGCAGCATTAACGAGGAAGTTTTGGGAAGCACAATATAATATGAAAAGCTCATATCTTGACATTGATGTTATGTTTACCTGCTTTCCAAACAGGGTGTGGGCTAGGATCTTGTGAAAATACCGAATATCAAGGTAATGAATACTCTCATAAAACATGTTATCAGGCTCAGGATTTCTATTGTCGGTTATGCTACCCTAAAAGTGTTCAAGTTCAAGGTCCATAACACGGTCATCTGTTGTCAATACAGTGGTAGTGCTTCAAGCGCTGCCCATTTACGATAAACGATTGGCTAGATTTTCCTTTAATTTCAATAGCTCCACTTGGAAAGACCCTAGTTATTTCAAATGGACCAGACCACCTAGAATAAAGTTTTCCTGGGAACAATTTAAATTTAAAATTAAACAGGAGCACTATGTCACCCTCATTGAACTCTTTCCTAGATGTGCGCTTGTCGTGCCATTTCTTCATTCTTTCTTTATATATCTTGGAATTTTCGTATGCATCTAATCTAAGCTCTTCTAACTCATGGATATCTAAGATTCGCTTTTCACCTGCGGTAGTGTAACTTAAATTGAGGGTTTTCCTCGCCCAATAAGATTTATGCTCGAGTTCTACCGGCAAATGACATAATTTCCCATAAACTAGTTTGGATGGTGTGGTTCCTATGGGTGTCTTATAAGCTGTTCTATATGCCCACAACGCCTCGTGTAATTTGGATGACCAATCTTTCCTAGAAGTGGTAACTATTTTTTCTAAAATTTGCTTAATATCTCTGTTGGAGACCTCTACTTGTCCACTTGTTTGGGGGTGATAGGGTGTTGCTACACGGTGTCGGACTCCATATTTCACTAATAGTTTTTAAAATATTTTTGAAATGAAATGGGAGCCACCATCACTGATGACAAGTCTTGGCACACCGAATCTAGGAAAAATTATATTTTTGAAGAGCTTGATTACTACTCGTGCGTCATTTTTTGGAGAAGCTATGGCCTCGATCCATTTTGATACGTAATCTACAGCGACGAGTATGTACTTATTGTTAAAAGAGGATGGGAAAGGTCCCAAGAAATGAATTCCCCACACGTCAAATACTTCTACTTCCAAAATGCCTTTTTGAGACATGTCGTCGCATCTAGATATGTTGTCAGTGCGTTGGTACCGGTCGCAATTTATAACTAAAATATGGACATCTTTCCATAGGTTAGGCCAATAGAGGCCAACTTGTAAGATCTTAGCACAAGTCTTTGAAGTGCTTGTATGTCCACCATAGGGAGCAGCGTGACAATGGTAAATTATGTTTTCTATTTTATCTTCGGGGACACATCGACAGAAAATGCCATCGGTGCCTCTCTTGAAAAGCAGAGGCTCATCCCAATAATATTGTTTAAGGTTATGGAAGAACTTCTTCCTTTGTTGATAGGTTAGATTCGGTAGAAGCATTCCAGCAGCCAAGTAGTTAACAAAGTCGATATACCATGGCAATATGGTTTTAGTGTAGACTGCTTCCACGACTTCATTTGTCTAGGCATCATTATAAGTTATAGGGCATTAAATTATAGTTCTTTCTGCTTCTAACTAGGCTATGAGGCATTCTTAAGGAAAATCATCATTGATGGGTACTTGCTCAAATTTTATGTCTTCCATTCTAGATAAGTGATCAGCTACTACATTTTCGGTGCCTCTCATGTCTTTTATTTCTAAATCAAACTCTTGTAGAAGTAAGACCCAACTTAGTAGTCTTGGTTTGGCGTACTTTTTACTTAACAAGTATATAATTGCAGCATGATCGGTATAGATACTTATCTTTGCTCCTACTAAGTAAGAATGAAATTTATCCAAAGCGGACATGACAAATAATAGTTCCTTTTCTATGTTGGTGTAGTTTATCTGCACAAGATCAAGGATTCTACTTGCGTAGTAGATCATACAAAGATTTTTATCCTTTCTTTGTCCTAAGACTGCGCCTACGACATAGTCACTAGCGTTACACATTATCTCAAATGGTTCATTCCAATCTGGAGGTTACATAATGGGTGCTGAGATTAATGCTTGTTTAAGTGTTTGAAATGCGACTAGGCATTTGTCATAAAAAAACTAACTCAGCGTCTTTCATTAACAGGCTGGTTAGCGGTTTGGTAATTTTAGAGAAATCTTTAATGAATCGTCGGTAGAAACTGGCGTGTCCTAAAAAAATTCATATTCCTATTATGTTTTTTGGAGGTTGAAGGTTTTCTATAACTTTTATTTTCGCTTTTTCAACTTCAATCCCCTTATCAGACACTATGTGTCCAAATACGATTCCTTGTCGGACCATGAAACTAAATTTTTCCCAATTTAATACGAGATTAACTTTTATGCATCATTCAAGTACTATTTCTAAGTTTGATAAGCATCCTTCAAAACTTTTCCCACAGACAGAGAAATCGTCCATAAATACTTCCATGATGTCATCTATAAAATCAGCGAAAATTAACATCATACACCTTTGGAATGTTGCGGGAGAGTTACATAGTCCAAACGAAATTTGTCGATAGGCAAATGTACCATAAGGACAAGTGAATGTAGTCTTTTCTTGGTCTTCGGGGTGTATAAGAATTTGGAAAAATCTTGAATAACCATCTAAATAGCATAAATGAGAATGTTTAGCCAACCGTTCAAGCATTTGATCGATAAAGGGTAAAGGAAAACGATCTTTTCGAGTGGATTTGCTTAATTTTCTATAGTCAATGCACATTCTCCATCCGGTTTGAGTATGTTGTGCCACAAATTCTCCTTTCTCATTACTGATGACTGTAGCACCTCCCTTCTTTGGGACAACATGTACTGGTATAATACGATGGGAAAACTGACTAGTTTTGTGTTTTATCGCAAATTTTGCAGATAGAAAGAGTCACCAGCGATTTTTATTTTATCCAATAAGGAAAGGGTGAAAAGAATAGGAAAGACATTTTTCGATTCTGAGTTCGGGGGGTAGGTTATGAAAAGGGAAGGTTCCAGCACCCTTTTCATTCGTAGTTATCTATCGTCTCTTAATCGCTATCTTACTTTGTTTTTGAAAATTCTTTGTGTTGTGTGTCTGAAAAATATTTTGAAATGGCAATTGTAAGGCAATACTTTGTAATGATTCTCGTATTTGTCCTCGAGAACGCGTACAAAGTGTTTTGAAAATATTTTGAAAGTGTCTGTGTGAAATGTTTTTGTTTTTAAAAAAGCTTTGTGAGCAAGTGATTAATAGCGTTCTACCTACTCAAAGGTATTTCTTGTACTTTCCCTTTCCTTTAGATAATGCTATCCTACCATTATTTAGCAGGAAGTCCTATCGTTGGATGTGAAGGGACAAGCGTGGGTCGTCGTACAATCATCGAAGGAAACTGGTAGGGAAGCTTTTACAGTTATTATTAAGGGACTAGATCGTTTATCGAAGGCAACATAGAAATGGGTCATCGAGGGACTATGCTAAAGCATCCCCACATTTGAGGGACATGATTGTTTTTCCGAAGGCAACAAGGGAGGTTACCATAGAGGTGCGAGTGTGCAAGGTGTGTTGTGGTTCAGTTATTTAAGTCTTGAAAGTAGGGTTAGCTATCGTTTGTTTTTATCTTGCCATACACGACATAATTACTAACAAGGATATAGTAAACCAGTAAAGTCGTAAATGTGCGGAAAGTAAAATGACAGAAAGTAAACCTAAGACTATTACAGTGCTTTGGGAGAGGTACATAAATAATAAAATGCGAGAAATAAAACCCAATAACTATTATAAACCGGGAAGCAATTACAATAATCGGAAAAAGTGCAAGAATAATAAACCACACAAAATGTAAAACAGAAAAAAGGAAAGCGAAAGGGTTTTTAGTGATTTTTTTTGTAAAAAGGTTTTAATGGTGATTAACCTAAAAAAAACCTAATTAATTTTAATTAAAAAAAAGTAAATTTCTTAATTAAATCAAAAGCCTAAACCCTAATTTTGATTAGGGTTTGTAAAAAGTTTTTTTTGAAAAAAAATTAGGTTTGTTAAAAGGTTTTGTTTATGAATTTAGGGTTTGTAAATGAAAAATTAAGGAAAGTATGAAGAAAAACAAAGTTTTAAAAGAATACTGCCAGGGGTGGGTGTCAAACCCACGCGCTTTGCTCTTTTCACCAAGACATTCACCACTAGGTCGGGTGCGCGCCTGTGTCAAAGAATGGAAGCAAGCACACTTTGTTATCATTCTACAAAACATAAAATTATGAAAAACTCAAAGTTCTAAAAGCAGTGATCGAACCCGTGCCCTTGCATAGTAAAGTTTTATCGCACGCGTTTTAACCATTGGGGTGGTATTACATCCATTGTCTAAAACAAAACCAAACATATATAATATAAAAACATTGCATGAATTGGAGAGACGCCAGAGCCCTAGCTCTGGTCGTTTTCTCCGGTAGCTTCTTGGTATGAATCGCAAAGGTTTATGAGCTACAAATAAAATTGCATGGATCGATGTTAACATGGCTTTGCATTATCCAGCCATTATGGGGCTCTCATAATAGGTAATTCCTGCATTGTTGAACCTCAGGAACACATTAAATGAGTTAGTACATATTAAAATGCAAGGAAAAAAATATATGAAATTCATGCAATATCAAAACCGATGCGGCATGTATATGCGTTTTTATGCTCTTTTGATCATGGCAATCGATCCAACCTTTCCCTCTTGCATCCCTGGAAGTGAATGGACTGGTTAGGAGACCTTGAAGTTGGCTGCAACTAGGGTTCTAGGGTTGCCCTAGTTTGAATCATTTTGTGATTTTTTGGATGTGGTTTCTTGCACAAGGTTTTGTGGCTTGTGTTAGAACAAAGTTTGAATCTACTACCCTATATTTAAGTTTTGATGATAATAAAGTGAAAAGATATAGTATTTATAAGTTTCATGTATGAACTATCTGTTGCCTAAAATTATTATGTTCTGACTTGTAGATACTCTGATTGAAATAAGCAAGATCACATCTATTCAGCATCAGAACTTGATTTCAGACACCAGCATCAGAAGTTGCTACATCAGAATGTCAAAATCAGATGATCAACTCACGTACTTGCTGAAGCCTGATGAACAAGACTGCGCTCAACACTCTGATACAGAAACACAATAGTTCATCAGCAGCGAAGCAGAGTCAGAATGAGCCAAGCCAGAACTTGCATTAAGTAAGCAACGGTACTGTGCATTGAAAGCAAATTAATTCCAACGGCCTCATTCCAGACAAGATCTGCTCAATAAGGAAAGTTTGTTATTAGCATTGAATCAAGAATATTGCATCCAACGTTCATCATCCCAATGCTATATAAACAAGGCTTTGAAGATTGAAATGGTTAATGCTCTAAAAATCTCTACACGCACAAAAGCTGAACCATAATCTTCGTTCTACCAGTTTTGCTAAACCACACACTCTGATATTCCATTACTGTTTAGCAATCTAGTTTCTAAGCTTCAATTTGTGTATACATCACAGTTGTGATAAAGTTTTGTAGAAAACATCCACACACATAGTTTTATCTCTTTGTAAGAAAGTGTTACCTTGACAAACCGGGTTGTGGTTTGAATCAAGAAGGCTTTAGCATTTGTTAAAGCAGTCTGTAATATTCAGTTGAATATAGTGGATTAAGACCTCGTTGGAGAGAGGCGAAATCACCTTGACGGATGGACTGGAGAAGTTTGAGATCAAACGAACCAGGATAAAAATATCTTGTTCATTGCTTTAGATTTCAGTTTTACAATTCAACCCCCCCTTCTTGTGTTTTTCACCACTTCAATTGGCATCAGAGCGCCTGGTTCTGAGCTAAAACACTTAACCGTGTCAGTACAAGATCCAGCGTCAGAAAAACACAATGGCAGGAAACAATTCTCACATCAGCAATGACAACAATGAGGACAGAGACAGATTCAGTGGCAAACCTCCAGTCTTTGATGGAGAAAACTTTGATTACTGGAAAGACAGAATTGAAAGCTTCTTTCTAGCACATGATGCTGATCTGTGGGATATGGTGACAGATGGATACACGCACCCTGTGAATGCAAGTGGTCAGAAGATTGATAGAAAAACAATGTCTGATCAACAAAAGCGTGACTTCAAGAATCACCACAAGGCCAGAACCATCCTCCTCAGTGCCATCTCCTATACTGAGTATGAAAAGATCTCCAACAGAGACACAGCAAAGAATATTTTTGATTCTCTCAGAATGACGCATGAGGGCAACGTTCAGGTCAAAGAAACAAAAGCTCTGGCGCTCATTCAGAAGTATGAGGCGTTCAAAATGGAAGAATCTGAATCCATTGAAACTATGTTCTCTAGATTCCAGATTCTGGTAGCTGGTCTCAAAGTTCTGGACAAAGGATACTCTACTGCTGACCATGTCAAGAAAATCGTCAGAAGTTTACCCAAGCAGTGGAGGCCTATGGTTACTGCTCTGAAGCTAGCTAAAGATCTCAACAAAATCACTCTGGAGGAACTTATCAGCTCCCTCAGAAGTCATGAGATAGAGCTAGAAGCTGATGAGCCTCAGAAGCAAGGTAAGCCTTTAGCATTAAAATCTAACAGAAAATTTGAGTCTAAAGTTTTGCAAGCAGTTGAAGAAACATCTGATGGATCCTCATCAGAAGAAGACGAACTTTCCCTTCTCTCCAGAAGAGTAAATCAACTGTGGAAGCAAAGACAAAGGAAGTTCAGGAATCCCAGAAGATCTGATCAGAACGAGTCTTCTTCCAGATACAAAAGGACAGATTCTTCCTCTGGATACAGAAGATCTGAAGGCTCCTCCAGTAGCAAAAAGCCAAACACCAAAGACATCATCTGCTATGAGTGCAATGAGCAAGGACACTACAAGAGTGACTGCCCAAAGCTTCAGAGGGAAAAGCCCAAAAAGAAGTTTGGAAGAGAGAAGAAGAAAAGTCTCATGGCCACATGGGATGACTCTGACTCGTCTGAAGCTGACTCAGAATCAGATGATGAAAGGGCAAACATAGCTCTCATGGCTAACATTCTAGAAGATAGTGAAGCTTCTGAATCAGACTCAGAATCAGACACAGAAGAGGTATTTCCTAACATTGCTGTTAACTTTACAAAGGCTGAACTTGCTGAAAGCCTTAATGAGATTCTGGAACGTTATCAGCAAATTAGAGCTAAATTCAGAGACCTGAAAAGGAATCTTGAATCTGACTCTAATAAGTCTGAGAGTCTCAAATTGGAAAATTCTGAGCTGAGAAATAAGATTTCAAAATTAGAAAACACTTTACAAAACTCTCAGAAGGAACCAATTTCTGAAACTCCCAGCAACGCTGATGAGATCATCAAGGAGTATGATCACAGTTTCCAGAAGTTCCTAGCTAAAAGCATAGATAGAAGCAGAATGGCTTCAATGATCTATGGAGTTAGCAGAAACGGTAGGAAAGGAATAGGATACCAAGGTAAGGTTCCTACACCAAAGAATGTCATGGACTTAACCATTAAACACACTCCTCTGAATTCACACTTTGTGTATGGTCACACACATGATATCAAATATACTAGCAGTAAGCACTCTGTGAAACCAAAATTCAACCAGAGTTTTGGTAAAACTAACAAATCAGGACCCAAGAAAATCTGGGTACCTAAGGATAAAATAATACATGTTGCAGATATCTTTAGCAGCAAGTCAGAAACACCAGTCATGGTACCTGGACTCTGGCTGCTCACGACACATGACGGGAAGAAGGCATATGTTCCAAAGCCTGGAACTTAAGCCTGGAGGCCACGTTGGCTTTGGAGGCAATCAGAGGGGAAAGATAATTGGCTCTGGAACTGTAGGTAATGGAAATCTTCCCTCTATTAATAATGTTCTGCTAGTAGATGGATTGATGCATAATCTGTTATCCATAAGTCAATTAAGTGATAACGGTTATGATATAATCTTTAATAAAAAATCATGTAAAGTTGTTAGTCAGAAAGATGGGACTATCCTGTTTAATGGTAAGAGGAAAAACAACATTTACAAAATCAAACTTTCTGAACTAAAGAGTCAGAATGTAAAATGTCTTCTGTCTGTTAACAACGAGCAGTGGATCTGGCACAGAAGATTGGGGCATGTTAGTATGAGAAGAATATCTCAGATTAACAAACTCAATCTGGTCAGAGGACTTCCTAATTTGAAGTTCAATTCAGATGCTCTGTGTGAAGCATGTCAGAAAGGCAAATTTGCAAAACCTTCTTTTAAATCCAAAAATGTTGTTTCTACCTCTAAGCCATTAGAACTTCTGCACATTGACTTATTTGGACCAGTTAAAACTGCTTCAGTCAGTGGTAAGAAGTATGGGTTAGTAATCGTAGATGACTATAGCAGATGGACATGGGTAAAGTTCTTAAGACACAAGGACGAGTCACACTCTGTGTTTGTTACCTTCTGCAACCAAGTTCAGAATGAAAAGGATCTTAGAATCGTTAAAGTCAGAAGTGGTCATGGTGGAGAATTTGAAAATAAAGATTTTGAGTCATTCTTTAATGACAGAGGCATTCTGCATGATTTCTCTTGTCCTAGAACTCCCCAACAAAATGGAGTTGTAGAACGAAAGAACAGAACATTGCAAGAAATGGCCAGAACCATGATCAATGAGACAAACGTTGCTAAGATCTTCTGGGCAGAGGCAATAAACACAACGTGCTACATTCAGAATAGAATCTCAATAAGACCTATTCTGGAAAAGACTCCATATGAATTGTGGAAGAACAGAAAGCCCAACATTTCATATTTTCATCCATTTGGATGTACTTGCTTTATATTAAATACAAAGAATTATTTGAACAAGTTTGACTCTAAAGCACAGAAGTGTATTATGTTAGGATACTCTGAACGCTCAAGAGGGTACAGAGTATACAATACAGAAACACAGATTGTGGAAGAATCAATCAGTGTTCGTTTTGATGACAAGCTTGACTCTGAAAAGTCAAAGCAGAATGAAGTTTTTGCAGGTATAGAAATTGAATTTGCAGGTTTTGAAGGCAAGTCATCAGAAGCTCTCAACACAGACATTCCTTCAACGTCTGAAAGGAGCACTGCTAGAAATCCTACAACAGCTGCTGATCAACCTCAGAAGAGATTACCCAGAAGCAGCTTGGATCACCCAGAAGAGATTATCCTAGGAAGAAAGGAAGATCCAATCAGAACAAGAGCAAGCTTCAGAAACTCTGAAGAAACACTTATGGGACTGGTGTCTCTGATTGAACCTTCTTCAATTGATGAAGCACTTCTGGATAATGACTGGATTCTGGCAATGCAAGAAGAGCTGAATCAATTCACCAGAAACGACGTATGGGATCTCGTTCCCAGACCAAAAGGATTCAACGTCATTGGAACAAGATGGGTGTTCAGAAACAAGCTAAATGAACAAGGTGAAGTCATCAGAAACAAGGCACGACTGGTTGCACAAGGTTATAGTCAGCAAGAGGGGATAGACTATACAGAAACCTTTGCCCCAGTCGCCAGGTTAGAATCTATCAGACTTTTAATTTCATTTGCTGTTAATAGAGGCATCACTCTGTATCAGATGGATGTCAAAAGTGCATTCTTAAATGGTTATATAGAAGAAGAAGTTTATGTACACCAACCCCCAGGTTTTGAAAATACAAAACATCCAGAACATGTTTTCAAACTAAAGAAGTCACTGTATGGTCTGAAACAAGCTCCCAGAGCTTGGTATGAAAGGCTAAGTAACTTTCTGCTGGAAAATGAATTCACCAGAGGGAAAGTGGACACTACTCTATTCTGTAAATCAGTTAAGAGTGACATCTTAGTCTGTCAAATTTATGTTGATGATATTATTTTTGGTTCTACTAATCCTTCTCTTGGAAGAAAATTTGCTAAGTGTATGCAGGCAGAATTTGAGATGAGCCTCATGGGGGAACTGAAATTCTTTCTAGGAATTCAGATCAATCAAACTCCAGAAGGAACCTACATTCATCAGAGCAAATACATCAGAGATCTTCTGAAGAAATTTGACCTCTCAGAATGTAAGCCATCAAAGATTCCAATGCATCCCAAGTGCATTCTGGAAAGAGAAGAGGTAAGCAAAAATGTAGAACAGAAAGTCTACAGAGGTATGATTGGTTCTCTCCTCTATCTGACTGCTTCAAGACCTGACATATTATTCAGTGTGTGTATCTGTGCTAGATTCCAATCAGATCCTAGAGAATCTCACTTAACAGCTGTTAAGCGAATTTTCAAGTATCTGAAAGGTACTACTAATCTGGGTTTGTTTTATAGAAAATCTAGTGATTACAGCTTAGTAGGCTACTGTGATGCTGATTTTGCTGGAGACAGAGTGGAACGTAAAAGTACTTCTGGAAGCTGCCAGTTTCTGGGAGAAAATCTGATCTCTTGGTCCAGCAAAAGGCAATCAACAATTGCTCTGTCAACAGCAGAAGCTGAGTACATAGCAGCAGCAGGATGTAGCACACAAATGCTCTGGATGAAAAGTCAGCTTGAAGACTTCCAGATTTTTGAGAGTAACATTCCTATACTTTGTGATAATACTTCTGCTATTTGCTTAAGTAAAAATCCTATTTTACATTCTAGAGCTAAGCATATAGAAATAAAACATCACTTCATTAGGGACTATATTCAGAAAGGTATTTTGAACTTAAAATTTATAGATACAGACCATCAATGGGCTGATATCTTTACTAAACCCCTTTCAGAAGATAGGTTTAATTTCATTCTGAAACATCTCAGCATGAAAGTGTGCCCAGAGTGAAAATGTTTTAATTCCATGTATTTACCTTCAGAATGTAATTATTTTACTGTGAACTTCTGATCAATCTCCTTTCAGAAAGATAGAACATGCAGATTGTATCAGATGCAAGTCTAAAGATCTGAGAGTCTAAGCTCAAATACAGACGTGCTGATCACTACATCAAACAAGTGTCATCCAATCATTAGCATATCTCTGAAGCAGAACGTGTGCACGCTTCTGAGAAGGCAAAGCGCTGATTGGGTGCATTGAGACACATGTCTGGTAACCGTTTTTAAGTATCTTTCTCAAATCCCCCAAAATCAGCAAGCATTTAATGAAAAGTAATCATGCTTTTAAATGGCAATCATGATTTTTCTCTCTCTTAAAAACGTTTATCTTTTCAAAATAGTTTTGAAAACTCTATTTAAGCACATTAATCTCTCATTCTTATTCTTTACGCTTTCTCACTAATACTCAAGCATTTTCTGCAAATTTCTGAGTTCATCTCTTGCAAATCTTTTTCCTCAGTTCATTCTCAAAAACCCTTTTTGTGTGAACATGGCAACCTCCAGCAGCGTTTCTGCAGGTACTCAGAAGAAAGCATCATCTGAGCAATATCAAGTGCCACTCAGAACTCTCCTCACTCCGGTGAAGAATCTTGAAGTGCTTTCTGAGTTAATCATTGATTTTGAAAGCTTGAAGGAGAATGGTTTTAACCTAACTGAAGAAGTTAGGGCTCAAAAGTGGGAAAGGTATTTCGATAGGTTGGTTGGACCAACATTCCCAGCGCTGGTCAAGGAATTTTGGATTCACGCCAAGGTTTCAACACATCTAGTCACTTCCTTTGTTATGGGGAAGAAGATTGTGATTACTGAAGATCTCATTGCAAGGCTAATCGGTCAAAGTGGTGGTGGCGTCCGTTGTGTGGACATGGCTGAAAGATGTGCTGATATAGGTGTGGTAGCTAACAGGATTTTCACTCTTGGATTGCCCAGCAGCAAGATTAAGGATCTGAAGGATCATTTCAGAGTATGGGCTAAGATAATTCTGGGGTGCTTCAACCACAGGAAACCAACAAGTTCTCCTGATTACATAAATGTGGATCAGCAGTTTCTGATCTACTTTATTGATCAAAAGATAAAGATCAATCTGGCTCACTTCCTGTTCACCCACCTCAGAACCAGTGTGAAAGAAACAAGGGAAGAAGAAAGAACCAAGAGGGATTGGATACCTTTTGGAAGGTTGATATCAGATATTCTGACAGAGAATAGGCTGATTGAGCATCTGATAGAAGCTCAGGAACTAAGCACTATTGAACCAACAATTGGGAAACCTCTGAACGCAAAGAACCTGAAAAAGATGAAGCTGATAGAGAATATTCAGAAGGAACCCAGAGCTACTTCCACTGCTGATATCTCCAACAGAAGAGTGCCTCTGAGTGATTTTCCGTTATTTTCTGAAATTGAATCCAAACCAGAGGTGATTCTCAGGTACTTGGATGCGTGCAAGGCAGATGGTACAGATCCAAAGCTGAATATCAGAGATCTGCATCAACCTCAACCAGAAGTGACTCTGAAGAAGACAAAGAAGAGGAAGGCACCATCAGAAGGATCATCTCAGCAGACTCCAAAGAAAAGAGGTATTTCATCTGCTGCCCCTGTTTCAAATTCTTTTACTATTCCAGCATCTATCCCTCCTCAAACCTCTCATAGAATATCAATTCCCATCCCTACCATAGATGAAACTGTACAAGAAGAAGACCCTTCTGAGGCATTAAAACTCAGAAGACCTAGAACCAAACACCCCAAACAACCAACAATTTCAACAACATCAGCACTTGACCAAGTGCTGTCTGATATTGATCAACATGCCTCTGATCAACCAAACTCTGAACCACAAAATGTCCCTCCTCCACAACCAGAACAACAGCAATCTGCTGAAGAACCAGAACAACAACAACCACTCTCCGAAGAACCTCTGATCCCTGAGCAATCAGAGATTCCACCTCCCTCTCCTCAACCAGAAATTAATCCACCTTCACCACAAACAGAGTTTCACCACTCTGAAACTCCTTATCCTCACCAATCTGAACCTCATTCACCTCAACCATCACCGCTGGAAATTCAGTTGCCATGTGGAACAACTGTTGTCATGCCCCAGTTACCATCCTCATCAAAATCAACACCACCAAATACTCCCAAAACACCACCCAGTCCAATCGTAATATCTGACTCTGATACCCCTTCTCCAAAACAAATAGCTTCTCAGAAAACCTCTGAAAACCCCAGCAGGACTTTCATTGACTTAACCAGTCTTGACCGTCTTGCTGATCTAAAACACAAAATTGCCATCCCAAAACCAAAGCAACCAGATGTTGGCTCTGGTATTTTGAATTTTGAAACAGGTGTGCTGCAATGGATTGCTTCTTTAAAGCAAGTCTGTCCTGGGATGATTGACCCAGCTGCTTCTGATCAGCTCTGGTCACAATTCAGACTTTGGGTACGTGCTGAAGCCCTCAAGTTGCAAGATATCAACTATGAGCAGGCTCAACAAAATTTCAGCAAGCTTCTGAATGAAGTTGGAAGTATGCTTCTGAAAGAGGACGTGCTCCCTCTGGACAGTGAACCTTGGTCTGAGAAACAACAAGCTGCAAAGGTGCAAGACAAGACCATTCAATCAGAAGAAGACAAGACCATTCAAGCTGAAGAAAGTCAAGCAGAGGATGTCGCTGAAAGTTCTCAGAAGCCTCCTGCTTCTGATGCTTCTCAAGCTGCCTTGGACAAGCAGACTCTGGAAGAACTAAGGCTGAATGACATACGTCTGCAGCAGCGGATGGATTAAAACGATCAGAAGATGAAAGAGAGAATGGATGTGCAGGACAGCAAGATTGACACTGTTGTCAGCATGGTGCATAAGCAGAATGAGACTGTTGAAAAGATTCAAGCCATGCTGGAGAACCTGTTCACACGCTTGCCTCCTCAACCTTAATCTTTTTTTTCATGCATGACCTTTTTCATGTTTTCCTTGATTTTCTGATGTACTGTTTGATCATGATTTGTAATATTTTCTTGTTTTGATTCTGAACTATCTTAATATGATTCATTTTTCTGATCTTAATTGTTTTAACACATCACCAACACTTTTTGATTGCTGACAAAAAGGGGGAGAACAAGAATGATATTTAAATCAATAACGGCTAACTAGACATAAATTCTCAAACATTCTAACTCTATTACTTGAAATGTTTTTTTTCTGTTTTGCTTAAAGTCTACAGGCACAAGGAAGCTCCTGGACACTCTGAAGACTAGAAGCTATGATCACTATGAATTTCTGATCCAAAGCAAAGCTCTGACAAGATAAGCTCTGAAGCTCTGCTCTGACATAAAGCTTCTGATAAGTCAAAGACTCTGATACTCTGATGTTCAAAGAAAGGCAAAAAGATCTGATCCTGAAGAAACACGTATAATCAAAGGGAAGTAATAAACTCAGGGGGAGTATCTCCTTACTCCTTATTCTTTTGCTTCTCATTCTGATACATATTCCAGATGTCTTTTCATGTTATTTTCATTTAAAATATCTAGTTTTTGTCATCATCAAAAAGGGGGAGATTGTTAGAACAAAGTTTGAATCTACTACCCTATATTTAAGTTTTGATGATAACAAAGTGAAAAGATATAGTATTTATAAGTTTCATGTATGAACTATCTGCTGCCTAAAATTATTATGTTCTGACTTGCAGATACTCTGATTGAAATAAGCAAGATCACATCTATTCAGCATCAGAACTTGATTTCAGACACCAGCATCAGAAGTTGCTACATCAGAATGTCAAAATCAGATGATCAACTCACGTACTTGCTGAAGCCTGATGAACAAGACTGCGCTCAACACTCTGATACAGAAACACAATAGTTCATCAGCAGCGAAGCAGAGTCAGAATGAGCCAAGCCAGAACTTGCATTAAGTAAGCAACGGTACTGTGCATTGAAAGCAAATTAATTCCAACGGCCTCATTCCAGACAAGATCTGCTCAATAAGGAAAGTTTGTTATTAGCATTGAATCAAGAATATTACATCCAACGTTCATCATCCCAATGCTATATAAACAAGGCTTTGAAGATTGAAATGGTTAATGCTCTAAAAATCTCTACACGCACAAAAGCTGAACCATAATCTTCGTTCTACCAGTTTTGCTAAACCACACACTCTGATATTCCATTACTGTTTAGCAATCTAGTTTCTAAGCTTCAATTTGTGTATACATCACAGTTGTGATAAAGTTTTGTAGAAAACATCCACACACATAGTTTTATCTCTTTGTAAGAAAGTGTTACCTTGACAAACCGGGTTGTGGTTTGAATCAAGAAGGCTTTAGCAGTTGTTAAAGCAGTCTGTAATATTCAGTTGAATATAGTGGATTAAGACCTCGTTGGAGAGAGGCGAAATCACCTTGACGGGTGGACTGGAGTAGTTTGAGATCAAACGAACCAGGATAAAAATATCTTGTTCATTGCTTTAGATTTCAGTTTTACAATTCAACCCCCCCTTCTTGTGTTTTTCACCACTTCAGCTTGTTTGTATGAATGAGGAAGAATGTATTTTAGGTCAAACAACATGGGATTGAACTCTTGTAATAAGTCTTGTCTTATTTTATTTTGATTTTTAAATAAATAAAAAATAAAAAATCAATAAATAAAAACCCAGGGAGGTTCATGAGTAAGTCCTGAGGTGTACAATCAACTGCAAAACATGTTTGGACTTTGAAATAATAGCCCATTAGCCCAAAAATTCAAGTTTGCTCAATTTGAATTTCATACAATTACTCAAAATTTCCCAACTTGTACTAGTCATAACTCTCTCAATTTTTATCATTTGAAGGTCATATTTGACTTTTTGGAAAGCTCACGACGTCCTCTACAATCTCTATGTTGACTGTTTTTGCATTTTAAGAATTTATCTTGATGTAAGTTTCCTGGAAAAAAGTGTCTTCTTGTTGACTTTTAAAATGACCTACAATGCATTGGCCCATATCTCTCAAATGAAGCATTTTTTAGACTTGAGCATAGAGAGACAAAGATGTAGAAAATTTAATTTCGTTCAAAATGAGCTTTGGTTAAGGAAAATATGACGAAACATGTGAAAGTTATGCTTGTTCAAAGTTTAGTTGACTTCTTCTTAGGAAACCCTAATTTGGAAACTTTTGACTTTTGATGATTTGAGAGTTTTCCTTGATGAATCATGATCAACCCTTGATCAAATGATAAGTGTGACTTCAAAATCTTGATGTTGACCAAAAATATTTAAGTTTGATTGTATGTTGACCATAATTGACTTTTTTCCCAATACAGTTGATTTTCAGTCATCTGAGCCATTGATTGAGTAAACTTGTGATGCAAGGCATGAAACTTAGTATGAGCATTCTTTGAGAAATGTAAGGAACCATGGAAACCACTTGAGGCCTTAGAAACCCAAACTTCCTTGAGAAAAATGAAGGAATTTGTCTGGTCAATTCTTGAGCAACCTTTAGCATTTGAGAATCCTAGGAGAATGTCTTGAAGAAATGATAGGGAAAATTTTGGGGTACAACAAATGATCTAACCCATTTACTGTTAGATTTCGGGTATAACATTCTTGATTTTAATAAGTTTTGTACTTCTTTCTTAACCACATAACTCGGTACAAGATTTATTCTTCTCTGATGTTCTCTAGAGGTCTTGCAGTCTTTCTCAAGCATAATGCGATGCATGCAAACTGAGGGGCTTATTCTTTTAGATCAGAGATGTTATAGCCTAAAGTAGTCAAGTATTTCCTTAGGACATGTAATATTTTTTCTATTTCTATATGTCCTAAATTTGCATTGACTATGACGGGTTGTTCGAGTTTTGTATCTAGGAATTCATATCTTAGATCTTTTGGTAATGTTTTAAGTTCGACAGGTAGTTTCCTTAGGCAAGGCATAAGGTCAGGAGTTAGCGCAAGGCATTCACTTAGATTATCATCTATGTATTCATCACACCAATTATCGTCTTCAATGAGAGGAGGTATTAGAATATTTAATTTGTTGTTTCTCTATTTCTTTAACGCACACATCAATGACATCCAAGAAACAACATGAATCATCTATAGTTGTTTCCTTGAAGAATTGTGAAAGAAGAAATTCTAATTTTTCTTCACCAACCTCAAATGTGAGTTTACCTCTTTTTACATCTATGATGGCTCCGGTGGTGGCGAGGAATGGTCTTCCTAATATAATTGGGAGGTTAGAGTCTTTCTTGATGTCCATAATAATGAAATAAGTGGGAATATACAATTATCCAATACGTACTAGAACATTTTCGAGCATTCCTAAAGGAAACTTCACTGAACGATCAACTAGTTGCACATACATTCTCGTTGGTCGCAAGTCTCCCATGTTAAGCCTTTTGCAAATTGATAAAGGAATTAGACTAATACTGGCTCCCAAGTCGCGTAGAGCTTTGTCTATGACGAATTTTCCAATGACACATGGTATAGAAAAACTTCCAGGATATTTTACTTTAGGAGGCATGTTGTTTTGGATTATAGCGCTACACTCTACAGTAAGCATAACAATTTCATTGTCCTCGAGCTTTTTCTTATTGGACAAGATTTCTTTAAGGAACTTAGCATAGGAGGGAATTTGCGTGATGGCTTCTATAAAAGGTACAGTGATATTCAATTATTTCATAAGTTCAACGAACTTCTTAAATTGCCCTATATTTTTAGATTTAGCTAACTGTTGAGGGTAGGTATCAATGGTTTGTACGGTGGCAGAGGCACATAGGATTTTTCTTTCTCATCTGCCTCTTCACTTTCATCTTCCTTCTCATCTTCTTTTGGTTCATCTTCCTTTTTAGTGATTTTCCAGTACTTTGGTACATGGCTGGATTTTTGGTTCTTGGGTCGGTTGGTCCATCTACTTCCGTTCCACTCTGAAGTATTATAGCCTTAGCATGACCTTTCGGATTTGGTTGTGGTTGGCTAGGAAAATTTCCAGTTGTAGCTGCTTGCTGTTGAGCTGATTGAGAGATTTGCATTTCAAGCATTTTATTATGAGTGGCTAGGGCATCAACCTTATTTGATAGTTGCTTGAGCTTCTCACTAGTGTGTATGTTCTGATTTAGAAAATATTTGTTTTGTTGAGCTTGAGTGGCTAGGAAATTTTCTATCATGATCTCTATATTTGATTTCCTAGGAACATTTGGAGCAATTGGGGCGGCTTTCAGATAACCTAGTGGTGTAGTAGGAGCTTTCCCAGGTGCATATAATGCATTGTTATTTTTGTACGAAAATTTTGGATGGTTCTTCCAAGTAGGATTTTAGGTATTTCTATATGGGTTTACATGAGCATAATTCACTTGATCAACTGGTACTCCTGTTAAAAGTGGACATTCGGGTGCAGCATGTGCGTGAAGTCCGCATAAATCGCAGGTTGAAGCTACTACAGCCATGATGGTTTCAGGAGTTGTGGTCAAGTTTTATATCTTTTTGGTAAGAGCTTCTACCTTAGCATTAACTTGGTTTAAACTGCTAACTTCGTACATACCGCCTTTCGTTTGAGGTTTCTCCATAATTGTTCTATCGCTTCCCCACTGGTAATGATTTTGAGCCATACTTTCGATAAGCTGATAAGCATCATGATAAGGTTTATCCATCAGTGCACCGCCATCTGCATTGTCAATTGTTAGTCTTGTGCTATACAAGAAACCATTATAAAAGGTGTGGATGATTATCCATTCTTCTAGACCGTGACGTGGACAAAGTCGCAACATGTCTCTGTATCTTTCTCATGCTTCAAAAAGAGATTCGCTTTCCTTTTGTTTAAAACCGTTGATATTGGGTCTTAGCATAGTCTTCTTAATCAGTGTAAAATACCGCGCTAGGAAAACTTTCTTTAACTTGTTCCATGTGGTAACAGAGCTGGATGGCAGAGACTGGAGCCAAGCTCTATCTCGTAATGAGAAAGGGAAAATACGCAGTCTTATTGCTTCGGGGATGACACCATTTTCTTTTATTGTGTCTGCGTACTGCACAAACACGGACAAATGTAAGTTCGGGTTGTCCGTAGGACATCCTGAAAATTGATTTTGTTGGACAAGTTGTAGCAACGAAGGTTTCAACTTGAAATCGTTTCGAGCAATAGCGAGGGAAGAAATGTTGTTGTGATGTTCCTCCTACGATGGAGCATCATAATCCTTCAAAGGATGATTTTAGGGTCCTTCAGCCATTCTTGGTTCAGGTAGAGAGAAGTTAGGAAGATTGAATTCAGGAAGGTTGTGCCTAGTTTGGTATTCTCTAATTTGGTGTCTTATGCTAACAAAATGCTTGATCTCGTCGATTGGTTTCTCTAATTCTTTGCCTTGAGAGTGAGTGCTTGGCATACAATCGATAAATTAAAGGTAATAAAATTTGTTGCCTTAGTCTATATTGTGTAATAGAGGAATCACAATATTGACTAAATTATTCTCCGGTAACGGTGCCAAAAACTTTCTCGTGACTTTAAGAGTCTATCGGGTGTAGTGACTGCAAGGGCACATTCTAATCACATAGTTTTAAAAGATATCGAACCCACAAGGACTGATGTCAAACTATTGGTATCTAAAGTTACTATGTGAAGCTAAGGCTAATGATTAATCTTGGGTTTAGGTGAGACGAAAATAAACTTAGATTTAAATGAAATATTCGATAAAGGGACACTGGTATGTAATATGTCTGACTTCGGGGATTCAGTAAGTCATTGGTATAATTATGAGTATTAAAACACTATTCCAGTATAAACTATCAATTTAAAAACTTTTATCTCACACTCTCGTGATTATTGATGCGAGCTATATTATTATGCTTAAATGTTTGCTCTCGCTGTCTCATTTAAAATCTAAAAATACTTTTTGAAAATAAATAGAATCTAATTAATCTTAAAGCGTCCTTGTTATATTAAAAATTAATGTTCAATTACCACTATCCGGTCAAAATCTCAAACTCTCGTTATATCAATTGTAGCCTTCATTTGTCTTTTACTCTCGTAACAAAACAGTTTTAATAATAAATATTGGAAACCAAACCAGAAAAGTATTTTATAAATGTTTATACCAATTCATTACGGAACCCCTTCGGTGCTATGACCTTACACACTGGTATTAGGGAAACTAGCCAGACATGTTATTGAATACACACATAAAATTACAGTAAACAAATAGTAACATAATCATGATTATTAAGTATAAAATAGTATGTGAAGTAAGAACCTGAAATTAATAAAGGAAACTGAATTTTAATGCTAAACTTCTAGTACCAAGTGCAATCCTCCACAATATTCTGACAGGATTTGCTTTGCGGAAAATAATAACTTGAATGTAGGAAAAATATAAACTAAAACAAAGTCTGAAAGATGTGAATAAAATCTACAGGTGCAATAGCTCCCCGATGTAGAAAACTATTATTATATAGGAATTTATCTTCTTAAAATCTAAAGAAGAGAAACAACAAGATCTCTAAACAAAAGAGTGAAATTGGTAAAATTTTCCGACCCTTTTCACTGCACAATTGCCTTCTTTATTTAGCCTCCCTATAACTTCCATTGGAGAAGATTTTGGAAATAGTGGAATCCGGAATACTCGACTGTTGAGACTGGACTGCTAAAAAAATATAGGATGTGGTGATCATGGGGCAGACTCAGTTTGTTTGCGTAAATATAGGAGCTTCATTGGAGACGAGGAGAAAACCACGCAATTAACGTTGTTGGGACAGTTGTGGAAAGGGGCGTGCATTGTGTGCCATGGGGCACACAAACTTTGAGCACGTTCCGATCGTAACACAACATGTGTCGTGGGGCACACCTAGTGCAAGTGTGGTGATCGGCATGAAGGCTGTGACGACCGCCACAGTCTTCTATCATGCAATTTATGCTATTCTATGATTTTTTAACTCCTTTTCTTTTCCATTTCTTCTTCTTTTCTAATGCAATCCTTGTGGAGTATAAATACCTTAAACAAAATTAAATACAACATAATGCAACATAGTTTACGGAAAATGGTAACATTATTTATGCTAATCGAGCCGAATATGCGATGTGTTTTTGTGTTATCAATTACCGAGTTAATCATGACGTTGGTAATATCCGAAGGAAGGATGTATATTCTGGGAACCTTTTAGAACCCTATTCAGCAAGTGATAAACCATTAGTCCTTACGTTTTTGGGTAGGACCTGTTAGAATATAGCTTGGTTCTACATTCGTGTAAGAGTTTTGATGATAACAAACACTCAAAGAACAAATTATGCTCCCTAAATAAGTATTTTGTTTGGAAGAGAAGTTATGATGTAAGAAGAACAAAAGATTAGATAGAGCATTGTTAAAACTCTATTATGACCATCTTACATATAAGCAATTTGTGTAACACGCTTAAATAAAGAAGTTCTGGTGTTACAACTTCTGGGTGCACTAAACATTGCGAACAAAGAACTCTGTTATTCTGATATGTAATGTTCTGGAAAGAAGTAAAGGAGTCTCAACGGTAACATTCAACTTCTGATGTGATCTTTAGAAAGCATATTCTGAAGTGTTACATTTTATTCATGGCTATTCAAAAGTAACGGCTGAAAGAGGACAATAATCTATATGTTTGGAAAGTTTATTAACTACTATTTATCAACATTCCAAAAGTACTTCCCATGCATTGCCTATATAAACAAGAATTGAAGAAGAAATCATTTATGATTTTGGTTGTGCACTGCAAACGAGAAAACATTACTACCTTCAATCCATTAGTTTTCAATTGTGTAATACATCACTTTTGTGATACTATTTTTTGTTAGAAAACATGTTTTGTACACGCTTTCAAATATTGTAATGTGTAATACCTTGAGAAAATAGGGTTGTGGTTTAACCACAAGAAGACTTTGACAGTTGTCATTTTATCTGTGTAATCAAGCTTGATTAGTACATTAAGACCTCGTTTGAGAGAGGCGAAATCACCTGGGAGGATGGACTGGAGTAGTTTGAGTTCAAACGAACCAGGATAACCAACGTGTCTTTTATTTTAAGTTTTAAAAACCTAATTCAAACCCCCATTCTTGTGTTTTTCCATTCTTCAAATGGTATCAGAGCGCCTGGTTCTTAGTGCAAACACTTAAATGTGTCAGAAAAAGATCCAAGCAATAAAAAAACTATGGTGGGACTAAGTCAGAACATCAACAATGATTATCATGATGAGAAAGAAAGAATCAGCGACAAACCTCTAATCTCTGATGGTGAAAACTTCAATTACTGGAAAGACAGAATCAAAAGTTTCTTTCTAGATCATGACGCTGAACTCTGGGATATAGTGTCTAATGGATACATACACCCAGTTGACGAAAGCGGTCAGAAGATCGACAGAAAAAGAATGACAGATCATCAAAAGAGAGAATTCAGAAATCATCACAACACCAGAACAATTATCTTGAGTGTTATCTCATACATAGAGTATGAGAAGATCAGAAATAGAGAATCAACAAAACACATGTTTGAATCCTTGAGAATGACGCATGAAGGTAACACACAAGTCAAAGAAATCAAAGCTCTTGCTCTTATTCAGAAGTATGAAGACTTCAAAATGGAAGAAGATGAAACCATTGAAACAATGTTCTCAAGATTTCAAATTCCGGTTGTTGGACTAAAAGTTATGGATAAAGGGTACTCAACTGCAAATCATGTAAAGAAAATCATCAAAAGTTTACCCAAGAAATGGAGACCCATGGTCACATCCCTAAAACTATCCAAAGATCTGAATAAAATATCTCTTGAAGAACTTGCCAGCTCCCTAAGAAGTCACGAGATAGAACTAGAAGAAGATGAGCCTCATAAGCAAGGTAAGTCTTTAGCTCTTAAATCTAACAAAAAATATGAACCTAAAGTTTTGCAGGCAAAAGAAGAAAACTCTGGTGGATCCCCGTCAGAAGAAGATGAACTATCTCTTCTCTCCAGAAGAGTCAATCGGCTGTGGAAGCACATGCAGAGGAAGTTCAGAACTTCCAGAAGAATAGGAAACCATTCTGAACCATCTTCTGGATTTAGAAAACCAAGAAACAGAGATATTGTTTGCTACGAATGCAATGAACAAGGTCACTACAAAAGCGGTTGTCCAAATATTCAAAAAGAGAAACCTAAAAAGAAGTTATTTAAAGAAAAGAAGAAAAGCCTCATGGCAACATGGGATGACTCATAATCTTCTAAAGCTGAAACAGAATCAGAAGATGAAAGAGCCAACATAGCCGTAATGGCCAACATATTAGATAACACTGGATCATCTGAATTAAAATCAGACTCAAAGGTAGAAGAGGTATTCTCTAACTTTTCTAGATCTCAATTAGAAGAAAGTTTGTCATAAATTCTTGTAAGATATCAGCAACTTCGAGTCAAAAACAAGAACCTGAAAAAGGATCTAGTATCTGACTCTGAAGAAACTAAGAAACTGAAAACAGAAAACTCTGAGCTTAAAGAAACAATTTCTAAACTCGAAAATAAATTACAAAAGGCTTAGAAATAAACTGTCTCAGAAGCTTCTAGTACCTCAAATAATATCATAAGAGAATATGATCATAGCTTTCAAAAATTTATTGCTAAAAACATAGATATGAGCAAGATGGTTTCAATGATCTATGGAGTTAGTAGAAATGGCAGAAAAGGGATAGGATATAAGTGTAAAGTATCTTAACCTAAGAAAGTTAAGGATATGGTCATAAAACACACAGCCCTTTATTCCCACTTCACCTATGGGCATACACATGACATAAAGTATACTAGTAATGCTTTTTCTACTAAACCAAAATTCAAACAGAATTTTGGTAACTCTAACAAACAAAGACCCAAAAAGGTATGGGTACCTAAGGACAAAATTGTCTATGTTGCAAATGTCTTTAACAGAAAAATTGAAACACTAATCTTGGTACATGTACTATGGATGCTCTCGACATATGACGAGAAGAAAGCATATGTTGCAAAGCCTGGAACTTAAATCTGGAGGCTATGTAGGTTTTGGAGGCAATCAGAAAGGAAATATTATTGGCTCTGGAACTATTGGTAACAATAAACTTCCTTCTATAACTAATATTCTATTAGTAGATGGATTAATGTATAACCTGTTATCCATAAGTCAATTAAGTGATAACGGCTATGATATGATCTTCAATTAAAAGTCCTGTAAAGCAGTTAGTCAGAATGAAGGATCTATTCTATTTAATGGAAAGAGAAAGAACAACATTTACAAAATAAAACTTTCTGAACAAAAATGTCAAAATGTAAAATGCTTAATGCCTGTTAACGATGAACAATGGGCCTGGCACAGAAGATTGGGGCATGTTAGTATGAGAACAATATCTCAGATTAACAAACTCAATATGGTCAGAGGACTTCCTAATATGAAGTTCAGCTCAGATGCTCTGTATGAAGCATGTCGAAAAGGCAAGTTTGCAAAAACTTCTTTCAAAGCAAAAAATGTTATTTCTACCTCTAGACCATTAGAACTTCTGCATATAGATCTATTTGGACCAGTGAAAACGGAATCCATTAGTGGCAAGAAGTACGGATTAGTGATTGTATATGACTATAGTAGATGGACATGGGTAAAGTTCTTAAGACGCAAGGACGAGTCACACTTTGTTCTTTACTTTCTGTAACCAAGTTCAAAATGAAAAAGATCTTAGAATTGTTAAATTCAGAAGTGATGATGGTGGGGAATTTGAAAAAAAAATTGAATTATTTTTTAATAAGAATGACATCTCTCATGATTTCTCTTGTCCTAGAACTCCTCAATAAAACAAAGTTGTAGAACAAAAGAATAAAACTTTACAAGAAATGGTCAGAACCATGATCAACGAGACTAACATTGCTAAGAACTTCTGGACAGAAGCAATTAACACAACAAGTTATATTCATAATAGAATCTCCATAAGACCTATTTTGGATAAGACTCCATATGAACTTTGGAAGAATAGAAAGCCCAACATATCTTATTTCCATCCATTTGGATGTACTTGTTTTATTCTAAAGACTAAAGAACATTTGAACAAGTTTGACTTTAAAGCACAAAAGTGTCTCATGTTAGGATACTCTGAATGCTCAAAAGGTTATAGAGTATATAACACAAACACAGATTGTGAAGAGTCTATCAGTGTCAGATTTGATGATAAGCTTGGCTCCCAAAAGTCAAAGAAGGGTAAATTTTTTGCAAATATAAAATATCAAATTATAGGTACTGAAGACACTGCAGCAGAAGTTCTCTATAAATAATCACAGTCAAAATCAAAAGAGGATGTCACAAACATTACAACAACATCTGAAGATCCCATCCAGAAAAGATAATCCAGAAGCATCTTAGCTCATCCAGAAAACACGATTCTGGGAAAGAAATAAGATCCAATCAGAATAAGATCTACATTCAGAAATTCTGAAGAATCTCTCATGGGATTAGTGTCTTTGATTGAGCCAACTTCCATTGATAAAGCTCTTCTGGACAATGACTGGATACTCGCAATGCAGGAAGAACTAAATCAGTTAACCATAAATCATGTGTGAGATCTATTTCCTAAACCAAAAGGCTTTAACATCATTGGAACCAAATGGGTCTTCAGAAACAAGCTAAATAAATAAGTAGAAGTCATCAAAAACAAAGCACAACTGGTGGAACAAGGTTATAGTCAGCAAGAAGGGATAGACTATACAGAAACCTTTGCTCCAGTTGCCAGGTTAGAATCTATCAGACTTTTAATTTCTTTTGCAGTAAATAATGACATCACTCTTTATCAAATGGATGTTAAAAGTGCATTTTTAAATGATTACATTGATGAAGAAGTTTATGTGCACCAACCCCATGGCTTTGAAAATTCAAAACATCCAAAATATGTTTATAAACTTAAGAAATCACTATATGGTCTGAAACAATCTCCCAGAGATTGGTATGAAAGACTAAGTTATTTTCTGTTAGAAAATGATTTTACCAAAGGGAAGATGGACACAACCTTATTCTGTAAACTATTTAAAAATGACATTCTGGTTTGTCAAATTTACGTAGGTGATATTATTTTTGGATCTACTAAAGCCTCTTAGGGAAGAGAATTTGCTAAGTCTATGCAGGAAGAGTTTTAAATGAGCTTGATGGGCGACCTCAAGTTATTTTTGGGTATTTAGATCAATCAAACTCCAGAAGGAACATACATTCATCAAAGCAAGTATGTCAAAGAACCTTTGAAGAAATTTAACTTGTCAGAATGTAAGCCATCCAAAACTCCTATGCATCCCACACGCATTCTGGAAAAGGCAGAGGTAAGTAAGAAGGTAGAATAGAAGCTCTACAGAGGTATGATTGGTTCTCTCTTTTATTTAACAGCTTCAAGACTTGATATTCTATATAGTGTTTGTCTGTGTGCTATATTCCAATCAGATCTTAGAGAATCTCACTTAACAGTTGTTAAGAGAATTTTGAAGTATCTGAAAGGTACTACTAATCTTGGTCTTTGCTATAGAAAATCCAAAGAATACAAATTAGTAGGGTACTGTGATGCTGACTTCACTGGAGACCGAATAGAAAGAAAAAATACTTCTCGAAGCTGCCAATTTCTGGGAGACAATCTAATCTCGTGGTCCAACAAAAGGCAATCAACATTGCACTGTCAACTGCTGAAGCTAAATATATAGCAGCAGCTTGATGCAGCACACAAATGCTCTAGATGAAAAGTCAACTTGAAGACTTCAACATATATGAGAGTAACATTCTTATTCTCTGTGACAATACTTCTTCTATTTGTCTTTCAAAAAATCCCATTTTACATTCTAGGGCTAAGCATATAGAAATTAAACATCACTTTATTAGGTACTATATTCAGAAAGGAATTCTCTCGTTAAAATTTATAGACACAGACTATCAATGGGCTTATGTTTTCACTAAACCCCTTTCTGAAGATATGTTTAACTTCACTTCTGAAACATCTCAGCATGAAATTATGCCCAAAATGATAGTTTTGTTTTTGTATACTTTAACCCTCAAAAGTTTATGCTTTAATTTTTCTTGTGTGAACTTCTGATCAATAGTTCTTTAGAAATTAGAAGGAAAGTCGTATCATGATTGTGATATTGTGGGAGAACTGACTTGGTGTTTTGCGTTTGTGTTCGCAAATGTTTCGGTTTAGCAAGAGTCACCACCGACTTTTTATTTTATCCAAAGGAAAGGTCAAAAAGCACAGGAAAGACCTTTGAGATGTTTTCTTGGGTTCGGGGGGTAGATTATGAAAAGGGAAGGTGCTAGTACCCTTTTCATCCATGGTTTTCCAAAGGCTCTTAGTTACTTGTTTAGATCACTTGCTTTTGCTTTTCAATTGTTTGAAATGGTGCTTTGTGTGTGTGGTTTTGAAAATGTTTTGAAAAGAGGACATCGTTGTGGCAACCTTTGTAATGATTCTTGTTTGAATGTATACAAGGGTGTATTTGTCTTTTGAAAAGATTTTTCAATGTTTTGTTTTTGGGAAATGTTTTGAAATTGTGTTGTGAGGTGTGTTTGAAAATAGAAAGGATGTTTTGCAAGTTTTGATCAAGTAACTAAGAGTTGTCTACCCTATCTACTCAAAAGTCTTTCCTACACATTTTTAAACCTTTTGACAGTGTTGTTTTACCATTGCATTTGGTAAACAACCTTGTATTAGGATGTTAAACGGGACAGGCGCGGGTCATCGTATTGACCATGATAGCAATTGTGCTAAGTGTCTTTAGCAATTCTTGAGGGACTAGATCATTTTGTTTAGGCAACCAAGATAGCGTCATCGAGGGACTATGATCTTTTGTTTTGTTTTGTTTTGCCAAGATACCTAGAGTGCATACCATGGCCATTTGTTTAGGTAACCAAGTGGAGATACCTTAAGGGTGTTGGTGTGCAAGTGTGTTTTATTGCATGCATGATTTTATCTTGAATTAGGATTTGCTATTTCATTGATTTTATCTTTCCATACATATCCTAATTACTAGTATTTACATTTGAAAGCAATAAAAGTGTGGAAATGTAAAATCCTACGCTATTACAATATTTAGGGGGTGGGGGATACACACTTGTACATGGGTGTCGTTCAACGAGAAAAATAGATAAGAAAAGAAAATAACAAGGGGGAGAAAAAGAGAAAGAGAGAGAGAGAGAGGGCTAGCACGCTGCTGAGAGGAAGTCAGAAGTTCTAACCCAGGCCTGCTACAGGATATCAACCTGTTAGTGAAAATGTATGAGTCAGAACTTCTGACTCTGGTGCCCTGCAAAACAGAAACCTGTTAGTGGGAAGGTCAGAAGTTCTGACCCCCATGCACTGCAAAACAAAAGTTTGTTAGTGGAGATGTCAGAAGTTCTGACCCTACTGGAAACACAATAATTTTCAGAAGTTCTGATATTATTGATGGCAAAACAAGCCTCAGAAATGCTGGTGTCAAAGTCAACGCTTGGTTTCCCCCTGTACTAGTCAGAACATCTGCAATTTTATTATTTTTCCACAAAATAGAAGGCATGCCTAGGACAATCTCAGCAAGTGTCAAAGTGTTTCAAAAGACAGAACCAACAAGGTCACAGGCAGGTCCTACACTGATCCACTTCCTACTTAAGCATTCAGAGGCATGAAAATCCTCAGAACGCATACAGCAGCAACATGATATCTACATTGTATTTATTGAGCATGCAAAACTGATGATGCTTAGCAGCATGACGAAAGTCAGCAGGTGCTTACCTTTCTATTGGAATAAAATCTGTGAGTTAGAGCTAGCTTTAGCTCTGATGGTATTCTAGACAGGTTCTTTTTAGAATGGGTGGATGGAGAAGATATATGTATGTATGGTCAGAAACTGTATGGGCATTCTTTAGTCAAGGAGAAAACTGGGTATCAATGAAGTTTGGAGGCAGGAAATTCAAAGTTATGAAACACTAGGAATTTTGACAGAGTTTTCACAATGTTTTCTTGCTAGAGTTTTTCTGGATTTTTTTTACAACCCTTTTAATGGACGATGGTGTCCTATTTATAGGCAAGGCTTTGTGAATTTTTGAATGTTAAATGGAGCCAATACTATGCAGTAGAGGTTAACATGTTCTTGAAGGGAGTTCATGAAAAGTTGTGATGATGGACAACTTTTCAGCCTAGGTTAGAACAGTAAGCGAGGATTAAGGAGAAGTGACACCCATAGGCAAAAAGTGGCGCATAGACCCATGCCTAAGCCTGCAGGAGGGTGTTACCATGCCACACGTGGAGAGATCCCTTGGATGAATGCTCAAAAGTGGTTGTGAGCATTAATGAGCATTAAATGGTGATGAGATTTGTCAAAATCAAAAATCTTGTAATAGGAGATTTTGCACCATTACCTAAAACCTGAGCCAACAGTTCTGCTTTACCAAAAAACAATGTAGACCAAGCTCTGACCTTGGTCTCTTGCTGCCTTAGTAAATTCTGAGAGTTTTCCAGACTTTCCAGCATGTTCCTTTGATCTGCCTCTGAAAACTCTGGACTTAGAGATTCCGCTTCAGTATTATACCCAATATGTTGATCCCATTACCTTCTGATCCAAGTATGTTCTGAAGGAGTTTCAGGCTTTGTTGTCTTCTTTGCATTTCTTTAGCAAGCTCTGGCTGAACTTGCGTAACTGCTTAAGGAGCCATGTTCTGTTTAAAGATTACGTGCTGAACCACGTTTACAACCCCTAACTGAGTTGTTGTAGCTGCTGAAGAGCCACCTTCTGAATGAATGTTATGTGCTGAACCAAGTTTGCAACTTCTGGCCGTTTCTGCCTGGAGGTTAGTTCAGAAGTTTTGAAGTGCCATTTTTTCTTAAACACTTCTCTTCTTGTTTTTTTCTTTAGAGAAAAATTCTAAGCATATAGAATTTAACTTTTTTCAAGGTAAATTTTTTTGACTTTTGAGCTTGCAAATGACCATTCTGGTCTTGTAAATGGTTTACCTGGAGAGGAATGATAATTCAGGGCTTGGATTTGTTTAAGAGAAACTCTGAGAATTCAGAATGAATTCCTGAAGGATGAGAGGGAAAATTTTAGGGTACAACAGCTGCCCCTGTTCAATCTTCTTGTACCTGAAGAGTTAGATTGGCGAGTTTGACTTTCATGACTCGAAGTTAAAAGAGGATTGGACCCTAGAGTGCCCGTAAATTTGCACTCGTCACATTATGGTTGAGGAAATGGGCTTAAAGATGCCATTTGGAGATGTGATTGAATCTTGTTGGAGATGGGCTTAAAGATGCCATCCAAGAATGTTGATCGCATAAGAGATTCCTTTGCGAGAGGCCGTATGCCTGTTATTGAGGAGAACTACACGAGAGGGAATGTTGGTCTCTGTCGTGGTAGAAATAGAACTTCAGTCGTCTGTTATTCTACTGGGGAGTCATCTCTTGGTTGAGGAGGTGACAGTGAACTGCTATCTGGTCAACACCCAGGCTTCACAGTCTTTACTTCCTATCTGGTCGACATCCAGGCTTCAGAAGGAAATCAATTGGTTATCCGGTCGCATCCGGTCTTTCTTTTGATTTTGGGGCCTACTAATATCTGGTTGGATCCGAGCTTCAAAGTAATTGGCCGAGTAAATTGTTATTTGGTCAACATCCAAGCTTCACAATGTACCTTACTATTATCTGGTCAATATCCAGGCTTCACAGTCTTGTATTGCTATCTAGTCAACATCCAGGCTTCATAATACCTTACTTCCTATCTGGTCAACATCCAGGTTTCAGAAGAAAATCAAATGGTTATCCGGTCGCCTCTGGTTTTTCTTTTGATTTTGGGGCCTACTAATATCCGGTTGGATCCGGGCTTCAAAGTAATTGGCCGAGTAAACTGTTATTTGGTCAACATCCAAGCTTCACAGTGTACCTTACTGTTATCTGGTCAATATCCAGGCTTCATAGTCTTGTATTGCTATTTGGTCAACATCCAGGCTTCACAATACCTTACTTCCTATCTGGTCAACATCCAGGTTTCAGAAGAACTTGTAGGGGATTCTACTATTTTCCGGTTGATCTCCAGGCTTTAGTATAGTCAGGATAAAATTTGGTCGAATCCAGGCTTCATAATTGGAACATGAATCTGCCCCTTGATTTGAATAAGCAAATAAGAGAGCATCCATGTCCGGAGCCTCTCTGAGTCATTTTTTGAGCTTTGATCATCTGTTTTGGGTAGCTGTTAATTTTATCCTGAAAAGGCTAAAAGGTCAACTGAAACATAAATGCTATGTTGCATGAAATGTATGATGCAATATATGTGTTTTATCAATGTTCATGATTTATGAATGTAATGTATGTGCATGTAAGCTAATTAGTTGTTTTGCTGAGGAAAATATATCCTTGATACTGGAGATAATGAAATCTTCGACTGCTGCTGGGGAAAATAAATCCTTTGGCCGCTGTTGGAGATAGAAAATCCTTGGTGACTTGTGGGAATTAACAAGAATTTTGACAATTTCTGTGGGGATGTGAGAATCCTTCATGACTTTCCTTGGGGAATAAGGAAAACTCTGACGATCTCTACCGGGGAATTGAAACCTTGGAGGCTTCCACCGGAGAAATGAGAACGAGAATCTTCGTTCTGCTGGGAAATAACTCTGTGGGGAAAATAAATCCATGACCACTGCTGGAGATTCAAGATTTTTGATAACCTCCGTGGGGAGAAGCCAAACTGCTGGGGACTTCAAGAATGAGAATCTTCGTTCCGTTTGGGGGTATCAGGGGAAAACTGAATGGTTTCCGCTGGGGATTGGTAGATCAAAGTTTCTTTTCTGCTGGGGATTTTAATGACGTGCCGATTTGATTGTGGTGACTTCACTAGGGAAGAATAACTCTCTGGGGAATTATCTGGTTTTAAAGCGACTCTTCAGGGACAATGGAGGAAACTGGATGGTCTCCACTGGTGTTTAGAGGCTGAAGGTTTGGCTTTGTTTGGGAAGAAAGTTTCATCTTCTCGGAGGGTTTAAAGTTTAAAGTTTTGCTCCGCCGGGGATTGGGAATTTGAAAACTCAGCTCTGACGGGGTTTCTTGAAACTTAACTCCGCTGGGGATATACTTGTCTCTTGACTTTCTTGTTGAAGGCCTTGATCATATGTTTCTGATACGCCTGACCATGGCAAACAGAAGTAAGTCGTTTTTCATCAATCAAGTTAAGTTAATCAAGCCGGGTTTGAATCCAATCGTCTTCACTCAAGCCATCATCTTTCATGATTATCAAGGAGGGAATCTGAACCTCGATAGGTAAAACAGCTTCCATGTCGTATACCAAAGAAAAGGGGGTTGCCCTAGTTGAAGTGCATGCCGTGGTACAGTACCCGTGCAGAGCAAACGGTAACATCTCATGCCAGTCCTTGTAGGTGACTGTCATCTTTTGAATGATCTTCTTGATATTTTTGTTTGCAGCTTCGACAACACCATTCATCTTGGGCCGATAGGGAGATGAATTGTGATGTTGAATTTTGAACTGCTCGCACAGAGCGGTGATCATAGTATTGTTCAAATTTGTACCGTTGTTAGTGATGATCCTGTCGGGGATACCATATCGGCATATGAGGTTCTACTTGATGAATCGAGCAACCACATTCTTTGTAACGGAGGCGAAAGAAGCTGCTTCGACCCACTTGGTAAAGTAATCAATAGCCACCAGGATGAAGCGATGTCCATTGGATGTTGTAGGCTTGATTTCTCCAATCATGTCGATTCCCCACATCGCAAATGGCCAAGGAGCTGTTAAGACATTGAGAGTAAATGGGGGAATATGTACCTTATCAGCATAAATTTGGCATTTGTGACAAGTACGGGAATGTTGATGGAAATCAGCTTCCATGGTAGACCAGTAGTAGCCTGCCCGTAGAATCTTCTTAGCCATCGTATGACCACTTGAGTGGGTGCCAAAGGTGCCATTATGTAGTTCAGCCATGATTTTCTCAGCTTCAACCTTGTCCATACAACGAAGTAGAACACAATCATGGTTGCGCTTGTATAGGATACCATTACTCAGGAAGAACTTGGTAGCAAATCTCCTTAAGAACTTTTTGTCGTTGACTGAAGCTCCTTCAGGATATTCTCGAGTCTTGAGATACCTTTTGATTTCGTGAAACCAGGGTTGTTCCACTACTTCTTCGGTATTAATCTCATGACAATGTGCAGGTTCGTCCATTTTCTCAATGGTGATTTGGGGAGCCTCATTATCCCAATTAAGTTTAAACATGGAGGACATTATAGCTAGCGCATCTGCTAGCTGATTCTCTTCTCGCGGGAAGTGCTCGAAGGTAATCTGCTTGAAGTGTGGTAACAATGTCAAGACATGTTCTTTGTAAGGGATGAGGTTGGGATGTTTAGTATCCCACTCTCCTTTGATTTGACTGATAACCAAAGCGGAGTCCCCAAATACAATCAAAGATTTAATTCCCAAGTCAATAACAGCCTTGAGACCAAAGATACAAGCTTCATACTCAGCCATGTTGTTGGTCCAGTTGAAGCATAGTCTAGCAGTGAAAGGTGTATGGCAACCTTCTGGAGAAATAAACACCGCACCGATACCGTTTCCAAGTGCGTTGGAGGCGCCATCAAACTACAGAGTCCATCGGGATCCTTGTTCAGGTCCGTCATACAGTCTGTTTTCTTCAATGTTGCTAAAAGTCATGATATCCTCGTCGGGAAAGTCGAACCTCATGGATTGGTAATCTTCGACAGCTTGATGAGCCAGATGATCGACTAGAACACTCCCCTTTATAGATTTTTGGGTCGTGTACTGTATATCATATTCGGTGAGGATCATCTGCCATCTAGCTATTCTTCCAGATAAAGCAGGCTTCTCGAAGATGTACTTGATTGGATCCATCTTAGAGATCAATAAAGTGGTATGTGTCAACATATACTGCCTCAGCCGGCGAGCAACCCATACCAAAGCGCAGCAAGTTTTCTCGAGCAGTGAGTAACGAGTCTCACAGTCGGTAAACTTTTTGCTAAGGTAATAAATGGCATGCTCTTTTCGGCCAGACTCGTCATGTTGGCCCAATACGCACCCCATTGAATTCTCTAGGACAATCAGATACATGATTAACTGCCTTCCTTCAATGGGTGGAATCAAGATAGGAGGTTCCATCAAATACTCCTTGATTCTATCGAAAGCAACTTGACAGTCATCATTCCATTTTACCACCCGATCTTTCTTCAACAGCTTGAAGATTGGTTCACAGGTAGATGTTAGGTGAGAAATGAACCTTGCAATGTAGTTTAGGCGTCCTAAGAAACCTCTGACCTCCTTTTCAGTGCGAGGGGCAGACATTTATTGTATAGCTTTGACTTTGGCAGGATCGACCTCAATACCTTTGTTACTGACAATGAATCCCAAAAGTTTACCGGACCTGACTCCGGAAGTGCACTTGCTAGGGTTCAGTCTGAGCTTATATTCCTTTAACCTAACAAACAGCTTTTGCAGATGGTTGAGGTGTTCTTCTTCTGTTTTTGAATGGGCTATCATGTTGTCTACGTAGACTTCGATCTCATGGTGTATCATGTCATGAAACAAAGCTACCATGGCTCGCTGATAGGTTGCCCCAGCATTCTTCAGTCTGAATGGCATCACTTTATAACAGAAGGTACCCCACTGCATAACAAAAGTAGTATTCTCCATGTCTTCGGGGGCCATTCTGATCTGATTATACCCTGAAAATCCGTCCATGAAAGAGAATACCTTGTGTTGAGTTGTATTGTCAACCAAGATGTCAATGTGTGGTAGTGGAAAATCATCTTTAGGGCTAGCCCTGTTTAAATCTTTGTAGTCCACGCACATTCTGACTTTGCCGTCCTTCTTAGGAACGGGCACAATGTTAGCAACCCATTGTGGATAGGAAGTAACAGCAAGAAAGCCAGCATTGAACTGCTTTATCACTTCAGTTTGATCTTTTCAGACATGTTGAGCCTCATTCAGAGGACTTTCTGTTTAATTGGTGGACAGTCTTCTCTTGTAGGGAGACGGTGAACCACAATATCTGTATCCAGTCCTGGCATGTCTTTGTAGGACCAGGCGAAGATCTCAACATATTCATTCAACAGCTGAACTAAGCGCTCTTTGACACTTGGCTCTAGGTTGGCACCCACTTTGACCTCTTTTCTGTCTTCGGCAGTACCCAAATTGATAGTCTCTAATAACTCTTCATGGGGCAGAATAGCCCTTTCTTCTTGTTGCAAAAGTCTAGCCAATTCTCCAGGCACTTCACAGTCTTCATCACCTTCGTATTCGGCATGATTGACCAGATCTTCAGAGTCATTGAAGGCCATAGCAGAATTGTTACCCATGGAATCCGGAGTGAATGGGTACCTGCATTTTGTGAGTGTGGGTGTGTGTAAGGGATAACCACCTTTAAACAAATGAAATGTAAAAGGAAAGAAAATGAACACAAACTTTATATATGAAAACATCCATGATTCATTAAAAATGTCATATGAAAATGAAGAATCAAAATCCTTACAAATGGACCTATATGCCCCGGGTAAGGCATAAGGCGAGAAGAGTGTACGAATTGTTTTAAAATATTACAGACCAATGTTCAAAAGATAAATTAATGATTGATGAAAGTAATGGGAACAAAGTCTTTTGCCTCCCAGTTGTTCAGTCATCCTTCAATAGTTGGAAAGATCCAGTCTTCAAAATTGCTCTCATCTTCAACATCTTCCAAAGCATGAACTCCGTGATGAGTGATCTTTAATGGTGGTCCTCCAGCCCGGGAGCGACGCACAACTTTCTGACTTGAGCAGAGAAACCCAAACCGAACTTATCCGTTTTGAAAGGAAAATCTGGTAGCCGACCCCACACTGTACTTCCTCCTTCCTCGATTACAGCCTTCGCATCTTTAAGGGATGACATCTGGGACACAGGTTTGGTAATGATGGGTACCACAGTCATTGTCTTGGCTACCGCAACTTCAGGAGAAACCTCTTCAAAGTGTTGGAAAGGTGTTTCTATGAATTCACCATCTAACTCCACGTAGCGGAAAGAGTTAAGGTGACTTATCATATACTCCTCCTCACCATGGACTGTTATGATTTTACCCTGGACTGGGTATTTGGGCATTTGGTGTAGAGAAGAAGTGACTGCCCCAGCGTTGTGGATCCATGGCCTTCCCAACAAGTATGAATATGAAGGACGGATGTCCATCACATAAAATGTAGAGTTGAAAATTTCCGTTCCCACCTTAATTGGGATGTCCACTTCTCTGTGAACCATTCGCTTAGAACCGTCGAAGGCTCTAACAATGATATTACTAGGCTTTAAGGTCAAACCTTCACAGTCTAGTCTGTCCAATGCTTTCTTTGGTAGGACATTTAAAGATGAACCGGTATCAACCAAAACATGAGCAATAGTGGTCCCTATGCATTCTACCGAGACATACAACGCATCATTATGCTTTCTTCCCTTAGATGTTAGATCAGCATCAGAGAAGCCAAGACCATTGTCGGATGTAAGGCTGGCTACACACTCTTGAAACTGATCCGCAGAAGTTTCTTGAGGCACATGCGCCGTCTTTATGAATTTGATCAAGGCTTTGGCATGAGCCTCGGAGCAAAGCAATAGAGCCAGCATATATATTTTTGAAGGGGTTTGCCCCAGCTGCTCTACGACATCATAGTCGCTTTTCTTAATTATCTTTAAAATCTCCTCCATTTCCTTTTGGGTGGTCTCGGGAATAACCAAAGTCTGAGCCCTCGTCCTGACGGGCGCTTCTTGGATCCCCTTACCTTTATCAGCAGTAACAGCAGAGGGTATAGCTTCAGAAGTAATAATTTCTTCAATAATTAGATTTCACACATATATCTTGACTGGCACAGGAGTACTTGAGGGTCCGAAGATTGCCCTTGGAGGAGCAATCTCTGGAGAGAAGATTCTTCCGCTACGAGTGATCTTACTTGTTCCCGCAATATTTCTGATGTCAGGAGTTTCTTCATCGGAACTTTCTTCAACTGATTCGGTCTTCTTAACACCATGGTAGAAGATATCTCCCCTATAATTCCACGGTATTGTCTTGTTGGACTTGTATGGGATAGGCCCCGGTATAGTAATCTTCAGTGGTACAAACTTTGGATCGGGTGTAATCTTAACAGGTCTTTTGGAGACCTTGGAATGATTGTCAGAAATGGTGATTATAGCAACATCATTGATTGGAGTAACAGGAGTAACAAAAGTTTTTTTGAAGAGGATTTCTTGAGTATCCATCAGGCGCTGGATGCCTGACTTCAACAGCGGACAGTCGGATTTCAAGGTCGAACATAGGTAACAATATTTTTCACATCCTGGAAAAATCCCGGCTTTCAACAGATTCATCTTGATCATTGGCAACAGAGTCTTTAAGTCATCAACAGCAGTAACATGAAGATCTTCTACAATAGCATGGACATTATGACCATGTTTTGGCATAAGAGCAGATATCACATTAGGTTTTTCGGGTGCGTTAAACTCTACCTCCTTGGCATCTATCAAATCTTGGATCTTGTTTTTAAGGGCCCAACAGTTGTTGGTGTCGTGCCCCACACTGTCCGAATGATATGCACATTTTGCATTTGAATGATAGTAGGAAGAATAGGTATTCGGATCTTGTGGCGGATCTCTCAAGGTTGTAAGATTCAGCTTTAAGAGATGGGGGAGGACCTGGGCAGGCGTCATGTTTATTTTGGTGAACTGCCTAGCAGGCCTTCCTCCTCTTTGTTGGTTGGCTCTTGGTTGATCATTCCTAGGTTGATCAGCTGCTGTCTTTTGGATCATTACAGCCCCCACAGTTGACCGTCGCTCTACTCTTCCTTGACCTTTTTGAGAATAAATAGCTGACACCTCCTTCTTAGCTGAAAAAGGCTTTTTGACAGCGGCATAAGCAGATGTATCTTTTTGAATCTTACCACTCTTGATGCCAGCTTCAACTTGTTCACCAGTCAGAATTAATTCAGCGAACCCTGCCGATAAACTCCCTATCAGCTGATTAAAGAATGGACCATACATCGTCCCTAAAAACATATCAACCAGCTCTCTTTCAAACAATGGTGGTTGCACCCTTCCAGCCAGGTCCCTCCACTTCTGGGCATACTCCTTAAAGCCCTCATTAGAGACCATACCCATACTCTGTAGTTGAGTACGAGTAGGTGCTAAATCTGCGTTATACTGATATTATCGGTAGAAAGCAGCAACCAGATCCTCCCAGTTATGAACATCAGATCTCTAAAGTTGATAGAACCAGTCCAATTGCGTACCCGACAAACTATCTTGAAAAAGTGGACCCACAGATCCTTATCAGAAGAGTGAGTTTGGATCTTTCTGACGTAGGACCGTAGATGCATCTCCGGACAGGACAAAGCATCGTATTTAGAAAATGTAGGTACTTTGAACTTGGGAGGAATGACGACCCTAGCAACCAACCCTAGTTCTTCGAAATCCAACCCAAGTACTCTTTGTACCTCCATGGCCGCCAGACGATCTTCCAGATTCTTATACTTATCGTCCGCAGGAGGGTACTGCTGCTCAGAGTAATCTTCATCCTTTTCTTCTTCTTCTTCTTCTTCAGCCTCAGACTTGGAAGGTACTGCAGCTCCTTTTCCTTTGCCAACCCCTTCATCAGACGTCGAGGAGAAATCCAAGACTCTCCTAGCTTGGTTCTCAAATATTCTTCCCATAGTGAACACAACAATTCTTTTCTTTTTCTTCTTTTCTTTTTCCTTCTCTTTCTCTAACAGTGCTTTAAGGTCCTCTTGACCCTTTGCCAAGGTCATGAGGAGTTGTTGGAACTGCGAATTCTGTGCTTGCAGATCTTTGATCGTCTGCTCTATATCCATCTTGCTGAAATAAACAGCGGAAAGATAAGGAAACCTGGTGTGAAGACCTGTTTATGCATATGATAAATGATATGTATTCATGTAATGCATTCAAGGATTCAGAAATTCAAGTTGTTGCAAACAAAAAAGAACACACGTCATATTAATAAGAAGAAATTTGTTACTACATAAATGCCCCATGGGAAAAATATTACAAAAATCTCAATGTAAAAAGACGTTGCACATCCTCTTTGGTGCGATGTAAGTGTTGAGAGTCTTCTCTTCGTGGAGTTGACGGGTAAGTTCCAAAACCTTCTCCTCACTGGCGTAGAAGCTGGATTCAAAAGTATTCTGTTCTTCCTTGAGCTGTATCCAACTCTTTTGCAAATCCTCCAATGATGTTGGCATGTCAGGATGTAGGAGGGTGTATGGAACCTCTCCTTCCATAACAGGCTCTTTGATCATGGGGAGAATGTGGGGGTAAGGCATCATAAGACTCTGGGCGCGGGTTCGTACCCACTTGAGGTAAGGCTCAAGGGGGATGGAATTCTTGTGTCCTAGTGTCTTACTGCCCACTTTGTTGGGCATCCTCCAAGCTCAGACAAACCTTTGTCGTAGTCCTTGAGCGTCGTTGTCAAAGTCAAAAACTAAGTCAGGAATCAGCATGTCATGAGGGCCATCCCTTCGGGCATACCCAAATTGTCTCAGAGCTAAACAAGGGTTGTAGGTAATGCCTCCCCTAATGGCAAGTAGTGGGACATTAGGGAATTCCCCACAACGATCAATGATGATGACATTTTCTCTGGACCGAGAACACCAATGAACATCAAAATGTGTAAGAGTCATCAATCGTTGTGACCACCTCAAGCCTTGCTCATTCTTCAAGAATGATTGGGGAAGGTGAGAAATAAACCACCTTTCTAGAAGAGGAGTAAAGCACATGAGAACACCTCTTTTCCTTATTGTTCGTGTGTGAAATGAGTGAAGGATGTCCCCAAGCAACGTAGGCACATGATTCCGAGATATGAAAGTTTTGATAGCATTCACATCTATAAGCTGATTAGGGTTTGGGAACAAAACTAACCCATAGATGAGAAGTGCTACAATCTCCTCAAAAGCTTGCAAATCTAGAGAATTCCAGCATTCTTGTGCCTTCTCAAATAGAAACTTTGCCAAGAAACCCTTGACACCACTTCTGGTTTCCCAATGACCTTTGATATCAGATGGTTGCAAGTATAGGGCTTGAGCAACATTTTCAGGCTTTGGTTCTCTTTCTGTACCGTTGTAGGGTAGTTGATGGAGAATAGGAATCCTCAGGAGTTGAGAAAATTCCTCCAAAGTAGGTACTAGTTGGTAATCAGGAAATGTAAAGCAATGGTGTAGGGGGTCAAAGAACTGGAAGAGAAATTTCACCATATCCTCTTCAATGTTGGAGTTGATCAAGTTGAGAAGTCTACCATGTATTTCACTGAAGGGAGAATTCTCTGGAATCTTGGAAGTAAGCTCCTTGAGTAGAGGAGGGATTCTCACAAGGTTGACTTGAATTGTTTTCCTGCGAAGAGATTCCATTACCTACAAAACAAGAACAAAGATGAAGATCCAAACCCTTGAAATGGTTAGTGGATGCATATGATGCTTCATGATGCTCATGATGTTATGCATAAGTATATGTACAAACAAGTCACACAAGATCCTAGTTTCAGGTTTGCATTGGGTTTCATAGGTAAGTACCCTCTTGAAGTTTAGTTGGCTCAACCTGTCCTATAAATAGTAATCGGGTTCTAAGGAGCTCAATATCACTGGACTATTTTCTGTGTTCATTGTTTCAGTTTAGCCACTTAACTGGCGACCGAAATATTCCAAGAAAATAACCCTCAATGAGTGTAGTATCGAGTATCTACCAACTTCGGACTGCACAAAAATCGGTCATCTCACTATCCCTAATAAGGCCAAGATGGTCAAGTAAAGGTTCTAAAAGTCCATTAGTGCTTCATGACATCACTCAGCGGCCTCATATCCTCTTTGATTAACTCAAAGGCTACCGATACCCACAAATATGTCGCACTAATATAGCTATTGCTTCAACCATGTCGGTATACCCCGCACAGTTTCGACAACGTATTGCTATTTACCTATGAATGTTTCCCAAAATATCCGGGTGGAGTATTCAAACCCAAACAAGAGAACCAAATGTAAAGCAATCAAAGCAAACAAGATAAGCATGTAAAGTGATCTAAACCCTAAGGTAACCCCACTTTTAGAGTTTTTTTCCCTAGCAAAGTCGCCAGTTCTGTGATACGGTTGGAGAACTGACTTGGTGTTTTGCGTTTGTGTTTGCAAATGTTTCGATTTAGCAAGATTCGCCACCGACTTTTTATTTTATCCAAAGGAAAGGTCAAAAAGAACAGGAAAGACCTTTGAGATCTTTTCTTGGGTTCGGGGGGTAGATTATGAAAGGGGAAGGTGCTAGCACCCTTTTCATCCATGGTTTTCCATGGGCTCTTAGTTACTTGTTTAGATTGTTAGAACAAAGTTTGAATCTACTACCCTAAGTTTAAGTTTTGATGATAACAAAATGAAAAGATATATTAATTATGTGATTCATGTAAGAACTATTTGCTACCTAAAATATTACCTTCTGTTTTGCAGAAACTCTGATAGGTATCAGCAAGAGTACACTTAATCAGCATCAGAATATTGGTTATCAACATCAGCATCAGAAGTTGCTATATCAGAATACCAGAATCAGAAGAACAACTCACGCGAATGCTGAAGCTTGATGAACAGAACTGCGCTCAACACTCTGATAAAGACAACAACAGTTCATCAGCACTTAAGCAGAGTCAGAATGAGCCAAAGCCAGAACACGCTTTAAGTAGCAACGGTACTGTGCATTCAAAGCGAATTATTACCAACGGCATCATTCCAGACAAGATCTGCTTAATAAGGAAAGTTTGTTATTGGCATTGAATCAAGATTATTGCTCCAACGTTCAACAAATTCAGTGCTATATAAACAAGTCAATGAAGATTGAATTGGCTAATGCTCTACATCATATTACACGCCTAAAAGCTATTCATCATCTTCTCATTCTCAGTTTGCTAAAAGCTCCATATTTCCTTACTCAATTATCTTTAGCAATCTAGTTTCCATAAGCTTAATTTGTGTAATATCACAGTTGTGATAAACAGTTTTGTAGAAAACATTCACACACCTAGATTTCTCTTCTTTGTAAGAAAGTGATTCCTTGACAAACCGGTTTGTGGTTTGCATCAAGAAGGCTTTAGCAGTTGTTAAAGCAGATTGTAATATTCAGTTGAATATAGTGGATTAAGACCTCGTTGGAGAGAGGCGAAATCACCTTGACGGGTGGACTGGAGTAGTTTGAGATCAAACGAACCAGGATAAAAATATCGTGTTCATTGCATTGTTTTTCAGTTTTACAATTCAACCCCCCCTTCTTGTGTTTTTCACTTATTCAATTGGCATCAGAGCGCCTGGTTCTGAGCTAAAACACTTAACCGTGTCAGTACAAGATCCAACGTCAGAAAAACACAATGGCAGGAACTTATTCTCACACCAGCAATGACAACCATGAGGACAGAGACAGATTCAGCGGCAAACCTCCAGTCTTTGATGGAGAAAATTTTGATTACTGGAAAGACAGAATTGAAAGCTTCTTTCTGGCACATGATTCTGATCTGTGGGACATGGTGACAGATGGATAAACGCACCCTGTGAATGCAAGCGGTCAGAAGATTGATAGGAAAACAATGTATGACCAACAAAAGCGTGACTTCAAGAATCACCACAAGGCCAGAACCATCCTTCTCAGCGCCATCTCGTATGCTGAATATGAAAAGATCTCCAACAGAGACACAGCAAAGAACATGTTTGACTCACTCAGAATGACGCATGAGGGAAACGTTCAGGTCAAAGAAACTAAAGCTCTGGCGCTCATTCAGAAGTATGAGGCATTCAAAATGGAAGAAAGTGAATCCATTGAAACAATGTTCTCAAGATTCCAGATTCTGGTAGTTGGTCTCAAGGTTCTGGACAAAGGCTACTCTACTGCTGATCACGTCAAGAAAATCATCAGAAGCTTACCAAAGCAGTGGAGGCCAATGGTTACAGCTCTGAAGCTAGCAAAAGATCTCAACAAAATTTCCCTGGAGGAACTTATCAGCTCCCTCAGAAGTCATGAGATAGAGCTAGAAGCTGATGAACCCCAGAAGCAAGGTAAGCCTTTAGCATTAAAATCTAACAAAAAATCTGAGTCTAAAGTTTTGCAGGCAGTTGAAGAAACATCTGATGGATCCTCATCAGAAGAAGACGAACTCTCCCTCCTCTCCAGAAGAGTGAATCAACTGTGGAAGCAGAGACAAAGAAAGTTCAGGAATCCCAGAAGATCTGATCAGAACGAGTCTTCTTCCAGATACAGAAGGACAGATTCTTCCTCTGGATACAGAAGATCTGAAGGCTCCTCAGGAAGCAGAAAGCCAAACACCAAGGACATCATCTGCTATGAGTGCAATGAGCAAGGACACTACAAGAGTGACTGCCCAAAGCTTCAGAGGGAAAAGCCCAAAAAGAAGTTTGGAAGAGAAAAGAAGAAAAGTCTCATGGCTACATGGGATGACTCTGACTCGTCTGAAGCTGACTCAGAATCAGATGATGAGAGAGCAAACATAGCTCTCATGGCCAACATTTCAGAAGATAGTGAAGCTTCTGAATCAGACTAAGAATCAGATACTGAAGAGGTATTTCCTGACTTTGCAGTTAATTTTACCAAGGCTGAACTTGCTGAAAGCCTTAATGAAATTCTGGAAAGGTATCAGCAGATTAGAGTTAAATTCAGAAACCTGAAAAGGAATCTTTAATCTGACTCTAATAAGACTGAGAGTCTTAAATTGGAGAATTTTGAGCTGAGAAATAAAATTTCAAAATTAGAAAATACTTTACAAAACTCTCAGAAGGAACCAATTTCTGAAACTCCCAGCAACGCTGATGAGATCATCAAGGAGTATGATCACAATTTCCATAAGTTCCTTGCTAAAAGAATAGATAGAAGCAAAATGGCTTCAATGATCTATGGAGTTAGCAGAAACGGCAGGAAGGGAATAGGATACCAAGGTAAGGTTCCTACACCAAAGAATGTCATGGATTTAACCATTAAACACACTCCTCTAAATTCACATTTTGTGTATGGTCACACACATGATATTAAATACACTAGCAGTAAGTACTCTGTGAAACCAAAATTCAACCAGAGTTTTGGTAAATCTAACAAATCAGGACCCAAGAAAATCTGGGTACCTAAGGATAAAATAATACATGTTGCAGATATCTTTAGCAGCAAATCAGAAACACCAGTCATGGTACCTGGACTCTGGCTGCTCGCGACACATGACGGGAAGAAGGCATATGTTCCAAAGCCTGGAACTTAAGCCTGGAGGCCACGTTGGCTTTGGAGGCAATCAGAGGGGAAAGATCATTGGCTCTGGAACTGTAGGTAATGGAAATCTTCCCTCTATTAATAATGTTCTGCTAGTAGATGGATTAATGCATAATCTGTTATCCATAAGTCAATTAAGTGATAACGATTATGATATAATCTTTAATCAAAAATCATGTAAAGCTGTTAGTCAGAAAGATGGGACTATCCTGTTTAATGGAAAGAGGAAAAACAACATTTACAAAATCAAACTTTCTGAACTGAAAAGTCAGAATGTAAAGTGCCTTCTGTCTGTTAACAACAAGCAGTGGATCTGGCACAGAAGATTGGGGCATGTTAGTATGAGATTAATATCTCAGATTAACAAACTCAATCTGGTCAGAGGACTTCCTAATTTGAAGTTCAATTCAGATGCTCTGTGTGAAGCATGTCAGAAAGGCAAGTTTGCAAAACCTTCTTTTAAATCTAAAAATGTTGTTTCTACCTCTAAGCCATTAGAACTTCTGCACATTGACTTATTTGGACCAGTTAAAACTGCTTCAGTCAGTGGCAAGAAGTATGGGTTAGTAATCGTAGATGACTATAGCAGATAGACATGGGTAAAGTTCTTAAGACACAAGGACGAGTCACACTCTGTGTTTGTTACCTTCTGTAACCAAGTTCAGAATGAAAAGGATCTTAGAATCGTTAAAGTCAGAAGTGATCATGGTGGAGAGTTTGAAAACAATGATTTCGAGTCATTCTTTAATGACAGAGGCATTCTGCATGATTTCTCTTGTCCTAGAACTCCCCAACAAAATGGAGTTGTAGAACGAAAGAACAGAACATTGCAAGAAATGGCCAGAACCATGATCAATGAGACAAACGTTGCTAAGATCTTCTGGGCAGAGGCAATAAACACAGCGTGCTACATTCAGAATAGAATCTCAATAAGACCTATTCTGGAAAAGACTCCATATGAATTATGGAAGAACAGAAAGCCCAACATTTCATATTTTCATCCATTTGGATGTACCTATTTTATGTTAAATACAAAGAATTATTTGAACAAGTTTGACTCTAAAGCACAGAAGTGTATTATGTTAGGATACTCTGAACGCTCAAGAGGGTACAGAGTATACAATACAGAAACACAGATTGTGGAAGAATCAATCAGTGTTCGTTTTGATGATAAGCTTGACTCTGAAAAGTCAAAGCAGAATGAAGTTTTTGCAGGTATGGAAATTGAATTTACAGGTTCTGAAGACAAGTCATCAGAAGCTCTCAACACAGACACTCCTTCAACGTCTGAAAGGAGCACTGCTAGCAATCCTACAACAGCTGCTGATCAACCTCAGAAAAGATTACCTAGAAGCAGCTTGGATCATCCAGAAGAAACAATCTTAGGAAGAAAGGAAGATCCAATCAGAACAAGAGCAAGCTTCAGAAACTCTGAAGAAACCCTCATGGGACTTGTGTCTCTGATTGAACCCTCTTCCATTGATGAAGCACTTCTGGACAACGACTGGATTCTGGCAATGCAAGAAGAGTTGAATCAATTCACCAAAAATGACGTATGGGATCTTGTTCCCAGACCAAAAGGATTCAACGTCATTGGAACAAGATGGGTGTTCAGAAACAAGCTAAATGAAAAAGGTGAAGTCATCATAAACAAAGCACGACTGGTTGCACAAGGTTATAGTCAGCAAGAGGGGATAGACTATACAGAAACCTTTGCTCCAATCGCCGGGTTAGAATCTATCAGACTTTTAATTTCATTTGCTGTTAATAGAGGCATCACTCTGTATCAGATGGATGTCAAAAGTGCATTCTTAAATGGTTATATAGAAGAAGAGGTTTCTGTGCACCAACCCCCTGGTTTTGAAAATACAAAACATCCAGAACATGTTTTCAAACTAAAGAAGTCACTATATGGTCTGAAACAAGCTCCCAGAGCTTGGTATGAAAGACTAAGTAACTTTCTGTTAGAAAATGAATTTACCAGAGGGAAGGTGGACACTACCTTATTCTGTAAGTCAGTTAAGAATGACATCTTAGTCTGTCAAATTTATGTTGATGATATTATTTTTGGTTCTACTAATCCTTCTCTTGGAAGAAAATTTGCTAAGTGTATGCAGGCAGAATTTGAGATGAGCCTCATGGGGGAACTGAAATTCTTTCTAGGAATTCAGATCAATCAAACTCCAGAGGGAACTTACATTCATCAGAGCAAATACATCAGAGATCTTCTGAAGAAATTTGACCTCTCAGAATGTAAGCCATCAAAGATTCCAATGCATCCCACGTGCATTCTGGAAAGAGAAGAGGTAAGAAAAAAGGTAGAACATAAAGTCTACAGAGGTATGATTGGTTCTCTCCTTTATCTGACAGCTTCAAGACCTGATATATTATTCAGCGTATGTATTTGTGCTAGATTCCAATCAGATCCTAGAGAATCTCACTTAATAGCTGTTAAGCGAATTTTCAAGTATCTGAAAGGTACTACTAATCTGGGTTTATTTTATAGAAAATCTAGTGATTACAGTTTAGTAGGCTACTGCGATGCTGACTTTGCTGGAGACAGAGTAGAGCGTAAAATTACTTCTGGAAGCTGCCAGTTTCTGGGAGTCAATCTGATCTCTTGGTCCAGCAAAAGGCAATCCACAATTGCGCTATCAACAGCAGAAGCTGAGTACATAGCAGCAGCAGGATGTAGCACACAAATGCTCTGGATGAAAAGTCAGCTTGAAGACTTCCAGATTTTTGAGAGTAACATCCCTATACTCTGTGACAATACTTCTGCTATTTGCTTAAGTAAGAATCCCATTTTACATTCTAGAGCTAAGCATATAGAAATAAAACATCATTTCATTAGGGACTATATTCAGAAAGGAATTTTGAACTTAAAATTTATAAATACAGACCATCAATGGGTTGATATCTTCACTAAACCCCTTTCTGAAGATAGGTTCAATTTCATTCTGAAACATCTCAGCATGAAAATCTGCCCAGAGTGAAAATGTTTTAATTCCATATATTTATCTTCAGAATGTATTTGTTTTTACTGTGAACTTCTGATCAATCTCTTTTCAGAAAGATAGAACATGCAGAATGTATCAGATGCTAGTCTTAAAGATCTGAGCGTTTCAGCTCAAGGATAGACGTGCTGATCACTAAATCAAACAAGTGTCATCCAATCATCAGCAAATCTCTGAAGCAGAACGCGTGCACGCTTCTGAGAAGGCAAAACGCTGATTAGGTGCATTGAGACACATGTCTGGTAACCGTTTCAAGTATCTTTCTCAAATCCCCCAAAATCAGCAAGCATTAAATGAAAGTAATCATGTTTTAAAAACGTAATCATGATTTTATTTCTCTTTCTTGAAACCGTTTACTCTTTCAAAATATTCTGAAATCTATTTAAGCACGTTAACTTCTCACATTGATCTTTTACAGTTTCTCATAATCTCTCAAATATTTTCTGCATTTTCTCTGTGTTCATCTCTTTCAAACTTAAACCCTTTTTCTCAGTTTTCTCAGAAAAACCCTAAGTGTGAACATGGCAACCTCCAGCAGTGCTTCTGTAGGTTCTCAGAAGAAAGCTTCCTCTGAACAGTACCAAGTTCCATTCAGAACACTCCTTACACCAGTGAAGAATCTTGAAGTGTTGTCTGAACTGATTATTGATTTTGGCAGTCTGAAAGAGAATGGTTTTGACTTGACAGAAGAAGTTAGGGCACATAAATGGGAGAGATATTTCGACAGGTTGGTTGGACCAACGTTCCCAATGTTAGTCAAGGAGTTCTGGATTCATGCGACCTCTTCAACGCATCAAGTCACCTCCTACATAATGGGAAAGAAGATTGTGATCACTGAGGATCACATAGCAAAACTAATTGGTTACAGTGGCGGTGGCGTCCGCTGTATTGATATGGCTGAAAGATGCTCTGACATTGGTGTCATAGCAGAACAGATTTTCACCCATGGGGTGCCCAGCAGCAAAATTAGAGATCTAAAGGATCACCACAGAGTTTGGGCGAAGATCATTCTGGGGTGTTTTAATCATAGGAAGCCAACAAGTTCCCCTGATTACATAAATATAGATCAGCAGTTTCTGATCTATTTTATCTATCAGAAGGTAAAAATCAACTTGGCTCATCTTCTGTTTAATCACCTCAGAACAAGCGTGAAGGAAACATGGGAAGAAGAAAGAACAAAGAGGGATTGGATACCCTTTGGAAGGTTAATATCAGATATTCTAACTGAGAATAGGCTGATAGAGCACCTGATAGAAGCTCAAGAGTTAAGCACAATTGAACCAACTGTTGGCAAGCCTCTGAACGCGAAGAATCTGAAGAAAATGAAATTAATAGAGAATATCAGAAAGGAACCCAACATTACTCCTACTGCTGACATCACCAGCAGAAGAGTCCCACTGAGTGACTTTCCATTATTTTCTGAGATAGAATCTAAACCAGTGGTGGTTCTCCGATACTTGGACGCGTGCAAGGCTGATGGTACAGATCCCAAGCTGAATATCAAAGATCTGCACCAACCTCAACCCGAAGTTACTCTGAAGAAGAAGAAGAAAAGGAAGGCCCCTTCAGAAGGAACATCCCAGCAGACACCCAAGAAAAAAGGTAATTTATCTGCTGCTTCTGTTTTAAATTCTTCTGCTATTCCAACATCAATCCCCACTCCAGCTTCTCATGAAATCCCTGTTAGAACAAAGTTTGAATCTACTACCCTAAGTTTAAGTTTTGATGATAACAAAATGAAAGGATATATTAATTATGTGATTCATGTAAGAACTATTTGATACCTAAAATATTACCTTCTGTTTTGCAGAAACTCTGATAGGTATCAGCAGGAGTACACTTAATCAGCATCAGAATATTGGTTATTAACATCAACATCAGAAGTTGCTATATCAGAATACCAGAATCAGAAGAACAACTCACGCGAATGCTGAAGCTTGATGAACAGAATTGCGCTCAACACTCTGATAAAGACAACAACCGTTCATCAGCACTTAAGCAGAGTCAGAATGAGCCAAAGCCATAACACGCTTTAAGTAGCAACGGTATTGTGCATTCAAAGCGAATTATTACCAACGGCATCATTCCAGATAAGATCTGCTCAATAAGGAAAGTTTGTTATTGGCATTGAATCAAGATTATTGCTCCAACGTTCAACAAATTCAGTGCTATATAAACAAGTCAATGAAGATTGAATTGGCTAATGCTCTATATCATATTACACGCCTAAAAGCTACTCATCATCTTCTCATTCTCCGTTTGCTAAAAAGCTCCATAATTCCTTACTCAATTATCTTTAGCAATCTAGTTTCAATAAGCTTAAGTTGTGTAATATCACAGTTGTGATAAACAGTTTTGTAGAAAACATTCACACACCTATTTCTCTTCTTTGTAAGAAAGTGGTTCCTTGACAAACCGGGTTGTGGTTTGCATCAAGAAGGCTTTAGCAGTTGTTAAAGCAGATTGTAATATTCAGTTGAATATAGTGGATTAAGACCTCGTTGGAGAGAGGCGAAATCACCTTGACGGGTGGACTGGAGTAGTTTGAGATCAAACGAACCAGGATAAAAATATCGTGTTCATTGCATTGATTTTTAGTTTTACAATTCAACCCCCCCTTCTTGTGTTTTTCACTTCTTCAATTGGCATCAGAGTGCCTGGTTCTGAGCTAAAACACTTAACCGTGTCAGTACAAGATCCAGCGTCAAAAAAACACAATGGCAGGAAATTATTCTCACACCAGCAATGACAACCATGAGGACAGAGACAGATTCAGCGGCAAACCTCCAGTCTTTGATGGAGAAAACTTTGATTACTGGAAAGACAGAATTGAAAGCTTCTTTCTGGCACATGATGCTGATCTGTGGGACATGGTGATAGATGGATACACGCACCCTGTGAATGCAAGCGGTCAGAAGATTGATAGGAAAACAATGTCTAACCAACAAAAGCGTGACTTCAAGAATCACCACAAGGCCAGAACCATCCTTCTCAGCGCCATCTCGTATGCTGAATATGAAAATATCTCCAACAGAGACACAACAAAGAACATGTTTGACTCACTCAGAATGACGCATGAGGGCAACGTTCAGGTCAAAGAAACTAAAGCTCTGGCGCTCATTCAGAAGTATGAGGCGTTCAAAATGGAAGAAAGTGAATCCATTGAAACAATGTTCTCAAGATTCCAGATTCTGGTAGCTGGTCTCAAGGTTCTGGACAAAGGTTACTCTACTGCTGATCACGTCAAGAAAATCATCAGAAGCTTACCCAAGCAGTGGAGGCCAATGGTTACAGCTCTGAAGCTAGCAAAAGATCTCAACAAAATTTCTCTGGAGGAACTTATCAGCTCCCTCAGAAGTCATGAGATAGAGCTAGAAGCTGATGAACCCCAGAAGCAAGGTAAGCCTTTAGCATTAAAATCTAACAAAAAATCTGAGTCTAATGTTTTGCAGGCAATTGAAGAAACATTTGGAAAAGACTCCATATGAATTGTGGAAGAACAGAAAGCCCAACATTTCATATTTTCATCCTTTTGGATGTACCTGCTTTATGTTAAATACAAAGAATTATTTGAACAAGTTTGACTCTAAAGCACAAAAGTGTATCATGTTAGGATACTCTGAACGCTCAAGAGGGTACAAAGTATACAATACAGAAACACAGATTGTGGAAGAATCAATCAGTGTTCGTTTTGATGATAAGCTTGACTCTGAAAAGTCAAAGCAGAATGAAGTTTTTGCAGGTATGGAAATTGAATTTACAGGTTCTGAAGACAAGTCATCAGAAGCTCTCAACACAGACACTCCTTCAACGTCTGAAAGGAGCACTGCTAGCAATCCTACAACAACTGCTGATCAACCTCAGAAGAGATTACCCAGAAGCAGCTTGGATCACCCAGAAGAGACTATCTTAGGAAGAAAGGACGATTCAATCAGAACAAGAGCAAGCTTCAGAAACTCTGAAGAAACCCTCATGGGACTTGTGTCTCTGATTGAACCTTCTTCTATTGATGAAGCACTTCTGGATAATGACTGGATTCTAGCAATGCAAGAAGAGCTGAATCAATTCACCAGAAATGACGTATGGGATCTTGTTCCCAGACCAAAAGGATTCAACGTCATTGGAACAAGATGGGTGTTCAGAAACAAGCTAAATGAACAAGGTGAAGTCATCAGAAACAAATCACGACTGGTTGCACAAGGTTATAGTCAGCAAGAGGGGATAGACTATATAGAAACCTTTGCCCCAGTCGCCAGGTTAGAATCTATCAGGCTTTTAATTTCATTTGCTGTTAATAGAGGCATCACTCTGTATCAGATGGATGTCAAGAGTGCATTCTTAAATGGTTATATAGAAGAAGAGGTTTATGTGCACCAACCCCCTGGTTTTGAAAATACAAAACATCCAGAACATGTTTTCAAACTAAAGAAGTCACTATATGGTCTGAAGCAAGCTCCCAGAGCTTGGTATGAAAGACTAAGTAACTTTCTGTTAGAAAATGAATTCACCAAAGGGAAGGTGGACACTACCTTATTCTGTAAGTCAGTTAAGAATGACATCTTAGTCTGTCAAATTTATGTTGATGATATTATTTTTGGTTCTACTAATCCTTCTCTTGGAAGAAAATTTGCTAAGTGTATGCAGGCAGAATTTGAGATGAGCCTCATGGGGGAACTGAAATTCTTTCTAGGAATTCAGATCAATCAAACCCCAGAGGGAACTTACATTCATCAGAGCAAATACATCAGAGATCTTCTGAAGAAATTTGACCTCTCAGAATGTAAGCCATCAAAGATTCCAATGCATCCCACGTGCATTCTAGAAAGAGAAGAGGTAAGCAAAAAGGTAGAACAGAAAGTCTACAGAGGTATGATTGATTCTCTCCGTTATCTGACAGCTTCAAGACCTGATATATTATTCAGCGTATGTATTTGTTCTAGATTCCAATCAGATCCTAGAGAATCTCACTTAACAGCTGTTAAGCGAATTTTCAAGTATCTGAAAGGTACTACTAATCTGGGTTTGTTTTATAGAAAATCTAGTGATTACAGTTTAGTAGGCTACTGCGATGCTGACTTTGCTGGAGACAGAGTAAAGCGTAAAAGTACTTCTGGAAGCTGCCAGTTTTTGGGAGAAAATATGATCTCTTGGTCCAGCAAAAGGCAATCCACAATTGCGCTATCAACAGCAGAAGCTGAGTACATAGCAACAGCAGGATGTAGCACACAAATGCTCTGGATGAAAAGTCAGCTTGAAGACTTCCAGATTTTTGAGAGTAACATCCTTATACTCTGTGACAATACTTCTGCTATTTGCTTAAGTAAGAATCCCATTTTACATTCTAGAGCTAAGCATATAGAAATAAAACATCACTTCATTAGGGACTATACTCAGAAAGGAATTTTGAACTTAAAATTTATAGATACAGACCATCAATGGGCTGATATCTTCACTAAACCCCTTTCTGAAGATAGGTTCAATTTCATTCTGAAACATCTCAGCATGAAAATCTGCCCAGAGTGAAAATGTTTTAATTCCATATATTTATCTTCAGAATGTATTTGTTTTACTGTAAACTTCTAATCAATCTCTTTTCAGAAAGATAGAACATGCAGATTGTATCAGATGCTAGTCTTAAAGATCTGAGCGTTTCAGCTCAAGGATAGACGTGCTGATCACTAAATCAAACAAGTGTCATCCAATCATCAGCAAATCTCTGAAGCAGAACGCGTGCACGCTTCTGAGAAGGCATAACACTGATTGGGTGCATTGAGACTGCTGATCAGATTAAAGCAATGCTGGAGACTCTGTTCACACGCCTTCCTCCCCAACCTTAGATTTTCATTCATGCCATTTTCATGTTTTCTTTGCATATCTTCTGTACTGTTTTGTCTGGCTCTGACTATTTTAATATGACAAGTTTTTCTGATCTAAATGTTTTAGCACATCACTTACACTTTTTGATTGCTGACAAAAAGGGGGAGAACAAGAATGATATTTTTCAATAACGGATTACTAAGACAGAAAATCTCAAACATTCTAACTCTGATATACTTGAATATGTTTTCTGTTTTTGCTTAAGTCTACAGGTACAAGAATGCTCTCTGATATTCTGAAGACTAAAGCTCTGATACTCTGACCCAAAGCAAAGCTCTGATATTATGATCTGAAGCTCTGATCTGATATTCTGATCTAAAGCTTCTGATAGTCAAAGCTCTGATATTCTGATGTTCAAAGAAAGGCAATAAAGATCTGATCCTGAAGAACTCTTGGAATTAAAAAGGGAAGTTATAAATTCAGGGGGAGTATCTCCGATCTCAACTCTGATATCTCTTTATCCCTTATCTTTGATAACTTCTTACTCTGATACATCTTATCAAATAGTTATCTCTGATATTTCTTCACGTTATTTTCAATTAAAAATATCTAGTTTTTGTCATCATCAAAAAGGGGGAGATTGTTAGAACAAAGTTTGAATCTACTACCCTAAGTTTAAGTTTTGATGATAACAAAATGAAAGGATATATTAATTATGTGATTCATGTAAGAACTATTTGCTACCTAAAATATTACCTTCTGTTTTGCAGAAACTCTGATAGGTATCAGCAGGAGTACACTTAATCAGCATCAGAATATTGGTTATTAACATCAGCATCAGAAGTTGCTATATCAGAATACCAGAATCAGAAGAACAACTCACGCGAATGCTGGAGCTTGATGAACAGAACTGCGCTCAACACTCTGATAAAGACAACAACAGTTCATCAGCACTTAAGCAGAGTCAGAATGAGCCAAAGCCAGAACACGCTTTAAGTAGCAACGGTACTGTGCATTCAAAGCGAATTATTACCAACGGCATCATTCCAGACAAGATCTGCTCAATAAGGAAATTTTGTTATTGGCATTGAATCAAGATTATTGCTCCAACGTTCAACAAATTCAGTGCTATATAAACAAGTCAATGAAGATTGAATTGGCTAATGCTCTACATCATATTACACGCCTAAAAGCTACTCATCATCTTCTCATTCTCCGTTTGCTAAAAAGCTCCATAATTCCTTACTCAATTATCTTTAGCAATCTAGTTTCAATAAGCTTAAGTTGTGTAATATCACAGTTGTGATAAACAGTTTTGTAGAAAACATTCACACACCTATTTCTCTTCTTTGTAAGAAAGTGGTTCCTTGATAAACCGGGTTGTAGTTTGTATCAAGAAGGCTTTAGCAGTTGTTAAAGCAGATTGTAATATTCAGTTGAATATAGTGGATTAAGACCTCGTTGGAGAGAGGAGAAATCACCTTAACGGGTGGACTGGAGTAGTTTGAGATCAAACGAACCAGGATAAAAATATTGTGTTCATTGCATTGATTTTCAGTTTTACAATTTAACCCCCCCTTCTTGTGTTTTTCACTTCTTCAATCCCAATCCCCATCCCAACAATAGATGAAACCGAACTAGAAGATGACCCTTCTAAGGCACTACAACTCAGAAGACCCCATACCAAACATCCCAAACCAACAACTTCAACAACATCAGAACTTGACAAAGTTCTGTCTGACATTGATCAACATGCTTATGATCTCCTCTCCAACAATCCAAACTCTGAACCACAAATTGTACACTCTCCTTAACCAGAACAACCTCTCTCACCCATTCCAGAAGAACCACATATTCCTGAACAATCAGAAATTCCTCCTCCTTCTCCATAACCAGCAATTCCTTCTCCCTCTCCTCAACCAGAAATTCATCCACCATCACCTCAACCATCACCTCCTCAACCTGAGTTTCATCATTCTGAAACTCCATCTCCTCCATCTCCTGAACCTCATTCTCCTCAATCCTCTGAGCCACAACCTCTGGCAATACAGCTGCCATGTGGAACAACTGTAACAATGGCCCAGCTGCCATCCTCGCCAGAAACCACTCCTCCAAACACTCCCAAAACCCCAAATAGTCCAATCATTATTTCTGACTCTCCCACTCCATCTCCCAAACAAACAGCTCCCAAACAAACCACAAAAGACCCCAGCAGGACCTTCATAGATTTAACAATCCTTGACCGTCTTGCTGATCTGAAAAATAAAATAGCCATTCCAAAACCAAAACAACCAGATGTTGGCTCTGGCATTATGAATTTTGAAACAGGTTTGCAGCAGTGGATTGCTTCTCTGAAGCAAGTCTGCCCTAGAATGATTGATCCAGCTGCCTCAGACCAGCTCTGGTCACGATTCCGAATTTGGGTACGTGCTGAAGCTCTAAAATTGCAAGACATCAATTATGAGCAAGCACAACAGAATTTCAGCAAGCTTCTGAACGAAGTAGGAAGTCAGCTGCTGAAAGAAGACGTGCTCCTTCTGGATAGTGAGCCATGGTCTGAGAAGCGTCCAGCTTCAAAGGTGCAGCCAGAAGAAGATCAGACAATTCAAGTTGAATCCAGTCAAGCTGAAGATGTTGCAGAAAGCTCTCAGAAGCTCCCTGCTTCTGATGTTTCTCAAGCTGCCTTGGACAGGCAGACTCTGGAAGAGCTGAAGCTGAATGATATCCGTCTGCAGCAAAGGATGGATGAAAATGATCAAAAGATGAAGGAAAGGATGGATGTGCAGGACAGCAAGATAGATACAGTAGTCAGCATGGCGCACAAGCAGACTGAAACTGCTGATCAGATTAAAGCAATGCTGGAGACTCTGTTCACACGCCTTCCTCCCCAACCTTAGATTTTCATTCATGCTATTTTCATGTTTTCTTTGCATATCTTTTGTACTGTTTTGTCTGGCTCTGACTATTTTAATATGACAAGTCTTTCTGCTCTAATTGTTTTAGCACATCACTTACACTTTTTGATTGCTGACAAAAAGGGGGAGAACAAGAATGATATTTTTCAATAACGGATTACTGAGACAAAAAGTCTCAAACATTCTAACTCTGATATACTTGAATGTTTTCTTCTGTTTTTGCTTAAGTCTACAGGTACAAGAATGCTCTCTGACTTACTGAAGACTAAAACTCTGATACTCTGATCCAAAGCAAAGCTCTGACAAAGCTCTGATACTCTGATCTGAAGCTCTGCTCTAATATTCTGATCTAAAGCTTATGATAATCAAAGCTCTGATATTTTGATGTTCAAAGAAAGTCAATAAAGATCTGATCCTGAAGAACTCTTGGAATTAAAAAGGGAAGTTATAAATTCAGGGGGAGTATCTCCGATCCCAACTCTCATATCTCTTTATCCCTTATCTTTGATAACTTCTTACTCTGATACATCTTATCATATAGTTATCTCTGATACTTTTTCACGTTATTTTCAATAAAAAATATCTAGTTTTTGTCATCATCAAAAAGGGGGAGATTGTTAGAACAAAGTTTGAATCTACTACCCTAAGTTTAAGTTTTGATGATAACAAAATGAAAAGATATATTAATTATGTGATTCATGTAAGAACTATTTGCTACCTAAAATATTACCTTTTGTTTTGCAGAAACTCTGATAGGTATCAACAAGAGTACACTTAATCAGCATCAGAATATTGGTTATCAACATCAGCATCAGAAGTTGCTATATCAGAATACCAGAATCAGAAGAACAACTCACGCGAATGCTGAAGCTTGATGAACAGAACTGCGCTCAACACTCTGATAAAGACAACAACAGTTCATCAGCACTTAAGCAGAGTCAGAATGAGCCAAATCCAAAACACGCTTTAAGTAGCAACGGTACTGTGCATTCAAAGCGAATTATTACCAACGGCATCATTCCAGACAAGATCTGCTTAATAAGGAAAGTTTGTTATTGGCATTGAATCAATATTATTGCTCCAACGTTCAACAAATTCAGTGCTATATAAACAAGTCAATGAAGATTGAATTGGCTAATGCTCTACATCATATTACACGCCTAAAAGCTATTCATCATCTTCTCATTCTCAGTTTGCTAAAAGCTCCATATTTCCTTACTCAATTATCTTTAGCAATCTAGTTTCCATAAGCTTAATTTGTGTAATATCACAGTTGTGATAAACAGTTTTGTAGAAAACATTCACACACCTAGATTTCTCTTCTTTGTAAGAAAGTGATTCCTTGACAAACCGGTTTGTGGTTTGCATCAAGAAGGCTTTAGCAGTTGTTAAAGCAGATTGTAATATTCAGTTGAATATAGTGGATTAAGACCTCGTTGGAAAGAGGCGAAATCACCTTGACGGGTGGACTGGAGTAGTTTGAGATCAAACGAACCAGGATAAAAATATCGTGTTCATTGCATTGTTTTTCAGTTTTACAATTCAACCCCCCTTCTTGTGTTTTTCACTTCTTCATAGATCACTTGCTTTTGCTTTTCAAATGTTTGAAATGGTGCTTTGTGTGTGTGGTTTTGAAAATGTTTTGAAAAGAGGCCATCATTGTGGCAACCTTTGTAATGATTCTTGTTTGAATGTATACAAGGGTGTATTTGTCTTTTGAAAAGATTTTTCAATGTTTTGATTTTGGGAAATGTTTTGAAATTGTGTTGTGAGGTGTGTTTGAAAATAGCAAGGATGTTTTGCAAGTTTTGATCAAGTAACTAAGAGTTGTCTACCCTATCTACTCAAAAGTCTTCCCTACACATTTTTAACCCTTTTGAAAGTGTTGTTTTACCATTGCATTTGGTAAACAACCTTGTATTAGGATGTTAAACGAGACAAGCGCGGGTCATCGTATTGACCATGATAGAAATTGTGCTAAGTGTCTTTAGCAATTCTTGAGGGACTAGATCATTTTGTTTAGGCAACCAAGATAGCGTCATCGAGGGACTATGATCTTTTGTTTTGTTTTGTTTTGCCAAGATACCTAGCGTGCATACCATGGCCATTTGTTTAGGCAACCAAGTGGAGATACCTTAAGGGTGTTGGTGTGCAAGTGTGTTTTATTGCATGCATGATTTTATCTTGAATTAGGATTTTCTATTTCATTGATTTTATCTTGCCATACATATCCTAATTACTAGCATTTACATTTGAAAGCAATAAAAGTGCGGAAATGTAAAATCCTACGCTATTACAATATTTAGGGGGTGGGGGATACACACTAGTACATGGGGGTGGTTCAACGAGAAAAATAGATAAGAAAAGAAAATAACAAGGGGGAGAAAAAGAGAAAGAGAGAGAGGGATAGCGCGCTGCTGAGAGGAAGTCAGAAGTTCTGACCCAGGACTGCTGCAGGATATCAGCCTGTTAGTGAAAATGTATGAGTCAGAACTTCTGACTCTGGTGCCCTGCTAAACAGAAACCTGTTAGTGGGAAGGTCAGAAGTTCTGACCCCCATACGCTGCAAAACAGAAGTTTGTTAGTGGGGATGTCAGAAGTTCTGACACTGCTGGAAACACAATAATTTTCAGAAGTTCTGATATTATTGATGGCAAAACAAGCCTCAGAAATGCTGGCGCAAAGTCAGCGCTTGGTTTCCCCCTATACTAGTCAGAACATCTGGAATTTTATTATTTTTCCACAAAATAGAAGGCATGCCTAGGAAAATCTCAGCAAGTGTCAAAGTGTTTCAGAAGACAGAACCAACAAGGTCACAGGCAGGTCCTACACTGATCCACTTCCTACTTAAGCATTCAGAGGCATGAAAATCCTCAGAACGCATACAGCAGCAACATGATATCAACATTGTATTTATTGAGCATGCAAAGTTGATGATGCTTAGCAGCGTGATGAGAGTCAGTAGGTGCTTACCTTGTTGTTGGAAGAAAATCTGTGAGTTGGAGCTAGCTTTAGCTCTGATGGTGTTCTGGACAGGCTCTTTTTAGAATGGGTGGATGGAGAAGATATATGTATGTATGGTTAGAAACTGTATGGGCGTTCTTTAGTCAAGGAGAAAACTGGGTATCAATGAAGTTTGGAGGCAGGAAATTCAAAGTTATGAAACACTAGGAATTTTGACAGAGCTTTCACAATGTTTTCTTGCTAGAGTTTTTCTGGATTTTTTTTTACCACCCTTTTAATGGACGATGGTGTCCTATTTATAGGCAAGGCTTTGTGAATTTTTGAACGTTAAATGGCGCCAATACTATGCAGTAGAGGTTAACTTGTTCTTGAAGGGAGTTCATGAAAAGTTGTGATGATGGACAACTTTTCAGCCTAGGTTGGAACAGTAAGCGAGGATTAAGGAGAAGTGACACCCATAGGCGAAAAGTGGCGCATAGACCCATGCCTAAGCCTGGAGGAGGGTGTTACCATGCCACACGTGGAGAGATCCCTTGGATGAATGCTCAAAAGTGGTTGTGAGCATTAATGAGCATTAAATGGTGATGAGATTTGTCAAAATCAAAAATCTTGTAATAGGAGATTTTGCATCATTACCTAAAACCTGAGCCAGCAGTTCTGCTTTACCAAAAAACAATGTAGACCAAGCTCTGACCTTGGTCTCTTGCTGCCTTAGTAAATTCTGAGAGTTTTCCAGACTTTCCAGCATGTTCCTTTGATATGCCTCTGAAAACTCTGGACTTATAGATTCTACTTCAGTATTATACCCAATCTGCTGATCCCATTACCTTCTGATCCCAGTATGTTCTGAAGGAGTTTCAGGCTTTGTTGTCTTCTTTGCATTTCTTTAGCAATCTCTGGCTGAACTTGCGTAACTGCTGAAGGAGCTATGTTATGTTTAAAGATTACATGCTGAACCACATTTACAACCCCTAACTGAGTTGTTGTAGCTGCTGAAGAGCCACCTTCTGACTGAATGTTATGTGCTGAACCAAGTTTGCAACTTCTGACCGTTTCTGCCTGGAGGTTAGTTCAGAAATTCTGAAGTGCCATTTTTTCTTAAACACTTCTCTTCTTTTTTTTTTCTTTAGAGAAAAATTCTAAGCATATAGAATTTAACTGTTTTCAAGGTAAAAATTTTGACTTTTGAGCTTGCAAATGACCATTATGCTCTTGTAAATGGTTTACCTAGAGAGGAATGATATTTCAGGGATTGGATTTGTTTAAGAGAAACTCTGAGAATTCAGAATGAATTCCTGAAGGATGAGAGGGCAAATTTTGGGGTACAACAGCTGCCCCTGTTCAATCTTCTTGAACCTGAAGAGTTAGATTGGCGAGTTTGCCTTTCGTGACTCGAAGTTAAAAGAGGATTGGACCCTAGAGTGCCCGTAAATTTGCACTCGTCACATTGTGGTTGAGGAAATGGGCTTAAAGATGCCATTTGGAGATGTGATTGAATCTTGTTGGAGATGGGCTTAAAGATGCCATCCAAGAATGTTGATTGCATAAGATATTCCTTTGCGAGAGCCCGTATGCCTGTTATTGAGGAGAACTACACGGGGGGGAATGTTGGTCTCTGTCGTGGTAGAAATAGAACTTCAGTCGTCTACTATTCTACCGGAGAGTCATCTCTTGGTTGAGGAGGTGACAGTGAACTTCTATCTGGTCAACACACAGGCTTCACAGTCTTTACTTCCTATCTGGTCGACATCCAGGCTTCAGAAGGAAATCAATTGGTTATCCGGTCGCATCCGGTCTTTCTTTTGATTTTGGGGCCTACTAATATCCGGTTGGATCCGGGCTTCAAAGTAATTGGCCGAGTAAATTGTTATTTGGTCAACATCCAAGCTTCACAATGTACCTTACTATTATCTGGTCAATATCCAGGCTTCACAGTCTTGTATTGCTATCTGGTCAACATCCAGGCTTCACAATACCTTACTTCCTATCTGGTCAACATCCAGGTTTCAGAAGAAAATCAAATGGTTATCCGGTTGCCTCCGGTTTTTCTTTTGATTTTGGGGCCTACTAATATCCAGTTGGACCCGAGCTTCAAAGTAATTGGCCGAGTAAACTATTATTTGGTCAACATCCAAGCTTCACAGTGTACCTTACTGTTATCTGGTCAATATCCAGGCTTCATAGTCTTGTATTTCTATTTGGTCAACATCCAGGGTTCATAATACCTTACTTCTTATCTGGTTAACATCCAGGTTTTAGAAGAACTTGTAGGGGATTCTACTATTTTCCGGTTGATCTCCAGGCTTTAGTATAGTCAGGATAAAATCTGGTCGAATCCAGGCTTCATAATTGGAACAGGAATCTGCCCCTTGATTTGAATAAGCAAATAGGAGAGCATCCATGTCCGGAGCCTCTCTGAGTCATTTTCTGAGCTTTGATCATCTGTTTTGGGTAGCTGTTAATTTTATCCTGAAAAGGGTAAAAGGTCAACTGAAACATAAATGCTATGTTGCATGAAATGTATGATGCAATATATGTGTTTTATCAATGTTCATGATTTATGAATGTAATGTATGTGCATGTAAGCTAATTAGCTGTTTTGCTGAGGAAAATATATCCTTGATACTGGAGATAATGAAATCTTCGACTGCTGCTGGGGAAAATAAATCCTTTGGCCGCTGTTGGAGATAGAAAATCCTTGGTGACTTATGGGAATTAACAAGAATTTTGACAATTTCTGTGGGGATGTGAGAATCCTTCATGACTTTCCTTGGGGAATAAGGAAAACTCTGCCGATCTCTACCGGGGAATTGAAACCTTGGAGGCTTCCACCGGAGAAATGAGAACGAGAATCTTCGTTCTGCTGGGAAATAACTCTGTGGGGAAAATAAATCCATGACCACTGCTGGAGATTCAAGATTTTTGATAACCTCCGTGGGGAGAAGCCAAACTGCTGGGGACTTCAAGAATGAGAATCTTTGTTCCGTTTGGGGGTATCAGGGGAAAACTGAATGGTTTCCATTGGGGATTGGTAGATCAAAGTTTCCTTTCCGCTGGGGATTTTAATGACGTGCCGATTTGATTGTGGTGACTTCACTAGGGAAGAATAACTCTCTGGGGAATTATCTGGTTTTAAAGCGACTCTTCAGGGACAATGGAGGAAACTGGATGGTCTCCACTGGTGTTTAGAGGCTGAAGGTTTTGCTTTGTTTGGGAAGAAAGTTTCATCTTCTCGGAGGGTTTAAAGTTTAAAGTTTAAAGTTTTGCTCCGACGGGGATTGGGAATTTGAAAACTCAGCTCTGACGGGGTTTCTTGAAACTTAACTCCGCTGGGGATATACTTGTCTCTTGACTTTCTTGTTGAAGGCCTTGATCATATGTTTCTGATACGCCTGACCATGGAAAACAGCAGTAAGTCGTTTTTCATCAATCAAGTTAAGTTAATCAAGCCAGGTTTGAATCCAATCGTCTTCACTCAAGCCAGCATCTTTCATGATTCTCAAGGAGGGAATCTGAACCTCGATAGGTAAAACAGCTTCCATGTCGTATACCAAAGAAAATGGGGTTGCCCTAGTTGAACTGCGTGCCGTGGTACGGTACCTGTGCAGAGCAAACGGTAACATCTCATGCCAGTCCTTGTAGGTGACTGTCATCTTTTGAATGATCTTCTTGATATTTTTGTTCGCAGCTTCGACAACACCATTCATCTTGGGCCGATAGGGAGATGAATTGTGATGTTGAATTTTGAACTACTCGCATAAAGAGGTGATCATAGTATTGTTCAAATTTGTACCGTTGTCAGTGATGATCCTGTCAGGGATACCATATCGGCATATGAGGTTCTACTTGATGAATCGAGCAACCACATTCTTTGTAACGGAGGCGAAAGAAGCTGCTTCGACCCACTTGGTAAAGTAATCAATAGCCACCAGGATGAAGCGATGTCCATTGGATGTTGTAGGCTTGATTTCTCCAATCATGTCGATTCTCCACATCGCGAATGGCCAAGGAGCTGTTAAGACATTGAGAGTAAATAGGGGAATATGTACCTTATCAGCATAGATTTGGCATTTGTGACAAGTACGGGAATGTTGATGGCAATCAGCTTCCATGGTAGACCAGTAGTAGCTTGCCCGTAGAATCTTCTTAGCCATCGTATGACCACTTGAGTGGGTGCCAAAGGTGCCATTATGTAGTTCAGCCGTGATTTGCTCAGCTTCAACCTTGTCCACACAACGAAGCAGAACACAATCATGGTTGCTCTTGTATAGGATACCATTACTCAGGAAGAACTTGGTAGCAAATCTCCTTAAGAACTTTTTGTCGTTGACTGAAGCTCCTTCAGAATATTCTCGAGTCTTGAGATACCTTTTGATTTCGTGAAACCAGGGTTGTTCCACTACTTCTTCGGTATTAATCTCGTGAGAATGTGCAGGTTCGTCCATTTGCTCAACGGTGATTTGGGGAGCCTCATTATCCCAATTAATTTTAAACATGGAGGACATTATAGCTAGCGCATCTGCTAGCTGATTCTCTTCTCGCGGGAGGTGCTCGAAGGTAATCTGCTTGAAGTGTGGTAACAATGTCAAGACATGTTCTTTGTAAGGGATGAGGTTGGGATGTTTAGTATCCCACTCTCCTTTGATTTGACTGATAACCAAAGCGGAGTCCCCAAATACAATCAAAGATTTAATTCCCAAGTCAATAACAGCCTTGAGACCAAAGATACAAGCTTCATACTCGGCCATGTTGTTGGTGCAGCTGAAGCATAGTCTAGCAGTGAAAGGTGTATGGCAACCTTCTGGAGAAATAAGCACCGCACCGATACCGTTTCCAAGTGCGTTGGAGGTGCCATCAAAGTACAGAGTCCATCGGGATCCTTGTTCAGGTCCGTCATACAGTCTGTTTTCTTCAATGTTGCTCAAAGTCATGATATCCTCGTCGGGAAAGTCGAACCTCATGGATTGGTAATCTTCGACAGCTTGATGAGCCAGATGATCGGCTAGCACACTCCTCTTTATAGCTTTTTGGGTCGTGTACTGTATATCATATTCGGTGAGGATCATCTGCCATCTAGCTATTCTTCCAGATAAAGCAGGCTTCTCAAAGATGTACTTGATTGGATCCATCTTAGAGATCAATAAAGTGGTATATGTCAACATATACTGCCTCAGCCGGCGAGCAGCCCATACCAAAGCGCGGCAAGTTTTCTCGAGCAGTGAGTAACGAGTCTCACAGTCGGTAAACTTTTTGCTAAGGTAATAAAAGGCATGCTCTTTTCGGCCAGACTCGTCATGTTGGCCCAATACGCACCCCATTGAATTCTCTAGGATAGTCAGATACATGATTAACTGCCTTCCTTCAATGGGTGGCATCAAGATAGGAGGTTCCATCAAATACTCCTTGATTCTATCGAAAGCAACTTGACAGTCATCATTCCATTTTACCACCTAATCTTTCTTCAACAGCTTGAAGATTGGTTCACAGGTAGATGTTAGGTGAGAAATGAACCTTGCAATATAGTTTAGGCGTCCTAAGAAACCTCTGACCTCCTTTTCAGTGCGAGGGGCAGACATTTATTGTATAGCTTTGACTTTGGCAGGATCAACCTCAATACCTTTGTTACTGACGATGAATCCCAAAAGTTTACCAGACCTGACTCCGAAAGTGCACTTGTTAGGGTTCAGTCTGAGCTTATATTCCTTTAACCTAACAAACAACTTTTGCAGATGGTCGAGGTGTTCTTCTTCTGTTTTTGAATGGGCTATCATGTCGTCTACGTAGACTTCGATCTCATGGTGTATCATGTCATGAAACAAAGCTACCATGGCTCGCTGATAGGTTGCCCCGACATTCTTCAGTCTGAATGGCATCACTTTATAACAGAAGGTACCCCACTGCATAACAAAAGTAGTATTCTCCATGTCTTCGGGGGCCATTCTGATCTGATTATACCCTGAAAATCCGTCCATGAAAGAGAATACCTTGTGTTGAGTTGTATTGTCAACCAAGATGTCAATGTGTGGTAGTGGAAAATCATCTTTAGGGCTAGCCCTGTTTAAATCTCTGTAGTCCACGCACATTCTGACTTTGCCGTCCTTCTTAGGCACGGGCAGAATGTTAGCAACCCATTGTGGATAGGAAGTAACAGCAAGAAAGCCAACATTGAACTGCTTCATCACTTCAGCTTTGATCTTTTCAGACATGTCGAGCCTCATTCGGCGGACTTTCTGTTTAATTGGTGGACAGTCTTCTCTTGTAGGGAGACGGTGAACCACAATATTTGTATCCAGTCCCGGCATGTCTTTGTAGGACCAGGCGAAGATCTCAACATATTCATTCAACAGCTGAACTAAGCGCTCTTTGACACTTGGCTCTAGGTTGGCACCCACTTTGACCTCTTTTCTGTCTTCGGTAGTACCCAAATTGATAGTCTCTAATAACTCTTCATGGGGCAGAATAGCCCTTTCTTCTTGTTGCAAAAGTCTAGCCAAATCTCCAGGCACTTCACAGTCTTCATCACCTTCGTATTCGGCATGATTGACCAGATCTTCAGAGTCATTGAAGGCCATAGCAGAATTGTTACCCATGGAATCTGGAGTGAATGGGTACTTGCATTTTATGAGTGTGGGTGTGTGTAAGGGATAGCCACCTTTAAACAAATGAAATGTAAAAGGAAAGAAAATGAACACAAAGTTTATATATGAAAACATCCATGATTCATTAAAAATGGCATATGAAAATGAAGAATCAAAATCCTTACAAATGGACCTATATGCCCCGGGTAAGGCATAAGGCGAGAAGAGTGTACGAATTGTTTTAAAATATTACAGACCAATGTTCAAAAGATAAATTACTGATTGATGAAAGTAATGGGAACGGAGTCTTTTGCCTCCCAGTTGTTCAGTCCTCCTTCAATAGTTGGAAAGATCCAGTCTTCAAAATTGCTCTCATCTTCAACATCTTCCAAAGCATGAACTCCGTGATGAGTGATCTTTAATGGTGGTCCTCCAGCCCAGGAGCGACACACAACTTTCTGACTTGAGCAGAGAAACCCAAATCGAACTTATCTGTTTTGAAAGGAAAATCTGGTAGCCGACCCCACACTGTACTTCCTCCTTCCTCGATTACAGCCTTCGCATCTTTAAGGGATGACATCTGGGACACAGGTTTGGTAATGATGGGTACCACAGTCATTGTCTTGGCTATCACAACTTCAGGAGAAACCTCTTCAAAGTGTTGGAAAGGTGTTTCTATGAATTCACCATCTAACTCCACGTAGCGGAAAGAGTTAAGGTGGCTTATCATATACTCCTCCTCACCATGGAAGGTTATGATTTTACCCTGGACTGGGTATTTGAGCATTTGGTGTAGAGAAGAAGTGACTGCCCCAGCGTTGTGGATCCATGGCCTTCCCAACAAGTATTAATATGAAGGACGGATGTCCATCACATAAAATGTAGAGTTGAAAATTTCCGTTCCCACCTTAATTGGGATGTCCACTTCTATGTGAACCATTTGCTTAGAACCGTCGAAGGCTCTAACAATGATATTACTGGGCTTTAAGGTCAAACCTTCAGAGTCTAGTCTGTCCAATGCTTTCTTTGGTAGGACATTTAAAGATGAACCGGTATCAACCAGAACATGAGCAAGAGTGGTCCCTATGCACTCTACCGAGACATACAACGCATCATTATGCTTTCTTCCCTTAGATGTTACATCAGCATCAGAGAAGCCAAGACCATTGTCGGTTGTAAGGCTGGCTACACACTCTTGAAACTGATCCGCAGAAGTTTCTTGAGGCACATGCGTCGTCTTTATGAATTTGATCAAGGCTTTGGCATGAGCCTCAGAGCAAAGCAATAGAGCCAGCATAAATATTTTTAAAGGGGTTTGCCCCAGCTGCTCTACGACATCATAGTCGCTTTTCTTAATTATCTTTAAAATCTCCTCCATTTCCTTTTGGGTGGTCTCGGGAATAACCAAAGTCTGAGCCCTCGTCCTGACGGGCGCTTCTTGGATCCCCTTACCTTTATCAGTAGTAACAGCAGAGGGTATAGCTTCAGGAGTAATAATTTCTTCAATAATTGGATTTCGCACATATATCTTGACTAGCACAGGAGTACTTGAGGGTCCGAAGATTGCCCTTGGAGGAGCAATCTCCGGAGAGAAGATTCTTCCGCTACGAGTGATCTTACTTGTTCCTGCAATATTTCCGATGTCAGGAGTTTCTTCATCAGAACTTTCTTCAACTGATTCGGTCTGCTTAACACCATGGTAGAAGATCTCTCCCCTATAATTCCACGATATTGTCTTGTTGGACTTGTATGGGATAGACCCCGGCATAGTAATCTTCAGTGGTACAAACTTTGGATCGGGTGTAATCTTAACAGGTCTTTTGGAGACCTTGGAATGATTGTCAGAAATGGTGATTATAGCAACATCATTGATTGGAGTAACAGGAGTAACAAAAGTTTTTTTGAAGAGGATTTCTTGAGTATCCATCAGGCGCTGGATGCCTGACTTCAACAGCGGACAGTCGGATTGCAAGGTCGAACATAGGTAACAATATTTTTCACATCCTGGAAAAATCCTGGCTTTCAACAGATTCATCTTGATCATTGGCAACAGAGTCATTAAGTCATCAACAGCAGTAACATGAAGATCTTCTACAATAGCATGGACATTATGACCATGTTTTGGCATAGGAGCGGATATCACATTAGGTTTTTCGGGTGCGTTAAACTCTACCTCCTTGGCATCTATCAAATCTTGGATCTTGTTTTTAAGGGGCCAACAGTTGTTGGTGTCGTTCCCCACACTGTCCGAATGATATGCACATTTTGCATTTGAATGATAGTAGGAAGAATAGGTATTCGGATCTTGTGGCGAATCTCTCAAGGTTGTAAGATTCAGCTTTAAGAGATGGGGGAGGACCTGGGCAGGCGTCATGTTTATTTTGGTGAACTTCCTAGCAAGCCTTCCTCCTCTTTGTTGGTTGGCTCTTGGTTGATCATTCCTAGGTTGATCAGCTGCTGTCTTTTGGATCATTACAGCCCCCACCGTTGACCGGCGCTCTACTCTTCCTTGACCTTTTTGAGAATAAATAGCTGACACCTCCTTCTTAGCTGAAAAAGGCTTTTTGACAGCGGCAGAAGCAGATGCATCTTTTTGAATCTTACCACTCTTGATGCCAGCTTCAACTTGTTCACCAGTCAGAATTAATTCAGCGAACCCTGCCGATGAACTCCCTATCAGGTGATTAAAGAATGGACCATACATCGTCCCTAAAAACATATCAACCAGCTCTCTTTCAAACAATGGTGGCTGCACCCTTCCAGCCAGGTCCCTCCACTTCTGGGCATACTCCTTAAAGCCCTCATTAGAGACCATACCCATACTCTGTAGTTGAGTACGAGTAGGTGTTAAATCTGCGTTATACTGATATTGTCGATAGAAAGCAGCAGCCAGATCCTCCCAGTTATGAACATCAGATCTCTCAAGTTGATAGAACCAGTCCAATTGCGTACCCGACAAACTATCTTGAAAAAGTGGACCCACAAATCCTTATCAGAAGAGTGAGGTTGGATCTTTCTGACGTAGGACCGCAGATGCATCTCCGGACAGGACAAAGCATCGTATTTAGAAAATGTAGGTACTTTGAACTTGGGGGGAATAACGACCCTAGCAACCAACCCTAGTTCTTCGAAATCCAACCCAGGTGCTCTTTGTACCTCCATGGCCGCCAACCGATCTTCCTGATTCTTATACTTATCATCCGCAGGAGGGTACTGCTGCTCAGAGTAATCTTCATCCTTTTCTTCTTCTTCTTCTTCTTCAGCCTCAGACTTGGAAGGTACTGCAGCTCCTTTTCCTTTTCCAACCCCTTCATCAGACGTCGAGGGGAAATCCAGGACTCTCCTAGCTTGGTTCTCAAATCTTCTTCCCATAGTGGCCACACCAATTCTTTTCTTTTTCTTCTTTTCTTTTTCCTTCTCTTTCTCTAACAGTGCTTTAAGGTCCTATTGACCCTTTGCCAAGGTCATGAGGAGTTGTTGGAACTGCGAATTCTGTGCTTGCAGATCTTTGATCGTCTGCTCTATATCCATCTTGCTGAAATAAACAGCGGAAAGATACGGAAACCTGGTGTGAAGACCTGTTTATGCATATGATGAATGATATGTATTCATGTAATACATTCAAGGATTCAGAAATTCAAGTTGTTGCAAACAAAAAAGAACACACGTCATATTAATAAGAAGAAATTTGTTAGTACATAAATGCCCCATGGGAAAAATATTACAAAAATCTCAATGTAAAAAGACGTTGCACATCCTCTTTGGTGAGATGTAAGTGTTGAGAGTCTGCTCTTCATGGAGTTGACGGGTAAGTTCCAAAACCTTCTCCTCACTGGCGTAGAAGCTGGATTCAAAAGTATTCCGTTCTTCCTTGAGCTGTATCCAACTCTTTTGCAAATCCTCCAATGATGTTGGCATGTCAGGATGTAGGAGGGTGTATGGAACCTCTCCTTCCATAACAGGCTCTTTGATCACGGGGAGAATGTGGGGGTAAGGCATCATAAGACTCTGGGCACGGGTTCGTACCCACTTGAGGTAAGGATCAAGGGGGATGGAATTCTTGTGTCCTAGTGTCTTACTGTCCACTTTGTTGGGCATACTCCAAGCTCAGACAAACCTTTGTCGTAGTCCTTGAGCGTCGTTGTCGAAGTCAAAAACTAAGTCAGGAATCAGCATGTCATGAGGGCCATCCCTTCGGGCATACCCAAATTGTCTCAGAGCTAAACAAGGGTTGTAGGTAATGCCTCCCCTAATGGAAAGTAGTGGGACATTAGGGAATTCTCCACAACGATCAATGATCATGACATTTTCTCTGGACCGAGAACACCAATGAACATCAAAATGTGTAAGAGTCATCAATCGTTGTGACCACCTCAAGCCTTGCTCATTCTTCAAGAATGATTGGGGAAGGTTAGAAATAAACCACCTTTCTAGAAGAGGAGTAAAGCACATGAGAACACCTCTTTTCCTCATTGTTCGCGTGTGAAATGAGTGAAGGATGTCCCAAAGCAACGTAGGCACATGATTCCGAGATATGAAAGTTTTGACAGCATTCACATCTATAAACTGATCAGGGTTTAGGAACAAAACCAACCCATAGATGAGAAGTGCTACAATCTCCTCAAAAGCTTGCAGATCTAGAGAATTCCAGCATTCTTGTGCCTTCTCAAATAGAAACTTTGCCTAGAAACCCTTGACACCACTTCTGGTTTCCCAATGACCTTTGATATCAGATGGTTGCAAGTATAGGGCTTGAGCAACATTTTCAGGCTTTGGTTCTCTTTCTGTACCATTGTAGGGTAGTTGATGGAGAATAAGAATCCTCAGGAGTTGAGAAAATTCCTCCAAAGTAGGTACTAGTTGGTAATCAGGAAATGTAAAGCAACGGTGTAGGGGGTCAAAGAACTGGAAGAGAAATTTCACCATATCCTCTTCAATGTTGGAGTTGATCAAGTTGAGAAGTCTACCATGTCTTTCACTGAAGGGAGAATTCTCTGGAATCTTGGAAGTAAGCTCCTTGAGTAGAGGAGGGATTCTCACAAGGTTGACTTGAATTGTTTTCCTGCGAAGAGATTCCATTACCTACAAAACAAGAACAAAGATGAAGATCCAAACCCTTGAAATGGTTAGTGGATGCATATGATGCTTCATGATGCTCATGATGTTATGCATAACTATATGTACAAACAAGTCACACAAGATCCTAGTTTCAGGTTTGCATGGGGTTTCATAGGTAAGTACCCTCTTGAAGTTTAGTTGGCTCAACCTGTCCTATAAATAGTAACCGGGTTCTAAGGAGCTCAATATCACTGGACTATTTTCTGTGTTCATTGTTTCAGTTTAGCCACTTAAGTGGCGACCGAAATATTCCAAGAAAATAACCCTCAATGAGTGTAGTATCGAGTATCTACCAACTTCGGACTGCACAAAAGTCGGTCATCTCATTATCCCTAATAAGGCCAAGATGGTCAAGTAAAGGTTATAAAAGTCCATTAGTGCTTCATGACATCACTCAGCGGCCCCATATTCTCTTTGATTAACTCAAAGGCTACCGATACCCACAAATATGTCGCACTAATATAGCTATTGCTTCAAACATGTCGGTATACCCCGCACAATTTCGACAACGTATTGCTATTTACCTATGAATGTTTCCCAAAATATCCGGGTGGAGTATTCAAACCCAAACAAGAGAACCAAATGTAAAGCAATCAAAGCAAACAAGATAAGCATGTAAAGGTGATCTAAACCCTAAGGTAACCCCACTTTTAGAGTTTTTTCCCTAGCAAAGTCGTTAGTTCTGTGATACGGTTGGATAACTGACTTGGTGTTTTGCGTTTGTGTTCGCAAATGTTTCGGTTTAGCAAGATTCGCCACCGACTTTTTATTTTATCCAAAGGAAAGGTCAAAAAGAACAGGAAAGACCTTTGAGATCTTTTCTTGGGTTCGGGGGGTAGATTATGAAAAGGGAAGGTGCTAGCACCCTTTTCATCCATGGTTTTCCATGGGCTCTTAGTTACTTGTTTAGATCACTTGCTTTTGCTTTTCAATTGTTTGAAATGGTGCTTTGTGTGTGTGGTTTTGAAAATGTTTTGAAAAGAGGCCATCGTTGTGGCAACCTTTGTAATGATTCTTGTTTGAATGTATACAAGGGTGTATTTGTCTTTTGAAAAGATTTTTCAATGTTTTGTTTTTGGGAAATATTTTGAGATTGTGTTGTGAGGTGTGTTTGAAAATAGCAAGGATGTTTTGCAAGTTTTGATCAAGTAACTAAGAGTTGTCTACCCTATCTACTCAAAAGTATTTCCTACACATTTTTAACCCTTTTGACAGTGTTGTTTTACCATTGCATTTGGTAAACAACCTTGTATTAGGATGTTAAACGGGACAAGCGCGGGTCATCGTATTGACCATGATAGCAATTGTGCTAAGTGTCTTTAGCAATTCTTGAGGGACTAGATCATTTTGTTTAGGCAACCAAGATAGCGTCATCGAGGGACTATGATTTTTTGTTTTGTTTTGTTTTGCCAAGATACCTAGCGTGCATACCATGGCCATTTGTTTAGGCAACCAAGTGGAGATACCTTAAGGGTGTTGGTGTGCAAGTGTGTTTTATTGCATGCATGATTTTATCTTGAATTAGGATTTTCTATTTCATTGATTTTATCTTGCCATACATATCCTAATTACTAGCATTTACATTTGAAAGCAATAAAAGTGCGGAAATGTAAAATCCTACGCTATTACAATATTTAGGGGGTGGGGGATACACACTAGTACATGGGGGTGGTTCAACGAGAAAAATAGATAAGAAAAGAAAATAACAAGGGGGAGAAAAAGAGAAAGAGAGAGAGGGATCGCGCGCTGCTGAGAGGAAGTCAGAAGTTCTGACCCAGGCCTTCTGCAGGATATCAGCCTGTTAGTGAAAATGTATGAGTCAGAACTTCTGACTCTGGTTCCCTGCAAAACAGAAACCTGTTAGTGGGAAGGTCAGAAGTTCTGACCCCCATGCGCTGCAAAACAGAAGTTTGTTAGTGGGGATGTCAGAAGTTCTGACACTGCTGGAAACACAATAATTTTCAGAAGTTCTGATATTATTGATGGCAAAACAGGCCTCAGAAATGCTGGCGCAAAGTCAGCGCTTGGTTTCCCCCTATACTAGTCAGAACATCTGGAATTTTATTATTTTTCCACAAAATAGAAGGCATGCCTAGGACAATCTCAGCAAGTGTCAAAGTGTTTCAGAAGACAGAACCAACAAGGTCACAGGCAGGTCCTACATTGATCCACTTCCTACTTAAGCATTCAGAGGCATGAAAATCCTCAGAACGCATACAGCAGCAACCTGATATCTACATTGTATTTATTGAGCATGCAAAGTTGATGATGCTTAGCAGCGTGATGAGAGTCAGTAGGTGCTTACCTTGCTGTTGGAAGAAAATCTGTGAGTTGGAGCTAGCTTTAGCTCTGATGGTGTTCTGGACAGGCTCTTTTTAGAATGGGTGGATGGAGAAGATATATGTATGTATGGTCAGAAACTATATGGGCGTTCTTTAGTCAAGGAGAAAACTGGGTATCAATGAAGTTTGGAGGCAGGAAATTCAAAGTTATGAAACATTAGGAATTTTGAGAGAGTTTTCACAATGTTTTCTTGCTAGAGTTTTTCTGGATTTTTTTTACCACCCTTTTAATGGACGATGGTGTCCTATTTATAGGCAAGGCTTTGTGAATTTTTGAACGTTAAATGGCGCCAATACTATGCAGTGGAGGTTAACTTGTTCTTGAAGGGAGTTCATGAAAAGTTGTGATGATGGACAACTTTTCAGCCTAGGTTGGAACAGTAAGCGAGGATTAAGGAGAAGTGACACCCATAGGCGAAAAGTGGCGCATAGACACATGCCTAAGCCTGCAGGAGGGTGTTACCATGCCACACGTGGAGAGATCCCTTGGATGAATGCTCAAAAGTGGTTGTGAGCATTAATAAGCATTAAATGGTGATGAGATTTGTCAAAATCAAAAATCTTGTAATAGGAGATTTTGCATCATTACCTAAAACCTGAGCCAGCAGTTCTGCTTTACCAAAAAACAATGTAGACCAAGCTCTGACCTTGGTCTCTTGCTGCCTTAGTAAATTCTGAGAGTTTTCTAGACTTTCCAGCATGTTCCTTTGATCTTCCTCTGAAAACTCTGGACTTAGAGATTATACTTCAGTATTATACCCAATCTGCTGATCCCATTACCTTCTGATCCCAGTATGTTTTGAAGGAGTTTCAGGCTTTGTTGTCTTCTTTAAATTTCTTTAGCAAGCTCTGGCTGAACTTGCGTAACTGCTGAAGGAGCTATGTTCTGTTTAAAGATTACATGCTGAACCACGTTTACAACCCCTAACTGAGTTGTTGTAGCTGCTGAAGAGCCACCTTCTGACTGAATGTTATGTGTTGAACCAAGTTTACAACTTCTGACCATTTCTGCCTGGAGGTTGGTTCAGAAGTTCTGAAGTGCCATTTTTTCTTAAACACTTCTCTTCTTTTTTTTTTCTTTAGAGAAAAATTCTAAGCATATAGAATTTAAATTTTTTCAAGGTAAAAATTTTGACTTTTGAGCTTGCAAATGACCATTATGCTCTTGTAAATGGTTTACCTGGAGAGGAATGATATTTCAGGGCTTGGATTTGTTTAAGAGAAACTCTGAGAATTCAGAATGAATTCCTGAAGGATGAGAGGGCAAATTTTGGGGTACAACAATGATCTATCTAGAAGATCTGGACATTCTCCAAACGGTTCATTTCAAAGATAGAAGCATGAAATTCACAATATCAACATCTGTCAACTCTATACGCAAGGTATTCTTCTAAGGCTGAACACGTGTTCAAATTCTAAAGAGCTGGAACATTAAGTTGATGCATTGAGACTCGTGTCAAATCCATAATTGTTCCATATCTTCATGTTATCCCTCTTTTCAGGAATCATTAATGCACGTGATCATTTTCTTTAAATATTTTTCTTGTTAATTAAGACTTCTATTTTCTTATATATACTTCGCTCACCATCACTATCACACTTCCACTCTCAATTTTTTTTCGCTCTTCAACTTAATCAATCTTTCAAAATCTCTAAAAGAGTCTGTGTGAACAAATGGCTTCCTCCCAACAACTTTCTCAAGGTTCTCAAAGCATTCCTAGTTCTTCTTCCTCAACAGCATAAAGGTACGTAGAACCCTCAAGAACTCTCCTCACATCCATTAATTCGCTGGAAGCTTTGTGTGAGCTCATTGTAGATTTTGTAAGCATGAAGGAAAACAGATATGATTTAATCCCGGATGTTGAGTTCCAAGAATGGACTAAGTACTTTGATCTCCTCCTAGATCCAGTTTTTCCAAGACTTGTTAAAGAATTCTAGATCCATGCCACAACTTCTAATCATCAAGTTACATCTTTCGTTATGGGAAAGAAAATCATCATCTCTGAAGATCTCATTGGGAAACTAATAGGTCACAACAGCGCTGGCATTTGTTGCAGTGATATGGCTGACAAAATTTCTGACCTAACTAAGATCTTAAAGGAAATCTTTACTTCTGGCCAACCATCCAACAAAATCAAAGACCTGAAGGATTACCTCAGAATTTGGTCTAAAATTATTTTGGGTTGCATCAATCACAGGAAGCCCACAAGTTCTCTAGATTACATCAACATTGATCAGCAGTACCTTCTTTACTTCATCACCACCAAAGAAAGAGTTCATCTTCCACATCTTTTGCTCAATCATCTGAAGACCAGCGTAAAAGAAACAAAGAGATAAAGAAAGAACAAATATAGATTGGATCCCTCTGGGAAGACTCATTTCAAATATTCTGGCAGAAAACAAATTGATAGAACATCTGACTGAGGCTCAACAAGCTAGCACTCTAGAAGCTTGTGCTGGTAAACCTCTCAACGCAAAAAATATGAAGAAGATGAAGATTATTGAAAATATTAAGAAGGACCCAAAAATCACCACCAAGGAAGTCATTACAACTAGAAGAGTACCTCTGAAGGATTTTCCTCTCTTCACTCAAGCAGACTCTTCTCTAGATATTGTTCTCATGTATATGGATGCTTGCAAGAGGGACGGTACAAACTCATATGTGAACATCCGTGATCTAAGACAACGGCCTCTGAAATTTTCTCCTAGAAAATCAAGAAAAAGGAAAGCAGTCGTAGAAGAAACTTCTCAGAAGACTCCCAGAGCTGCCAAAAAGAAAGGTAACCCTTCTTTTGTTTATGTCATTGAATCAGTATTGTTATCAACATCTGAAAACCCTTCATCTCCAAATCCCACAGAAGATCCATCTCCTCAAACTTTTGATGATTTTGACCTAGACTTTGACACCTCATTTCCTATAGATAACCTTCTGAACAATCCACCTTCTACCAATCTTGACCAAAATCATCCTGAACTTGCACAAGTTATCTCTGATATTGATCAATTTGATCCGCTGTTTGAAGCTCCCCAACCCGAAAATACAAACTTTGATTCTGATACCACAACAACCATCTCTGGCATCACCCGCCATCTCATGGTCTCTCAACCATAAATAATTCCCTCAACTTCTTCACGGAATATCTCCATTCCAGATCTTCCATCTCCTTATCAGTCCACTCCACCAAACTCACCAAATTCGCCCATAATCCTTTCTGACTCTCCCTTTCCAAATAACTACCTAGAATATCCCCTTAGATCAATCATAGATTTAGAATCTTTGGACAATCTCGTCACAAGCTCTCAGAAAATTGTTGTTCCAAAACCAAAACCAAAAATCTCCAAAGTAGATGTTGGTCAATCCTTTCTGATTTTTGAAACAAAAATACAGGATGGGTTAACTCTCTAATGCTAGCTTGCATAGAGAATCTCAACCCAGCTGCTTCTGATTCTCATTTGAACTAGTTCAGAAAATGGTTCAACTATGAATCTCTGAAACTAAAGGAGCTCAGTTATGAAATCGCTCAACAAAACTTATGTAATCGCCTGAATATTTTCAAGGATCAAGTTCTGCGACACTGGGAAAATAAGCCACTCCTTCTGCTAGACAATACCCCTTGGGAAGCTCGTCAGACATCATAGTGTGATGAAACACTCTCTAGTAATCTTCCTCTGGTCATGTTTCAAGACAAAGGCAAGAAAGTTGAAGAAGCTCCTGCATTAGAATCAGCTGCAGTTTGTTTAGAAAAAGTGGTATCTTCTGCTGAATTAACCTCATCCTCTATTGTGCTACAAACTCTGGATGAGTTGAAGAAAGAAAATGTTGTGTTTAAGGAAAGGCTAAACAAGCAGGATGAAACTTGCAAGGAAATTAAGGGGATGCTTGGGAAACAAGAGGAATCAAGCAATCAAATTAAGAGTTTATTAGAAGCCCTATTCACACGACTTCCACCTCCTCAAACTTAGTTCTGAAATTTTTTCCTTTATTTTGTTGTTTCCTTGATCCTTTTTAATACGAAATGCATTTTATTGTCTAAAGTGTCTTTATTGATTTTTGATTCTTGAAAAAAAAAGAGAGAGAACGTAAGATATTTCGAATATAACAGTATGGAGACTCAGTCTCAAACATTTTGAATATCATAACTTCTATTTTTTTATCTTCTAAAAGCAAAATAGGAAAAACCTCTATTGAGGACAGTTGTGGGAGCATCAAAAATATTCTTCTCAAAACTCTGATCAGAACATCTTCAGGGAAGTATTTTTCTATCAAAACATCTGAGTATCCAACTCAGGGGGAGACTTTAATGCTTTATGTTCTTTAAGTTTCTATAAAAATATCCAAGTTTTTGTCATCATCAAAAAGGGGGAGATTGTTAGAACGTAGCTTGGTTCTACATTCGTGTAAGAGTTTTGATGATAACAAAAACTCAAAGAAGAAATTATTCTCCCTAAATAAGTATTTTGTTTTGTAGAGAAGTTCTAATGTAAGAAGCATAAAAGATTAGATAGATCATTGTTAAAACTCTGTTATGACCATCTTACAAAGAAGCAATCTGTGCAACACGCTTAAATAAAGAAGTTCTGGTGTTACAACTTCTGGGTGCACTAAACGCTGCGAACAAAGAACTCTTTTATTCTGATACATAATGTTATGGAAAGAAGTAAAGGAGTCTCAATAGTAACATTCAAATTCTGATGTGATCTTTAGCAAGCATGTTCTGAAGCGTTACATTTTATTCATGGCTATTCAAAAGTAACGGTTGAAAGAGGACAAGAATCTCTATGTTTGGAAAGTTGATTAACTACTATTTATCAACATTCCAAAAGCACTTCTCATGCATTGCCTATATAAGAAGACTTGAAGAAGAAATCTTTTACGATTTTGGCTGCGCACTGCAAATGAGAAAATATCACTACCTTCAATCCATTGTTTTTCAATTGCGTAATGCATCACATTTGTAATACTTTTTTTTAGAAAACATATTTTGTACATGCTTTCAAATATTGTATTGTGTACTACCTTGAGAAAACAGGGTTGTGGTTTAACCACAAGAAGACTTTAACATTTTTCATTCTATAATCAAGCTTGATTAGTGGATTAAGACCTTGTTTGAGAGAGGCGAAATCACCTTGGCGGGTGGACTGGACTAGTTTGAGTTCAAACGAACCAAGATAACCAACGTGTCTTTTATTTTAAGTTTTAAAAACCCAATTCAAACTATGAGATGTTCTTTCGTGTTATCAATTACCAAGCTAATTAGGACGTTGGTAATATCCAAACCTAGGAGATAGACTCTGGGAACCTTTTAGAACCTTGTTTGGCAGGTGATAAACCATTAGTCCATACCTTTTGGGTAGTACCTTTGACTTCATGCTTGTGACGTCGAACCTATGAACCCCCATGTTTGTGATGTTGTGTGTGATTGTTGCATCATGCATTCATGCATCCATGATAATTATTTAAACAATTGATTTAAGGAATTTAAGGTTAACTTTTCAAATATCTTAAGTACTTTTTTTACCATGGATTTTAGAGGAACTGATGAGTTTAATTCGTGAGGTTGAGAGTTCAACATATTTCTGGAAGAAGTATGGATCCATTGTGCCTCTTATGAAGCTCAAGAAGAAGGAGGGTATTCTTTCTACATTGGTCTAGTTATATGATTCATTGTGCCAATGGTTTACTTTTCCTGATTATCAGTTGATGCCCACACTGGAGGAGTAACCATACTTACTTGGTTTACCTATTACTGACTGTATTCCGTTTACTGGCTTAGAAGGAGAGCCCAAGTCTCATGAGATTGCCATCCTAACTCACTTGGAAAAGTCTAAGATTGAGGCTAACATGACTACCAAAGAAGGAATCAAGGGTTTACCTGGTCAACTTCTATTGGAGAAAGCTCGTTACTTCGTCAAAATGAAGAGTACAATTACTTTTGAGGTTATCTTTGATTTTCTTGCTTATAATTTGTTCTTGTTTCATAACATCGACAAATTTATGGATGTTAATGCCATTAGGGTCTTTCTAATTGGGAACCCAATCCCTATGCTGCTAGAAGATACTTATTATTCCATCCATCTTTGGAATTTCTATCATGGAGGGATTGTCATCTGTTGCACATCGTTGTTATATTAGTGGTTTATTTCCCACTTATCTTGGTCGTTTGCTTTTTGGGATATCTATAAGGAACCGTAGTTGGCTCCGAAGATTATGGCTCTCACTCATTCTAACATTTATTGGTATCATCATGCTTATTATGATGTGGAGATCATTGATATTTATGGTAGTTTCCCCAATGTGCCTCTTCTTGGTACAAAGGGAGTAATTAACTATAATCTTGTTCTTGCGCATCGCCAACTTGGATATCCGATGAGAGATAAGCCAAACAACATTTATCTGAGTGGTTTATTTCTCAAAGAAGAAGAAGATCACAAGGAGGCTAAAGAAGAGATTGCAAAGTCTTAGCGCAATTGTTGTACCCCAAAATTTCCCTCCCATTTTGAAGACAAATTAATTCAAGACACATCTGCATGCTCATAGGAGTCTCAAATGCTCAAGACTACTCAAGGGTTGACCAGACAAACTCTCCTCCTAAGCAATTGACCTACAACTAGGGTTTTGCTTTTCTCAGAGGAAATCGGACTTCTAATGCCTCAAGTGGATTTCATGGTTTCTCATATGTATCGAGGTATCCTCATGCCAAATTTCAAGCCTTACAGTATAAATTTGCTCAGTCAATTGCTCAGATGATTGAAAATTAACTATATTGGACATGAAGTCAACATTGACCAATCTATAGTCAAACTTCAATATTTTTGGTCAACATCAACATTTTGAAGTCACATTCATCATTTGATCAAGGGTTAATCATGATTCATCAAGAAAACTCAAGATTCATCAAAAGTAAAAAGTTACTAAATTAGGGTTTTCTTTAGGAGAAGTCAACTAAACTTTGACCAAGCATAAATTTCACATACTTCATCAGAAATTCCTCAACCATAGTCTATCTTGAATAAAATTCAATTGTCTACAACTTTATCTCTCTAAGCTCAAGGTAAAAAATGCTTCATTTGAGAGATATGGGTCAAAACATTACAGGTCATTTTAAAAGTCAACAAAAAAGATTTTTTTTATCAAAGCAATTTAAATCAAGATTAAGACTTCAAATTAAAAAATGACCAGGATGAAAGTTATAGGATACATCTTGGGGTTTCCAAAAATTCGAAGATCATCTTCATATGACAAAAAATAGGTGAGTTATGATTGGTGCAAGTTGGGCAATTTTGAGAAGATGCATGAAGTCCAAATTGAGCAAATTTCAATTTTTTGGCTAATGGGCCTATCTTTTAAGGTCCAAACGTGTTCCTGGCCTCATAATAGACCTCTGAATCCATTCATTTATTTTTGTGGTTTTTATTTCTTTTTATTTTGATTTTATTCAATTAAAAACAAAATAAATCAAATAAAATACCAAATAAATGATATAAGGCATATGGATCTATTTTTGAATCAAATCATAAGTCTAAAAAGCTGGTGACAACTTGCAAAAAATGTGTAAAGATTGATTGGTACATGATTGGCCTAAAAAAGAAAGATTTCATGCAAAACTTTAATCAAATATTTGATCATGAAATACAACAGATTTGATTCTCTTTTGTTGACCTAAATCTTCCACTATAAATACATGACACCTTCAGACATCAAGGACACGAAAATTTGCCTCAAGAACAAGCCCTAAAAAATCTCAAAATTGTCAAAACTAGGGCAAACTAAAAACCTTGTGTGCAGCCACTTTAAATCCATTCCAAGCACCCTATCATCTTCCTGAAGTTCCCAGGAGTCCATCCCAGCCATCCTTGAATCCTAAAGCATGCCAAAACAACCACACCAAGTTGCACCTGTTGGGTAAATTTCAAGAATCTCAAACTTTTTAATCTATGCATATTTAATTAATTTGATGTATGTATACATTTCCATGATTATGTTTAGTACTATTTTGATCCATTATGTGCAAGCTTTGACGCATGGATCGTGAGATGCCATTGTTAGGACATGTTGGAACTTTTTCATCAACTCTCATGATACAAGCATTTTTAGGATAAAATAATACCACCATTGGATTCAGGAGGTCCAAATTAGGGGGACACGACCCCTCTTGATCCTTGAATTTTGTTATTTTTTCAGGTTGGTTTTTTGGCCTCATCGGAGAAGACGGCTGAAACTAGGGCTCCGACGCTTCTCTGATTCACTCACTTTTATTATATATTTATTTTCTTGTATTTTAATAACAAAAATGCAGCGTGACGCAGTTGGTTGGAGACGGAGGCCTGTAACATGAGAAGTGTGGGTTCGATCCCTATGTCTTGCAATTATTTTTGTTATTTTTCCAAACTAACACGCAGGCTTATAACATATTGATTACTCCCCATTCTCAAACACAAACGAGCACATGGCCTAGTGGCAAGCAAGGCAGTCTTTGAAGCCATGGGTGTGAATTCTACACCCACCCATACAAACTCTTTTTACCCTATTTTTTCTAACCTAATTTTCTTTCTTTTTCTTAATTAATTATTTTTTTAATTAATCAATTATTAACTAGCCTAATATTTTTTTTCTTAATACTAATAAATTAAGATTAGAGTTTTAATTAATAATTAAATTCTTTTCTAATATATTTTAATTAATTAATTAATCTTTTTCTTAATATTAAAATTAATTAGAATTAGGTTTTTAATTACTATTATCATTTAAACTATTTTCTACAAAAAACCACAAAAAAATTTTAACATTCTTTTTCTTATTCATCTTTTTTCTATTCAATTTTATTAGCCAAAGTTTATAGGTCGCACTCTTCGATGTAATAGCGTAAGATTTATTTTTTCACACTTTTTCTAATTATGCATCTGCTCGGAGGATGTAATAGGGTAGGTTTATTTTTCCTGTAATTTCTATACCTATGTATATCTCCCAAAGCCATGTAATAACTTAGGTTTTTCATTCTGCAGTTTAATTTTTCTATACATATTTAATTGCTAGTAACTAGGATTTGTATGGCAAGACTAAAAACAAATGTAGAAAACCCTAATTCTCAAGATAAATAACTGAAATCAATACACTCTTCACACTTGGATCTCTAGGGTATCCTCTCTTGTTGCCTTACGATATTGGTCACGTCCCTTGGAAGTGGCGATACTTTAGCAAAAGACCATCGATCAAATCATCATGTCCCTTTCGAACAAATATCATAGTCCCTCGATGACCTTTCGAAGTTGCCTACAAAATGATCTAGTCCATACGAACGAAATGATGATAGTCCTTTGAATACAATTGCTAAAGTATCCTTACATGTTGCCTTCAATGACCATACCATGACCCTACGTTTGTCCCTTCACATCTGTTGTACCCCAAAATTTGCCCTCCCATATTCTTCAAGAAATTGTCAAGTCAAGGTCACAAAATTCCCCAAGGGTTATGCAGTTCAACTGTCTCCTATACAGTCAAAACTAGGGTTTGTGTTCTGACCAAAGAAAGGAAGTTTTCAAGGACCCAATCAAGTCTCATATGCTTACAAAGATGGTCAAGTATCCCCATGTCAAGTTTCAAGGCATTCAGCTCAAAATTGCACAGTCAAAACCCTAAATTGCACTACAGTCAACTGTAGGGGCAAAATGGTCATTTGACAGTCAAAAGTTCAAATTTTTGGTCAACATGTCATTTTGAAGCCACAAACATCATTTGATCAATGCTTGATCATGATTCTCAAGGTTTGGCTCAGAAATCATCAAAGATGCAAAAGTTGCTATATTTGGACAGCTGAAAAAGTCAACTGAAATTGACCAGGGCATAACTTTCACATGGATTATCAGAAAAATCCAATCCAAAGCTCATTTTGAAGAGAAAGACATTTCCTACAACTCATCTTCATATTCCAAGTCCAAGAAATGCTCTCACAAAAAGTTATCAATTTCAACATTATAGGTCATTTTCAAAAGTCAACAAAAAGGGACTTTAAGTCAAAGGCCATAACTTGAGATTGGTAAGTCAAAATGACATGGGACCAAAGGCATTGGTTAAAGGACTCAAAGACCTTTCCAAAATGTCCAAGAACATGTGAAAAGCTTAAAAATTGAGCAAGTTATGCCTTGTGGAAGTTGGGAAATTTTTGGAAATTTTTGAAAGTCAACTTTACTTCAAATGATCCAAAAATGCTAATGGGCCCATTTTTCTTCTAAGTTTCTTCATGCCAAGCCTATGCACGACCATTAAGCCCAAGGGGAAGTATTTTCTCAATTTTTAGTTATTTATTTGAATTTATATTAATATTAATTCATTTAAATTACTTAAATACATGGAAAATATAAAGCTTGACCTAAAAAATCTTTTTATGCATGATTTGGACTCAATATTTCGTGTACATGCTCATAGGGAAAGATTTGGACTAATTGGATGCAAATTGACACAAAATGCACATGAAAAGATATGGAAAAGATCCTTGAAATCAAATATTCAAAAATCATCAATGCCATGGATTTGCTCTAGTTTTGTTGCCCTAACACATTCACTATATGATCAGGAATGCAAACCTAATGCCTTTGGACATGAAAGCTGCGCAAAAGCTAAAGAACAAACTTGGAATTTTTGGAAAAAAAGTCAAAACTGAAAAGCAGGTTCTAGGTCGATTCAAGCCCTAAGAATTATTCCATTAGCTTCCTTGACACTCTCTGAACGTGTGCCAATCCCTAGCATCGACCAAAACGCAAAGAAAGTGGTATAATAACTCAAAACTGTACAGATGAAAACTTGGAGTGGTGCATCATGATTTAAGCATCTTTCTCACGTTTTATTTGTTGATTCATGATTGTTACTTTGTTCTGATGCTAACCATGCCAATTAATTTCGTTTTTGTACAATATCCATGATTATACCATTGATGCAGATTAGGGTTCTCCAACCTTAAAATTGGGGTTTTTGCAACCAGGCAAAATTAGAGGCTGGGATTAAGACCACTACATTCCACGCATCTGGACGAAGAGAGTGATGTGCTCGCGATTAATTTATGATTCACATAGCGCTAATCGCTATTTTTCCAAAGACCCTCTAACACAACGCGTAAAAACTGTTGCCTATTTGTTTCATATTGCAGGGGACGTGAGGGAGACGAAGGCGTGTCACGCGCTGAGTGGTTGATTCAAAATTCGCGCCAAGCTATCCACTAATCTTGTTTCTTATTTTATATTATTTGTGTATTAATTATATTACAAGCGCGTTTGGTTGGCACAGTTGGTTAGAGAAGGCATTGACTAAGCATGAGACCTGGGTTCGAGTCCCAGGTCTGAGTAGTTTCCATATTCTTTTTCCATTAATAATTACATGCAGGCATAACGTTAAGACTCACCGTACGCCCCAAAATCCAAGCATACACGCGTCCCAGAGGTTCTAATCAAAGGCTGAGAATTGAAACACACCATGGGCATAGGTCAACCTTGCCACACGCTGCCTGGAATAGTCAACAAAGCTCCAGCGTTAATGGGCCAATGTCCTTGGGCCTTACCTCCAATTTTGGGGCTACCCCCCCCTGGTTTGCCTTCACTACTTTTTTTTTTTTACTTATTTTTTATTCTTGCCTTAATTATTATTTTTATTTTAATTATCGTTTAAATAATTAATTATTTTTTATACAAAATATAAAAACATTCAAAAATCAGAAAAGACCCAAAAAAATAATAAATATTAATATTATAATTATTTTCATAAATAAATGCTTGTAATTATTTAAGTTTACTAAATATTTTTCATAATTAACAAATACAAAAAGATAGAACTAGGCTTAATTTTTATTCCTTTAATTTGTTTCTTTTTTTATCATAATATTTATTTATTTATTGTTTATAATTAAATTTTGCATGTAAATTAACTTAGATTTAAATTAGGTTAAAAATTCAATCTTTTTCATAATAAACTTAAAAAACATTAGAACTAGGGTTTAGCATTTTATTTTTAATTTCAATAAATTCTTTTTTCTTTTAAATCTTAAAAAACACAAAATACCAAAAAAACATTTAATTTTTAATTTTAATTCTCATTAACTTAATTATTTTTTGCAAAAGGGTCCAACGCCCATTGTTTAATTATTTAATTTGCGCATTTATTTTTACGTCATTTATTATAATTATGTACATGTCCCAAAGCCTTGTAACGATTTTATTTCTCGCACTTTTATTTATTGCTTTATTTATTTTCCGCTAAATCGGGTCCGGTTTAATTTTGGCGATGTGGACCCGCGCCATTTGTAATAACCTTAGATTTATTTTCCCGCAAACTTATAACTGTTAAAAAGCATGCAAGAATGAATGTCTTAATTAAAATTAAGCGTATATCACAATGACATGACAAAAGACAAATATCAAATGAAAACGACACACAATTCGCACACACCACCCCTAGGGTACGCCTCACAGTTGCCTTTCGAAAGGTGATCGTCGAGTAGAGGACGTCTTAGTAAGTCCTCATGATCCGGGAACCTGGCATGAGGGTAGCTTCTAAGGTGTCTTCCCATTGCTCCGGTGATCACCACGTCCCTAAAACTCGAATTGACCCGAACACCTCCAACGGTGGTGCTACCTACCTCTCAATGGTGGGATGGCACTACTTTTAAGGACATCTACACAGACGAATTCCTTAGGGTAGGTAGGTTCTCAAGGATACTTGCTCTAATCTCAAAATAAATTCAAAAATCTTTTCACACCGACACTTTTCAAAAGCTTTCAAAACAAATTTTTCAAACACTCTGACGTACGAGTCGAACTGAAATTTTTCAAAGAAACTTTTAAAACCCACATTGAAAAGCAAGCAAACATTTTTGAAAACACATTGAGCAAGTATCTAAGAGCCCATGGATAACCATGGATAGAAAGGGTGCTAACACCTTCCCTTTCTATAACCTACCTCCCGAACCGAGAGCAATCTCTATAAGGAATTTTTCTGTGCTTTTGTCCTTTCCATTTGGAGAAAATAAAAGACGGTGGCGACTCTTGCTTCCGCGACATTTCGCGAACCAGCGTTAAACAGTCAGTTCCAGATCCACCGATCACAGAACTGGCGACTCTGCTGGGGATTATCTTATAAAGTGAGGTGTACCTTAGGATTAAGATCACTGTGTTTTCAATTGTCTTCTTTGCTTGCTTTACTATTGTGGGTTGTATCGGAGTTACATAGATCCTAACCCAGATCTGGGGATACCCTGTTTAGGTAGCATAAGCTGTGAGGGACCTGTCCGGCGTATACCGACATGGGTGAAGCAGTGGCTACGTTGGTGTGGCGCCTTGGTCTGTACCGATATCCCTCGTGTTGAAACGGGGAGAATATGGGTCTTCCAAGGAGTCATTAAGCACCAACAACCTTAGAACCTTAATTAACACAACTTGGCCTTTAGAACAGTAGCAGTATGCTACGCCCATTGAGGCTAAACTCTCGGGATGGTTCTGGCCGCAAGAAAAGATTGCGATGCTGGAGTTATGACCGATTGAGGGTAGTCAATGACATTGGGATCCTCTAAGAACCCGGTTACTTTGATAGGACAGGTATGAACCAACAAACTGAAAGAGGGTAGTACCTAGACCTCATGCTGGCCTTAAACCCTAAGGATTTGTCTTGTGTGACTTGTGTGCCTTCGTACTTGACTAATTGCATGCGTGTTATCTAACACATAAGCTACTTGCAGGTTTTGTTTATAGTCCTTAATAGGGACTCATAACAGGGTACTAAATTTCTTGCAGGTCTTGTTTATAGTCCTTAACTAGGACTCATGACAGGGTTTACCAAATTTCTTGCAGGTGTTGTTTATAGTCCTTAACTGGGACTCATAACAGGGTTTACTATATCTCTTGCAGGTCTTGTTTATAGTCCTTAACTAGGACTCATGACAGGGTTTACCAAATTTCTTGCAGGTCTTGTTTATAGTCCTTAATTGGGACTCATAACAGGGTACTAAATTTCTTGCAGGTCTTGTTTATAGTCCTTAACTAGGACTCATGACAGGGTTTACCAAATTTCTTGCAGGTGTTGTTTATAGTCCTTAACTGGGACTCATAACAGGGTTTACTATATCTCTTGCAGGTTTTGTTTATAGTCCTTAATTGGGGCTCATAACAAGGCTACTGAATTTCTTGCAGGGTCTGTTTATAGTCCTTAATTGGGACTCATAACAGGGTTTACCTACTTCACCCCATGCATAGCATAACATCGTACCATTGCATGCACCCTGCATACATCCTAACCCATTTCAAGGGTCTCAAGGGCTTGTGATGCAGGTCATGATGAACAATTATCCCAGCAAGGGGCCAAGAGGATTTATTTTCCTCTGGCCAAGGTTGTCAGAGGCTATGACCCACTGGATATGGTGAGCCTTTGACCCTTGAAGAAGGGCTCTCTACAACAGGAAGTTCCTTCAATCAAGTTGCTAGTTTCCAACTCTAACAATTTTCTCTGTTTACCCGGCGAGATCCTTGAAAACATTACATGCATGTCATACATCTCATTGCATTGCAGGTATCCCTTTGACAGGTTGCTTACCCTTCCTCGCTGTTATTTCAGCCGATCGCCATGAATCCTGAATCATCAGCCGAGCAGACTATCAAGGACCTTCAAGCTCAGAACGACCAGTTCCAAGAGCTGATAATGAATTTGACCCAAGGGCAGCAAGATCTGAAGGCTCTCCTCTTGAAGAAGGACAAGAAGAAGAAGAGGACTGTCTTGTTCAGCCCTAGGCGCAGATCTGGGAATACACCGCAGACTGAAACTGAGAGGACTACCCCATCTGTGAGGGAAAGCAGTCACCATGAGAGAGAGGTTCCCAGTCCAGTGGTCTCCGACAACGAGACAGATTTTGATGAAGAGCAATACCCTCCTGCTGATGACAAATTTAAGCAACTGGAGGACAGACTGAAAGCTATGGAGGTTCAACAGGTACCTGGGCTGGATTTTGGAGATCTGGGTTTGTCAACTGGTGTGATAATCCCCCACAAGTTCAAAGTACCACCCTTCTCTAAGTATGACGGGGCGTCTTGTCCCAAGCTGCATCTAAGGTCCTATGTTCGGAAGATCCAACCATATACGGTGGACAAAAACTTGTGGATCCACTTCTTCCAGGAAAGTCTTTCAGGGACTCACCTCGAATGGTTCTATCAACTGGATGGGACCAAAGTTCGTAACTGGGAGGAGTTGGCAACTGCTTTCTATAAGCAGTATCAATATAATGCCGACCTTGCTCCTACGCGTACCCAACTCTAGGGTATGTCGTTAGGATCAAGTGAAGGTTTTAAAGAATATGCGCAGAAATGGAGGGATCTTGCTGGAAGGGTACAACCACCTTTGACTGATCGGGAACTGGTTGATATGTTCTTAGGGACCCTGTCTGGTCCGTTCTACAACCACCTAATTGGGAATTCGTCTGCTGGATTCACAGATCTTATCTTGACGGGAGAGCGAATAGAAGTCGGCATCCGGTCTGGGAAGATTCAAGAGGCTGCACCTTCTGATAAAAAGCCTCATCATGGAAAGAAAGAATCCAATGCTGTGCACGGTAAAAAGAGCCGTCATGAGGCAGGGGCAATCCAGATCTCCAATCCCGGACCTGCTCAACAAGGACAGGGGCAGCAACGCAAAGAGAAACGGCAGTACACCAAACTCAACATGTCGTTGGATCAAGCACTGCAACAAATGTTGAAGGCAGGGTTGATCACCTTAAGGGCTCCTCTCCGGAATCCGAACACTTCTGCACCCAACTATCATCCCAATGATAGGTGCGCATATCATTCAGATAGCCCGGGGCATACTACGGACAACTGTTGGCCTCTCAAGAACAAGATCCAAGACATGATCGACGCCGGGGAGGTTCAGTTTGAAGTTCCAGAGACTCCAAACATAATCACTGCTCCGTTGCCCAATCATTGAAGCCTTTTGTTTATTTGAATTTCTGAGTTGTACTTTTCTTTGCTTATACAAACAATTAATGTCATAGCAAACTCTTTTATTCTATTAATGCATCGCATATGTCTGTTTTGGAAATTAATACAATTATTTTCATTATGTTCAAATATCTTTTCATATTTTTTCTGATGTCAACTCGGGATCTAAAATTCTAAGCCTCTTGAGGGAGGATGACGAAAATGATACCACGATCTCTACAGTATGCTTTTGAACAAACCCCGCTGATGAGGTACAGGCATTGTTTCAATTCCTAAACACTGGAGTAATAAGGAAGATAATCCCTCGTCAACCCCTCTGAGCCAAAGAAGTAGGAGTTTTTTTATTTTCGAAAATCAAAACCCTTAATCATAACCTGGGGCAGGGTAGTCTCTCAGTTGACCCAAGTGCATAACGAATGGCACCAAAAAGTCTTTACAAAACGAACAAAGACAGTGATGGTTCAGAACAATCAAAAGGACAGGCAGTCGTTATCAAAAATTTTCATAAATGAAAAGCCCAAAAAGTCTAAACCTACAAAGGGGACCTATGAAACTGGGGCATCCCGCTGACTGTAATTCCAAAAAGGAAACAGTTCAGGCAAAAAAAGGGATAACGAAATCAAAAAAAGAGGTCTCATAAACCCTCAACAAAAACAAAGAAGGACTGCCTATTCAAAATAAGTTATCAACATCCGAATCATCACCGGAAAATCAGAGCAAAGACTCAAGCAAGGTCTAACGCATGATCAACTGAGTTTAGGTTTGGAGAACATCACGAGGAGCGGGTGGGTACAAATAATTTGAGCCTTTATCCTTTGTTTCTTAAACCGTGAACCAGGCCACGTTATAACCCTTAAAAGTCCTAGCTGAAGCATGGGTTAGTTCGAAAGCATACTGTTACGAAGGTATCCTGACTCCTTAAGGCTACGGTAAATACAGAGTTGACATCATGTTTTACAAACATTCATTTGTTTTATGAAAAAGAATGCATTTTCAAAATCTTCGAGACAGACATAAGCTTTGCATTTTTAACATAACTTTGTTTGCATATGACTTTTTGTTTAAACAGCATAAAAATTTGCACGATGAAAGTCTAATGAACAGAAGTACCTCCAATCAAGGGGCATGGCATGACTATTGTCCATCATCTGGGGCAGATAAGTCAAGATTCGGAGAATCTCTCAAAAAGCCAAAAAGCCTGGGGCAAATCTCTGCCTAAGTCACTTGGGGCACTCCAGCAACGAATCTTGCACGATCAGACACTTTCTGGTAATACGACAACACAAACAGCCAGGAGCATCTCCCTGCATTCTAAGAACATGGACATAGTCGAAAAAATACTACGCATAATCAAAGACCCGCTAGGTTGACACACCTAGGCAAAAATAAGGGCTTCCCGGCGAACCAAAAGGGTTCGGGCAAAATGAAGGGATGAAACGAAAAATCTGTACACCCGGCAAGTCGAAAACCTGAAAAGGCGGCTTGGGCAAAAATGGGTATCCCGGTGGACTGAAAACCCGAAAGGGCAGTCCAGGCAAAAGTTAGGGATCAAAGCGTACGACTATGTCCTGTCATCTTATCACTTGCCTACCAGAGGAAGGTTTGTCCATCAACAACTATCAGCATCCCACAAGTGCCTCCAATATCAGAAACAGGGGCAATAAAGAATGGTCTAAGCAATCTGATTGTTCTGTCCTCCAAGGTATCAAGGTAGGTTCCATTGAAAGACGTAACCAATACAGTTCAATACCTCCCCAGGAGAGTCCAACCCAATTTCCCCAGGAAAGTTGGAATTCATATCCCCAAGCAGTAAGCGTACCCCCAGTAGATTCTGGAAGCTTATCCCCTAGCAGGGCACGAACGCGTCGTCCGGCTTGATTTAAAGAGTTATTTCCTTAACAGGATATAACTGGGTTATCCTCAGCCAAAAGCCACGGAAAGAGCGTCGTCGACAGAATCTTCTTATCCCCAGCGAAGTCCATTCATACTTCCAATACAGCAAGGTATCCTCAGTGAGTCATCCTCAACAAATCAGCAAAAGCATCTCCCCACAGAGTATTTCTTCCCAGCATGGTCACTAGAATATCTTTTTCTCCCCGCAGAATCCTCCATTCGCCAAGTTTATTCCCCAACGGAGTTATCTTCGTCTATTGGAATTCTTGCAACTATTCTTCAACATCAGCCCAGGATACGACTTCCCGGCACCCGTCAAGGATTTAGTTTCTTAGACAAACATACATTCATAAAACGTCACATACATCATCGTCATGCATATGCATCATGCTACATGAATCTCCTTAATTTTGAAAACATACAGTTCATGCATCATGATTTTGCATACAAATTATGGTTTGCCTTTTCAGGAAAAAGGTCAATACCAAAATGATTACTATCAACTATCGCAATTCATTCTTGATATAGTTTCGGATATGATCCAGATATGGCGACGTTCTGATACTGCTTCCAGATTTCCTTCTAGATATAGTTTCAGATATGATCCAGATATGGCGACGTTCTGATACTGCTTCCAGATTTCCTTCTAGATATAGTTTCAGATATGATACAGATATGGTGACGTTCTGATGCTGCTTCCAGATTTCCTTCTAGATATAGTTTCAGATGTAAACCCAGCGATGGTGACGTTCTGATGCTGCTTCCAGATTTCCTCCCAGATATAGTTTCAGATGTAAACCCAGCGATGGTGACGTTCTGATACTGCTTCCAGAATTCCTTCTAGATATAGTTTCAGATGTAAACCCAGCGATGGTGACGTTCTGATACTGCTTCCAGATTCCCTTCTAGATATAGTTTCAGATGTAAACCCAGTAATGGTGACGTTCTGATGCTACTTCCAGATTTCCTTCCAGATATAGTTTCAGATGTAAACCAGATATGGTGACGTTCTGATACTGCTTCCAGAAATCCTTTTTTAGATGTTCCCCTCTCCGACGATGAGTGTGAGGTGATATTCCCCTATGGTTCCCTCTCCAGCGGTGTGTGAGGTAGTAATCCCTTTTTCAGATGTTTCCCTCTCTGACGATGAGTGTGAGTTGATATTCTCCCTATGGTTCCCTCTCCAACGGTGTGTGAGGTAGTAATCCCTTTTCCATATGTTTCCCTCTCCGACGATGAGTGTGAGGTGATCATTCCTTTCAGATTATAATTGGCTATGGTTCTCTGCCCAATACTGCGAAGATAATAATTCCCGTCAAGATTTTTCTCAACGAGCGTTGTTGAGATTAAAGTCACCCAAGGTTCTCTTATCATTCATGCTAAGGCAGTAACTATTCCCGGTTCATTCATTAGCGTTTGAAGCTCCAGACTCAGCTCCTGTAACCAGTCAGGACATATCTATACCAAGCATCTAAAACCAACTCCTGCAACGTGTCAGGCACTCGTTTTTATTTTGCAGGTATGCAGGTTCTAGCTAAGGAATCTTCCCCGCAATCAACATTCAGATGGCATCTATAAGCCCATCACCCTATCCAGCAATCTCTAAATGGCATCTGTAAGCCCATTCCCCCATCACTGTTATTATGTGAGCGCAAATTTCTGGGCACTCTAGTGTCCAATCATCTTCTACCCTCGGATTACGAAAGGCATATCAGCCAATCTGCATCCTCAGGTCTAAGAAGATTGAACAGGGGCAACTGTTGTACCCCAAAATTTGCCCTCCCATATTCTTCAAGAAATTGTCAAGTCAAGGTCACAAAATTCCCCAAGGGTTATGCAGTTCAACTGTCTCCTATACAGTCAAAACTAGGGTTTGTGTTCTGACCAAAGAAAGGAAGTTTTCAAGGACCCAATCAAGTCTCATATGCTTACAAAGATGGTCAAGTATCCCCAGGTCAAGTTTCAAGGCATTCAGCTCAAAATTGCACAGTCAAAACCCTAAATTGCACTACAGTCAACTGTAGGGGCAAAATGGTCATTTGACAGTCAAAAGTTCAAATTTTTGGTCAACATGTCATTTTGAAGCCACAAACATCATTTGATCAATGCTTGATCATGATTCTCAAGGTTTGGCTCAGAAATCATCAAAGATGCAAAAGTTGCTATATTTGGACAGCTGAAAAAGTCAACTGAAATTGACCAGGGCATAACTTTCACATGGATTATCAGAAAAATCCCATCCAAAGCTCATTTTGAAGAGAAAGACATTTCCTACAACTCATCTTCATATTCCAAGTCCAAGAAATGCTCTCACAAAAAGTTATCAATTTCAACATTATAGGTCATTTTCAAAAGTCAACAAAAAGGGACTTTAAGTCAAAGGCCATAACTTGAGATTGGTAAGTCAAAATGACATGGGACCAAAGGCATTGGTTAAAGGACTCAAAGACCTTTCCAAAATGTCCAAGAACATGTGAAAAGCTTAAAAATTGAGCAAGTTATGCCTTGTGGAAGTTGGGAAATTTTTGGAAATTTTTGAAAGTCAACTTTACTTCAAATGATCCAAAAATGCTAATGGGCCCATTTTTCTTCTAAGTTTCTTCATGCCAAGCCTATGCACGACCATTAAGCCCAAGGGGAAGTATTTTCTCAATTTTTAGTTATTTATTTGAATTTATATTAATATTAATTCATTTAAATTACTTAAATACATGGAAAATATAAAGCTTGACCTAAAAAATCTTTTTATGCATGATTTGGACTCAATATTTCGTGTACATGCTCATAGGGAAAGATTTGGACTAATTGGATGCAAATTGACACAAAATGAACATGAAAAGATATGGAAAAGATCCTTGAAATCAAATATTCAAAAATCATCAATGCCATGGATTTGCTCTAGTTTTGTTGCCCTAACACATTCACTATATGATCAGGAATGCAAACCTAATGCCTTTGGACATGAAAGCTGCGCAAAAGCTAAAGAACAAACTTGGAATTTTTGGAAAAAAAGTCAAAACTGAAAAGCAGGTTCTAGGTCGATTCAAGCCCTAAGAATTATTCCATTAGCTTCCTTGACACTCTCTGAACGTGTGCCAATCCCTAGCATCGACCAAAACGCAAAGAAAGTGGTATAATAACTCAAAACTGTACAGATGAAAACTTGGAGTGGTGCATCATGATTTAAGCATCTTTCTCACGTTTTATTTGTTGATTCATGATTGTTACTTTGTTCTGATGCTAACCATGCCAATTAATTTCGTTTTTGTACAATATCCATGATTATACCATTGATGCAGATTAGGGTTCTCCAACCTTAAAATTGGGGTTTTTGCAACCAGGCAAAATTAGAGGCTGGGATTAAGACCACTACATTCCACGCATCTGGACGAAGAGAGTGATGTGCTCGCGATTAATTTATGATTCACATAGCGCTAATCGCTATTTTTCCAAAGACCCTCTAACACAACGCGTAAAAACTGTTGCCTATTTGTTTCATATTGCAGGGGACGTGAGGGAGACGAAGGCGTGTCACGCGCTGAGTGGTTGATTCAAAATTCGCGCCAAGCTATCCACTAATCTTGTTTCTTATTTTATATTATTTGTGTATTAATTATATTACAAGCGCGTTTGGTTGGCACAGTTGGTTAGAGAAGGCATTGACTAAGCATGAGACCTGGGTTCGAGTCCCAGGTCTGAGTAGTTTCCATATTCTTTTTCCATTAATAATTACATGCAGGCATAACGTTAAGACTCACCGTACGCCCCAAAATCCAAGCATACACGCGTCCCAGAGGTTCTAATCAAAGGCTGAGAATTGAAACACACCATGGGCATAGGTCAACCTTGCCACACGCTGCCTGGAATAGTCAACAAAGCTCCAGCGTTAATGGGCCAATGTCCTTGGGCCTTACCTCCAATTTTGGGGCTACCCCCCCCCCCCCCCCTGGTTTGCCTTCACTACTTTTTTTTTTTTACTTATTTTTTATTCTTGCCTTAATTATTATTTTTATTTTAATTATCGTTTAAATAATTAATTATTTTTTATACAAAATATAAAAACATTCAAAAATCAGAAAAGACCCAAAAAAATAATAAATATTAATATTATAATTATTTTCATAAATAAATGCTTGTAATTATTTAAGTTTACTAAATATTTTTCATAATTAACAAATACAAAAAGATAGAACTAGGCTTAATTTTTATTCCTTTAATTTGTTTCTTTTTTTATCATAATATTTATTTATTTATTGTTTATAATTAAATTTTGCATGTAAATTAACTTAGATTTAAATTAGGTTAAAAATTCAATCTTTTTCATAATAAACTTAAAAAACATTAGAACTAGGGTTTAGCATTTTATTTTTAATTTCAATAAATTCTTTTTTCTTTTAAATCTTAAAAAACACAAAATACCAAAAAAACATTTAATTTTTAATTTTAATTCTCATTAACTTAATTATTTTTTGCAAAAGGGTCCAACGCCCATTGTTTAATTATTTAATTTGCGCATTTATTTTTACGTCATTTATTATAATTATGTACATGTCCCAAAGCCTTGTAACGATTTTATTTCTCGCACTTTTATTTATTGCTTTATTTATTTTCCGCTAAATCGGGTCCGGTTTAATTTTGGCGATGTGGACCCGCGCCATTTGTAATAACCTTAGATTTATTTTCCCGCAAACTTATAACTGTTAAAAAGCATGCAAGAATGAATGTCTTAATTAAAATTAAGCGTAGATCACAATGACATGACAAAAGACAAATATCAAATGAAAACGACACACAATTCGCACACACCACCCCTAGGGTACGCCTCACAGTTGCCTTTCGAAAGGTGATCGTCGAGTAGAGGACGTCTTAGTAAGTCCTCATGATCCGGGAACCTGGCATGAGGGTAGCTTCTAAGGTGTCTTCCCATTGCTCCGGTGATCACCACGTCCCTAAAACTCGAATTGACCCGAACACCTCCAACGGTGGTGCTACCTACCTCTCAATGGTGGGATGGCACTACTTTTAAGGACATCTACACAGACGAATTCCTTAGGGTAGGTAGGTTCTCAAGGATACTTGCTCTAATCTCAAAATAAATTCAAAAATCTTTTCACACCGACACTTTTCAAAAGCTTTCAAAACAAATTTTTCAAACACTCTGACGTACGAGTCGAACTGAAATTTTTCAAAGAAACTTTTAAAACCCACATTGAAAAGCAAGCAAACATTTTTGAAAACACATTGAGCAAGTATCTAAGAGCCCATGGATAACCATGGATAGAAAGGGTGCTAACACCTTCCCTTTCTATAACCTACCTCCCGAACCGAGAGCAATCTCTATAAGGAATTTTTCTGTGCTTTTGTCCTTTCCATTTGGAGAAAATAAAAGACGGTGGCGACTCTTGCTTCCGCGACATTTCGCGAACCAGCGTTAAACAGTCAGTTCCAGATCCACCGATCACAACATCCAATAGATAGGACTACCTACCAACTAATGGTATGGATAGTATCATCTCTAAAGGAGAAGGAACATAACAAGGAAGACCTTTAGTGCGTAAGAACTCTTAATTGCTTGCTCATAACCTTTTCGAAACATTCTTCACACTACACTTTCAAATAAATATTTTCAAAAAATACTTTGTATACATTCTTGAGGACTGATACAAGAATGATTACAAAGTTAACCTTACATTGGCAATTTCAAAATATTTTCAAATCAAACACACATAAAGCAAGTTTAAAGTGAGTCAAATAATTAAGAGTTCGTAGATAACTACGGATGAAAAGGGTGCTAACACCTTCCCTTTTCATAACTTACCCCCCGAACTCAAAATCTATCAAAGGTCTTTCATTTTCTTTTCACCTTTCCTAAATATTGGATAAAAGAAAAGTCTATGGCGACTCTTGCTATCTGCACATTTAGATAAAACCAAAAAAGTCAGTCCTCCCACTGTATTACAGAATTGGCAACTCTACTGGGGATAACTTAAAAAAAGAGGGGTTACCTTAGATTTTAGATCATTTTTATGCTTTAATGGTTTTATTTGTTTGCTTTACTTCAAGGGCTTGTTTGGGTATTGTTGCTTGTGAAAGATCTTACACCCGGATCTATGGATTCCTTAGGTAAGTAGCAATAGATCATAAAGACTCTACGGTGTATACCGATATGGTTAACATGATGTTTACAATTAGTGTGACACTTTGGTTTGTACTGATGTTCCTTGAGTCTATCAAGGATAACATTAGTCTTCCGTGTGGTATCGTTAACACTAACTTACTTTTAGAACATTAATTGACCCATCTTGGCCATTAGAAAGTAGTGAGATAGTCGGATTTGGTGCGGTCCAAGGTTGGTTGGTACTCAAAACTATGCTCATTGAGATTCGACATTTATAATGTTTTGGCGGCAAGCCAGTTTCTGTGCTAAAATAAAACTTGCAAGAAAGATCGGTGATATGAGATTCCTAGAACCCGGTTACAATTTTAGGGCAGGTTAAGCCAACTTAACTTCAATAGGGAAGGGTATTTACCTATGGACTTCATGCAAGCCTTTAAACCTAAGGCTCTTGTTTAACTTGTTTGTGTTTACTATGTTAACATGAACATGACATTATAACATCATATCATCATAACATAACATTTTCACTAACCATTTCAAGGACCTAAGAATTTATCTTTGTTCTTTGTTGCAGATTATGACCTCCGCTCGCAGAAATACTATTTGAATCAAATTTGTAAGGGTACCTTCCAAGCTTAAGAAGTTAGTCTCAAAGGTTCCCAAAAAATCTCAATTCACTAAGAGGCATGGTTATCTACCCAGTTTGGTCACCTCAGGTTTTAAAGAAGACATGATGAGCATTCTGGTCCAGTTCTTCGATCCTAGGGATCACTGTTTTACCTTCCTATATTATCAATTAGTACCCACGATGGAAGAGTTCTATAAGCTACTTGGAGTACCTATTCTTGATCATACACCCTTCACTGGTTTAGAGAAAGTTCTAAAACCTGAAGATATTGCAGCAGCCTTACATCTAAAGCAGTCAGACATTATATCTAATTGGGAAACAAGAAGTGGAATTAAAGGTCTTCTTGCTAAATTTCTGATAGAGAAGGCTCAGTTGTTTCTAGATGCTATGGATTTTCATGCTTTTGAGGATATCTTGGCTCTGTTGATCCATGGTTTGGTATTATTCCCTAATCCATACCAACTCATAGATGTGAACGCCATCAAAATATTTCTTACTCATAATCTTGTGCCTACTTTGCTTGGAGATATTTTGCACTCTCTTCACACTCGTACTATGAGGAAGCGAGGGACTCTCATGTGTTGCATACCTTAACTATCCAGGTGGTTTATTTTGCACCTTCCTCGATCAGTGATGAAGAATTAACAAGGTTTGAGGTGCTCTCGAAGGATGATGTCACTCTCTCATTCAGACATCTATTGGTGTTCCAAATCTTAGGAGGACATCACTATTATTGACCGACGTTGGTAATTCCCTAATGTTCCACTCCTTGGCATAAGGGGAGTACAACCCTTCTCTAGCTCTACGCCAGTTTGGTTATGCTCGAAGAGACGGTCCTCATGATATGCTTATTTAGAGTATTGTATTTGATTACGAGAATGATCCTCAAGGTTACCGTCAAAAGTTTATACGTGTTTGGGGCATGGTGAATAAGATTGATAGCAAGACTTTGGGACACAAAAACTTCATCCTTTTGGAGCACTACCTCATACGGGTGCGATCTCGTGCTTACAATCTTATAATGTCATATCATGCTGTCCTATCAGTAATTATAGAGCATGTTATTGAAGGAGATATTCCTCATACCATTTTTCATCCAGATATTCCTACTGACCTTGAAGAGCTACAAAAATCTTGGATTCAACTAAAAGAAGAAAGGGACACCTTTGAGACTCGGTTTTACGCTAGTGAGAAGAAAGTATTAGAGCTGGCAAAACGAATTTACAAAGAGCTGAACCTTAATGCATATGTCAACACAAAGAGGAAGGGTCCATGGGATACTTGAGTCATTATTTGTTTCCTTGTAACCCTTTTTTGTTTTCATTGTAAGTCTAAAAGGCAATTATGATCTGAACTAACTAATAAGAGTCTTTGTTTCTGTTCCCTTTTGATTAACAAATTTAAATCCTATGAGGTCCTCTAAAACATTGCATATACATCTGCACGCCATACATATCATTGCATAACAGGTTTCCAAGACATGTTTCTCATCTTCTTGCTGTTTATTTCAGCAAAAATGGATCTCGAACAGACAATCAAAGAACTCCAGGCTCAGAATGCTCAGTTCAAGAGATGTTCCTAAACTTAGTCAAGGGACAAGAAGAACTGAAGGCACTCATCAACATGAAGAAGAAGAATAAGACAAAGAAATAAATCGGCATTCTTAACATGGGGAGAAGGTTCAAAGGTCTAGTCAAGCAAGCTCGAGATCTTGATATCCCATTAGACGAAGACAATGAACAGGATGAAGATGGTAAAAGAGTTAAAACTGAAAGAAGCCATCATGATTCTGACAAATTTTTTTATGAAGAGGAAGAGGATTATTTGGATGAATAATATCCCCCTACTGATGAGAAGTATAAGATGTTAGAAGAGCATCTAAAAGATATGGAAATCCATAAGGTACCTAGCTTAAAATTGGAAGAACTAGGTTTAGTCATAGGAGCCATCATTCCTCCCGAGTTCAAAACTCATACCTTTGCTAAGTATGATGGCGTTTCTTGCCCGAAGCTGCATTTGAGATCATATGTTTTGAAAATTCAACCACACACTGCTGACAAGAAATTATGGTTGCATTTCTTTCAAGAGAGTCTGTCTGGAACACAATTGGAATGGTTTTATCAACTTGAAGGTACCAATATCCACACCTGGGAAGATTTGGCTACAACTTTCTATAGACAGTATCAGTATAATTCTGATTTGGCACCAACCTCCATGCAACTATAGAGTATGTCCATGGGTTCTAAGGAAGGCTTTAAAGAGTACGCACATAAATGGATAGATCTGGAAGGAAGAGTTTAACCTCCTTTGGCTGATAGGGAATTGGTTGACATGTTCATGAATACGTTAACAAATCCTTTCTATAATCACCTACATGGAAGTTTTTCATCCAGTTTCACAAAACTGATATTGATTGGGAAACATGTTGAGAATGGAATCAGAAGTGGTAAAATTCATGTGGCTACATCTTCGAATACTGTGAAGAAGTCATACAACGGTAATAAAGAATATAATGCTATATAAGGCCAAAACAGTCATAATAAGGGTGACCGCAACCAATATGCGGGAGAAGCTCTGATCTCTAATCCTACACCAGTACAACAACAATAGAAAAATCAGCATAGGCATGATGCACTCAAGAGACAGTTCATAAGAAACAACATGCCCCTATCTCAAGCATTGCAACACATGTTGAAGGAAGAGTTGATTACATTGAAAGATCCTCCTCAGAACCCCAATACTTCCTCTCCCCATTACAATCCCAATGCAAGGTGTTCCTATCATTCCAATAATCATGCACATGACACTAACAGCTGTTGGGCTCTGAAAAATAAGATTCAAAACATGATTGACTCTAAGGAGATTAAATTTGATCCTCCTGAGACTCCTAATGTGATCACTGCACCTATGCCTAATCATGATAAATGCGTTAATTCTATTGATGATATTTCTTATTTTTCTGCTGTGAGTGACTTTACTACTCCTCTAATGATTGTTAAGAAGAATATTTTGTATGCCGATTTATTTTCGGGTTGCATTGAAAACTGCCACTATTGTGCATCCCAATTTAATGGTTGTGTACTGCTGAAAGAAGGTATTCAAAGTTTAATGGATGACTGTGTAATTCTATTTGATAAGACTCCTTCTGTGGAGAGCTTATGTAGGAGTATGTCTCAAGGCTTGGAGCTTGAAGACGTGTCTGTGATTACAAATTTCAGTACTTCTGTAAGGATCACTTCTAAGGGTCCTGTGAAAATTGTTGCCAAACCTAGGGTTATCCTCTGATCATTACCACACCTGGGCCAATTCCATATTCCTCTGACAAGGCTATCCCTTGGAATTATGGAGCTGATGTCTACTACCATGGTGTCAAGCAAGAACCATCGGCTGTTAAAGATGAAAATACTGAAGTTACTGATCTCGATATTGGAAATATTGCTAGGACTAGTAAAGTTACCAGAAGTGGAAGGGTTTTCTCTCCAAAGATCTATCCAAAGTTGTTGCTACACCGATTCATATCACTGCTATTGAATCAACTACTTCGACTCGAGGAAAATAACAGATGAGTGAGCCTACCCAGACTGAGGCACCGAAAGAGGTTACTACTGAAAATACCTCGAAGCAAGAAATAAAGGAGGTGCTAAAAATTATTCAAAAGAGTGACTATAAGATTATTGAACAGTATGGGAAAACCCCCTCCAAAATATCTATGCTGTCTCTGTTGTTGTGCTCTGAAACACATGCTCGGGCTTTGGTAAAGTTTCTAAAATACGCTCATGTACCACATGAAATCTCTGTTGATCAGTTCAAAAATTGTATTACTAACCTGACAACTAATAATGGGCTAGGCTTTTCTAATGCTGATTTAACTCCCGCAGAAAGGAACCATAATAAGGCCCTTCATGTCTCTATTGAGTGTAGGGGCACTACCTTATCTCATGTGTTGGTGGACACAGGTTCCTCGTTGAACGTATTTCTAAAATATGCTTTAGACAAACTTGACTGTGAGGGGATTGTTATAAAACCCAGTGATGTTTTCATAAGAGATTTTGATGGTTCAAAGAGAATGGTGCATGGAGCGGTTGATCTTCCAATCAAAGTGGGTTCCCAGGTCTTCGAATCTACTATCTATGTGATAGACATTCATCCAACCTATTACTGTTTTCTTGGACGTCGTTGGATTTATGAGGCAGGTGTTGTTACTTCTACTCTACACCAAAAGTTAAAGTATCCTGTGAAAGGAAAAATCATTACAGTTTGTGGCAAAGAAGAATACATGGTGAGCCATTTGAACTCCTTCAAGTATGTTGGGATGGATGGAGAATTCCTTGAGACTCCTTGCCAGACCTTTCAAGTTGTTCCTTAGACAACCCTTGTTGCTATATCACCTCGTACAATTCCTAAGGCTACTAGGATTCCACCAAAGATGGCTCCTCTGAAAGATTCTAAGGCTGTGATAGAAGAAGGTGGTGGTACTATTTGGGGTCAGCTTTCCAATATTCCTTAAAAGTCTGAAAAATTTGGTTTGGATTTCACCTCAGAGGTTCAGAGGGTTGTCCATCGTGCTCGTGTTAATTGTGGGAGACCCCCATTCCACATCAACAACAATGGAGTTCACAAAAACCAAGTCAACATTGTGGAAGACGCTAATAGCGACTGTGACATAAACAATTGTATTTTCCATACTAGCCGAAGTGGGCTCAATAATTGGAAGGCTAAAGGCTTTATACCAATCTCCTTTAGTCAGGAGTAAATGCTATTTTTTGTTTTCTTGCTTTCAAGTTTTTGTTTATGTAATTTGAACAATAACTTTAAACCTTGTGCCTTACCCGGGGCACAACGGCCCATTTGTTAGGGTTATCATTTTTCATCAGCATATTTTTATTTAATAAATCATTGGACATTTGCATTCAAATTTTGCGCTCTTTGTTTTTCTTTTACTTATTTGCTTTAAAAATAGTTATGTGTTCTTACACACACCCACATAATAAATTGCAGATCCACATCTGCCCTGGGTCCCATTGATAATAATTCTACTATTGTCAATTATGACTTCAAAAATTCGATCTACCGAGCCGAGGACGAAGGTAATGAAGATTATGAAGTACCTAGAGAGCTTGCTAGACTGTTAGAGCAGGAAGAAAGAGACATACAACTGCATGAAGAGACACTCGAGGGTGTGAACTTGAGTACTGAAGAGGACAAGAAAGAAATCAAGATAGGTGCCAACCTAGAAGACAAAGTCAAAAAGAGATTAATCCACATGTTATGTGACTATGTTGAGATCTTTTCTTGGTCTTATGAAGACATGCTAGCGCTTGATACTGATATTATGGCTCACCTTCTACCGATGAAGGAAGTTTGCCATCCTATAAAGCATAAGGTTCACCGTATACGTCTCGAAATGTCTGAAAAGATTAAAGCTGAAGTCATGAAGCAGTTCAATATAAGTTTGTTAGATGTTACGTCCAATCCTCAGTGGGTCGCAAATGTGGTGCCGGTACCTAAGAAGGAAGGTAAGGTGTTTATGTGTATAGACTACAGGTATTTGAATAGGGAAAGCCCCAAAGATGAGTTTCCGCTTCCGCATATTGATGTTCTAGTTGACAACACCGCTCAGCATAAAGTATTTTTCCTTCATGGATGGTTTCTATGTTATAATAAAATCAAGATGGCCCCTGAAGACATAGAGAAGACTTCCTTTGTCACATAGTGGGGCACTTTCTATTACAAAGTTATGCCTTTTGGTTTGAAGAGCACTGGTGCAACATATAAACGTGTTATGGTAGCTTTGTTCCATGACATAATCCATCATGAGATAAAGGTTTACATTGATGACATGATAACCAAGTCTCATACTGAAGAAGAACATCTTGGCCTCCTGCACAAGATATTTTAGAGATTGAAGAAGTATAAGTTGAAGTTGAATTCAAACAAGTGCATCTTTGGGATAAGATCCAGTAAACTCCTAGGTTTCGTCATCACTGGTAAAGGTATTGAAGTTGATCCAGCCAAGGTTAAATACATTCAAGAAATTATATCTCCCCATACTGAGAAGGAAGTCAGAGGTTTCTTGGGACGATTGCACTACATTGCCAGATTCATTTCCCATTTGTCTGCTACTTGTGAGTCAACCTTCAAGTTACTGAAGAAAGATCAAGTAGAAAAGTGGAATGACGATTTTCAGATATCCTTCGACAAAATTAAGGAGTACCTCCAAGAACATCCAATTCTGATGCCACCGTGTGATACAGTGGCATAACCGACTATTAATACTGGTTTGCGTTTTTTGTTCGCAAATGTCGCGATAAGCAAGAGTCGCCACCGACTTTTATTTTATCCAATCATGAAAAGGAAAAAGAATAGAAAAAACCTTTTTCGAGATGTTTATGAGTACGGGGGGTAGATTATAGAAAAGGAAGGTGTTATCACCCTTTCTATTCGTGGTTTTCCACGGGCTCTTAGGTACTTCCTCATTTTGAAAACTGCTTATGTGTGCTTGTTTTGAAAAGTTTTGTATTACTTTGTTTTAACCCTTGTTTCTATCCTCAAGAGTGTTACGAAGTTGTTTTTGAAAACTTTGTTTGAAAAGTGTTTGTGCGAAAAAGTTTATTTGTTTGAGCAAGTACCTAGGAGCTAATCTACCTACTCGAAAAAGTCTGTTCATTTTCCTTTTAGACAATGCTATCCTATTATTGAGAAATAGGTAGCATCGTCGTTGGATTTTTAAAGGAACGTTCGAAGGGACGAAATGGTCTCTGAAGGCAACAAGTAAGGATACTTTAGCATTTCGAAGGGACTATCGTCATAAGATCAATCCCCGTAGGCAACTCGAGGGACAAGTAGGGACTATGATCTTTATGACGACTTTGAATAGCGAGTCATTTCTAAGGTATCCCTACGTTAGAGGGACACGACTGTTATTTCTGAGGAAACCAAGTGAGGCAAACCCTAGGAGTGAGCATGTGCATGTGTTTAATTTCAGTTATTTAATCTTTGCACAATTAAGGTAATCTACTGTTTTGATTTTATTTGTCTTTTGCATGCAAGCCTATTATCCATACATCTAGACAGTTCATAGTTGCGGAAATTAAAAGCGGAAAAGTAAATCTACGCTATTACAAGGCTTCGGGGAGGGGGTTACATGACCAACATCCGGGGATTAAACAGTAAATAATATGCAGTAAACTCTAATTAAAAACTATTACAAACCTGAAGCAAATACAATAATTGGAAAATTAAATATTACGCGCGAGAATTAAGTACGGGAATCAAAGTTTAAATTCTAAAAATCTAATCAATTAAAGAGAAAATATTTTTTGGTATTTTATAATTGAGAAAAATATTTGAAATCTTAACCTAAATCTAATTAATTAAAGAAAAATATTTTTTGGTATTTTATTGAGAAAATTAATTATTTGTGAATTAAACCTAATTTGTCTAATTAACTTTAATTATGAAAACAATCAAGTCAATATCATTAAATTAATTATTTTCCAAAAAAAACTAATTTTAATTAAAAAAACCTAATTCTACATTTTTGTGGTTTTCTTGATTTTATGATTAAATAAAAAAATGATTTTTTTTGTTGTTTTGTAAAAAAAGAAATGAATCAAATAAAACAAAAGAAAATAAAGAAAAAAAAGTAATTGGGCCTGTGGTGAAAGCAGATTGGGGGTGTGAAACTGAATTTTATTGAGCCCAAATCCTTTGACCCAATCAGGCGTTTGGATCCAGTGCTGGCCACGTTTAAGGGTTCACCATGGTCTGCATGTGTTGAGTGTTAGATCTGGATATGATGAGATCTTGTGGTATAGTGATGGAAGTGCATGAGGAGCGCGTAGGGACCTGGAACATTGGATCTGAAGACACAAATTAGTGAAAATTAACTTTGCAAAAGGGCTGGATCGAACCCACCCCCTTTTGGACTAAAGCCTTATCATGCCCTGCCTTGCCAACTGAACCAAGCGTGTTAATTGTTAACAAAATAATACAAAATAAATATAAGGAAAATAAATATCTATGGCCACATGTCAAAAACGCGCGCTGTGGGTCCCCAATGGTTTGAATGGACGAATCAGTGAGCACCACGCCATCACCTTGTTCAGGGATCCGTTGTTTTAGATGGGGAACTTTTACCTACAGCAGTTTTCCGTCACTATAGGTTGTAGTGATGGATTTTGTTCGTAACTAAAAACCTGTAAAATTCAAAAATGCAGTACAAGCAGAATAAATTCAAACCAAAGGCATGGATCAATTGCAAATCATCTCTTGAGCATGATAGTACCCCTAATTTTGTCAAATTTTGCATTTATATAGAATTCCCAATTTGGGACCTCAAAGCCCTAACAATGGCATCGTGTCATTCCTGCACTTAAACTTCAATCAAACCAATAAAAAACATTGCAAATATGATAGCAAGCATGGATATATGATCAAAACATGTTTATGATGGATAAATCGTTGAAAATGAATCTTGAAAAAAGATGCAAACAGTGGCACTGTGAGGCGTGATTTCTGAAGGTTTTAAAGATGGAGGACAATTGGAATAGCTTCAAGAAATGTCCAGGAATGGATTGCTGGCCTTGGAATTACTGGAAATGGCCTATGGAATCAAAATCGACCTGCACTTTTTTGACAAAAAAATTGAGTTTTGTTCTCTTGTTTTCACGACCAAAACCTCATCCTTATGCTTTGTAAATGTTGTGTATATATCATAGAATGATTTAGGTCAACAAAAACTGATCATATCTTTGCAAATTATGGAGAATTGATTTCATTCTTTGTCTTGTATGATTTGTTTCCAAAATAGACCAAATTAAGATCTTTTTCAATCAATTGGCTCTTGCACGAATTTTTTGATTTGCTAGTTGTTCATGGACTCATAATATGCTCATAAAATCAAATCTTTGATTTTATTTGATTATTCAACTATTTAAATTGATTTATTTTGATTTAAATGGATAAAAAATAAAAATAAAAAATAAAAATAATAAAATAATAGGTGGATAAGATCAGGGGTCGTGGGCCATCTTAGGAACAAGTTTCAAACAAGAAAACATGGGCCCATTTGGAAAAAAAAGTCATTTTGATCAATGTTGACTTCATGCACATTTCCAAAAATTGGTCAACTTTGACAATACACATCTCTCTCATTTTTAACCCTAAGAAGGTGTTCTTGGACTTTTTAGAAATCTTAGGATGTCCCCTAAACAACCCTTTTTGTTTCCTCTCAATTGGGTCTTCCATGTTCATGTAAGAAACTTTGACCCAAAAGGTATTTTTGTTGACTTTTCAAAAGGACCTATAATGTAGAAACTCATATCTTTCCATGAGTGCATTTCTTGAACTTGAGGACTGACGATGAGTTGTAGGAAATTGGATTCTCTTCAAAATGAGCCTTGGATGAGAAATTTCTGATAAAGTATGAGAAAGTTATGCTTGGTCAAAGTTTGTTGACTTTTCTGGTGAAACCCTAATTTAGCAACTTTTGGGTTTTGATGAATTTGGGGGCATTCCTTGAGGAATCATGATCAACCCTTGATCAAATGATGGATATCACTTCAAAATGTTTATGTTGACCAAAAATCTTGAAGTTTGACTGTATGTGGGCCATAGTTGACTTTTGACGTAGTATAGATAATTTTCAACCATATGGGCAATTGGCTGAGCAAACTTCTTGTGCAAGGCATGAAACTTTACATGGATGATCTTGAGAACATATTAGGACCATGGAAAGCATTTGGGACCCTTGTACTTCCCACATCCTGATGAAAATGGAAACCCTAGTTTGAGGTACATTGCCTAAGGAGAGAGTTTGTCTGGTCAACTCTTGGGCATCCTTGAGCAAGTTGAAGACCTCAATGGGCACGTGTTGAATAAAATGAGAGGGCAAATTTTTGGGTACAACATCTGCCCCTGTTAAATCTTCTTAAACCCGAGGATGTAGATTGGTTGTCTTCCTTTCGTAATCTGAAGGTGGAAGATGATTGAACACTAGAGTGCCCAGAAATTTGCACTCGTCTGAGATGGTGCTTGGTTGTGTAGGTAGTATCGGGAATAGGATTACAGATGCCATTTGGAGGAGATGATGGAAGGTCACTAGAGATGGGCTTAAATATTCCATCTGGAAGATATGACGGAGAATCATCGGAGATGGGCTTAAAGATGCCATCTAGAGGATGTTGATTTCCCGAGATATTCCTTTGATGGGGATTCCTGTTCCTGTCGTTGAGGAGGAATCTTCTGAGGAATGTTGGTCTCTGTCTTGCGAGAAATGGAATTTTAGGAACTTTAGTTGTCTGTTACTCTACTGGGGAATCATCTCTTAGTCGAGGAGATGAAAATGAACTGCTATCTGGTCGAATTCCAGGCCTTACAGTAATTTGCTGAGGATAATAAGACTGACTGCTATTTGGTCATGCTCTAGGTTTTACAGTGACTTAATGGGGAGATGAGATTAAACTTGCTATCTGTTCGCGCTCTAGGATTTGCAATCTCAAAAACTATTATCTTGTCATGCTCCAGGCTTCAAAAGGAATTAAGTGGTTATCCAGTCGCATCCGGGTTTCAACTTGAATTTAAGGCATACTAACATCTGGTCGTTTCTAGGCTTCAATAGTAATTGGCTGAGTAAACTGCTATCTGGTCGAATTCCAAGCTTCACAGTACCTCATACTGTTATCTGGTCGTGCTCCAGGTTTCAGTGTCTCTTGTCGTTATCTGGTCGTGCTCCAGACTTCACAGCATCTCATACCGTTATTTGGTCGTGCTCCAGGCTTCACGGTGTCTTATACCATTATCTGGTCGGGTCCCAGGCTTTAGTAATTTGTAGAAATTAAGATATTATCCGGTCGATTTCCGAGCTTCATAGCTTGAATTTGAGATATACCACTATCTGGTCGACTCCAGGCTTCGTAGTATTTTCTAGAAATTAAGATATTATCCAGTTGATTTTCAGGCTTCATAGCTTGAATTTGAGATATACCACTATTTGGTCCACTTCAGGCTTCATAGTATTTTGTAGAAATTAAGATATTATCCGGTCGATTTCCGAGCTTCATAGCTTGAATTTGAGATATACCACTATCCAGTTGACTCCAGGCTTTGTAGTATTTTGTAGAAATTAAGATATTATCCGGTCGATTTCCGGGCTTCATAGCTTGAATTTGAGATATACCACTATCTGGTAGACTCCAAACTTCATAGTATTTTGTACTTCATGCTTGGTTTATCTTGGATTAGGGTTTTCTAAGCATTGATTTTATCTTTCCATACAAACCCTTAATTACTAGCATTTATATGAAAGTGATAAATTGCGGAAAGTAAATATCCTACGCTATTACATCATTTGGGGATGGGGTGTAAAAATTTACAAATGGGGATTGCAAAAAATTAAACCTAATTATCTATTACAACCATATTGAACTTTAATACTATACAAGAATTGAAATGTATATAATGCATAAAAAATGGAATTTTCTTTGGATTTTGTTTAAGAAAATATTCTAACCTAATTTTCTAAAAGAAGATAAATAGTTAGAAGTAAGAAAATTAAACTAAGTTAATTTTAATTTAAACAAAGAAAATGAACTAAATCTAAGTTTAATATTAAGTTAAAGAAAAGAAGTTAAATAAGAAAATGTTTTTGGTCTTTTTATTTTAAGAAGTTAAATAAAAATAAACTAAATAAACTAAATATTTAATATAATATATTTTTGGTGTTTTTGATTATTATTAATAATAATAATAATAATAATAATAATAATAATAATAATACTAAAAATAATAAAGGAAAGAAAATAAAATAAAAATATAAAATTAAAGTCAGAGGGTTTAGAAAGTGGAAAGGATTTTTGTAAGTAAAACAGATTTCTGTTTGGTTTAGGCCCAAATGTATTTTTGTGATCAGAATTAGAAAGAAAAAAAAAGGTTATGTTGGATTGTGGGTTGCGTGATAAAAAATGGATGGGGGCGTTGCTGGAAGCAAAAAGGAGAAAGCCTAGAAGTTCTGGCCCATGCGTGTTGTTAACAGGTAAATGGGGGTGATGCTAGAAGCAAAAATGAGATAGCCTAGAAGTTCTAGCCCAGGCGTGCAGTTAACAGGTAAATGGGGGGGGGGGGGGGGGGTGATACTGGAAGCAAAAATGAGACAGCCTAAAAGTTTTGGCCCAGGCATGTTGCTAACAGGTAAATGAAAGGGTGATGTTGGAAGTAAAAATGAGACAGCCTAGAAGTTCTGGCCCAAGCGTGCTATTAATAGGTAAATGGGGGGTGATGCTGGAAGCAATAATGAGAAAGCCTAAAAGTTATGGCCCAGGCGCACTGCTAACAAGTAAATGGGGAGAGGGGGTGATGCTGGAAGCAAAAATGAGACAGCCTAGAAATTCGGGCCCAGGCGCGCTGCTAACAAGTACATGGGGTAAAATGTTAAAAAATAAAAACAAAAGGTGCTCCTGGTGCTAGAACCCAGGACCCTTGACACTAATTCCTTACGCGCGCGCTCTCTACCACTAGGGTGGCTATACATCTGATATTATAAACAAAACCATAAATATATATTACAAAATCAGTTCTGATGATGAACGTCATCTTCTTCCTCGTGTCAGCCAGAGCATCTACAACACATTCATTTCTCAACCAAAATGGAAAATGTAAACATGAAAGTTATGGCAAATTTCATCATGGTTCCAGAAATGTAAAGCATTAAAGCTATAAATCAGAAACAAACATGAATTTTGCTAGCCCTAATCTGAACCCTAATTTTTCCAGGAAGTTCTAATAAAAAATTCTCTCTACTCAGGCCATATAAATGAAATATATGGATATGTACAGTTTCAGGGTAATGGTATCTACATTTTATCTATGAAAATGCAAGCCTAACAATTCCTAAATAATGAGATAAAAATTAGAAAAACTTACCTTGCAGCTGGAGATCGTGTTTTTAGTTAGAGCCTGACTTAAGTTGCTGTGATGATCTGATTAGCTTTCTCAAGTTCCCAGGAAGCTAATGCAACCCTTAGCTTGAGCTATGGATGGCTGAAATGCTCTGGAGATGTCAAGATGTAATGCTCTATTTTTGTAAATGGAGGTTGGTGAAGATGATGTTACAGTTTGAAAGTAGAGGTTGGGATAGCTTCTATATGTGTATCAGAAACTTTGTGGATGGTTTGGCCAAGAAACGCACGAGGGATTTTGGAGATTGGATTCAAAAATCAGAAATGACAAGTTTTTGTGCTTGTGTTGCAATTTCTGGTTCTAGGGAGTTTTAGTGAGCTTCAGGGCTTGTCCAATCCTTTCTAGCTTGCAAATGAAGGTTGAATTTATAGGAAAAGGGTTTGGAAGCTTGGTGAAGTCAGAAGTACAAAATCACATGTTATGGATTTTGACTTGTTTTTGAAGTAAGCTTAGACAAACATGGTTTCAAGGCAAGGTAGGGTGGCTAGCAACTTTAAACATGCCTACTATGTGTTTGTAGGGAATTCATGTGCAGAAATAACAAACACAAAGTTCAAGGAGAGTGGACTTTGTAATTAAAGTCACTTTTCCAGAATAGAAGTGTGAACTTTCTTCCTTAAATGGCAAGGTGTATTGGACAAATCTTAAATCAAGTGGTTCATAGCTCAAAAGCTTGTGTAATCTTATGATTAAGTATATATAGACACGTTAGAGGGCCTGAAAAGTGGGATTATGTAGCATTGCTTGGAATTGGATCAGATGTTCATCATGAAAATGACTCATAATTTAAGAATGAATGTCCAACTTATGATCTTTGATTCTCCATTGTCCAACATGATCTGAAAAATTTCTTGGACTTTTTAGAAGTCTTATAAAATTCTCTACAATCCCTCCTTAAATCAAATTTTCAAACTTCCATTGTAACTGTGTGAAACTTGGCCCAGAAGTTCTGTCAAAATCCTGACTTAAAATGCTCAGAATTTTACTAAGTGTTTTAGTTTCATGGACATGTCTTCATGGATTTATAAATTGAATCCAATCATTTCTAGAAGAAGTTATACCCTAAAATGTTTCATATCTCATTGAGATCTACAACTTCCATGTTGGAAGTTTTCCTTGAATAATCTTGCATCATGGTGAAAATTTGACACAAAGTTATGAAATTATCATATTTTTCTTAACACTTAGAAAAATTTCTAAGTGTTTAGAACTTTGACTTTTTTTTTTCAAAGTAATCTTTACTTTTGATTTCGTGATGAAAAATCTTCATACTTTGACATGTCTTTATGAAATATGATTTTTGAAACTTCATTTTGATCCAAAAGTCAAAGTTTGACTTTTCAGTGTACAGTTGACTTTTTCATCAGTTGACCAATTTTCAACTATTAATAAATTGATATTGAGAAATGTTTTGAACCATGCCCTTAGGTCAAAATGGTGCATTTGTATTCTTGATATCATGTCTCAAACCATCAAGTCGTGTATTTGGGTTGAAAGTCAAAAATCAAGCCTTCTCAATCAAAACCCTAATTTTGACCATTTTGCCCTTTTTGTGATTTGATCAAATTTCTTGAGGAATTATGATTCAAACATGACCAATTGATATATATGAGTTAAAAATGTTTATATGAATAAAAAATTATGAAGTTTAACTGTGAACTGACCACAGTTGACTTTTTGCCCAATATAGTTGATTTTAGGTCCACTGATCAATTGACTGAGTAAACTTGAACTTCAAGACTTGAAATTTGACATGAGAATTATTGAAGGTCCAAAATGATTCATGAAAGTAATATGATACATTAAAAGTCCATTTATCCTTGTCCAAACCCAAACCCTAATTTGAGTCATCAGTGTTGAGGAAGTGTCTTGAGCTGATTAGTCCTTATGCAATTTTGAGCAATTGAGAATCTTATGAGAAATTTCTTGAGAAATGAGAGGGAAAATTTTGGGCCACAATAGTATGTTTTGTCTCTATCTCTTGCAAAAAATTTCAACATACTCTATTGATCAAGGAGAAGCATTGATCAAGGGGGAGTTATCATTAATAGGGGGAACATATTGCATTTTCAAGCGATCCAAAGCGTTTCACATAACAAGTGTTTGTCATCATCAAAAAGTGGAAGAATGTAGAGTCATGCTTCAGCAAGTTTATGTTTTGATGATCATAAACATCATGATCAAGGAAAAAGACATTATCAAAAATAAGAAGAAAAGTATCTACTCGAAATAGACTTTTGGCTTGCATGCTAAGATACTCCTAAAGAAGACTTTTGTATTTGATATTCATTATGGTACAAGACTCCAATTCAATATAATATGTTACTATAGTGCTCAAAATATGTCTAATATTATTCATACATGTTTCATGCATGCCATAAATCTTCAAACATGTTTTAGAAATCACAACTTGATGTTTCACATCTTTTCTCAAAAGTAATTTTTTAGAAAAATCTTAGGGAACCTGGTTTCCCAGATATGGTAACCAGTTACCCTACGTCAGTTTCCAAAAGCAATAGCTTATGTCTTGGGGAACCTGGTCACCCACTTATGGGAACCGGTTACCCAACATAAATTTTGAAATTCTGTAACATTGAGAAAGATGGTATCCGGCTACCCACTTATGGGAACCGGTTACCACCGAAGCAATGTGAAATTTTCATAGTTTTAAAATGCAAAAAAGTTGTGTTGTTTAGTTCATGAAGCATGGAATCTTTCTATGGAATCATACTATTTTTAAAAGGTGCAATACATGTATATAATTCAAATATTTCTGAATTAGAAACACACACAAAATAACAACAATCACAACATAAAATTCAACATTTTGGTTCTCATTTTCAAACAAGTGCATTGATTAATATTTTGATCTTGCATGAAAATCTTACTCTTATATTTTCAAATACATCATTAAAAAGTTCCATCATATGCATTGAGAACTTGTGTAATATATTCATTGAATTGTTGTCTTGAAAGAGAAGAGATCAATACTTTGCATTGACATTGATTATCAACTTTCATATCTACTTCAAGAATTTGTTTCTTTCCAAAGTGATTATAGTGTAACCTTGGTGTCCAGGATTGTTGGAATCAAGAGAGTATTAAGGAATTATTTTTTCTATTTTTACTTTTTATTGGTTACCTTGTTTTCAGGATTATTGGGAACAAGTGTGTGCATTGAAGAGGATTGTTCTTCTTGCACTTAATGTTTAGATCTTATAGGTTTTAAGAGCCTTTGATCTCCATGTAGATTAGATGGTAAGGCATCACCTTTAGTGTGATTAGGATTGTAAAACCATTCTAAACTATAGTGAAATGTCTTTCGTGTTGGCAAGAGGACGGGAGTACTCTCAACTTGTGAGGGGAATCAGTATACATCTGGTGTCCATTTACTTTCCGCATTTTATCGCTTTCATCACTTAACCAAAAATAAGAAAAGAAAGATCAAAGATTCATAAAACCGGAAATAATTTTAAAAGTCTTAATTCACCCCCCCCCCCCCCCCCCCCCCTTCCCTCTTAGGAAAACCTTATATTCACATTTTAAAGATGTTGGTCCCAATGTGAAAGATAATCCACTACCAAAGCATGGAAGTGGAAGTGCTGTAAATATGGTTGATGGTTGTCATGGGGACATCCAAATTTTTTATATCAATTTGGTCATAGGTGATTTAGTGAAGATGCATGTTGATCTTGTGAATTCAGCTATTACACACATGACCATACCGCTTGTAGTGTTTACTTTTCAGATATCCATGGATGTGATAAAGTGAGAGTTGATCTTCAAGAGATGTTGGATGAAGGTATTATCCACATAATCAGACCAATATGAAGAAGATGTTAATATAGTTTATGGATGTCCCAGTGAATTCCAGATTTTGGATGTGAATTACATGAACGATGATCTGGTACAGCTGCACGCTATATTTTGACACATGGATGACTAAGAGGTACATCATTATGGGTCCTGTTAAATCTGTTGTAGGGCTTCCCGTAGTTGTTCTATTGTAATAAGGGGTGTTCAATTGCTATTATATAATGGTACTATCAGAATCACAGGCGACAAATATGATTATAATAGAGTTAATATGATTGGAGAATACGTTGTTAAGGCCATGTCTGATGATGAGTACATTTCTCCATATGAGTTCTTCTCTTCTGACGAAGGAATGTTTTCTAATAATTATTCTGCGATTCTTGAGTATGCTGAAGAAGCAGGGGTGAATGTTATTGTGCCATATTTTGGTGTTTCTGCTCCCGTAGAGATTGCGTACCACAGCAAGCCTGATGTTGCTTCTGTAATTATCTATGTGCCTGGTCTTATCCCATATGAATCAGATAAATTTGAACTTTCAAGTACAATGTAACTATCCTGGAAGATGGTGTGGAAATTCATATCCAACATGTGTCCCATGTTGAGAATATTGTTGAAGCTAGTCGGGTAACTTGTAGTGGTCGTGTCTTCACCCATACCTTTCGAGGAGATGTTAATTCTAGTAAGTAGGTTGTTGAGAATGTTAAACCTAAAAAATTGGTAGGAGAATCTAGTGGTGCTGCCTTGGAAAAAGATATTGATGATATGCTAAAAATTATCAAGATGAGTGATTACAAGATTGTGGATCAATTGTTGCAAACCCCATCTAAGATTTCCATTCTAGCCATGTTGATAAACTCCTCTGCTAATCAAGAATCTCTGATGATGGTTTCGAATCAGGCTTTTGTTAAAAGTGACATGTCTCTGGATCAGTTCAGTTGTGTTATGGGGAATATTATGTCTTGTAACAACCTGAGCTTTAGTTAAGAAGCATTTTCTGATGAAGGGGGAAACCATAACCTGGCTCTGCATATATATATAAGAATGAATCTTTGTCCAATGTGCTGATAGACAATGGATCTGCTATAAATGTCATTCCAAGAAGAACTATCATGAAGATTAAGTACCATGGATGTATTATGTGCCCCAGTGGAATTATAGTAAAAGCTTTTGATGGTTCGAGAAAATCTGTCATTGGAGAGGTGGATTTGCCTATTCACATAAGTCTGCACTTATTCCAAATCACCTTTCAGGTTATGGATATTGTCCCAACTTATAGTTGTTTATTAGGATGACCTTGGATCTATTAAGTAGGAGTTGTTACTTCCATCTTGCATCAGAAGCTGAAATATTTCCGTGAAGGAAAGGTATTCATTATGAATGGTGAACAAGCATTGTTGATATCTCATTTATCTTCCTTTAGAAATTGAGAACCTGATGAAGCCGCTGTTGGAACTCAGTTCCAAGCTTTGTCTATCGATATTATAAGGAAGAATGAAGATTTTATCACCTCGTTTAAGGATGTCCAGCAGGTAATGCCGAAGGGCCCTAGAAAAGTGTGGGGGCATGTGATTAATCCACATGTGAATAAGAATGGGACTAGTTTGGATTTCTCCTTGAATAAGGAAGTTGTGAAGCCAAAGTCCACTTTAAGTAAATATCAAGATATCTTTCACAGTGCAAGATATCTCCATCCGACTACTCCAAAGATAAATGCTACTCTCAAAGATGAGCCAGAGCAAGATATGTCGAACTTTGTGACACATGGTTTCACAATCCAGAATTGGATCACTGTTGATGTTCCTTCTTTCATTCAAATTGCAGTAATTTTTGTTTGCTTGTCTTTTTAAAAATCTTTCACTCTGCCCAAGGTGAAAGTAATGTTGTATGGGAATGTCTGTTGTTTTGATTTTTAAGATAATTAATAAAAGTTGTTTTTGATTTCTAAATTGTGTCTTTATTTTCTGCTTTTTCTTGGAAAATGGTAATCAGAAGAAAAAAAACCTTTCAAAATAAATAATAACTGTAAATAAATCTGCATAATCACTTGTTACATGTGTTAGTTTCTAAAATCAATCATAAATCATATGCGCAGATTAATTAAAAAACCCTTTGAGTGCAATGACCCTGCACCCTTTCCCAACTTTGAATATCCTGTGTATGTGGCTGAAGAAAAAGAATATGATGAAATCGTAGAAGAGTTTTCATGGTTTCTGGAGCGCGAGGAAAATACCATTCAGCCGTATAAAGAGCTATTGAAGACGGTTAACTTAGGTTCAGAGAAAGATCCAAAAAAGTCAAGATTGAGGCACTGCTTCATCCCGATGTGAAGAGCAGGTTGATTGAGTTTCTTAAATAGTATGTGAATATCTTTGCTTGGTCTTACCAGGACATGACTAGTTTGGATACTGTAATACGGTGGGAGAACTGATTTGAGGGTTTTGCGTTTTATCGCAAATGTTGCGGTTAGCAAGAGTCACCACCGACTTTTCTTTTATCCAAAAAGGAAAGGTGAAAAAGCACAGGAAAGACCTTTGAGATTATTTCTTGAGTTCGGGAAGTAGATTATGAAAAGGGAAGGTATTAGCACCCTTTTCATCCATGGTTTTCCATGGGCTCTTAGTTACTTGCTAGATCACTTGCTTTTTTGTTTTGAAATTGTGATTTTTGTGGTTTTGAAAGTATTTTTGTAAAAGAGGCCATAGTTTAGGCAATCTTTGTAATTATTATCGTTCGTAAGAATGTATACAAAGATGTTTGTCTTTTTGAAAATGTTTTTCGATCTTTGTAAGATGTTTTGGAAATGTGTGTGTTTGTTTTGAAAATAGCAAGGATAGTTGTTTTAAAATGAAGCAAGCAACTAGAAGTAATATACCTACTCAAAATGTCTTTCTTGTTCATTTTCTTTTCTTTTGATATTGTTGTCTTACCATTGATTTGGTAAGCAACCCTATCTTTGGATGTAAACGGGACGGGCGTGGGTCATCGTATAACCATGATTAGAAATGTTGCAAAGTATCTTGGCATTTTTTGAGGGACTAAGATCATTTTGTAAGGCAACTTTGAATAGCGTCATCGAGGGACTATGGTCTTATACTTATTTGTTTTTTGACAAGATACTTCGCATGCGTAATATGGTCATTTTTTATGTAAGGCAACCAAGTGGAGTAACCCTAAGGGTGCTTGTTTGCAAGTGTATTATTTTCATGCTTGATTTTGTCTTGGATTAGGGTTTTCTATTTGATTTGTTTCGATCTTGCCATTCAAACCCTAATTACTAGCATGGTATATAAAAGAGGTAAATTATGTAATTTAAAGATTATTACGCTATTACAACATTTTATGAGAGTGGGGGGTGGGGGGGGGGGGGGGGGGGGGGGGTATACAAATTATGAATGGGGATTTGTAATAATGTAAATCTAATTAAGTTATTACAACCAAATTGAATTTATACGAATATTTGAATAAACAATATACAATATAAATATGCAATGGTATGTATGCAAAAAAAAAAAATTGTTTTGTTTTTTCATATAAATAAGAGTTTTGAATTAAACCTAATAATATTAAAAAAAGAAATTATTTCTTGAAAAGTGGTTAACCCTAATTTCTAACTTAAGAAAATAAAGTTCTTTAAGTATTATTTTTGTGTATTTTGTCTTAAAATAATAAATAATAATTATGAAATATTTTGGTATTATTACATGTTTAAATAAATATTTACAAGTGTGAGAAAAATAATAAATATTTAAACTAACTCTATTTTTATTTTATAAGTTTATTAAGAAAAATAGTTAGTATATAATTTAATAAAAATATTTTTTATGTGAAAATAAAATAAAATAAATAAAAATGCAATATTTATCATGTTTTTATATTTTTTATGGTTTTTTTATGCAAAAGAAAAATATTTAATGAAATAAACAAAAATAAAATAAGTGAATGAAAATAAATTGGGCAGGGTGTCCTGAGTAATCAGGAGGTAACATTAGGAAAAAAACAAGCCCAGATGAACAAAAGCCCAGCGCTGCAAAAATGAGAAAAATGGCTAAAATGAGAAAATGTGCAAAAGGCAGGCACCAAGGCTCGAACCCATGACCTTGGAATTCTCAGCGCGCTGCCTTGCCACTGGGGTGGCTGTACATCCGTTAGTTCATATGAAATAAAAAACACATAACACAAAACACCTCCTTTCCCTATACTTTATCTTATTCCTCAAGCTAGCCAGAACCTCTGTATCTTTCTCATTTCTCCATGAAAATAGAAACTTCAAACATGGAAATGGTAGTACTTTTTCCCACGATTTCAACCAGGTAACTCATGTAAACTATCAGTTAAAGATCAAAGCTAATTTCAATGGCCCTAATTTTAAACCTAATTTTTACAGAAATTTGAAATCTAAAAGTCTCTATACATAATGAACATAAATGAAATCTATGCACATGGTTGGCTTTAGCACAATAATATCTACATTTTCCTTTCACAAATCGAGACCAATGGATGTCTGTATGAAGAGATAGAAGTTAGAGTTCTTACCTCCTTCAACTGAGATCGTGAATGGAGTTTGAGTGAGTTTTATGAAGGCCTGAAGATTCCTTTAGCTTTCCTGAACCTCCATGAGTGTGTTCCAATCCTTGCTTTGCTTTGAAAGTGCCTGCATCTCTCTATCCAAGTCAACCTGCAAGCTTGAAATGCAAAAATGGCAGATGTAGAAGGAGGAGTTACAGTGAAGAGGTGATGGTCTGGAACACTTAGATATGAGGTAGGTTAAGTGTTTGAGTGATTAGAACTTGAAACGCACGAGTAGATTTCTGGATTGCTATGCTTGGTCTCAAACTGCAAGTTATGACAGGTTTTTGGTGATAGGGAGTTTTTGAGAGTTTCTGGCCTTGAGCAATCCTGTGTTAGGTTGCAATGTGTTTGTGTATAAGTATAGAGAAGGTTTCAAGTCAGCTCCACAACAGATTTCTCAAATGTAGGCTTTTTACTCTATTGCTTGTCCTTTAAGAAAAGTAAGGAGACAACTCTCTACATGCTTGTACATGCCTTCTTGGAGTTGGTACAAGTCCTAGAAAACTTGCTTTTGGTTTATAAGACTTGTGTGTGTAGAGAGAACATGTGCAAAGCTTAAGAAGTGAAAAGTTGCAAAAGTTATGCTTTATTAAAATGGCAATGGCAACTTTGTGCCATTTATGGAATTAAAGTTTGGACAAAGACTCTTATGCTTGGGTTAAGGCTTTATCAACTGTGTAAGCATTAAATTATGAAGTGAGAAACAAGTTTGAGACCTTTAAACCAAGGATTAGGCAACATAGGTTCAAATTTGAATTTTGTTCTTCATGGAATGGCTTGAAATCAAAGTGAGAAATTGCCAACTTCATCTTTTCGATTCTCCTTAACCAAAAATGACCTCAAGGAGTTCTTGGACATTTTGGAAATCTTGAAATGTGCTCTATAACTCATCTTTGAAATGCATTTCAAGATTCCTTTTGGAACTAGGTGAAAAGTTTCCATGAAGTTAGGTCAAAAACCTGCCTAAATTAGGGCAAAATTTCACTAAGTTATTTTAGTTCATGGGCATGTATTCACAAAATTATATATTGAGATCTAAGCATCTTTAGGAGAAAATGTGTGAAGAAAAGTTGTAGATTTCATGGAGGTCTACAACTTTCATGTTGATAACTTTCTTTGAATCATCTTGTATCATGGTGAAAATTTGGCTTAAAGTTGAGAAAAAATAAGAAATTTTCTATACTTAGAAAAATTTCTAAGTTAAGAAAATTTCAAATTTCAAAACCAAATATTCAATCTTTAATTTCTTGATGAACAAGTTTCACATTTTGACATGTTTTGATGAACTGTGATCCTTGGCATTTGATTTTGATCAAAAAGTCAAAGTTTGACTTTTCAGTATACAGTTGACTTTTGATCAGTTGACTACAAATTTCATATGTCAATCCAATGGAATTGAAATGTTTTGAACCATGTCATTAGGTCATGATGATGCTTGAGCCCTTGGAATCATGCTTCAAACCAATTGGTCATTTGCTAGATCAAAAATCAGAAATTGTCCTTTCTCAGTCAAAACCCTAATTTTGACCATTTTGCCCTTTTGATGATTTGATCAAATTTCTTGAGGAAATGTGGTCAAAACTTGACCAAATGATACATATGAGTATAAAATGTTGATTTGGATAAAAAATTATGAAGTTTGACTGTAAATTGGCCATGGTCGAGTTTTCCCCCAATACAGCTGATTTTTAGGTCAATTGTCCAATTGATTGATCAAAAATGGGATTCAAGGCATGAAACTTGACATGAGTAATCTTAGGGGTCCATGATGATACTTGAAAGTCAAATGAAACTTGATAGTCCAAAAATCTTTGTGCAATTCCAAACCCTAGTTTTGGGTCATCAGTGCAAGATGAGATGTCTTGAGTGATCAAACCCTAATCTAGTCTTGAGTCAAAGAGATCTTGTGAGAAAAGTCTTGATAAATGAGATGGAAAATTTTGGGGTACAACAGATACCGATATTGTGGAACATTATTTATTGTTAAAGCTAGAATGTCTGTCAATCAAGCAGAAGCTGCAAAGAAATCATCCTGACCTGGCATTGAAGATTAAAGAAGAGGTTTTAAAGCAGATTGATGTTGGTTTTCTCGTGACATCAGTGTAACCTCAATGGATTTCCAATATTGTTCCAGTACCAAATAAAGACGAAAAAGCCCGCATGTGTGTTGATTATAGAGATTTAAATAAAGGAAGTTTGAAAGATGATTTCCCATTGCCACATATTGATATGTTGGTTGATAGCACAACAAAATTCAAAATGTTCTCATTCATGGACGAATTTTCCTTATACAATCAATTTAGGGTGGCTTCTAAGGACATGGAAAAAATGACTTTTATCACACCCTGGGGAACATTTTATGATAGAGTGATTCCCTTCGGGTTAAAGAATGATGGCGCAACATACCCAAGGGCTATGACAACCCTATTCCATGATCTGATGCATAAGGAAATTGAAGTATATGTTGATGATATGATCGCCAAATCTCATATTGAGGAATGGCATATTGAAGATTTGTTGAAGTTATTTCAGCGTTTGAGGAAGTATCATCTCCGTTTGAATTCAAATAAGTGTACTTTTGGAGTTCATTCAGGAAAGTTGTTAGGTTTCATTGTCAGCCAAAAAGGAATTGAAGTTGATCCTGATAAAGATAAGCCAATTCAGGAAATGCCTTCACTAAGAATTAAAAATCAAGTTAGAGGCTCCCTTATACATTTGAATTATATTTCCAGATTTATCTCCCATATGACTGCAACATGTGAACCAATCTTCAAGCTATTGAAGAAAGATCAAGGTTGTGTGTGTGGATGGATGACTGCTAAAGGGAATTTGAGAGTATTAAAGAGTATTTGCTTGAGCCTTCTATCTTGCTCCCTCCTGTTGAAGAAAGACCATTGATTAGGTATCTGACTGTGTTAGATAACTCCATGGGTTATATTTTTAGACAACAAGATAAAACAGGAAGAAACGAATATGCCATTTATTATTTGAGCAAGAAGTTCACTGACTGTGAGTCACAGTATTCTATGCTAGAAAAAACATGTTGTTCTTTGGCTTGGGTGGCAAAGAGATTGCGGAAATATATGTTGAATTTTCCATTGGCAAATGCTGTTGTCTGAATATGATATTGAATATCTTACCCAGAAGGCTATAAAAGGCAGTGTGTTGGTAGAGTACCTTGCTCACCAACCGATTGACGATTATCAGTCTGTTATGCATGATTTCCCTAATGAGGATGTGATGTTTTTGAAAGTAAAAGATTGTGATGAACCTTTGCCTGAGGAGGGACCTGACCCTGAATCCCGGTGGGGTATGGTTTTTGAAGGAGTTGCAAATGCTTATGGAAAATGAATTGGTGATATGATTATCACTCCCCATGGGTCACATATCCCTTTTACTGCAAGGTTGACATTCGATTATACCAATAACATGGTGGACTATGAAGCTTGTATCATGGGTCTTGAAGAGGATTTAGATCTCAGAATCAAAATGTATATGGTGATTTAGCTTTGGTAATAAATCAGATCAAAGAAGAATGGGAGACTCGTCACATTGGCTTGATTTCCTACAAAGATTATGCAAGAAGATTATTACCTTTCTTCATTAAGGTTGAATTTCGTAATATTCCCAGAGATGAGAATCAAATGGAAGATGCTTTAGCCACTTTGGCTTCCATGTACCAAGTAAATTCTTGCAATGATGTACCTCAGATTATAATTCTACGTCTTTATAGACTAGCTCATGTATTTTCTACAAAGGGGACATTAGATGAAAAACCCTGGTATTATGATATCAAGTATTATGATATGGCAGGTAGCTTTTTCCTCAATGAAGATGCGTTATACAAGAGAAATTATGACATGGTCTTGCTCAGATATGTGGATAGACACGAAGCAGACATGTTGATGCATGAGATCTATAAAGTTTCTTTTGGTACCCATTCTAATGGACATTGGATGGCGAAGAAGATGCTTAGGGAAGGTTACTATTGGCTGACAATGGAATCTGGCTATTCTAAATTTGCGAAGAAGTGCCATAAGTGTCAGATTTATGCTAACAAGATTCATGTACCTCCAACGCTTCTCAATATTATTTCTTCCCCATGGCCTTTTTCTATATGGGGGTATTGATATGATTTGAATGATTGAACCCAAGGCGTCGAATGGACATTGTTTCATCTTAGTGGCAATTAACTACTTCACCAAGTGGGTGGAAGCAACTTCTTATGCTAATGTCACCAAGCATGTGGTAGTACACTTTATCAAGAATAATCTTATATGTCATTATGGTGTGCCAAGTAGGATTATAACTGATAACGACTCAAATTTGAATAACAAGATGATGAGAGAAATTTGTGAAGAATTCAAGATTGTCCATCATAATTTGTCTCCTTACAGGCCTAAGATGAATAGGGATGTTGAAGTTGCTAATAAAAACATTAAGAGGATCATCTAGAAGATGGTTGTTACCTATAAGGATTGGCATGAGATGCTCCCTTTTGCTTTGAATGGGTATCGTGCATCTGTCTTCACTTTAACATGGGAAACCTCGTTCTCTCTTGTGTATGGAATGGAAGCAGTGCTCCCCGTTGAGGTTGAGATTCCCTCTTTACGTGTAATAATGGAAACCGAGTTATCAGATGTTGAATGGGTCCAGAACAGGTTTGACCATTTCAATTTAATTGAAGAAAATAGAATGACAACCTTGTGTCATTGTCAGTTACATCATAAAATAATGAAGAAATCTTTTTATAAGAAGGTCAAGCCTCTTGAATTCAGAGAAGGCGACCTCGTGCTCAAAAAGATTATGTCTTTTAACGCTGATTCTAGGGGCAAGTGGACTCCCAATTATGAAGGCCCATATGTTGTCAAGAAATCCTTCTCTGGAGGTGAATTGATTCTTGAAAATATGGATGGTGAGGATTTCTCACATCTTATGAATGTTGCCGCAGTCAAGAAAATATGGTAGGCTAAAAACCCGAAAGGGCAGTCTAGGCAAAAGTTAGAGACACAAACAGAATAAATTTTCCCGGTAGATTGAAAACCCACAAGGGTAACCTAGGAAAAAGGTAGGGATTTCATGGCAAGTAACTGCGTCAGATAAGACTTGATCATTGAAGCAATAATCTTCTCATATTCTTAACAATCTTCAACTAAAGCCTATGCTCAAGAGCTCAAAGTTGTTAGGGAGAATAGTGGTCATTGTATTTCAATGTATCTTTTTCATGTATTTATCATTTTCCAAAACTTTGTAATCATCCATGCAGTCACGGAATTTATGGACTACCATTCTATTAATAAAGTTTGAGCCTTTATTCAATTCTTTATAGTTCTTATTTCATTCTGTATACAAAAATTTCATTTATTATTGATAGTAATTTTCAAAACAAAATACTTAATAATAAAAACATGTTTTTTTAAAAGAATTTGCAAATTACTTTTACCTCAATTCTGTGATTCAAGTTGGACAAAACTAGTGGTTCCAAAGATGGACGAATTGTGAAGTTTTGAAAGGAATCCCCAAGAAGTATCACAAATTACTCTTGCTGATATGCATATAGTCTACTTATGTTTTGGATAGTTGGATTTTATACCAATTGATATACGGTGTGATATAGGGTTTCTATTCCCATTTCCCCCCAGTCAAGTCTTGGTTCAAATTTTCTCTAGGTTATTATATAGTTTTTAGTTTGCATGGTTTGATACCTCTATCCCAGATTCTCCAGTCAGGTCTTGATGCAGATATCTCTAGCTAGGTGTGATTCCTTTCCCAACTGGGTTATGATCAAACAGAGTTTGTAAAAGTTAAGAAGCCTTTGATTGGTAATGGAGCTATTTCTCCCTTTGTATGTTGAGAACCAATGAAGAATCCCTTGAAGAATACCACTCTATCCAGTTATGACATTTATGTTTGTTGTGTGCCCCCAAGTAGCCAGACAAGGGCAGTATCTTTCCTAAGAAGTGTTGAAACAGCTGTCAACTTTTTGGGTTTTCTCTCGCCAAGTGTTGAGTTTGATTTAAAATCCCCATAATTTTGACTTCTTGCTCTATTATTAACTTCTTAATTCCCCGGGTGAAGTAAAGATAATGCTTCCCTCTAAAGTTGTTATCCCCTGGAAGTTTCGTAAATTCTCCCCAGATAAGTTTGTGCAACCACTACCCTTAATTTTAAATATTATTTTAAGGCTCCCCTCGGCATGCGCGGTTTTATTTTCCCTAGTGAAGTCAGTACGACATCCCAAGTTGAAGTCTAGACAATGTGACATTGTCTTCCCTAGCAAAGTATGTATAACATTCCCTGGTAAAGCATGGAGGAGAGTGTTATATCCATGTAACTATATTGGTCTATTGCTATTAGATTATGTTTTGATTATTTTCAAACCATGTTTCTTCCTAGTCAAGTTAAGCCGTGAAGTAGTACTTTGTTTCCTCATTTGGTGCTTACTCTCCTATGAAATATTCATCCTAGATGTGATTTAGCTGAGTGTTGTCCTTACCCAAGTTGGTTTCATATGATTGTCCCTAGTGCAGTATGTCTGTTTTGTCAGCATATACATGATAACATTCATACACTTATACATACATCATGCATAGATGAATTAAAATTCATTATTCATTTTCATTCATTGATGTTCTTGTTGGCATATTATCCTCTTTGCATAGTTATGTTATCATCTCTCCAATAGAGTGTCAACCTTAAGCAGAAAGTGTATATCCTTTCAATTTCCCCCACTGAGTTATCCCTCGTGGAAGAATTTTGCTCTAGCCTTCCTACCCAGCTCATTGTCTGAATGGAATTTGGTCCCCATTTGAGTTTATTACTTATTGGATGGTGTCTCGGTTGACGGTTTCACTCTGGTTTATTCCTGTTTTGAATTTTGTGGTCCCCGACAACAATGTTATTTTGACCTCTCTAGATGGATTGCCCTGGATTGAGAATGTGCATTTATTTTGCACGTGAAGACTTTATCTCCTCAATAGTAAGTGGCGATCTCTTTATTTGGGTAACCTAAACTTCCCCAGTAAGTCTGTTAGTTCTCAGAGAAGATTATTTTGTGTACTCTAATTGATGGTAGTCTCTTTGTTAGGGGAGATAGTTTGTTGTTGAGGGTTTTACTCCGATGGATGGTAGTCTTTGCATTATGGGAGATAGTTTGTTATTGAGGTTTTACTATGATGGATGGTAGTCTCTTTGTTATGGGAGATAGTTTGTTGTTGAGGTTTTACACCGATGGATGGTAGTCTCTACATTATGGGAGATAGTTTGTTGTTGATATTTTACTTCAATGGATGGTAGTCTCTTTGCTATGGGAGATAGTTCGTTGATGAGATGTTTTACTCTTATGGATGGTTGTCTCTTCATTATGGGAGATAGTTCATTGTTGATGTTTTACTCTGATGGATGGTAGTCTCTTCATTATGGGCGATAGTTCGTTGTTGAGATATTTTACTTCGATGAATGGTAGTCTCTTTGCTACGGGAGATATTTCGTTGTTGAGATGTTTTACTCTGATGGATTGTAGTCTCTTTTTTGTGGGAGATAGTTTGTTGTTGAGGTTTTACTCTGATGGATGGTAGTCTCTTTGTTATGGGAGATAGTTCGTTGTTGAGATGTTTTACTCCGATGGATGGTAGTCTCTACATTAAGGGAGATAGTCCATTGTTGAGATGTTTTACTCTGATGGATGGTAGTCTTTGCATTATGGGAGATATTTCGTTGTTGAGATTCACTTTAATCTAATAGAGTCCCTTTGTTCCCATCCATAAGTGTTGATGTCAACTTTTGTTTCCAGTCATAAGTACTAATGTCAATCATTCATTTACCTACCTCAATGTTGATCTTTACTGTCATCTTTGAGTCGATATTATCTTACCGTCTCTATTTGCATCCTTTGGGTTGGTAATTTCTAATCCCATGTGAGTCGATTTTACTCTCTTTTTGTGATCTCCTTTATGAGTGGGTAGTTCACATTTATCTGTCGATCATTGTTATCCTTTACTTTTGTCTCATTTATTGAGTTGGTGATACTTTGTCTCCTCTTTGGGCTTTACCCTAGTAGAATTGAGGTTTCTCTTCCCCAGCGGAGTTGACTTTCCTCCAATGGAGTTAAGTTTCTTTCCCTAGTTGAACCACTATCCCCAGAGTCATGTTGTTCCCTGGTGATTTATTTTCTTGGTCAAACTCTCTTTTTGGTCCTTTGTTATATTTTCTTCATCCTAGTGGTATCCTGTGTCGCCTTTGGAGTTTGTCATTTTCCTTCATAATCATAATCATTGCATGGCATCTTAGAGCCAAAAATAGGGCTTGTTTTATATTTAAGTATCTTCAATAAAATCGAGACGAAGATTTTAACCTTTGTATCTTCGGATAGAAGACACTTAAATGAGGGAAGATGTTATACCCCAATTTTAACCCCTAATATTTCTCATCATCTTATTTTTATCAATACATCAAGAACACACATTAGGGCTAGTTCTACCTTTCTACTTCATCCCATGTTTAAGTTTTCTATTGATGGATAACCAAGCACCTTAATTTGTGCATCTTGTACATGTGTTCTTTTAACTAACATCAAAATATGTGTATGTGTTTCTTTGAATTTTCATATTGTACGTGATGATACAATTGCATTCTTCTCACCATCTAACCTAGGGTTTTGAGGGATGGTTCTCAACCAAATGACTATTCAATGAATTACAAGAGATTAAGCTTCAAGGCTATGCGTATAATGTCAAATATTTATGGCTCAAAGAGGTCCCCTTACTTTATTTAGGTCAAGATCTCCTCAAAGTTGGTTGTGGCATTCATCAAGAAGATTCATAAGTTCATGGGTCTATTTTGAAATTCTGGTGCATGCCAGTCTTCAGATGTTATACTTGATGTCTAAACATCTGATATGACATAATAAATACACTGGAAGGTAGATATCCAATTTTTATGATTTAGTACTGAAGAGTAACATAAGCACAGTTTAACCAAGCTGTGCCAGACCTACTTTGAAGGTGCAGAGGATAGAACACCAATGTGCCTAATTCTGTTCATCTGTTGCACATGATCAGCAGAGAGTAAACAGCCTTTGCAGTTCTATTTCTTCTGCACAGATATCAGCATGATGTCTTAACATGTTCTGAGACATCATCTGTTACAACATTACAGTTTTACCTTGATATACAACAAACAGAAATATAAAGTGTTGAAGGTAAAAACACAAATCAGTTGTTGACCCAGTTCGGTGAAACACACCTACTCTGGGGGCATACCAAGCCAGGAAGAAGATCCACTATTAGCAATATTAATTCAGGACTAAACTTTACAAGTTCCCATCCTTCACTTAATCATCTACCCAGTGCAACCTATACCTAGGAACTCCTAGATAGAAACCTACCAGTTTCCATTCCTATTGTCGCAACAACAGAAGTCTTACTCCTACTCAAGAAGCAGTGCCCTCCCACTTGGTTTCCTACATTACAATGAATATGAAGTAATGCAGAAATACTTAGACTTGCTTCACAGCTTCATCCAAGAACACTCAAACTCTTACCTACAGGTTTCGAGTTACATACATGGTAACCTTGCCACAGACCGACAGGTTTACCTAACAAAAACACCCCTAATGTTACATTGTGTGTATGTTTAAACCCTAGGTTATACTCTGCTATTTATAACCTATTACCTAACTCAGCAAGTTTTTCTCCTTGCTGTTACAACTCAGCAGCAAACTTCTCCTATAATCAAGGTCTTCAATCTTCTAGTTCCTAAAATGTCTCCATATTTAGAAACAGTATTTTCTTCAAATATTCTGATTGAATCTTCACAGGAAACGCCACATATATTCTCAGAGTATTTAGGTACCAGAACTGTAACTGAATTATCAATTCTGTTGGCGTGATGTCAAGTCAGATGTCATGACATTACATCTAACATGTTTTCCTAGATGTTGAACTTTTTCAACACAACAAATAACCTCTTCCATAATTTAGATCACTTAGGATAGTTAGGTTATAAGTCACAGCTGTTACAAACATTCAACATATAACATCAGTACTTAGTTTCAGGCGCGATGTCACATGCTGATGTTGTGACATTTTACACAACATGTTGGTCCAGATGTTGAACTTCTTCAACACCACATATTAAAACAACAGAGGGGATCTGGGTAAACTTGCTTTCTTATTTGTTTTACAAATGAGGCCAACTCTCCAGCCAGGGCACTTACAATCTCCCCCTTTGGCAAATTTTGGCTAAAACAAATAAGTGCAAGTTGTATTTTGGGACCAGGCCACAACACAGTTGAGATGTTACAACATCTTGTCTAACATCGTCTTTTATAGAGGCTGATGTCCTTTGAGCAAACAACAAACCTCTGTCGTCAACTGTGAGCAACTCCACTCCATCGATGCCCCAAGAGGATTTCTTTTCTCAAGATTATTACTTGTGATCATGTAACTCAGATCACAAGTCACAACTATCCTCTTAACTCAGAACACAAGACACAACCAAAGTTACTTACTTACATGTTGCCTTCACCTGAGTCTTGTTGGACATTGCCGTGTGTTGCTTTCTCCTGAGTCTCGCCTGAGACTACTGGGTCCCTATCTTTCTCCCCCTTTTTGGCCAGAATTTGACAAAGACTGCCCATACAGATCCATACCCATGCACAATTTTCCCAGATGCTAACAAACTTCATATTGCTGAAACCCTCTGATGAAGAGAAAGACTAGAGAGAGTCTTTATAAATAATGCAATTTTGGCATAGATAGTAACGATCTTGGTACTTTATTCTGATAGTTTCAGTACCCTAGGACTGGTTTTAATGCAGGTACCTACCCTTGGGTTTGACCCTTTGACCATGTCAGGATGCCTTTTTAAAACAGACATTTGTCTTTTAGAACAGACTATTCCCTTATCTTAGGATCCCCTTTCCAAGAAACATCGTTGGTATATTACACTCTGCATTAGTTATATAATGCCTTTATTAGATGACAAGTTATCACCTAAACATTCCAGCTCACTAAACTGTTTCATAATGAGGCACAACAGCTCTGTTTTCTTAGTAGATGAAAACATGCTCAAATCCTGTGTCGTCATGCATTCTGCTAATTTCAGATTAACAGCTTGAAGCCATACCATTTTCTCAAGGAGGATGGTTACTCCCTCTGAGTCATACAACTGTACACACGTGGATTTATTAATAATAATCCATACTTCATCCAATTTTCCTCCTGTCTGTAGTTTTAGAGGAAATTAGGAACAATGTCATTACCAATGTGATGACATTCGGTCAGACATAGTCTTCTTCAGTTTTGAACACATCATTCCAATAGTTAATAAGGTGTCACACTTTATATCCTACGAGTTTGACGAAGACCTTTTGTACAAACCAATACTCCCCCTGTTAGGGACAATCACTTCTCCTCATGAGAGCAAGTAGGACACATTCAATACTCAGTTAGACCTTCAATACAGCTTCTGAGTAAAGTAAATAAGACCCCTTGATGAATGGAAAACATAAGACGCATCTTCATGTCTTCAAGAGCGCACCCTCTGTTCAACAATATTGTTTGAACGCATTCATACTTGTGAATCAAATTTTCTCGATAATAATCAGCTGTCATATGTTGATTATCTTGATTCTCAGAATTCACTGTTTGATTATCAAATGTCACCTTCATGTTTATCAGTCTTCTTCCAGAGATATTCTGATCTTCCAATTGAAATTTGAACTTCAGGCTATAAGTTATCACAAAAGGCTTAGATACACTGAGACAAGAACATGTAACAACTCCAAAGAGCTGCAAAGAGACGATCCTTTTGGAGGATCTAATCTCAACTTCGTAGATCATCCTAACTTAAGTTGATGAGCCACTTCACCAAGCAAGAATCTGATGTTGAACCAAATGTCGCAGCATTATGTTATAACATCTAGTTGTTGAATTCAGCTCCAGACTGATCCAAGTGACCATCATCAAGCTCATGATGTCTTCTTCTTCTTTAAGTCTGAACATGTTTCCAGGAAACCTTTTCAAGGATCAAACAATTTTGCTGTCACCAAGGAGATAGATCTAAGGTATCACTCTTCCTGTGATTCTTCACAGGTTCTAGAAGAAGGAATGTTCCCACATCTTTAAGAACATCAGTTATCTTGAACTCCAAGGATAATCAATTAGGTACTTGTACTTGTCACTAATAGCAATTGATCATAGATCCTTCCCATTATTCAGTAAGATACTTTCACCATTTGAATACTTTGACATACTCTTCGTGTGTTAATATCTTCTTCTTGCAAGCACTTTCTTTGAGAGACCGAAGAGTTGAGATATCTAGGTTACCACCCTTGACTCAAGTAAATAGAATTTTCTCTGAACAAACTCTCCTCACCTCAACAGATTTGAAACTCCTACCAGATCAGATTCATCCTTAGGAGTGAGAGAGATGAATCCAAATATGTCACCCAACACCCAGAACCCATGTGCCATCAGCCAAACACCAGGCTGAACTAATGTGAGGAGGTTAACCAAATCTCCCCCTCAAACTACCAATCATGGAAGCTCCACACAAAATATCCATGCATTGTACACAAATGTCTCGACATGACATATGACATCCCTACCAGATTCAGGTAACTCCAAGAGTTATACCTGTTCATACTCCAATCACACCAATCAGACTTCAGCAGATATGTATTGCCAGAATATACTACCTTAACCAAACTCTGAGTCTTCATATTCTCACATCTTGAAAGATCTTCCACTTCTAATCATGATGTTTAAATGACAAGATTCATGATCCCAATCTACTTCTATGAAGGACCAATAATGCTGCACCATCATTGACTTTTATTAACCAATGTGCTTGTCTTTCTTCACACCATAGTACTTCAGGGAACAGCTGCTCAACCCTCATCAATCTTCAGGAATAAGCCCACCAATAGGGATTGCACAATGTCACATCTCAACCAGCTCCACTTCTAGAGTTCTGACTTCTAAAAGTAACCATCGGGAGCACACAGACATAGTTGACTCTACCATTGTCAATTTTGCACATACAGATGTCTCCTCTTCCAGGTCAGGAGTAGGTTCCAAACAAAAGTATCCCTTTGTTTGACACCCAGAACATATGCTCTTCAACTAGTAGCATCGTAGAACGTCTTCATGAGTGGACTTGAGAGGACTCAAGTATCTGTGACATCTTCAATGGATTATGTTGAAATCTTGAATACAGTAGTCTTCAATCCATAAGAGGGGAAACACATCAGAGCTTGAGTTTTGCCAAGTATTATGCAGCGGAAGAACATAATACAACTCAATCTTTGCACACACACTCCACCAGACTAGTCTTCAAAAATAGATCAAGTTTGACTATGGTACAAACCTAGCACAACTTCAGGCGTACACACATCCTAGGTTTGAAAATAAATCAAACCTAGAGCAGCTACCACACAACCAGGCCAAATGCCAATCACCAAAGACAGGTACACACAGTTCCTGTCAAGAATAGTCCATCCTCCCACTTCATAACAAACCATTCCAGGTTACAATCTTCAGTACTAAAATTGACCTTGCAGATACCAGAAAGTATCACCCATGGATCTCATCCAGAAACAGAACAGGATGCCTGCTCTGATACCAATTGAAATTCTGGTGCATGCCAGTCTTCAGATGTTATACTTGATGTCTAAACATCTGATATGACATAATAAATACACTGGAAGGTAGATATCCAATTTTTATGATTTAGTACTGAAGAGTAACATAAGCACAGTTTAACCAAGCTGTGCCAGACCTACTTTGAAGGTGCAGAGGATAGAACACCAATGTGCCTAATTCTGTTCATCTGTTGCACATGATCAGCAGAGAGTAAACAGCCTTTGCAGTTCTATTTCTTCTGCACAGATATCAGCATGATGTCTTAACATGTTCTGAGACATCATCTGTTACAACATTACAGTTTTACCTTGATATACAACAAACAGAAATATAAAGTGTTGAAGGTAAAAACACAAATCAGTTGTTGACCCAGTTCGGTGAAACACACCTACTCTGGGGGCATACCAAGCCAGGAAGAAGATCCACTATTAGCAATATTAATTCAGGACTAAACTTTACAAGTTCCCATCCTTCACTTAATCATCTACCCAGTGCAACCTATACCTAGGAACTCCTAGATAGAAACCTACCAGTTTCCATTCCTATTGTCGCAACAACAGAAGTCTTACTCCTACTCAAGAAGCAGTGCCCTCCCACTTGGTTTCCTACATTACAATGAATATGAAGTAATGCAGAAATACTTAGACTTGCTTCACAGCTTCATCCAAGAACACTCAAACTCTTACCTACAGGTTTCGAGTTACATACATGGTAACCTTGCCACAGACCGACAGGTTTACCTAACAAAAACACCCCTAATGTTACATTGTGTGTATGTTTAAACCCTAGGTTATACTCTGCTATTTATAACCTATTACCTAACTCAGCAAGTTTTTCTCCTTGCTGTTACAACTCAGCAGCAAACTTCTCCTATAATCAAGGTCTTCAATCTTCTAGTTCCTAAAATGTCTCCATATTTAGAAACAGTATTTTCTTCAAATATTCTGATTGAATCTTCACAGGAAACGCCACATATATTCTCAGAGTATTTAGGTACCAGAACTGTAACTGAATTATCAATTCTGTTGGCGTGATGTCAAGTCAGATGTCATGACATTACATCTAACATGTTTTCCTAGATGTTGAACTTTTTCAACACAACAAATAACCTCTTCCATAATTTAGATCACTTAGGATAGTTAGGTTATAAGTCACAGCTGTTACAAACATTCAACATATAACATCAGTACTTAGTTTCAAGCGCGATGTCACATGCTGATGTTGTGACATTTTACACAACATGTTGGTCCAGATGTTGAACTTCTTCAACACCACATATTAAAACAACAGAGGGGATCTGGGTAAACTTGCTTTCTTATTTGTTTTACAAATGAGGCCAACTCTCCAGCCAGGGCACTTACATATTTCAACGCCTCTTCAACAAGGTTCATTGAGACTTAAGCTCCATCTTTGAGTGTGCTTCAAGACAACCTTATTTCAAGGCCTCTTATGGTTCATCATGCTTTATTTTTCCAAGAAAGTTCAGAAGATTCAAGGTTGATTCAATAAGTTTTACCTAATTGAGCAAATACTTGATTCAGTGACCACATGTGCATAACTCTCTCAATTTTAAACATTTTGAGTTGGTTCTTTTGGCTATGTATTATTATCATCATCTACAACAACCTACCTTCACATGACAAGATCCAATTGTGCAAGAAAAATAATCAAAAGTTAAAAGGGGTTTCAAGTCCTTTTGACACTCTCTGAGCTAGGGTTTGTTGACTTCCAAGGACCATATCTTGCTCACTTTTTGATATTTTTTTACTCCAAATCCATTATTATCTTTAAAGAGTCCTTGACAAGTTCTCTTCAGGGGTCTAAGGAAAATTTTGAATGAAAGATCAGTAATGGTTGAGAAAGATTACAAGTCTCTTTGAAAAGCCTTTGAATCTTAGGGTTTGACTTCAAATTATCATAATTTAGTCAATTTTTATCTCCTTGAGCCCATTATTTTTCCAAAATAACCTTTTGGATGTCTACTACAACTTTGTTTCAATGTGCAAGACTTGAAAATGCTTGGAAAATTGTTGAAGAATTGAAAATATTATAGGACTTTTTTGTGAATTATCTTAAATTTGTTCATCATCTTCCAAAGACCATAACTCATTCAATTTTTATGATTTTTGAGTGATCTCAATTCCACAATTCAATTCAAGATGTCTACTTCATTTCATCTTCAGATATCAAGACCAAATTTTGAGTGGAAGGACATGTAACTTTGAAGAACATTATAGGTCATTTTGAGGTCCCATACTTTGAAATTTTTGTAAGTACAAAAATCAGTTTGTTTTTCACGATTACAAGAGGACATAACTTCCAGCTCAATTATATAAATGGAGTCTTTATTGGAACATTGTAAATATTTTTACAAGAAACAAAATTGTGTATCTTTGTCTACTACTGAAGTTGAGTACATAGAAACAGGTAGCATCAATTCTCAACTGGTGTGGATGAAGTAGATGTTAATTGATATAATATCACACAAGATGTCATGACATTATTCTGTGACAACTTGGGTGCTATTAATATTTCCAAAAATCATATTCAGCATAGTATGACTAAGCACATTGATATCAGACATCATTTAATTAGAGAGCTTGTTAAAGACAAAGTCATAACTCTTGAGCATGTTAGCATTAAAAATCAGCTAGCTGATATTTTTACTAAAGCTCTAGATGTAGTTCAGTTTGAAAACTTGAGAAAGAGACTAGGTATCTGTATCTATAAGGACTTATAGAAATTATTGCTATTGTTATGGGTCAATAAAATCCTTCAATCATACCACATACATCCTGGTATTTTATTTGTTATTGGTAGTGTTAAGAAAAGGGAATCTCCTTTATCTGTGAATTATAATTTGTATGGTGGAACACATGTTTCAGACATTGTTGTGACATCTTCCCAAGTAAAGACCCAACTGACAAGAGTACTGATGTTGTTGTTGGTGGTGAAACTGTTGCATCTACTGGTGCTGATGCTGATGGAGAAGAAGAAGAGTATGAGGCTAATGTTGATGCTGATATTGATGCATGATTATTGCTTCTGTGACCCCTTTTGATTTTGTTTTGTGTACTTGTTTTTACTGGTTTAGGATTTTGTAATGGTTAAAGGCCAATTATATGTTTAGCATTTTTGCTACTGTGGTTACTTACCTTTGTCATATTATGGCTAAAAAAGGGGAGTAATGTGTGTGTGTCATGTAACCATCTGATTGCTTCTATTGAGGGGGAGAATTTTAGATTCTCTGAATTTTTACTTAGCACTTAGCAGGTTTTGAGGGGGAGTTTGAAGAAATGTAAGACATGATGTCCCGACTATTGCATAATGTTGATGTACTTGCAGTTTCTACTAACTCACAATCTGATATGTTTGTTCTGCTGCTATTATCTCTGATATTTCTGGTGTTAGTTGAGTTATGCTGCTACACTTCTGAGTGTGTGTTGATTTAATTTCAAACCTGAGTTGTTTTGTTGGTTATGTGTGCAAGGAGTATTAAGTTGTTTTAGCCAAAATAAGCTAAAGGGGGAGATTTTTAATTCTCTAATTTTGTGATTGGAATTATGTTTGCTAAAACTAACTTAACAAAAACATGTTGAGATAAGATGTTCTATCGACTGGAGAAACATGTTAAACAAGGTGTCCTATGCAGAATCATTTGACATCGTGACTGTGTACAACTAGAGAGTTAGATTCTTTTAGATTGTTACAAATGCAAAATATTCTGGGAATATTATATTATCCTATGTGGCACTCAGTTTAAGGATGAAGAGATTCAAGCTGAATTCAAGGGATAATCTTAGTTTCTAATTATGGAGATAATTTAGGAAACATATGATTGAAGTCTTATTTTTTAGGAGATAAATGTGCATCCTTATTTTTCTGCATTACTGCATTTTTTGAAGCCCAGTTTCATTCCAGAAGATTGCTTTATATGGTTTGCTACAAACCTAGTTTGAGAGTAGATTTTTGAGTTGTATTTTGTTAGGGTTTGTGTGTTATTTGTGAGCCTCTCTAATATCATCTTGATACAAGAGTAGGACTCTTTTTTAGTTGTAAGTTTTTTTATGACTCATAAGCTTTTAAGTATTGAATGATTTTGTGTCCTTGAAGGTTGTCTTCTAAATCTTTTGAATTATGTTCTTGTCACTTGTTGTGACTGAAAGGGATTTGAGAAGTTTCTCATACCTAGGTGGTCTTAGGTAGAAGTTAAGTATGGGTAATGATTAAGTTAGTAGATTGTAAACTGGTGAGAGTTTGTTGTGGGTCTAGAAATTGATACTACTTATTTGATTTCGTCCCTGGCTTGGTAGCCCCCAGAGTAGGTGTTGTTATACACCAAATTGGGTTAACAATTTTGTGTGTTCTTTACTTTTTGGCACTATTTTATTGTTATACCTTGTCATTGTGTTTATGTTCAGAGATCATTGTCACGACATCTCTTAGGACATCTGAGATATGAATACCAGAATTTTTAGTATTTACATTTCGTCGAAGTTTATTTCCTACATTTACATTTTGTCGAAGTTTATTTCTGTTGTAATAGATTCAAGCCTCCGTTTGGAGCAGGTTCTTATTTAATTCAACATTATTTATCTTTTGTATGTTTTACTCTACTTTGCATGCTTATTTTATCGCATGTTCTTAATTATCTTTTTACATGTTTAATTTCGTCTTTCAAACAAGCATTTTTAATTTTACCATAATTATGTCCAGCTAATTTATTAGTGCTGGAATGTGAGGATCATTGATTCAACGGTACTTTGTTAATTATTTCTTAGGATTTATACTATGGGCTGTTTTAGTTTCTTAAACAATTTTCTGAACTTAATTTGATCGGCTATTACGAAAGTAAAGCCGTGAACACGTTGATTATCCAAGCGAAATCCGCGAACCCATTTTAGTTAAAGTTTCAAATAAAAACTACTTCCAAAATAAGTAAAATATCTAATTTCTTAAACAAAATATTTACTTCTTTAACGCAAACGCAATCGAGGAACATGAGAGCTCAGGTAAAGATTAAAGAGTAAAATCTGGTTCTGAATAGGCAGAAGCGACAATTATTGTTCTATTAATTCTTTTTCAAGGTATAAAATATTTCCTAGTGTTTTACCCTAAAATTTTCCCTCTCATTTTATTCAAAACATTCTCCTAGGGTTCCCAAATGCTCAAGGTTGCTCAATAATTGATCAGACAAATTCTCCTCCTAAGCAATGGATCCACAACTAAGGTTTCACTTTCACAAGGAAGTTTGGGTTTCAAAGGTCTTAAATTTAATTCATAGTCTCTTACATGTCTCCAATAATTCTCATACGAAGTTTCAAGCCTTGCATCACAAGTTTCCTCAATCAATGGTTCAGATGACTAAACATTAACTCTATTGGGTAAAAAGTCAATTATCGTCAACATATGGTCAAACTTCAAGATTTTTGGTTAACATCAACATTTTGAAATCATATTCATCATTTTATCAAGTGTTTGTCTTGATTCATAAAGAAAAACCCTCAAATCATCAAAAGTTAAAAGTTATCAAATTAGGGTTTCCTTAGGAGAAGTCAACTGAACTTTGACCAAGCATAACTTTCACATGCTTCATCAGATCTTCCCAACCAAAGCTCATTTTGAAGTAAACTCAATTCTCTACAACTTTTTTCTCTAAGATCAAGTCTAAAAAATGCTTTATTTGAGAGATATGAGCCAATACATTATAGGTCATTTCAAAATTCAACAAAAAGACACTTTATGTCAAGGCAACTTACATCAAGATAGAGTCTCCAAATATAAAAATGACCAAAAGAGGGATTGTAGAGGACATCTTGAGATTTCCAAAAAAAAGTCAAAGATCACCTTAAAAATATGAAATTTGGGAGAGTTATGACTAGTGCAAATTGGGACATTTTAAGCAAATGCATGAAATTCAAATTGAGCAAACTTGATATTTTGGACTATTGGGCCATTGTTTTGAAGTCCAAGTGTGTATTAAACTCCTCATACACCTCATATCTTGTTCATGCACACCCTAGATCTATTTTATTTTGATTATTTTGATTTATTCATTAATAATTCAAAAATAAACAAGATAAAATGTGAGGCTTCTTACACAAGGTCCAAGCCCATCCTATATCTGACCTAATTCATGCTATTTAATCTCCACTCTTTGTACAAGCCAACCACAAAATCCTTGCCTCAAGAAACTTGTCAAAAATTTCAAATTCTCAAAGAACCCTAAGACAATTCAAAACCCTACTTACAGTGTCTTTCACCACAAACTAATCATCCTATTCATTCACAGGAAGGTCATAGGGTATGGTTGGGTCATTTACAATGATCCAAACAACGAGAAAATACTTGTGCATGCATCATGATTCCATCCTTACTTGAATTTCGTATTTTTGGTTTTACAGAATTCTAACATCTACTGATATCTTTTATGTGTTTATGAGATTCAAAAGTGCTGGAAGAACCCATCATGGAGGAACCATGTTGACCAAATTGTAAAGTAACATAACTACACCGTTCCATGCAGTTTTCACCATAACTCAAAATCTCTTGCGATATAGGCTAAGATAATCATCTCATTGGATTCGCAACCCTCGATTTAGGGGGGTAAGGTCCCTTTGGATTACTGATTTTGGCTATTTTGCAGGTTTGATAAAAGGAGGTTACCGGAGAAGACGACCGGAGCTAGGGCTCTGGAGCCTCTTCTGTTCAGGATGGTTTTTTATATTATATATGTTTCATTTTGTTTTATATACCGGATGTATAGCCACCCCAGTGGCAGAAGCGTGTGCTTTAAGGCATTTGTGTCAAAGGGCATGGGTTCTATCCCTGCCTTTTATTTCTTTTTTTCATAATTTCCCATATTTTACAGGATGGAGTACAAAACGCATTTGCTTTTGTTCTTTGACACAAGCGCACACCTGGCATGGTGGTGAAGGTGCTGAATGAAAGGGTGGAGGGCATGGGTTCAACACCCAACCCTGGTAACTTTTTTAAAGCCTTATTTCTTTTTCCTATTTTCACTTATAAAACCCTAAATTCATCAAACTAAACCATTTTTTTATTAATTAATTTTTTCACAAACCCTAATCAACATTAGGGTTTAGTTTTTTTTTTATAATTAATAAACTTTCTTCCTTTTTTCAAATTAAAATTAATTAGGGTTTTTATGGTTTTTTAATTAATCAAAATTAATTAGGTTAATCGTCAAAAACTATTTTCTAACAAAAATCACCAAAGCAATTTCCTTTCCCTTTTCCTCTCTTACCGCTTTGTGTATTTTATTATTTTCGCCTTTTTCAAATATTGTAAATGCTTACATTTTGTAATAGTTAATTAGGGTTTTGTTTTCCCGCATTTTAATTATTTGTACCCCCATCCCCGAAGCCCTATAATAGCGTAGACTTTTATTTTTTCCGCACTTATATTTTTATGCTTTGTATACATTACTGATAGCTTAATAGGATTGCATGGCAAGAATAAAAACTAACGGTAGCAAAACCCTAATGCACGATAAATGAATTTAATTGAATACATTCGCACACTCATACCTCTAGGGTAACCTCCCTTGTTGCCTTCGATAAAAATATGCATGCCCCTCGAACGTGGGGGCACTTTAGCATTTCCCGTGATTAAAAAGATCGTAGTCCCTCGATGACCCTTTTGATGCTGCCTTCGGTAAACGATCTACTCCCTTAATGATAAACGCTAAAGCGCCCCTAAGAGTTTCCTTCAATGATTTTACGATGACCCGCGCCTGTCCATTCGCATCCAATGACATAGCTTCCTGCTAACTAATGGTAGGGTAGAATTATCTAAAGGAGAAGGAAAATAACTTTAAATACTTTGAGTAGGTAAATAGCTCGTAATCGCTTGCTTACAAACATTTCAAAACAAAAACACTTTCAAAAATATTTTCATACAAACACTTTGTACGCATTCTCAAGAATCGTTACAAAGTTGCTTTACTATCGGTATTTCAAAATATTTTTCAAAACACACAAAACATTTTCAAACAAAGTGAGCTAGCGATTAAGAGCCTATAGATAACTACAGATGAAAAGGGTGCTATCACCTTCCCTTTTCATAACCTACCCCCGAACTCAATAATCTCAAGGTCTTACTTGTTCTTTTCCCTCTTACCTTATTGGATAAAAGAAAAGTCAATGGTGACTCTTTCTATCCACAACATTTGCGATAAAACGCAAAACCAAAAGTCAGTTCTCCCACCGTATTACAAAACTAGCGACTCAGCTGGGGAACTACTAAAAAGAGGGTTTACCTTTAGAGTTAGATCATTTTTAAAATGCTTTCCTTGTTTGTTTTGTATGCTTTACATTTTGGGGCTTGCTCGGATTTACTTTTCTTGAAAAGATCCTACACCCAGATCTAGGGGCATTTTAGGTAGGTAGCAATAGATCATGGAAATTATACGGCGTATATCGACATGGTTGAATTGATGACTACTATGATACGGTGGGAGAACTGACTTGGTTGTTTTGCATTTATCGCAAATGTTACAGATAGCAAGAATCGTTACCGACTTTTCTTTTATCCAATAAAGGAAAGGGTGAAAAGAACAGGAAAGAACTTTTGAGAATTTTCTTGAGTTCGGGGGGTAGGTTATGAAAAGGGAATGTGTTAGCACCTTTTTCATCCGTAGTTATCTAAGGGCTCTTAATTTCTTGATCACTTTGAAATGCTTTTGTGTTTGTGTAAGTTTGAAAATATTTTGAAAATGCCTAAGTTTGGTAAACTTTACAATGATTCTTGCATCATTAAGAATGTATACAAAGTGTTGGTTTTGAAAATATTTGTTGAAAGGAAGTGTTTAGAAATATGTTTGAAAATGCCAATGTAAGGAAATTTTGAAATAATTCTCGTATCGTTGAGAATGTATACAAAATGTTTTTCTTGACAAATTTTTTGAAAGACTGAAGTGTGGAAATGGTTTTGTTTGTGAGAAAGAAATTACAAGTAATCTACCTACTCAAAAAGTCTTTGTTCTTTTCCTCCTCCTTTAGATAGTGTTATTTTACCATTGGTTGGTAAGGAGCCATATCATTGGATGTGAGGGACAGGCGTTGGTCATCATACAGTCATAGAAGGAAACTCGTAAGATGTTTTAGCAATTTTCGTAAGGGATTAAGATCATTTACCGAAGGCAACATCAAAGGGTCATCGAGGGACTATGATCTTTAAATCGAGGGTCTTTGCTAAAACATCTCACATTCGAGGGACATGATTGTTTTAATCTGAAGCAACAAGTGTGGGTTACCCTAGAGGTGTAAGTGTGTAAGATGTTTTGTTTTCATGTAAATTATCTTTGAATTAGGGTTTTCTATGGTTTGATTTTAGTCTTGTCATGCAAACCCTAATTACTAGCAATAATAAGGAAAGCGATAAATTTCGGAATTTAAATATCCTACACTATTACAATGTTTTTGGAATGGGGGTACACGTTTATGAATATGGGGAGGAAAGCAATAAAACCCTAATTACTATTACAAACCATTGAATATGAACTACAACAATAATTATGCATAAAATGTAGAGATAAAGAAGAAATTGCTTTTAGGGTTTTTGATAGAGAAAAAGGTTTTAGTAATTAACCTAATTATACTAATCAAATTTGTTTACAAAAAGATATTAATTAATTATATAACAAAACTTAAAGTCTAAGTTAATTGAATTTTAAGAAGAAAATAAACTTAAGTCTAATAATTTGTTTAGAAAATAGTTTGAATATTAGTATTAGTTTAGAAAGTGTTTTTACAATGTAAAAGAAAATAATAGAATTTAATTTAATAAAAAGTAAAATAAAATTATTTTAAGAAAAATATATGTTTTGTGTTTTTTTTAGTTTTAATAAAATAAATAAAATAAAAAATAACGAAAATATAAAAGAAATGGGTTGGGGGTTGAAAAGTGAAAATGAGGGTTAACAGTAGTAAAAAGGGCGCTAGGCCCAAATGTGGTTTTTTGTTTTGAAATCAGAAAATAAAATAAAAAAATGTATGGGCCTGAGCATGAAAAGTAAAAGGGGTGTATATGAAAGCAATTTTAACCAAGGCCTATGAATGGAAGGTCCAATGTATGTTCATCCCATGTGGCTGACTTTTGAAGGGTTCATCATAGGCTTACATTATGGAGCGCTGGATTTGAATTAATGGACATCCAATGGTGTTGATGTGAGGCTTCATGGTGGGCGCGCTGAAGAATGGAAAAACACAACAAAGGGTGTTTGAATTGGGGTTTTTAAAACTTAAAGTAAAAGATACGTTGGTTATCTTGGTTCGTTTGAACTCAAACTACTCTAGTCCACCTGCCAAGGTGATTTAGCCTCTCTCAACAAGGTCTTAATCCTCTAATCAAAGTTGACTACACAGATACGATGACAACCGTCAAAGTCTTCTTAAGTTTAAACCATAACCTGGTTTTCTCAAGGTATTACAAAGTAATATAATTGAAATTATGTTCAAATATGTTTTCTAACAATTATAATATCACAATAGTGATATATTACACAATTGAAGAGCACTAGGTAGAACTGGGTAAATATATTTTTCTTTTTCGTGCGCAGTGGTTGTCTCTTGATATCTTCTTCACATCTTCTTTAAATAGGCAATGCATGAGAGACATAAGAAAATGCTTTTGGAAGGTTGATGAAGTGTAGTTAATATTATTTCCAAAAGTGAAGATCTTGTCTTGATTCAACTGTTACTTTTGATTTGCCATGAATAAACTATAACGCTTCAGAACATGCTCACATCAGAAGATGAATGTTACCATTGAGACTCCTTTACTTACCAGAGATTTACATATCAGAATGTCAGAGTTCTTATTTCACAGTGTTGGTGCATTCAGAAGTTGTAACATAGAACTTCTTCATTTAGCGTATTACACGGATTTTCTTCTAAGTATGTTGTGTCTGAATAGATCTTCAAAATGAAACTCTCTCATCTTCTTACATCAGAACTTCCAGGGATGTAGAACCAACCTATGTTCTAACCGATTTTTTCTCATCTTCTATGCTTTTTACATCAAAACTTCCCTGCATATTAAAATAATTTATTAGAGAGCATATATGTTATTTATATATATCATGTGTTTCTTATCATCAAAACTCTTACAGGGATATGGAACCAAACTATGTTCTAACAATATCCCCATTTTTAATGATGACAAAAACTTGTATATTTTGATAGAATACTTAAAGAACATAAAGCATAAAAGTCTCCCCCTGAGTTGGATATACAGATGAATAAAAAATACTTCCCTGAATATTTCCGAATAGAGCTTTGAGAAGAAGTCAAAATATATTACATTCTCCCCCCTTATTGTCAAGAATCAAAAGGTAGTAACAACACACAAAAAACAGAAGATTAAAATGAAGCAACGAGCAAAACAGTTTTTCAGGATGGGATCTTCATATGTTTATATAATGTTTGTGACATCCTCTTTTGTATTTGTCTGAGATTCTTATGATGTTGTATCCTCAGTATTGTTACCAATAGTTCCAGAGCCAATAATCTTTCCTTTATGATTTCCTCTAAAACCTGCTAATCCTCTAGATTTAAATTCCAGGCTTTGGAACATATGCTTTCTTCCTATCATGTGTAGAGAGCATCCAAAGTCTAGCTATTAAAATTGGTGTTTCAACCTTGCTATTAAAAATATCTGCAACATAGATGATTTTATCCTTTGGTATGCATATCTTTTTGGATCCATGATTTTTAGAGTTTCCAAAATTCTGTTTGGATTTTGGTTTAGCAGAAAACGCCTTACTGGTATATTTTATGTCATGTGTGTGCCCATAAGTGAAGTGAGAATAAATGGGTGTGTGTTTTATGACCATATCCTTAACCTTCTTAGGTTGAGATACTTTACCCTTGTATCCTACCCCTTTTATGCCATTTCCTCTAACTCCATAGATCATTGAAGCCATCTTGCTCCTATCTATGTTTTTAGCTAGAAATGTTTGAAAGTTATGATCATATTCATTTATGATTCTATCAGAGTTACTAGAAACTTCTAAAAAAGTTTCTTTCTGAGATTTTTGTAATTTATTTTTAATAACACAATTTTAATTTTCGAGTTTAAAAATGGTTTCTTTTAGCTCAGAGTTTTCTATTTTGAGTTTATTAGTTTCTTTAGAGTCAGATAGTAGATCCTTTTTCAGGTTCTTGGTTTTGACCCAAAGTTGCTGATATTTTTCAAGAATTTCTGAAAGACTTTCTTCTAATTAAAGTCTAGAAAAGTTTGAGAGTACCTCCTATGTCTCTGAGTCTGATTCTGATTCTGATGATCCAGAGTCATCTGATAAGTTGGTCATTTGGGCTATATTGGCTCGTTCATCTTCTGATTCTATTTCAGCTTCAGAAGATTCTGAGTCATCCCACGTTTCCATAAGTCTTTTCTTATTATCTTTGGAGAATTTCTTTTTAGGCATTTCTTTCTGTAGATTTGGACACTCGCTTTTGTAATGGCCTACTTCGTTGCATTCGTAGCAAACAATGTCTTTGTTACTTGTTTTATGTATCCAGAAGATGATTCATAATGGTTCCCTGTTCTTCTGGGAGTTCTGAACTTCCTCTGCCTGTGCTTCCACAACTGATTGACTCCTTTGGAGAGAAGATATAGTTCGTCTTCTTCTGACGAGGATTCACCAGATTTTTCTTCTTTTACCTGCAAAACTTTAGGTTTATATTTTTTATTAGATTTAAGAGGGAGAGACTTACCTTGCTTCTGGGGCTCGTCTTCTTCTAGTTCTATCTCATGACTTCTCAGGGAGCTGATAAGTTCTTCAAGAGAAATTTTATCCAGATCTTTGGCTAGTTTTAATGTTGTGACCATGGGTCTCCATTTCTTGGTAAACTTCTTATGATCTTCTTTACATGATCTACTGTGGAGTACCCTTTTTCCAGAACATTCAATCTTGCAACCAGAGTTTGAAATCTTGAGAACATTCTCTCGATAGTTTCTTCTTCTTCTTCCATTTTGAAAGCTTCGTACTTCTGAATGAGAGCAAGAGCTTTGGTTTCTTTGACTTGAGTGTTTCCTTCATGCGTCATTCTCAAGGAGTCAAACATGTGTTTTGATGATTCTCTGTTTTTGATCTTCTCATACTCTGTGTACGAAATAGCACTCAAAACAATAATTCTAGCTTTATGACGGTTTCTGAATTCTTTCTTTTGTTGATCTGACATTTTCTTTCTGTAAATCTTCTTCCCATTTTCATCACTAGGATAAATATATCCATCAGTCACCATATCCCATAGATCAACATCATGAGCTAGAAAGAAACTTCTGATTATGTCTTTCCAGTAATCAAACTTTTCACCGTCAAATATTAGGGGTCTGCTGCTGATTTTGTCTTTCTCATCATGATAATTATTGCTGATGTTCTAACTTGGTCCTACCATAGTGTTTTTCTTGCTTGGATCTTTTTCTGGCACGGTTAAGTATTTTTACACAGAACCAAGCGCTCTGATACCAATTGAAGAATGGAAAAACACAAGAAAGATGGGGTTTAAATTGGGGTTTTTAAACTTAAAGTAAAAGAAACATTGGTTATCCTGGTTCATTTGAACTCAAACTACTCTAATCCATCCGCCAAGGTGATTTCGCCTCTCTCAACGAGGTCTTAATCCACTAATCAAACTTGATTACACAGATACGATGAAAACCGACAAAGTGTTCTTGAGTTTAAACCATAACCCAGTTTTCTCAAGGTATTACAAAGTAATATAATTGAAAGTGTGTACAAATATGTTTTCTAATAATGACAATATCACAACAGTGATGTATTACACAATTGAAGAGCACTAGGTAGAACTGGGTAAATATATTTTTCTTTTTTATGCGCAGTGGTTGTCTCTTGATATCTTCTTCATGTCTTCTTTAAATAGGCAATGCATGATAGACATAAGAAGATGCTTTTGGGTGGTTGATGAAGTGTAGTTAATGTTCTTTCCAAAGGTGAAGATCTTGTCTTGATTCAACCGTTACTTTTGATTTTCCATGAATAAATTGTAACACTTCAGAACATGCTCACATCAGAAGATGAATGTTACCATTGAGAATCATTTACTTAGCAGAGCTTTACATATTAGAATGTCAGAGTTCTTGTTTCACAACGTTGGTGCATTCAGAAGTTGTAACATAGAACTTCTTCATTTAGCGTATTACACGAATTTGCTTCTAAGTATGTTGTGTCTGAACAGATCTTCAAAACAAAACTCTCCCATCTTCTTACATCAGAACTTCCAGGGATGTAGAAACCAACATATGTTCTAAGAACTCTTTTCTCATCTTCTATGCTTCTTACATCAGAACTCCCCTGCATATTAAAATACTTTATTAGAGAGCATATATGTTCTTTATATATATATCATGTGTTTGTTATCATCAAAACTCCTATAGGGATATAGAACCAAACTATGTTCTAACACGCGCATGGCTTGATGCACTGAATCTGCAAGGAAAATATGAAAATAAATGCCAAAGGGTACCACTGGGGCTCGAACCCAGGTCCCTATAGGGTATTGCCTTGCGCGCGCTCCTTCTGCCACTGGGGTGGCTGTTTCATCCATGAGTAATACCACTTGTAATAAATATAAAATAAACTCTTCCCTAATGGCACATCATCCCTAACCTTGTGCCAGTATCTTCATCATAACTTTTGAATTTTGTAACTTTCTCATCTCTCAACCAATCAGAAAATGTAAACATCAAAATTGCTCCATTTTCAATACAAATTCAACCATATAAATTTCATGAGCTATAAATCAAAGATGAACATGAATTTTATTTGGTACCAAATAAAATCTAATTTTTTCATAAATTTCATCTTCAAAATTCGCATCACTCACGCAACATAAATGAAATATAAGGGCATGGTTAGCTTCAGGGCTATGATGTCTACATTATATATTCACAAAGTAACCATTAATGATGCTTGTAGAGAGAGTTCAAAGTTGAGAAAAATTACCTCAAAACTGGAAATCGTGTATACAGTTTGAGCACTTCTGGAGGTGTGGTGATGATCTGGATAGCTTCACTGGACTCCAAGGAAGCTAATGCAACTCTTACTTTATGCTGAAAGTTGCTGAAACTTCTTGTAGAAGTCAATATGCAGAGCTCTAATTTTTACTTTAGAAAATGGGGAAGATGATGTTATAGTTGTGAAACAAGGATGGGGATGAGTTATATTTGATTTATGGAATTTTTGAGAATGATTTAGAGGGGGAATGCACGAGTGGATTGTGAGATTGAAGTTTTTGGCCAGAAATGACAAGTTATGGAGGTTTGGATGAAATTCTGAGTTTGAGGGAGTTTAAGGGTGTTTCAAGGCTTGTAAATTCGTATGTTAGCTTGCAAATACATCCTTTATTTATAGGCAAAATTTTTGAGGGCTTGAAATGGTCAGATTCACAAGATCACATGTTATGATTTTTTTGACTTGTTTTTTAAGCAAGCTTTGACAAATATACTCCAAATGCATGGTACAAAGACTTGTAGGGTGGTTGACATGCTCTAGACAAGTTTCTTCTGGCTTTTAAGATTGTGTATGTGCAGAAGGAATAAGTGCAAAGTTCAAGGAGAGTGGACTTTGTGATTAAAGCCACTTTTCCAAAATGGCAATGTTACCTTTGAGCCAAAAATGGATTAATCACTTGGAAAATGTCTTAAATGCTTGGACAATGGCTTAATCGGTTGTGTAAGAATTTAATTATTGATTGATTTGCAAGTTTGAGGCCTGCAAAGTGATATTTATACAACATGGCTTGAGATTTGGTTATGTGTTCTTCAAGAAAATGCCCTAAATTTCAAGAATTGATGTCTAGCTTCTTCTCTTTGATTCTCCTAGCTCAAGCATGATCTCTTAAAGTTCTTAGATATTTTGGAAAGCTTGAAACATTGTCTATAACCTTCATGTTGACAACTTTGGATAAATCAAATTGGAGCTAGGTGAAAAATTGCCAAGAAGCTGGGACAAAAAATCTGCCTAACTTGCCAAAATAAATTTCACCAAGTGTTTTATGAAAAATGTCATGACTTCATGGGCTTATATCTTCAAATCTAAGAATTTTTTGGACATCAAACCTTTAATACAGAGTTGTAGTGTTAACCAAGATATACAACTTTCATCTTGCATCATGGTGAAAAATTGTTATGAAGTATTTAAATTATCAAGGATAAAAACACTTAGAAAATTTCTAAGTATTTGAAATCTTGACTTTTTTTGTTGACGTTTTGAATTTCTTGATTCTTGATGATCAAGTTTTCCCCTTTTATGATTTGAGTTATTTTCTTGAGCCATTGTGATCAAACCTTGATCAGTTAATAAATATGACTTCAAGATGTTGATGTTGGCCAAAAATCATAAAGTTTGTCTATTTATTGACTACAGTTGACTTTTTACCCAATACAGTTGATTTTCAGTCATTTGAGTAATTGACTAAGCCAATTTGTGATGTAAGACTTGAAACTTGGTATGAGAAGTCCTGGAGACCTATAATGAACCATGAAAGTCATTTTAGGCATCCAAAGTTCAATTATCCTTGAGAAAACCAAAACCCTAATTTGGAGGCTCAGTGCTTAGGAGGTGAGCTTGTTTGATCAAACCCTTAAGAACCCTTGAGCATTTGAGATCCTTTGTGAGAAATGTCTTGAGAATAGAGAGGGAAAATTTTGGGTTACAACAACTGTACCTATTCAATCTTCTTAAACCTAAAGAGTTAGATTGGCTTGTCCGTTATTCGTGACTTTAAGGTGGAAGATGATTGAACACTTAAGTGCCCAGAAATTTGCACTCGCTTGTGCATGAAGTAAAATTGTTTGTTGATTATATCGGGAATGGGCTTAGAGACTCCATTTGGATATGTGACCGAGAGTCTTCGGAGATGGGCTTATAGATGTCATCCAAAGGTAATTGTTGATGGAGAAATTAGACTAAGCCTACGCTCGACTTTAACTGGGAGAAGTATCGGGATAAATCTTTGGTCGATTTAATCTGAGCCAACAAAGGTCTTTAAATCTTTAACTGAGAAAAGTATCAGAATAAATATTTAGTCGATTTAATCTGAGCCAGAAAAAGGTCTACTGATAGAAGTATCATAACAAATCTTTGGTCGATTTAATCTTAGCCAGCAGATGTTTGAAAATCTTTAACTGAGAGAAGTATCAAAATAAATCTTTGGTCAATTTAATCTGAGCTAGTAGATGTCTTTGAATCTTTAATTGAGTGAAGTATCAGAATAAATCTTTGGTCGGTTTAATCTAAGCCATAAAAAGGTCTACTGAGAGAAGTATCAGAATAAATCCTTGGTCGATTTAATCTGAGCCAACAGATATTTGAAAATATTTAATTGGGATAAGTATAAAAATAAATCTTTGGTCTATTTAATATGAGCCAGTAGATGCCTTTGAATCTTTAACTGAGATAAGTATTAGAATAAATATTTGGTAGATTTAATCTGATCCAGAAAAAGGTCTATTGAGAGAAGTATAAGAATAAATCTTTGGTCGATTTAATATGAGCCAGAAGATATTTGAAAATATTTAACCGAGCGAAGTATCAAAATAAATATTTGGTCGATTTAATCTGAGCCAGTAGATGTCTTTGAATCTTTAACTGAGAGAAGTATCAGAATAAATCTTTGGTCGATTTAATCTGAGCCAGAAAAAGGTCTATTGAGAGAAGTATCAGAATAAATCCTTGGTCGATTTAATCTGAGTCAGCAGATGTTTGAAAATATTTAACTGAGAGAAGTATTAGAACAAATCTTTGGTCGATTTAATCTGAGTCAGAAAAAGGTCTACTGAGAGAAGTATCAGAATAAATCTTTGGTCGATTTAATATGAGCCAACGAATGTTTGAAAGGAGTATCCATCATATATATATATATATATATATATATATATATATATATATATATATATATATATATATATATATATATATATATATATATATATATATATATATATATATATATATATATATATATATATATATATATATATATTTGCCTTGTCTTGTTTCAGGGAATGACCTATAATTTGTTTTGATAGTTGTTGATGATATTCATCTGTTGTTTGGTCTTTCCTGAAAAGGTAAAGAGTTAGTTATATGCAATGTCATGATGTATGAAATGCATTGCGTAATAATATTCTCAAAATAAATGAGATTGTGCTATATGCGTTTCATATGCATATGCCATGATATTTGTAAATGATGTGAGATGTATCGAAGTGTATCTTTGTTGAGGAAAAAAATTCCTGATTTATTGTTGGGGATGAAGAGTAGGTGTATCTTCACTCTTGTCTAGAATGCTTTCGTTGGGGATTTCTGCTTACTTGTTTGAGGAAAATCTGCAAGGGATGTATTAATTTCTGTTTGGGAGTAGAGTTTAGGTACATTGGTCGTACGTTTCTCTATTGGGGAATTTATATACCCTAGTTGGGGATAAAAGAGATTATGACTCGTTTAGGGAAGATAATTCTTATATACCCTGACTGGGGATAAAAGAGATGAACAATCTTCTGACTTATCTGGGGAGAAGACTTTTGTCAGTAAATTGTAGTATTCTGAGGGATAGACTTGAGCTGGGAAATTTGTAGTCTGTTGGGGAAATAATCCCTTGTTGATGGAGAAGTGATCTGCTGAAGAAACCAACTCTCTTGGGGGAATTGAATTTGCTAAAGAGAATAAATCTGCAGGAGTTTTAGAGTTTTCAAACTCAGCTGGGGAAGAGAATTTCTATGAACTGTACTAATTGGAACTCCGTAGGTGGGAGATATTGCAGGGAGAATGCCATGCTCCTTTATCCACTAGGGGGTCTGCTGGTGAATATGACTATATTATCTACTGGAAGATGCCCCACTTTCTGTTCAAAGGCATTTTAGACTTGTCGCAGAATGTATCTTTGTTGAAGATGAGCCGGTGAAGATGACTTTATGGGGATGACTTGATCATTGTCCTATCTCCTAGAGTCCTCGGTAAATGCTGATTAGAGCGATAAGTCTTTTACTGATAGACAAATGATAAGATAATTGGACATAGCCGTACGCTTTAATCCCTAACTTTTGTCTGTACCGTCTTTTCAGATTTTCAGTCCACCGGATACCCTTTTTTGCCCAAGCCGCCTTTTCAGGTTTTCGACTTGTCGGGTGTACCATCTTTATGTATATATATCCCTAATTTTTTGCCAAACCCTTTTGGTTCGCCGAGATGCCCTTACTTTTTCCTAGGCATATCAACCTAGCGGGTCTCTATTATGCGTAGTATCTTCTGACTATATCCGCATTCACATGGTGTGGAGAGTTGTTACTGTCTATGGTAGTAAGTGTTGTAGTAATGCCAGGAAATGTTTGCTTAATCGCACGTGACTTTTCATATGTGGGAGCCTGTTTTCCCCTGGGGTTAGTCTGGTGTACCTGATGTTTGATGTTTTTTGATAAATTTCTGATAGTCTTTACCTTCCTCTGTATTTTTAAGAACTGTCATGGAAGGATCCAAAGACATGATACTGACACCATCTGATACTACTACCACAGATAAGCAATTTGATGATACTGAAGATTCAAATTTCAAAGTGGTTTTTATTGGAACCTCCGATCAATGTAACATGCCCCCAGATTATGGAATGTTTGTCATTGGAAATATCTTTCCATTTGAAGTGATTCCGTTTACTGAGAGGATTTTCGTTCATTGGACATTTGTCGTGCGAATTTTTCAGCTGTCAAACAATTAGTTATATGCAAACAGTTGTATCGTAAATGCAAATTTTATGCTTGTCTTGAAGTTTTGAAAATGCATTTTTAGTAAAAAACAAAACTTTGTAAGAATATGAATTCAACTCTGAATTTATAGTAAAGTTTTAAAGGAGTCATGATACCTTTTGTAACAGTATGATTTCGAACTAACCGATGCTTCATCTAGGACTTTTAAAGATTGTAACGTGGCATGGTTCACGGTTTAAGAAAGAAAGGATAAATGTTCAAACTTTATTTGTACCCAACCCGTTCTCCGCGATGTTCTTCAGCCATATACTCAGTTAATTGTGCGTTTATCTCCCAATAGAATCTGGAATAATATTTTGGTGATGGTTCGGATACTGGAAGTTTATTTGAGAAGACATTCATTTTTGTAACATTTTTCTGTTGTCGAGGATTTGTAACAACCTCTATCCCTAATTTTTTCCTGACTGTTTTTGTTTTGAGATTACAGTCAGCGGGATGCCCCCGTTTTTTCTCTTAAGTCTCCTTCATAGGTTTTGACATAGCGGGCTTTTCTCTTAAGAGATAGTGACTGTAACACCCAATATTTAAATAATTATTTAATTAAATATTTTCAAATATTTTTTCGATTAAATTTTCGAAGTTGTGAAATATTTGTTTAAGTTGTGTCATTCTTAGTTGAATTAATTAGTTGATTAAGTTGTAGGATTAATATTGAATAATACTATTATTATTATTATTATTTATATGCGTCTATTTTAATGTTAGAAGTTGTAGAAAGGAAAGGGTAGAAATTTAAGTCCAATAAGAATAATATAATGATAATAATATTATATTAGTTATTTTAGAATACTAAGAAGTAGAAGTAGCAGTAAGAGGAGAAATAAGAGGAGAAATAATAGGTTTTGACAGAAAAAGAAGAAATAAGGATTTTGGAAGAGATACCTAGAAGTGCAAAGAGGAGGCAAAGTTAGGTGCAATTAAAGAGTTAGAGCAACATTCAATCCAAGGTAAGGATGAGGTTCTGTCTCTATGATATAATATGTGATGAATGGTAAGGGTGAATTTTCATATGATTATGGGGTTTATATGATAATGTATGATGGATAGAAACATGTTTGAGTTGAAATCTCTAATGTTTATGATTTTGACATTATTAGGTTTAGATGTTAAATCTTTGAGTATGATGACAAACTCTGTTTGATGTTTTCTATTGGATTATATAATCTAGTTACAGGTTATAATAGCAATTCAATCAATAAGGTTGGTATGTCTCGATTCACGCTATTGAAAAAAAAAGTAGACAAAACACAATATTTTCCAATTCTTAATAACTATATATTTTTAGTTTGAAATCCTAAATTTCCATGATACATACAGGCACTTTAGAGTGATGTAGCATCGTCTCCTGTAGCATCAGTTGCTACATATGTTAGTTTCTCTTGGATATATATATATATATATATATATATATATATATATATATATATATATATATATATATATATATATATAGCTTCACTAGTAATGTCATGTGTGAGTTAAAGTTGAAAATAATAGCGTATATACAGTAACGGCAAAGAAATATATTATTTCACTTAGTAGTATAATATATATTAATATAATAATGAAGAATTGTGTTTTTAGTTTTCTAATATATAATATTTTAATAATTATTATTATTATATTAATAATTTAGTGTTATTAATATAATGATTTTTAAGAATTTTGAGTTAGAGCTAATTATTTGGACTATTTAGTTAATTTAAGTTATTTTCAATTTCGATAGAGTTGTTACAATTGTCAATTGAGTTGTTAATATGATTTTTAGAGCTGTCAATAGTGTTGTTAAAGTTATCAATAGAGTTGTTTTGTATCATTAAAAGTTAGTTTTTATTTGTTTGCGTAATTCTGACATGTTTAGAGTTGTCAGTAGCGTAAGTTGGAGTTTCTAAATAATAATGCATCTTTGCTAAATTATGATTTATTATTAGTATGAAAATTTGTTTTAGTCAAAGTAGTAACTGACCACAAAATTACTTAAGCTTAGATAGACCACCAAGTAGTACATGTACCATATAAAATAAAGTAGCATATATAATTGGCAGAATAGTGGAGTTAAAGGTAGCATGTATATGTAGTAGGAATAATGAATTATCAGGTAGCAGAAAGTAATTCAATAGCAGAAAGTGGTAATAGCATAAACATTATTTAACAGAAACATTTTAGCAATAGATTGGTTTTATGTAGCAGAAATATTGAATAGCAGTCTAGTAACTTTTGGTAATTAACTATCGATACATATAACTATTTAAAATAATAATGTAACGATACTTCTTCTTTTATAAACATATTGCTTATATATTACTTCATATGAATTACATATTGATACAGTGCTTCGTTATGACATATGCGTAAATACTATATCGGCATTTCAAATTTACTAATATAATAATAATAATAATAATAATAATATTAATAATAATAATAATAATTTATTATTAGAAGTTTTGTAATTAGAAATAAGCATTTAACCAATAATTAACTAATCAGAAATAGTCGTAATAGTCCGAATAATTACGCGGTTTGGTTATAATAAATTTTGGTTTATTCATGGTATCGTGTTCCTTATTGAACAATGTGAATTTGCAGTTGATGTTGTGTCTTGTTGAATTGTCCCTATTTATGGGCAAAATATTAAGTTGTAGGCTTATGACCAATGTTGGTTTGTTGTTGCGTTGCTATGAAATTTTGTTGTTGCTATTGTGACATTCATACTGTGTTGGATACATAGCATATCAAGTTGAAGCTGATACTTGGTAAGTTGGTCTGGATTGACAAATCAAGTTGAAGGCTTATGCCTTGTTGACGCCTCTATTAATTGGTAGATTTTTAAGTTGGGAGTTCTGCTACAATGGTACCACATGCATGTGCATTGTAACAAAACCGCATTTCGTGTTGCATATTTAAGTTGTTATGTTATTGACTTGTGATGATTGATGTTGGTTGAAAGTTGTGAATGGTGATTTTATATAATCCGATCTAATATATTGTTTATCATACACTCAATTATATGGTTCGATATCTCACCCCTTCTGTTTGAATGTTTCCCTCTATTGGTAACGTGCAAGTAATCAAGAAGGATAGTTGTTACCTTCGTTAGTTCGATTCGGTGTTGTCGCTATGATACGTAGCACTCAGGGGGATGAACGCATGTTTTCTTATTGTTGGTTTTCATTATGTTGCTGAATTTTTAAGTTGTTTTTATTAAAGACTTGTTGTCTTAAAGTTGTTTTGAGTTGGACAAGATGTTATGGTGTTTTCAGTTGAATTTTGTGAATCCACTGCGTAGTAATGAAAGTTGTTTTATTTTTAAAGATTAAACATGTTGTTATTGGTTCATCCGAATTTTATGTGTTATGTATCTGAATTATAAGTGATTGAATGTCGTTGTTTTAAGTTGAAAGTGTAATATTCCACATGTCGTTGGAAATTTGAAACTCTGATTTTATATAATTTGTTGGGTGGAAATGGGGTGTTACATTAGTGGTATCAGAGCAAGTCGGTCCGCCCAGCCAAGTTGTCTAATTTTGATTGTTCCTTAGTACGTGACAAGTGTGTGAAACACTGTCGGTACTTGCTTGCTTTCCTAATCGCTTGTTCGAATGAGTGGAATTGAAACAAGTGGCGGAGAACCTTGTGCATGGGTGCAGACGTTAGTGTTGTCGTGTTGTTTTCCCAATTTTGAAGGAAGCACGGACTCAAGATTTTAGTCTAACGGTCAGTAGAAGTGTTCTTAAGGGGGAATGATCGGGTACTCGTGTTGTTCGCATCTCTAGAAGTGGAGGGTGATGTCATGACTAATGATGTACCAGTTGTGCATTGGTCCTAATGTTTTTCTGGGGATGATTGTGACTTGTCGTTAAAGTGAGATGTTGGATTGACTTAATGTTATCCTTGGAGTGGACTGTCTGAAGTGAAACCAAGTGATTACGAATTACTTTGATGAGTCAATGCATATTCTTATGCCAGAGGATATCTGTTAAGCAAAGTATGATTACTTTAGAAGGTGAAGCTCAGACGATTGTAATGTTTCAATATTGTCGGTTGGTTGTGAAGCTGTCAGTATTAAGTTATCATTGTGTATGATGTTGACGTTTTGAATGGTGATATAGTGATGATGTACTGTAAATGTTATTGTTGGAGTCAGGTAAGTAATTTTCGGTGTTGTTGATGCTTTTGGGTGATTGTGAATTGCGAGTCAGAGTCGGAGCTCAAAGATACTAGTAGTCTTGTGAGAAGAATCGAATTTTGATGTTTTGAAAATTGAGGTTTTGGCAATGTAATATTACTTTGAGTTATAAGAAGAATGACGTTTTGGATAGTTTTGTGGAAAGAATTAGAATTTTGATGTTTTAGAAACTGAATTTTTGAAGAAAGTGATGTGTCTCTCGAGTTATGAGAAGAATGGGATTTCGGATATATGCTGGAATGGATTTTGTATGCAGAAAATGACAAAAAACTGCTTTTGTTTAGCCGATACCCGGTTACCATATATGGGTGACCGAGTACCCTGCAACGGAAATTAGCAAAATTTCGAAAATTCATAACTTGAATTCTGGACATCCGATTTGAGTTTCGTTTGGAGTGCTAGAAAGCTAACATGATGAAATTTATTTTAAAAATGGTTCCAGCACCTGGAAGTGATTTATTAATCACATGATAATGTTGGATGAGAGGTGAAATTTGATGTTAATCTCGTGCTTGGTACCAGACTTGTTCCTATGACACCATACAGGATGTCAGTTCAAAGTTGGGAGAACTGGAAAAGCTATTAGAAGATGTATGGAGAAATATATTTGTAAAATCGAATGTATCACTTTAGGGGCTTTCATGTCATTATTTAAAGAAAAAGGAAACAGTATGAAATTGTATGTGGATTATTGATAATTGATTAAAATGGTGGTTGAGCTTATATATCCACTTCAAATGATTGACGACTGAATGGATCAACTGGTAGGCAAGTATGTTCTTAGTATAATTGAATTGAGGTTGAGTTACTTTGAGATTGGGATGAGTATAAGTAGAGGACAACTTTTGGAACTCAGTGAAGTTATTTTTGAATAATCGAATTAGTTTCTTGCAGTGTTTCTTGAGGGCATTTCGGTTTAGTCTGAGTCAGAAAAGGAAATTTTGAATATCATGACTCGAATTACGGTGTTGAAACGGAAGGAAAAGTATTTTAGGATGTCAGGATGTAGATCATGATTTGAAGAGGGGAATTTTCTTGAACATACTATTTCGAACAAAGATATTTGTGGAATCTATTCAAGTAAATAGAGGTTTATATTGAGAGACTCTGAAATTGATTATGAGACTATAAGCTTTTCAGGATTAACTGGTTATTGTTGTAGTTTGTTGGGGATGAGGTCAAGTGAGATATGTTGTTGATGAATAAGTTGAGAAATGAGATGTTCGACATTAAAAGGGATGTGAAAGTATTGGAGAAGCGCATAGAGGTGCAGCTTATGATGATTAACAATGATTATAATGAAGATGTAATTTTAAAGGAAGGTGTTTTTAAGGGGAATTAGAGTCGTGTTTATGATGCCAGGTAGTGGCGTGTGTAAAAGAAGAATTGGGGAGGTTCTATCACCAAAACGGTGTGGAACGGCATTGTTGAGATTTCAAATTGGAACGAGACGATGTGTAATGTACTGGTATAGTAGTAATTCTTGAGTTGGAGAATACTTAAACTTCGTGTGAGGCTAAGTGAATGTAATATGGATCGTGTAATATGTTGAGCTTTCGTGTCTCATCGACAAGATCGAATAAGAGGGAAATTGTGGGGGTATTTGTAAACCTCATTGGAAATTATTGGATTATAGTGTTTTAGGTGACTTTAGTACAAGTTCTAAAGGAACACTATTATAGTTTGGTAACGATGATTTATACTCCATTATGGTTGTCGACTATCTATTAACAAATTGAGGAACTGGTCACCCTTAATCTCTTGTTGATATTAGATAAGACTGTGTTGGATGGTATAGACATGTCTTACTAGCTTGATGGTGTGTAAAGTGATTGACGTTTTATCAAGAGGATAATTGTTCACCATTTTGTGTGAACCTAATGCAAAAAGTGGCTATGGAAGAGTTGAGATTTATTAAGCAGTTTAGAGGCTCGAGTTGGTATGCAAGCTAACGCCGCAGAGTAGACGGTTGAGGACGTCAAAAAGTGAGTAGTGATTTTCTGGTGGTTACTAAGGAGAGTCGTATCCAGAATTGTTCGCAATAGGTAATTTTCGAGGACGAAAATATTATAAGTGGGGTAGAGTTGTAACGTCAAATATTTAATTAATTATTTAATTAAATATTTTCGAATATTTTTCCGATTAAATTTTCGAAGTTGTGAAATATTGATTTAAGTTATGTCATTCTTAGTTGAATTAATTAGTTAATTAAGTTGTAGGATTAATATTGAATAATACTATTATTATTTATGTGGGCCTATTTTAATGTTAGAACTAGTAGAAAGGAAGGTGTGGGAATTTAAGCTCAATAAGAATAATATAATGATAATAATATTATATTAGTTATTTTAGAATACTAAGAAGTAGAAGTAGCAATAAGAGGAGAAAGAAGAGGAGAAAGAATAGGTTTTGACAGAAAAAGAGGAAATAAGGGTTTTGGAAGAAATATCTAGAAATGCAAAGAGGAGGCAAAGTTAGGTGCAATCGGAGAGTTAGAGCAACCTTCAATCTAAGATAAGAGTGGAGTTCAGACTCTATAATAGGATATGTGATGAATGATAAGGGTGAGTTTTCATATGATTATGGATTTATATGATAATGTATGATGAATAGAAATTGTTTAAGTTGAAATCTCTATTTTTTATGGTTTTGACATTATTAGGTTTAGATGTTAAATCTTTAAATATGATGACAAATTATGTTTGATGTTTTCTATTGGATTATATAATCTAGTTACAGGTTATAATAGCAATTCAATCAATAAGGTTGATATGTCTCGATTCACGCTATTGGAAAAAAAAAGACAAAACACAACGTTTTCCAATTCTTAATAACTACATATTTTTAGTTTGAAATCCTAAATTTCCATGATACATACATGCACTTTAGAGTGATGTAGCATCGTCTCTTGTAGCATCAGTTGCTACATATGTTAGTTTCTCTTGGATATATAATAGCGTATATATAGTAACGGAAAAGAAATAGATTATTTCACTTAGTAGTATAATATATGTAGCATTAATATAATAATGAAGAATCGTGTTTCTATTTTTTTAATATAAAATATTTTAATAATAATAACAATTATATTAATGATTTAGTGTTATTAATATAATTATTTTTAAGAGTTTTGAGTTAGAGATAATTATTTTAATTATTTAGCTAATTTAAATTATTTTCAATTTCGATAGAATTGTTACAATTGTCAACTGAGTTGTTAATAGGATTGTTAGAGCTGTTAATAGTGTTGTTAAAGTTATCAATAGATTTATTTTGTATCATTAAAAGTTATTTTTTATTTGTTTGCGTAATTCTGACATGTTTAGAGTTGTGAGTAAGGTAAATTAGAGTTTCTAAATAATAATGTATCTTTACTAAATTATGATTTATTATTAGTATGAAAATTTGTTTTAGTCAAAGTAGTAAGTGACCACAAAATTACTTAAGCTTAGATAGACTACCAAGTAGTACATGTAGCATATAAAATAAAGTAGTATATATAATTAGCAGAATAGTGAAATTAAAGGTAGCATGTATATGTAGTAGGAATAATGAATTATCAGGTAGCAGAAAGTAATTCAATAGTAGAAAGTGGTAATAGCAGAAGTATTATTTAGCAGGAACATTTTAGTAACAAATTAATTTTATGTAGCAGAAATATTGAATAGCAGTCTAGTAACTTTTTGGTAGTTAACTATTGATACCTATAACTACTTTAAAAAATATTGTAATGATACTTCTTCTTTTATAGACATATTGCTAATATATATTATTTCATATGAATTACATATTGATACAATGCTTCATTATGACATATGCATAAATAATGTATCGGCATTTCAAGTTTACTAATATAATAATAATAATATTAATAATAATAAAAATTTAGTATTATTAGTAGAATACTATTGTAGAAGTTTTGTAATTAGAAATAAGCATTTAGCCGATAATTAATTAACCAGAAATAGTCGTAATAGTTCGAATAATTATGTGGTTTGGTTGTAGTAAATTTTAGTTTATTCGTGGTATCGTATTCCTTATTGAACAATACGAATTTGCAGGTGATATTGTGTCTTGTTGAATTGCCTCTATTTATGGGAAATATATTAAGTTATAGGCTTATGGCCAATGTTGGTTTGTTGTTGCGTTGCTATGAAATTTTGTTGTTGCTATTCTGACATTCATACTGTGTCGCATACATAGCATATCTAGTTGGAGCTGATACTCGGTAAGTTAGCCTGGATTGGCAAATCAAGTTGAAGGCTTATGCCTTGTTGACGCCTCTATTAATTGGCAGATTTTTAAGTTAGGAGTTCTGCTCCAATGGTACCACATGCATGTGCATTATAACGAGTCGCATTGCGTGTTGTATATTTAAGTTGTTGTGTTATTGACTTGTGATGATTGATGTTGGTTGTAAGTTGTGAATGGTGATTTTATATTATCCTATCTAATATATTATTTATCATACACTCAATTATATGGTTCAATATTTTACTCCTTCTGTTTGAATGTTGCCCTCTATTGATAACGTACAGGTAATCAAGAAGGATAGTTGTTACCTTCGTTAGTCTGAGTCAATGTTGTTGCTCTGATACGTAGCACTCGAGGGGATGAACACATGTTTTCTTATTGTTGGTTTTCATTATGTTGCTGAACTTTTAAGTTGTTTTTATTAAAGACTTGTTGTCTTAAAGTTTCTTTGAGTTAGACAAGATGTTATGGTGTTTTTAGTTGAATTTTTTGAATCCGCTGCGTAGTAATGAAAGTTATTTTATTTTTAAAGAATAAACAGGTTGTTATTGGTTCATCTGAATTTTATGTGTTATGTATCTGAACTATAAGTGATTGAATGTCGGTGTTTTAAGTTGAAAGTGTAACATTCCATAAGTTGTTGGAAATTTTGAAACTCTGATTTTATATAATTCATTGGGTAGAAATGGGGTGTTACAATGACTTTCTATTTTACGGGGAACCATCGCCGTCTTTTGATTTAGAAGGACGTATTTGATGCTATTTGTTGTGTACAAAGTGAAAGCTTGCGATTGAACACACATTTGAATTAACTGAGAAACTACCCTGCCCTAGGTTATGATTAAAAGTTTTAATTTAATACGAAAAAGAAAACTTCTACTTCTTAGGCTCAAAGGGGTTGACTAGGGATTATCTTTCTTATAACTCCACTGTTTAGGATTTGAAACAACACATGTACATCGTCAACAAGGTTTGTTCAAAAGCGTACTGTAGAGATTACGATATTTTTTCGTCATCCTCCCTCTAAAGGCTTATAACTTTTAATCGAGAGTTGAATATCACAAAAGGAAGTAAAAGCATAGTTTAAGTATAGTCAACATGAATGGACTAATTAAAGACAAACATATGCAATGCATTGATGAGGACGACTAAAAGTCTGATAAAGATAAATGTTTGAATCAACTAGAGAAATTAAAAACAAAAATTTGAATGAACAAAAAAAAACTTCTCCGCCTGAACTTGTCACTTTAGATGGTGTGCCTTGCAGCCTTGGCATCTGGGGGATAATAGAAGAACTAGATCTGACCATCTTTCATGAACTCGACCAGTTCTTCGTCAATCAGGTCCTGAATCTTATTTTTTAATGCCCAATAGCTGTCAGTGTCATGCCCATGACTGTTGGAGTGGTATGTGTACCTTACATTAGGATTATGTCGGGAAGAAGAAGTATTGGGATTTTGAGGGGGATCCCTCAATGTTACCAGTCTGGCCTTCAACATGTGTTGCAATGCTTGAGCCAATGACATCTTGATTTTGGTAAATCGTCTTTTAGGTGTATCCTGCTTACACTGATTTACCTATCGTTGTTGGCGAGGATGTTGTTAGACTTGCGATGTAGTAGCAATCCGGAAAAGCCTACTTTTAACCAAGCCACCTTCCTGTCTTATCAGAGGTTGATTAATGATTTAATCCCCAATTCTATTTGTTCATCCCATACGGTTGTACTTGTCTTGATGAAGTTCGCTGATGAGAGTTCTAAACTCTTCTTGTCCCCGAGCTAAGTTTTAGATTAGAGTTGTCTGTCCCATCATCTGGATTCTCATCGTTGCCATCTCAGCTTGCAGTTGTTCCAATTGGAGATCCTTGTTGTCTTCTATATTCTTCTTGGTCATGCTCTCAGTGAGGAGTGCCTTTAATTCTTCTTGTCCCTTGGATATGTTCAAGAACTTTTTTTTGAACTGAGCATCTTAAACTTGGAGATTTCTGACGGTCTGTTCGAGAGCCATCTTTACTGAAATAAACAGTAAGAAGATGAGAAAACCTATATGAGAAAAACCTATTATGACATGATGCATGATATGTAGATGCAATTTTTTCAAGTATCTCGCGGGGTAAACAAAAGAAAATGTTAGAAGTCGAATATGACTGCAATTTTGGTTGAAGAACTTTGTATCGTTGAATGTCCTTCTACGAGAATCAAGCTCACCATGTCGAGTTGGTCATAGCTTTGGACTCAAGATAACGTGCTTTGGTCTTTGACGTTATTGGTTAGAGGAAAATAAATCCCCTTGCCCCTTGTTAGACGTTTTTTCATGATACTTTGACAACATTTAGTTAGAGGAAAATAAATCCTCCTGCCCCTTGCTAGGTGCCTAGTTCATGATAACTTGCATCAATGGCCCTTTTGATCCTTGAACTGGTCAGTGAGAATGATATGGTATGACGTTATGATGTTTATGCTATGCACCAAGCAAAAGTGTGAAGTGGTGAAGACAGGTAAGTTTTGCAAGAAGTCCAGGTTATTGGATAATGACTATAAATAAGTCCTGCAAGGAATTCAAGTTTGTTAAATAATGAATACAACAAACCCTACAAGGATTTCAAGTTGTTAGATAATGAAAACAAGTCACATAAGTAGCCTTAGGTTTAAAGGCTTGCATGGAGTTTGTAGGTAAGTACCCTCTTGAAGTTTAATCGGTTTAACATGTCCTAAAAGAAGTAACCGGGTTTTAAGGAATCTCAATATCATTGATCTTTCTTCATCGGGCATTGTTTCAGCATAAGAAATCTTTTTTCATGACCGAAATATCCCGAAAGTCTGATCTCAATAAGTGTAGTATCAAGTATCAACCAACTTTAGTCTGCACCAAAGTCAGATACCTCACTACTTTCTAATAGCCAAGTTGTTCAACTAAGGTTCTACGATCAGTTAGTGCTTCATGACACCACACAGCGGCCCTGTATTCTCCTTGATTTAACTCAAGGGACACTGATACCAAAAAATGTGTCACACTAACGTAATCATCGCTTCAACCATATCGGTCTATGTCGTACATTTTCCACGATCTATTGCTACTTACCTAATGTACCCCAGATCCGGGTATAGGATCTTTACAAGTAATAAACCCAAGCATAACCCACAAATGTAAAGCAAAAAAAAGCAAACAATTAAAGAAAAATAAAGGTAATCTAGATCTTAAGGTAACCCCACTTTTAGTTTATAATTCCCCAGCAGAGTCGCCAGTTCTGTGATACGGTGGAAGAACTGACTTGGTTGTTTTATGTTTTGTTGCAAATATTGCGGATAGCAAGAGTCGCCACCGACTTTTCTTTTATCCAATAAAGGAAAGGGTGAAAAGAACATGAAAGACCTTTCAAGATATTTTCTTGAGTTCGGGGGTAGGTTATGAAAAAGGGAAGGTGTTAGCACCCTTTTCATCCGTAGTTATCTACGGGCTCTTAGTTGCTTGCTAGATCACTTTTGAAATTGCTTTGTTTGAAATGTGTTTGTGGTGGGTTTTGAAAGTATTTTGAAAACGCCTTTGTTACAACAAACTTTTTAATGATTCTCGTCTCTATAAGAATGTATACAGAGTGTTGTTTTTGAAAATAGTTCAAAGAGATGTTTGTTTTTGAAGATGTTTTGAAAGTGTGAGTGTGAAAATGGTTTTGATTTATGAGCAAGCAACTACGAGTGTCCTACCTACTCAAAACATCTTTGTTCTTTTCCTCCTCCTTTAGACGTTTATATCTTACCATTGATTGGTAAGAAGTCTCATCATTGGATGTGAAGGGACAGGCGTGGGTCAAACGTATAGTCATAGAAGGCAACTCATGAGGCGTTTTAGCAATTTTCATAAGGGACTAGATCATTTACCGAAGGCAACAGCGAGGGACATCGAGGGACTACAGTCTTTTTTTATTGAGGGCCTTTGCTAAAACGCCTATATTCGAGGGACATGACTATTTTCCGAGGCAACAAGCGAGATTACCCTAGAGGTGCACGTGTGAATAGTATGTTTGATTGCATGCATTTTTGTCTTTGAGATTAGGGTTTTCTAACGGTTGTTTTTATCTCGACATACACACCCTAATTACTAACAATTATATGAAAAGTGATAAATTTGCGGAAATTAAAATTCTACGCTATTACATCACTTTAGGGGATGGGGGTATAAGTTCACAAATGGGGAGATAAAAGCAAATAAAACCTAATTTTACTATTACAACCAAATCGAACGAAAATAAAAACAAAAAGTAAAAAAAAATCAAGGTTTATGATGTCTGGTCTGACACGGGCCGGGTCCTATGACACGGGCACCCGTGTCAGCTCCTTGTAATGATCCATGAGCGTTTTTTCTTTTTGCACCAGCTAAGTTGACACGGGCCGTATCCTGTGAGATGGGCACCTGTGTCAGCACCCTGACTTGCCATTTTGTATGTTTCCTCTAGTAGACTTGACACGGGCCATGTCCTGTGACACGGGCGTCCGTGTCAGCACCCTGACCTGCATTTTTTGTTAGCTTATAGTTCTAGTAGACCTGACATGAGTTGTGTTCTGTGACATGGGCACCCGTGTCAGTGCCCTATCCTGCACTTTTGTTAGATTTTTAAACAGCTGAGCTGACACGGGCCGTGTCTTGTGGCACAAGCACCCGTGTCAGCCCCCTGTCTTGTCTTTTTCCACTGAGTTTCCTTCTTTTGATTTATCTTTTTTATATATCTTTTTCACACAAGCAACAAATGATGTATGGATAAAGATATTATAGTTTGGAAAAAAAGGAATAACTCTTGAAGTGAAACTTTAGAGTATGTATGGATGTCTCCGAATGCAAAGTGATGATTGACCGGGCTCCTCTTTGGAGCTGCTCCAATCCTTGCTTTGTGCCGCAAAGTTCCAGAATCGCTCCAACCCAGTCAAAGTTGCAAAATATTGTATTTTCTGTTTATGTTTGGAAGGTGATGATAAGGGTGTTACAGAAATTATTCTTTTGTTTGAACAATCTCCGTGTGATGTATATGAGGTGTTTGGGTAGTTGATTTAGGGGAAAGCTTGCAAGGTTATACAATAATGGATTGAGGATTTTTCTATTTTGTTAGTGAAAATAGAGTTGAATATGAGCAGAGTTTTATGAGTTAGCAGAGTTTAACAAGAATTATATTTTTTTTCTCTCCTCCTTTTTTCTCTCCAAAATCCAACCTCTCTTTTTCTCCAAAAGCCCCCCCCCCCCCCCCCCCCTTAGATGTGTTGTGAAACAATTTATTTGTAGATGATTTTTTGTTGAGATTTTGGGAGGGAAACAAATAACAATTTGAATTGTTTTTGCCTACTATTTCAATCCTTTTTCCACACAATTTTCTTTAGCCATTTTGATGCAATTTTGTGGCTGTTATGATGCAGGCTAGAGCAGACTGTATAGAGCAGTTTTGGACTGATTTGCAGGCTCTTTTGGACTGATTTACAGTAGTTTTTTTTACATCAAAATACCATAAAAAAATGGACTGGTTTACAACAATTTTGACTCTTGATTTTTGATGATCAAATTTCATATTTTAGATGTTTTGATGAAATATGATTTTTGGGACTCAATTTCGGTCAAAAAGTCAAAGTTTAACTTTTTAGTGTACAATTGACCTTTTTCACCAGTTGACCAAACTTCATCCATCAATCCAATGATCTCAGGAGATGAATTGAAATATGCGATTAGGTTGAAATGATGCACTTGAGATCATATTCCAAACCAATAAGTCATGTACTAGGTCAAAAGTGAAAGATTGGTCATTATCAGTCAAAACCCTAATTTGGGGTCCCAGCGCTCCGGAGATAATATTGTCTGATCAATTCCTTGAGAATCCTTGAAAAAGAGAGGGCAAATTTTGGGGTACAACAGCTTCCCCTATTCAATCTTCTTAAACCTTAAGAGTTAGATTGGCGAGTCTGTCATTCGTGACTTGAAGGTGGAAGATGATTGAACACTAGAGTACCTAGAAATTTGCACTCGATGATATGGTGGTTGATTGTGTTGGGAATAGGCTTAAAGATGCCATTTGGAGAGGTGATGGAGAAAATTGGAAGAAGTATCAGAATAAATCTTTGGTCGATTTAATCTGAATGATATGCTGGAATGGACCTGTGTTAAGCCATGTCTGGAAATGTTTTAGAAGGAATCCGTGTCAGATTGCTTCTTGATGAGCCAATGTGAAGCTGCATTTGGAAATGTATGAGAAGGAAACTTGGTAGGGCTTCTTCGGGATGAGTCCGTGTGAAATTGCATTTGGAAATATATGAGAAGGAGCCTGGGTAGGGCTGCTTTGGGATGAGTCCGTGTGAAACTGCATCTGGAAATATATGAGAAGGAGCCTAGGTATGGTTGCTTCGGGATGAGTCCGTGTGAAACTGCATCTGGAAATGTATGAGAAGGAGCCTAGGTAGGGCTGCTTCAGGATGAGTCAGTGTGAAACTACATCTGAAAATGTACGAGATTGAGCCTGTGTAGGGCTGCTTCGGGATGAGTCCGTGTAAAACTGCTTCTGAAAATCTACGAGAATGAGCCTGTGTAGGACTGCTTCGGGATGAGTCAGTATAAAACTGCATCTGAAAATGTACGAGAATGAGCATGTGTAGGGCTGCTTCGAGATGACTCTGTGAAACTGCATCTGAAAATGTACGAGAATGAGTCTGTACAGGGCTACTTTGGGATGAGTCCATGTAAAACTGCATCTGAAAACGTACGAGAATGAGCTTGTGTAGGGCTGCTTCGGGATGAGTCCGTGTGAAACTGCATCTGTGTAAGATTGCTTCATGATGAGCCCATGTGAAGCTGCATCTGGAAATTAGAAGGAAATCGTGTAAGATTGCTTCTTGATGGGCCCGTGTGAAGCTACATCTGGAAATTAGAAGGAACTCGTGTAAGATTGCTTCATGATGAGCCTATGTGAAGCTGCATTTGGAAATTAGAAGGAACCCGTGTAAGATTTCTTCCTAATGAGCCTGTGTGAAGCTGCATCTGGAAATTAGAAGGAACCCATGTAAGATTGCTTAATGATGATCCCGTGTGAAGCTGCATCTGGAAATTAGAAGGAACCCGTGTAAGGTTGCTTCGTCTGGTCGTGTAGATAGTTACTCTGTCTGGTTTTAGGAAATGATCTTTATCTAACCAAAAAGAAAGAAAGATGGTTTCCTCGTCTTGTTTCGGGAGTTAATCTTCAAAATGATCATGTAGATAGTTGTCCTGTCTTGTTTCAGGTATTAATCTATAATCAGTTATTCACGGATAGTTGTCCTATCTTATTTCAGGTATTAATCTGGAACCTGCTTTTTGTTGGTCGTATAGATAGTTATCCTGGCTTGTTTCAGGGGTTAATCTCTGGCCTAATTGAGAAAGAAAGATAGTTTCCCCGTCCTGTTTCGGGAGTTAATCTTCAATCTTCTCATGTAGATAGTTGTCCTATCTTGTCTCAGGTATTAATCTATAATCAGTTGTTCATGGATAGTTGTCCTGTCTTGTTTCAGGTATTAATCTGGAACCTGCTTTTTCTTGGTCATAGAGATAGTAGTCCTTGCTTGTTTCAGGGATTGATCTTTATCTGACTAAAAAGAAAGAAATATAGTTTCCCTGTCTTGTTTCTGGAGTTAATCTTCAAGCTGCTCATGTATATAGTTGTCCTGTATTGTTTCAAGTATTAATCTACAATCATTTGTTCACGGATAGTTTTCATGTCTTGTTTCAGGTATTAATCCGGAACCTGCTTTTTGTTGGTCGTAGAGATAGTTGTCCTGGCTTGTTTAAGGGGTTAATCTCTGACTTAATTGAGAAAGAAATATAGTTTCCCCATCTTGTTTCGGGAGTTAATCTTCAATCTACTCATGTAATAGTTTTCCTGTCTTGTTTCAGGTATTAATCTACAATCAGTTGTTCACAGATAGTTGTCATGTCTTGTTTCAGGTATTAATCTGGAACTTGTTGAAAATTGATGATGATATTTGTTTGTTGATCTTTCCTGAAAATGTAAAGAATTAGTTGTGTGCAATGTCATGATGCATGACATACATTGTGTAATGATGTTCTCAAGATAAATGAGATTGTGCTATATGTATTTTGTATGCATATGCTATGTGTTGTACCCCAAAATTTTCCCTCTCATTTCTCAAGGCATTTCTCACAAGGGTCTCCCAAAAATTCAAGCCTATACAAATACATTTGGATTTTTCAGCATCAAGATTAAAGAGGAAATTGCTAAAAAAGACAAAATAGATGATAATACTCTTTTTGACAAAAAGGGAAAACAATTTCTCTTCGATTTTACATCCTTCGATCGGGCACTTTGGCTCCTTCGATGTAGGCTTTGGTTGCATCCTTCGTTTGGGTGCTGGACTCCTTTTGGGCAAGTTCATTTCATGTATCGATTGGGGCATTGGACTTATTTGGGCAAGTTCATTTCCTGTTTCGTTTGGGCACTAGGCTTCGTTTGAAAATTTGTGCAAATCTTTCGTTTGGCCACATAGCATATTTCCTGTATGCTAGCCAAGGTTTACAAGGCAAAAATTCATTACCATGTTAACATGCACAAGGCTAAAGTCATCCTTTGAAGCAACTTGTTATAATCTTCGACAGGGAAACACTTCTCACCAATTAGCTTCAATTCACAAGGCAAAAGCCTCCTGATGATGTCCTTCGATTCAGGAGGCCAAAGCCTCTCTTCTGCTCTCTTTCGATTACATATCTTACCTCCTGTAGGCCTCCTTCGTTTGGGGCATATGGCCTTCCCAGTGTTGCAAGTTTTGATTATGCCTTTCATCCTCTGCATGCATTCTTCATTTGGTGCGTGTGAATCCTTCAGCATAAGCTCTTGGTCATACCTTTCATTTGGGCATGTGGCTCCCTTTTTACAAGCCTTCGTTTGAGCATAAGGCCACAAGGCAGAAACCTCCTGCATACACCCTTTCGTTTGGCTATATGGCCCCTTGTAGGCAAGTTTGAGTGGGCAGTATCTCCCTTGGAAATGGCTTTCTTCAACACACAAATTCTACATTATGCCATTGTCTCATGTGAAAGAAGTACCATGGTGGCACATTCGAAGGACTTGCCAGACATGTCTGAGTGTCCCAATAGAATGACATGTTTTGCTGACCCTCCCCAGGAGCATGTGTTTGGACCATTCGAAAGAACCCATGAAGGGCCTGGTCGAAAGACACTTATTTGGGCCCCTTCAAAGGATATCCACATGAGCCATTCGAATGACACTTCGATTTGAAAAAAGAAATGATTGTTGAAGAGTCTGGTCGAAAGACAGGGCTAAGGGGTCAAGACAAAATTTTGAGATGCCAAAGGTACTTGTTGACCAAGTGACATGCGCTTCCAGGTTCAGGCCTGATCCACTGGCCATAAAACTCCAAAACTGCTGCATAGCAGTTCTGCAACATTATCTTATTCCTTGCACCAAAATGGCATATAAACACTGTCTCTCGAAAGCTACAAACACAACAAGCCTTTTTTGTTTAAATCTTTTGTTTTCCCTCCTAAAATATCATCCCAGGCCATCTATAAATATGAGCCTCTACCATACATGTTAAGGGCGCCTAAAGGATTGCAAGAGAACACTTATGAAAATTTCCAAAACTCCCAAACACTTCCCAACATTTTTTAAACACTTCTAAAAAAACTCAAACCCCTTGATACACTAAGTGAGTCCTTCGGTTCACCCCCCCTAAGTGACCATCTAACTAGCCTTTGACCCACTTCCCCAGCTACAATACAGTAACCCTTTGATTCATTCCATTACTTGTTATAAAAAGAATCTTCAATCAACTCACACACCCTCCTTCGATTCAGTGACTGCTTGCATAAAGTGGTAACTGGATTAGTCTCAAGAAGGTCCCAACGAACTTCCATTCTCCACCAAGGAAGACACTTGCAGTTTCCTTCGATTCAAGAACTTCAAGAGGTAAGTTCCCTTTAAACTTGAATTTATTATGTTTTAATATCATGTGCACATGCCAATAAAGAAAAATGTAGATATTTCATATAGGGAGCTTGACCATGTTTTAGTTTTCGATGCTTACTGCCCATAGACTGAAAATCTCAACTCTGACTAGTTAGGCTTTGGACTTTGAGACCTAATGATTTTTGTGCTAACCCTTGGCCTGTAGTTACACTTGAATGTTGCATTTTAAGAACTTAAGACAAGTTCATTGTACCTTTCGATTGGCTAAATGCTCAAGCCTTTCGAATCTCAACCTGTGGGCCTAGCATACTTAAAGTCGAAGGAGTCAGCAAGGAGCCTATGGCAAATAATGCACCTCACACTGGCTCCATGCCTCAAATGAAGGACGTAACCAGAATGGTGGCCTTACTGACTTCCAACTCCCAGTCGAAGGACAGGACCTTGCTTACTTCCAACTCCCAGTCGAAGGACATAACCTTGCTAACTTCGAACTCCCAGTCGAAGGATAGAACCTTGCTGACTCCATGTCCAAATCGAAAGAGGTCAAAAGTGCAGAATCAAAGGATGCTTCTTCCTGAATAGAAAGAGCTCATTTTTCTTCTTTTTATTTTTATTTTGTATTTATATTTTCTTGCTATTTCAATATGGTTGTAATAGTGTAGGATTTATTTTTTGCATTTTTTATTACTTTATATAAATGTTAGTAAGTAGGATACATGGAAAGATAAAAACAACATGTAGGTAACCTAAAAATTCAAAAGACAAAATGCATGCAATCAAACACACTATTCACACATGCACCCTTAGGGTAATCCCACTTGTTGCCTCGGAAGAATAGTCATGTCCCTCGAATATGGGTGTTTTAGCAAAGACCCTCGATAAAAGATCGTAGTCCCTCGATGACCCTTAATGATGTCTTCGGTAAACGATCTAGTCCCTAAACGACATTGCTAAAATGTCCCATAAGTTGCCTTCTATGACTATACAAACGTCCCACGCCCATCCCTTCACATCCAATGATGGGGCTTCTTACCAAATCAATGGTAAGATAGTAACATCTAAAGGAGGAGGAAAATAATACTAAGACCTTTTGAGTAGGTAGGATGCTCCTAGTTGCTCGCTTGCTCACAACAAAAACATTTTTATACACCCACAATTTCACTTTGAAACATTTTTAAAAGACAAAACACTTTGTATGCGTTCTTATAGAAACGAGAACCATTACAAAGACATTTAAAAAAAATACTTTCAAAACCCACACCACAAGCACATTTTTAAACAAAAGCAAGTGAACTAGCAACCAACTAAGAGCCTGTAGATAACTACGAATGAAAAGGGTGCTAATACCTTCCATTTTCCTAACTTACCCCCCGAACTCAAGAAAATAACCTCAAATGTCTTTTCTGTTCTTTTCACCCTTTCCTTTTTGGATAAAAGAAAAGTCGGTAGCGACTCTTGCTATCTGAAACTATTGCGATAAAACGCAAAACACCAAGCCAATTCTCCCACCATGTTACACTATGATGTTTGCAATGTAATGTATGAATGCAATATATGAACTGATCAATTATTTTTTGTAGCGTCATTGACTTGAGGGAAAATAAATCCCTGACTGTTGTTGGGGATAAAGAATGTGATTCTTCATTATTTGTTAAAGTTGAATTGTTAGGAGATAGATTTCCGTGGCTAGAGAAATAAACTCTACTGAGGAGTTACACTCTTGATTGGAGATAATGGAAGTTAACAAATTGTTGGGGATATAGAAGCTAACTGTTATCTGGTTGGCTTCCAGGCTTTGCAGGAAACTCACTGGGGATAGTGGCAAACTCTATTGGGGAGGAGGAGTTTTGTTAGTGATTTTTGGAGAAGTCAAACTATTATCTGGTCGGGTTCAGGCTTCGTAGTAACTTTCTTTGAAGTAGATGAAGTTAACTTTCTTTGAAATAATGGAGTCAACTGTTATCTGGTCGGATTCCAGGCTTTACAATAACCTCTGGTGATAGTAACGACTCTGTTGGAGATTACAATGACTCTACTGGGGGTTAAGTGGTTTCGTCTGTTGATTTATGATAGTATGAGAGGTCAAATCAAGTTGGGGAATTTTGTAGTTTATTTGGGAAATAAACCCTGTTGAAGAAAGTATTTTGACAACCTACTAGGGACATGATTTCTTTAGGTAGAATTCCGCAAGGCTTTTTCTTTTAAGACCAACTCGGGTGGGGATTGAGTTTTTCGGAGATTGAAACTCTGACTGGGGATTGCATGAACCCAAATTTGTAGGGATAATTCTGTGGGGATATCCATGACTTTGGCCTTGTGGGGCTTGGACCCTTATCTGTGAAGATTATTATGTGGAGATAACCTTATAGAGGTGGCTCTGGTGACTTTACTGGTATCACCTTATGAAAAGGACTTTGTGGGAAATTGTCATTGTCCACAACAGTAAGTGTTGTAGCCCTACCAGGAAATTTTTGCTTGATTGTACGTGCCTCTTTGATGGAATTCATGCTTGATGCCCCAAGTGATTCGAAAAGAGACCTGTCCCGGCTATGAGAGATTTCTTGGAATCTTGACTTGACTGCCCCAGATATGTTGGATAATAATCTTGTTATTCCCCTTTATTATGGAGGGTTTGTCATTGGAAGTGTCTTTCCATTTGAAGTGGTTCTATTCATTGAGAAAATCCGTTCATTGGATATTCGTCATGCGAATTTCTCCACTGTCAAACAATTAGCCATATGTAAACAACGATATTCAAACAATGCAAAGTTTATATTTGTCTTGAAGTTTTGAAAATGTATATTTTCTTAGCAGATAAAAGAATTTTGTAAGAATATGAACTCGACTCAGGATTTACACTGAGCCTTACAGGAGTCAGTATACCTTTTGTAACAACATGCTTTCGGACTAACATATGCTTCAATTAGGACTTTTAAAGGATTGTAGCGTGGCCTGGTTCACTGTTTAAGAAACAAAGGATAAGGCTCAAATTTTATTTGTACCCACCCATTCTTCATGATATTCTCCAGTCCTAAACTCATTTAATTGTGCGTTTGAACTGCTATTGAATCAAGAATGATATTTTGGTGATGGTTCGGATACTTGGAAGTTTATTTGGGAAAGCAGTCATTTTTGCAACATTTTTTCTGTTGTCTAGGATTTGTAGTGACTTCTTTTTGATCTATTATCCCTAGTTTTTGCATGACTGCTCTTGTTTTGAGATTACAGCCAGCGGGATGCCCCAGTTTTTTTTAAGTCTCCTTCATAGGTTTTGGCTCAGTGGGCTTTTCTTTTGAGAGATAATGACTTCCTATTTTACGAGGAACCATCATCGGCTTTTGATTCAAAAGGATGTTTTTGATGTCATTCACTGCGTATGAAGTGAAAGCTTGTGAATGAACTCACGTTTGGATTAACTGAGAAGCTACCATACCCCAGGTTCTGATTAAAGGTTTCAATTTGTGTGAAAAAGAAATCTCCTACTTCTTTGGCTCAAAGGGGTTAACTAGGGATTATCTTCCTTATAACTCCAATGTTTAGGATTTGAAAGAACGCCTGTACATCGTTAGCATGGTCTGTCCAAAAGCATACTGTATAAGATTATTAAATTGATCTCTCATTGCACTGGGAGGGTACGTAGGCACAAAGGTTTGCAACCGAGGCAGGAACAACTAATAAAAACTTTTCTTTTTGTATATACTTTGCATGCATTCCCTTTATGCCTTAAGCTTTAGACTTAGATTTTTTTATACACCCTTAGATTAAAACAAGATTAACTGGATCCTGTGGAGTACTACAGATGTGAGAGGTGCTAATACCTTCCCCTTGTAAAATCAACTTCCTTACTATTTATCTTGGTTGCAAGACCATGTTCTTTTCCCTTATTTAGTTTTGTCATACGGCGGGAGAACTGACACGATGTGTTTTGTGTTTTATCGCAAATGTTGCGGATAGTAAGAGTCACCACTAGATTTTATTTTATCTAATAAAGGAAAGGGTGAAAAGAACAGTAAAGACCTTTTGAGATATTTTCTTGAGTTCGGGGGGTAGGTTATGAAAATGGAAGGTGTTAGCATCCTTTTCATCCGTAGTTATCTACAGACTCTTAATTGCTTGATCACTTTGAAATGCTTTTGTGTTTGTGTAAGTTTGAAAATATTTTTAAACGCCTAAGTTTGGCATACTTTGCAATGATTCTCGCATCATTGAGAATGTATACAAAGTGTTAGTTTTGAAAATATTTGTTGAAAGGAAGTGTTTGGAAAGATGTTTGAAAATGCCAATGTAAGGCAATTTTGTAATAATTCTCGTATCGTTGAGAATGTATATGAAATGTTTGTCTTGACAAATGTTTTGAAAGTGTGAAGTATGGAAATGGTTGTGTTTGTGAGCAAGCAATTACGAGCAATCTACCTACTCAAAAGTCTTTGTTCTTTTCCTCCTACTTTAGAGAGTTCTATTTTACCATTGGCTGGTAAGGAGCCTATGATACGGTGGCAGAACCGACTGTTTGATGCTGGTTTGTGTTTTGCGTTTTTTGTTCGCAAAATGTCGCGGTAAGCAAGAGTCGCCACCGACTTTTATTTCATCCAATCGGAAAGGAAAAAAGTACAGAAAAAAAAATCCTTTTTCGAGATATTCTGAGTACGAGGGGTAGATTGTAGAAAGGAAAGGTGTCAGCACCCTTTCTATCCATGGTTTTCCATGGGCTCTTAGGTACTTTCTCATCTTTTTAAAATTGCTTATGTGTGTGCTTACTTTGAAAATGTTTTACTTCGTGATAATCCTTGTATCAGTCCTCAAGGATGTGACAACGTTGTTTTGAAAAGGTGTTAGTGTGAAAAGATTTGTTTTGAGCAAGTACCTACTAGCATCTACCTACTCGAAAAAGGATTGTTTTTGTTCTATTTCCTTTAGACAACGCTATCCCACTATTAAGGAGTAGGTAGCACCGTCGTTGGAGTTGTAAGGGTCAATTCGAAAGGGACGTACGATCACTAAAGCAATGTTAGGACATCTTAGTAATAACCCTAGAGTCTTAAGATCATATTCGAGGCAACATTTCCGAGGCAACATTCGAACGAGACATTTGATCTTTTTAGACAGGAGGGCAACCACTAAAACACCCTATACTTAATGATCGTTTACCGAAGGCAACCGAAGTGGGAGTATACCCTAAGAGTGATATGTGCGAGTGATTTGTTTCAATTATTTATCTTTTCACATTTGGGTTTTCTAACTGTATTAATTTGTCATGCATTCTTATCATACAATCCTATTAGCATACATCTAAACAGTTAAATATTTACAGAAATTAAGATGCGAGAAAGTAAATCTAAGCTATTACAAGGCTTCGGGGTGGGGGATTAATCACATAGCCAAAAACCCGGGGATTTAAACAGTAAATAAAACCCTAAATTAAACTATTACAAACCATGAACAGTTACAAAAATATTGTCAAAATAAATAACAAACACGCGATGAATCAAATACGAAACGACTAGGGTTTTGACCCTTGACTAAACCTATTTGCGATTGATTAAAGAAAAAATGTTTTTTTATCATGTTTTATTATTTAAGAAAATAATTACATAATTAAATTGAAAAGAAAATCCTAAATTCTAATTGATTTTAAATTAAGGAAAATACATTAATTTATTCTAAAACCTATTTTTTGTATTTTTATTTATTTGAGAAAAAATAAAAGCATTGGATCAAGAATTTAACCTAATTTGCTAATTTGTTTTAATTTTATATAAAAAAAGTTAAAATTGCCCTAAGTTAAATTAAATTAACAAAATTAATTTTGATAAAAAAAGGTCTAATTCTAATTTCTTGATTTTATGATTTTATGATTTTATGTAAAATAGATTAATTGTTAATTAAAATAATTAAAAGGAAAATTAAAAGGATTAAATAAAATAAAAGAAAATAAGAAAAAGAAAAGATAGGCCTGGTTGTAATGCTGAAAGAGGGGGTGTGTTGTTGAAATTCTGGGCCCAAACTGATCCAAGCCCTTTTGACTTTTCCTGATCTAGTGCGTATGTTGACTTGAGGTGTATGATGGACCTTCAACTGAAAGGAATTGGATCTTGGCTGAAGATGCATTTGATGGTTAGATCTTGAGTTGCATGGTGGATGCTTGGACATGTGGTGTACCTGATTATGTGAAGCAAAATTATATGAAACAAATATTGGGACCTGGGGATCAAACCCAGGCCCTCACGCTCGCTCCTAGCACCTGCTTGCCATCTGTGCTACTTTGCTTGTTTGTACATATAATGGAAACAATTAATATAAGCAAATCATCGGACATATTCAAAAAAATGTGCTAAAATTCAAACCAACCAATCCAAGATTGCCACGCCTCATCTTCTTCCCCAAACCGTCATTTTAGGTAACAGAACTTTTACCTACGGTTGCTTTTCTGTAGGTACAGACCTGTGCATCTCAAAAATTGCATATGCTCAAGATAAATGACCATGGCTGGTACCAATCAACTCGTCTTATCTTCACGAGCATCATGGTACCAAAACTAACGCTCAATTTTTCCTGCACTACAAAGCCCTTAGACGAACCAAAGAACCCTAACAATGGCATGTCTTGATTCCGGTACTATAAATGCAATTAAACGATACCAATAGCTTGCAAACTCAATGATGAACAAGAATATATAAATCAAATATTCTAATGGTGCGTAAATCAATGAAAATGAAATCAAGTTTTTGGGACAGACTGTGGCGTCTATACTTACGATTCCAAGCAAGAAAAGGATTGCAAATGATTGAGATCCCTTCTGGAGATGTCCAGGAGTCTGTTGGTATCGTTAGAATGGCTTGGATTGGCCTCTAGGATGGAAATTGAATCGCCACTTTTCTTGAACTTTTTCAGTTTTGCTCTTGGCTCTGCAAGACCTCTCACTTCCTTCTTGCCTTGGATATGTTATGTATATGTAATGCAACACATTAGGTCAACAAAAATGAGTTGAATCTTGGTCCATTATGAAGATTTGATTTTGTCTTTATCTTTGTATGATATCTTTCTATATCAAGCCAAACCATGCCAATTTGGGTTCAAATTGTTTTGCACGTTTTGAATATGATTTTCCAGCATAATTGGATTTGATTCGACCCAAAATCTGATCACAAAACAAATCTTTGATATTTTTTGCTATTTATTTGATTTAATTTGACTTTTAAATGATAAAAATAAAAATAAAAAAAATAAATAAAGCAAAAGGTGTGTGGGTGCTGATTTGGATCGTGGACGATGTCATAAGAAAGATTCAATCATGTAAAACTAGGCCCATTTGACAAAACAAATGCAAATTTGAGCACATTTGTATTTTGGCAATTTTGCAAAAAATGTCAACTTGGCCAATGCATAACTCTCTCAATTTTGACCCTAGAGAGGTGTTCTTGGACTTTTTAGAAAGCTTAGGATGTCCCCTAAGCAACTCTTTCGGTCTCATCTCAATTGAGTCTTCCATGTTCATGTATGATGCTTGGACCCAAAAGGTATTTTTGTTGACTTTTCAAAATGACCTATAATGTCAAAATTCATATCTATTTGTGAGTGCATATTTTGAACTTTAGAGATGAATATGAATTGTAGGTAATTTCATCCTCTTAAAAATGAGCTTTGGATGGGTCATTTCTGATAAAGTATGAGAAAGTTATGCTTGGTCAAAGTTGAGTTGACTTTTCCTACAAAACCCTAATTTAGCAACTTTTGGGTTTTGATGAATTATGGAAAATCCTCGAGGAATCATGATCAAACCTTTATCCAGTGATGAATAATACTACAAAATGAGGATGTTGACCAAAAATCTTGAAGTTTGACTGTATGTGGGCCACAATTGACTTTTGACCTAGCATAGTCAATTTTCAGGCATTTTGAGCAATTAATTGAGCAAACTTCTTCTGCAAGGCTTGAAACTTGACATGGATGATCTTGAGAACATATTAGGGCAATGGTGAGAATTGGAGTCCTTTGTGGTTCATATATCCTGATGAAAAATGAAACACTAATTTGAGATAGACTGCCTTAGGAGAGAGTTTGTCTGGTCAACTCTTGAACTTCCTTGAGCAATTTGGGGACCTCACTTGCCACGTGCTGAGAAATATGGGAGGGAAAATTTTGGGGTACAACAGCTGCCCCTGTTCAATCTTCTTAAACCTGAGGATATAGATTTGGCTCGTCCGCCTTTCGTGATCTGAAGGTGGAAGATGATTGAACACTAGAGTGCCCAGAAATTTGCACTCACATGAAGTGATACTTAACTTGCGATATCGAGAATGGGCTTATAGATGCCATTTTGAAGTCGATGACGGAAGATGGGCTTAAAGATGCCATCCGACAAGGTGTCGATCGCATAAGAGATTCCTTTGCGATATCCTGTATACCTGTTGTTGAGAAGGACTGTGCTGGGGAATGTTGGTCTCTGTCTTGAGAAACATAGAGTTTTAGGAGCTTCAGTTGTTCGTTACTCTACTGGGGAATAATTCCGGTTTGGGAAGCGGAAGTGAACTGTGTGTTTGGTCGGGGTATATGCTGCACCGTGACTTTCTAGAGAAATGGGAAATCAATTGTGTTTGATCGGGTCTCGGTCTTACAGTGTTGTGGACTGCTGTCTGGGGATAAGGGAGGAAAACCCCGGATAGTAAGGTTATGAGAAGGAACCTGGATGGTAGGGTTACTTCGAGATTAAATCCTAGATAGTAGGGTTGTGATAAGGAACCTGGGTAGTAGGGTTACTTCGAGGTGAAAGCTTGGATAGTAGGGCTGCAAGAAGGAACCTGGGTAGTAGGGTTACTTCGAGGTGAAAGCCTGGATAGTAGGGCTGCAAGAAGGAACCTGGATAGTAGGGTTACTTCGATATGAAAGCCTGGATAGTAAGGCTGTGAGAAGGAACCTGGGTAGTAGGGTTACTTCGAGGTGAAAGCCTGGATAATAGGGCTGCGAGAAGGAACCTGGATAGTAGGGTTACTTCGATATGAAAGCCTGGATAGTAGGGCTATGAGGAGGAACCTGGGTAGTAGGATTACTTCGAGGTGAAAGCCTGGATAGTAGGGCTGCAAGAAGGAAGCTGGATAGTAGGGTTACTTAAATATGAAAGCCTAGATAGTAGGGATGTGAGAAGGAACCTGGGTAGTAGGGTTACTTCGAGGTGAAATCCTGGATAGTATGGCTGCGAGAAGGAACCTGGATAGTAGGTTTACTTCGATATGAAATCCTGGATAGTAGGGCTGTGAGAAGGAACCTGGGTAGTAGGGTTACTTCTAGGTGAAAGCCTGGATAGTAGGGTTGTGAGAAGGAACCTGGATAGTAGGGTTACTTCGACATGAAAGCCTGGAGAGTAGGGCTTGAGAAGGATCCTGGGTAGTAGGGTTACCTCGATATGAAAGCTTGGATAGTAGGGCTGTGAGAAGGAACATGGGTAGTAGGGTTACTTCGATATGAAATCCTGGATAGTAGAGCTGTGAGAAGGAACCTGGATAGTAGGGTTACTTCGAGATGAAAGCTTGGATAGTAGGGCTGTGAGAAGGAACATGGATAGTAGGGTTACTTCAATATGAAAGCCTGGATTGTAGGGCTGTGAGAAGGAACCTGGATAGTAGGGTTACTTCGAGATGAAATCCTGGATAGTAGGGTTGTGAGAAGGAACCTGGATATTAGGGTTACTTCGATATGAAAGCTGGGATAGTAGGGCTGTTTCGGAATGAGTTTGGGTAAAACTGCAGAGGGAACATGGGTAAGGTTGTTCTTGTCGCGCCGATGATTACTCTGTTTAGCTTCGAGTGTTGATCATGGACATGCTGGAAATTGTTGGTAATAACTGTCTTTCCTGAAAGAAATACAGGGTTAGTTATGTGCGATGCATGAGATGCATTGTATGATGACGTTTCTCAAAATAAATGAAACCATGCTATATGTAATGCATGTACATGTCATGATGTATGAACATGAAATGCTGATGTAATAAACTGAGTCTGGGAAAATAAATCCCTGACTGATGTAAAAAACCATAGTTCCTCTGCTTCTGTTGGGGATGGTGAACAACGATGACTATGCTGGGGATTTTCCCCTTGGCTAGTAAATATTCTGCCGGACGAGACTCTGTCTGAGGATAACTCTGCGGGGAATAAATCTGTTGGAGAGGAGATACTCTATTGATAGATCTGCTAATTTGGAGAAATAAACTCCACTGGGGACGAATTTCCGTTGCTGGTGATAATGATTTCTGTTGGAGATTGAATTTATGCTTGTGAGAGAAATAAACTCTGCTTGGGGAACAATTTACTGACTCACTCGCGATGGTGAACCTCAGCTGGGGAGAGTTGTGTCCTGTTCGGGAAAGCTTACACCACTGTCTTTGGATACTTTTTATTCTGTGGGGGAATACATGTACCACTGCTTATATTCTCAAGCTGGCTATATCCCGGTACTTGATGGGCAGAGTAACTGTAGGGTTTGGGCACTTCTTGTTTTCCCTGTTCCTGGGATTACGAGTAATCGTCTTTTGTTTCTCATGCAAATATTTATGAGCAGCAATTATTTTCAAATGCATATATCAAAAATGAATCATTGGACGTTCTTGCAAAACAAAACAGAAAAAGAAAAACAAGTTGAAATTTCTCGTGAAAATGAATTGTATTTATTTTTTTGAAGTTAGCCCTTAATAGGCATTTTTGTACAAAGAGGCTAACATCCTAGTAAGAGAACGCCGCCGAAAGGTAGAAATTACAATTTGTGTTAAAGAGAGAAAAAAAACAGCTATGTGAAACAATCCCATTGGGTTCCAACTCTGCTATTACCTTTATTCTTCAAGCATCTCATCACTTCGCTGCTTGGTAGAAGGTGGATCAGATTGATTGGCACCATTTGAGCTTGATAGTCGATACCGAAGTCTGGTTGCAAGATGATCCAATGAGACATAGTGTTACGCTTTAATCCCTAATTTTTTCTTGGACCGCCCTTACGGGTTTTCGGTCCACCGGGATACCCTTTTTTGCCCAAGTCGCCTTTTCAGGTTTTCGACTTACCGGGTGTACAGTTTTATTTATTTATTTTCATCCCTTACTTTTTCCCGAACCCTTTTGGTTCGCCGGGAAGCCCTTATTTTTGCCTAGGCCAGTCAACCTAGTGGGTCTGTGATTATACATAGTATCTTTTAACTATGTCTGCATTGACGGGGTGAGGAAGGTCGTCACCATCCATGGTGGTTAAAATCATAGCTCCTCCTGAGAAAATGTTCTTAACCATAAATGGACCTTCGTACGTGGGGGGTCCATTTGCCCCTGGGATCACCTTGCGGTAGTATGATGTGTTTGATTACCAGATCCCTGACTTGATATTCTTAACGTCTAACTTTCTTATCAAAAGCCTTGATCATTCTCTTTTGATACGTATGACCATGACAGATAGCAGTAAGTCTCTTTTCATCGATTAGATTCAGCTGATCAAGTCGGGTTTGGATCCAGTCGTCTTCGTTCAAACCCGCATCCTTCATATTCCTGAGAGAGCGTATCTGGACTTCAATGGATAGGACTGCCTCCATGCCATACACCAAAGAGTAGGGTGTTACCCATGTCGATGTTCGTGCTGAGGTACGGTACCCATGAAGAGCGAATGGTAACATCTTGTGCCAGTCTTTGTATGTCACCGTCATCTTCTGCACAATCTTTTTGATATTCTTGTTAACCGCTTCAACAGCCCCATTCATCTTCGGCCGGTAGGGAGAACAGTTATGATGTTGTATATTGAACTGTTTACAGAGCTCGGTGATCATTGTGTTATTGAGATTTGTACCATTGTCAGTAATGATTCTCTCCGGGACACCATATCGACATATCAGATTATGTCGGATGAACCGCGCCACGACGTTCTTGGTTACTGTAGCAAAGGAAGTTGCCTCAACCCACTTCGTGAAGTAATCAATGGCTACCAGAATGAAGCGATGCCCGTTAGACGCAATGGGTCTGATCTAGCCGATCATGTTGATGCCCTACATCGCAAAAGGCCAAGGAGCTATCAAAACATTCAGGGGAACCGGAGGTACATGCACCTTATCAACATAGACTTGGCACTTATGACAGGTTCGAGAGTGCTGATAACAATCGGTTTCCATAGTGGACCAGTAGTATTCTTCCCGTAGGATTTTCTTCGCCATGGTATGTCCACTGGAATGAGTTCCGAAGGTGCCTTCATGTAATTCTACCATGATCCTTTCTGCCTCGCTCTTGTCTATACACCGCAGTAAGGTTGAATCATGGTTACGCTTATAGAGGATACCATTACTGATGAAGAACTTAGCAGTAAACCTTCTCAGAAACTTCTTATCATTGACAGATGCCCCCTCGGGGTATTCTTGAGCCTCAAGGTACCTCTTTACCTCGTGAAACCATGGTTTATCTACTACCTCTTCAGTCTCAATGTCACAATAATGTGCGGGTTCATCCAACCTCTCAATGGTAATCTGGGGAGCTTCATTGTCCCACCTAACCTTGAACATAAAAGACATGGTAGCTAGCGCGTCCGCCAACTGGTTCTCCTCTCGTGGGAAATTTTCAAAGGTTATCTCCTCAAAGTGTGGGAGCAATGTCAGTACATACTCTTTGTAAGGAATGAGATTCGGGTGCTTCGTATCCCACTCGCCTTTGATCTGACTTATCACCAGAGCGGAATCTCCGAATACACTCAAGAACTTAATCCTCAGGTCAATAGCAGCTCGAAGCCCCATGATACACGCTTTATACTCCGCCATATTATTGGTGCAGTTAAAACATAATCGGGCGGTGAATAGAGTATGACAGCCCTCAGAAGATATGACTACAGCGCAAATGTCATTACCCAATGCGTTCGAGGCTCCATCAAAATACATAGACCATCGGGATCCCTCCTCGGGTCCTTCATCCGGTCCAGGTTCTTCGCAGTCGGCTACCAACATGATATTCTCATCCAGGAACTCAAAATTCATGGACTGGTAGTCATCCATGGCCTGATGCGCCAAATGATCCGCAAATACACTCCCCATGATTGCTTTTTGGGTTGTGTATTGGATGTCATACTCAGTTAAGATCATCTGCCATCTTACTATTCTTTTAGATAAGGAGGGGTTCTCGAAAATATACTTGATTGGATCCATCTTTGATATCAACAAGGTAGTGTGAGTCAGCATATACTATCTCAGCCGGCGAGCAGCCCATGCCAAAGCGCAGCAAGTTTTCTCGAGTAATGAGTATTGGGTCTCATAGTCGGTAAACTTTTTGCTAAGGTAGTAAATGGCGTGCTCTTTTCGACCAGACTCGTCATGCTGCCCCAGCACACACCCCATTGAATTGTCTAGCAAAGTCAAGTATAAAATCAAAGGTCTTCCTTCAACTGGAGGCATCAAAATTGGTGGTTCTTGAAGGTATTCCTTGATTCTTTCGAAAGCGGTCTGGCATTCATCATTCCACTTTACCACTTGATCTTTCTTCAGAAGCTTGAAGATTGGCTCATAAGTAGCAGTCAGATGTGAAATGAACCTGGAGATGTAATTCAGATGTCCCAAGAAACCTCTAACTTCTTTTTCTATGCGGGGAGCCAGCATCTCTTGTATGGATTTTACCTTTGCAGGGTCCACCTGAATACCTTTTTCACTGATGACGAAACCCAAAAGTTTACCAGATCTTACCCCGAAGGTGCACTTGTTCGGATTCAACCTCAGCTTGTACGTCTTCAACCTGTCAAACTGTTTCTGGAGATGATCAAGGTGCTATTCCTCAGTCTGGGACCTGGCTATCATATCATCAACATACACCTCAATATTATGGTGAATCATATCATGGAACAAAGCGACCATGGCACACTGATAAGTTGCCCTAGCATTCTTCAACCCAAAAGGCATTACCTTATAACAGAAGGTGCCCCACTGTGTAACGAAGGTTGTCTTCTCCATATCCTCAGGAGCCATCTTGATCTGGTTGTAGCCAGAAAAACCATCCATGAAGGAGAAGATCTTATGTTGCATGGTATTGTCGACCAGAACATCAATGTGAGGAAGTGGGAAGTCATCCTTGGGGATTTCCCTGTTCAAATATCTATAGTCCATGCACATCCGTACCTTACTGTCCTTCTTAGGTACCGAAATGACATTGGCAACCCACTACGGATAAGAAGTGACAACTAAGAACCCTGCGTCGAACTGTTTCATAACCTCTGCCTTGATTTTCTCTGACATTTCAGGGCGCATACGGTGGACCTTCTGTTTTACCGGAGGGAAGTCCTCTTTAGTCGGCAGGCGATGTACCACAATATCAGTGTCCAAACTAGGCATGTCTTCATAGGACCAGGCGAAGATCTCAACATAGTCGTGTAGCATCTGTATTAACCGTTGTTTGACACTAGGCTCCAGATTTGCACCTAATTTAACCTCTTTCCTGTCTTTCTCTATACCCAAATTCACTGACTCAATTGGCTCTTCATGAGGCTGTATGTCCCTTTCTTCCTGCTGTAATAGTCTAGCAAGTTCTCGAGGCACCTCATAATCATCCTCACCTTCGTCCTTGGCTTGGTTGATCGGATTTTTGAAGTCATAATTGGCAGTAGCAGAGCTGTTATCAATGGGATCCATAATGGATATGGATCTGAAGTATGATACGTGAGTGTGTGTAAGAGCATAGCTGTTTTGATAAAGTGAGAAACAGGAAATAAAAACAAGGAGCACAAAATTTGTATGCAAGAAATATCCAATGCTTTATTAATGATATATGAAACGACAAATAATAGCCCTCACAATCAAAGCCAAGGTGCCTTGGGTAAGGCACCGGGCCGTAAAGTTTTAAACTGTTTGTTACAAATCTTAAAACAAAAGAGTCAATTACCGTGGAATAAAAGAAACAAGTATGAAGTCCTTTATCGTCCAGTTATTCAGTCCACCGTTGGTTGTTGGGTAGATCCAGCTGTCGATGTCTGAATCTTCTTCGCTGTCCTCAATTGCATTAACTCCCCGATTGCTGATGTGTAGAGGAGGTCTTCCAGTCCGCGCGCGCCTATCAGCCCTTTGAGCCCTTTCTTTAATTACAGCCCTGTCATCCTTGATAGAATCCATCTTCAATAGAGGTTTGTTAGTAGTAACTTCAGTTGATGCCGAGAATTGAAGGACCTCTTCGAAATTCTGACAAGGAGTTTCTATGAATTCCCCGTCCATCTCTATGTAGCGGAAGGAATTGAGATGACTTACCATATACTCTTCTTCACCTCGCACTATGAAAATCTTCCCCTTCACCGGATACTTCAGCATTTGATGGAGTGTGGAAGTAACTGCCTCAGCCTTATGGATCCAAGGACGACCCAGCAAGCAAGAATACGATGGCCTGATGTCCATTACATAGAAGGTGGACCCAAAAGTCTAAGAACCCACTTTGACAGGGATGTCCACCTCCCCGTGAACCACTCTCTTTGATCCGTCAAAAGCCCTTACCACAATGTTACTAGGCTTTAAAGTCAAACCTTCACAATCCAAACGGTCCAATGCTTTCTTTGGCAGAACATTCATCAAAGACCCGTTATCTACTAGCACATGAGCCATAGTGGTGCCCCTGCACTCAATCGAGACATGCAGAGCATCATTATGATTCCTTCCTTTCGGTGTCAGATCCGCATCTGAGAAACCCAGCCCATTGTCAGCATTCAGGCTAGCCACATAATCTTTGAACTGATCTGCTGAAGTTTCCTACGGTACATGCGCAGTTTTGAGAAATGCAATCAAAGCCTTCACATGGGCTTCCGAACACAATAGCAGGGACAACATGGAGATCTTTGACGGGGTCTGCCCCAGCTACTCGACCATATTGTAGTCGCTCTTCTTGATAATTTTCAGTATTTCCTCTATTTCTTGTTTAGAGGCTTCCACAACGATTTTCTTAGGTTCCTCCGTCCGGGCAGGCTCACCTATGATTTCCTTGCCCCGAGTCCCAGATGGCTCAGTAGCATGGATGATAATTGGGGTAAGAATAGGAATAGTAACAGGTGTAATAACTGGAGTAGGAACAGGAGAAATATCAGGAGTGCTGGTTGAAACAGCAGTTGGAATAACAGTAGGCTTGATGATAGTCTTCGGGGAAATCTCGGGAGAGAAGACCCTTCCACTTCGGGTAACCTTACTAGTCCCGACAATATTACTGACATCAGTATCAGCTTCTTCATTCTTTAGCTCTTGCTTAACACCATCATAATACACACCAGCACCATAATGCCATGGGACAGCCTTGTCTGAGGTGTACGGGATGGGACCAGGAACAGTGATTATTAGCGGAGCAATTCTTTGAATAGGTGTAATCCTAACAGTTCTTTTCGAGGAAACCTTGGAAGGATTGGAGGAAATGGTTATAATGGCAACATCTTCATTTGGAACAACATGAGTCATAGTCTTCTCAAACAAAATTTCTTTATTATCCATCAGGCGCTGAACGCCTGACTTCAACAAACGGAAACCAGAAGTATAATCGAACACATGTGGCAACCTTCACCACAACCCGAAAATAAACCGGCCAACAACAAATTCTTCCTAACAGTCATCAGAGGAGTAGAAATTTCTTCAACAGAGGTCACAAACAAATCAGTGTCAACAATATTAACTCCACGACCATGTTTGGGCATGGGAGCGGTTATAACATTTGGATTTTCTGGAGCATCAAACTCTATCTCCTTGGCTTCGAGAAAATCTTGTACTTTGTTTCTCAGGGCCCAACAATCATTTGTATCGTGGCCTGGACTCTCAGAATGGTTGGCGCACCGCGCATTAGGATTGTATCCAGGAGAAGTAGTGTTTGGATTCTTGGGAGCCTCTCTCAAGGTCGCCAAGTTGGATTTCAGTAGATGAGGCAGAACTTCAGCCAATGTCATGTTGATGCGGGTAAACTGTCGTTGTGGTCTTTCCACCCTTTGTTGATTGTTGCATTGTGGAGCAACTGCGGGTCTTGGTATCACTACAACATTTACTGTTTGACGGTGTTCAGATCTGTTTTGGCCCCTCGGGCTATAGACTGCACTAGCTTCCTTCTTACCAGTAAAAGGCTTCTTTGTTGAACTCGAGGAGGAATCCTTCTGTATTTTACCACTCTGAATTCCAGCTTCTACTCTTTCTCCAGTTAAAATCAGTTCGGTGAAACTAGATGACGAGCTGCTGATCAAGTGATTGAAAAATAGACCAGATATCGTCCCCATAAACATATCAACCAACTCCCTATCAGACAAAGGGTGTTGGACTCTTCCAGCCAAGTCTCTCCAATTTTGAGCATAGTCCTTGAAACCTTCACCTGCACCCATGGACATACCCTGGAGCTGAGTACGAGTGGGAGAAAGGTTGGCATTATACTGATACTTCTTGTAGAAAGCAACAACAAGATCTTCCTAGTTTCGGACACTAGCTCCCTCCAACAGATAGAACCATTCCAGTTGAGTCCCTGACAGACTATATTGAAAGAAGTGCACCCACAGATTTCTATCAGCTGTGTGGGGATGGATCTTCCTGACATACGAGCAGAGATGGAGTTTTGGGCAAGACACCCCATCATACTTGGCAAAAACCGGAGCTTTGAACTTATGAGGGATGACCACTCCCGATAGCAGTCCCAATTCTCCAAAATCCAAACCAGGTATTTTCTGAATTTCCATGGCGCTCAAACGGTCTTCTAACTGATTGTACCTATCCTCAGCAGGAGGATATTTCTCATCATCGTAATCAGTATTGTTGTCAGAAACTGCAGGACTAGGGTCATTTTCCCTTTCTTGGTTCTCCCCGTCCTTGGATGAAGAGGTCAGATCAGTTTGATGCTTCAACCTTTCTCCGGATCTTCTACCCATGTTCAGAATACCAGTCTTCTTCTTCTTCTTCTTCTCTTTCAAAATAAGGGTCTTCAGATCCTCTTGCCCTTTAGCTAGACTTATGAACATTTGTTGGAACTGGGCGTTCTGTGCCTGAAGATCTTTGATGGCTTGATTGGAAGACATTTCTGCTGAAATAAACAGCGAAGAAGATGAGAAACCTGTAGTGGTACCTGTAATGATGTGCATGATAATGGGATGTGCATATAATGATTTCAAAGACTTTGGGAGATTCTAATTTGCAAAACAAAAAATAAACAAAACTTTATTAGCTTAACTTTGAAAGGTTCAACAATTCCTTTAAGGCGTTACAAAGAAGTAAATAAAACAAATCTAAAACTAGAAAAAGCAAAATCAAAAGTCCTATGGACGCTTCCTCTTTGTGCTGATATAGTCATTGATCACTCTTTCTTCCTCGAGCTGCCTGGTGAGCTTTAAAACCTTCCTTTCTTGCTCATGGAACTGCTCCCGGTAAGTATCCCGCTCATTCTTCAGCTGAATCCAAGACCTTTGTAACTCTCTAGGATCAGTGGGCATGTGTAAGGATAGAGCACCGTGTAAGGAATACCTTCTTTATTAGTGGGCTCCACAATCACTGGTAATACGGTCGCATAAGGCATCATAAGCTTCTGGTCACGAGCTTGGACCCATTGGAGGTAAGGCTGCGTAGGAAGGGAAGTCTTCGGTCCCAACTCTTCGGGGTCAGATCTGTTTACCATGCCCCAAGCCTGTATGAACCTTCGACGATGCTCCTTAACATCATCCTTATAGTCGAATACAATGTCCTCGAGAAGTAACTCATGGGGACCGTCTCTTCGGGCACTGCCAAATTGTCGCAAAGCTAGACAAGGATTGTAAGTTATACCCTCTCTGATACCAAGTAATGGGACATTGGGGTATCCCCCACAGCGGTCAATAACAACAGTGTCTTCCATAGCCCGGGAACACCAAAGAATATATGTATGAGCAAGTGACATTATTCTATACGACCAACCCAAACCTCCTTCGTTCTTCAGTACAGACTTCGGGAGGTGAGAAATAAACCACCTCGACAGCAACGGCATGCAGCACATAAGAGTCCCTCTTCTCTTCATAGTACGAGTATGGAGGGCATGCAAGATATCCCCAAGCAAGGTAGGCACAAGGTTGCGAGTAAGGAAAATCTTGACAACATTCACATCTACAAAGGAATCCGGATTAGGGAAGAGAACCAAACCATAGATAAGAAGAGCCAAGACATCTTCAAAAGCCTGAAAATCCAAATCATCCCAATTGGATAGAAAACCTTTGACCTCGCTTCGAGTTTCCCAATTGGATACCACATCGGCCCGTTTTAAATGCAAAGCTGAGGCAATGTCTTCTGGCTTAGGAACCTCTTCCATACCTGTGAAGGGTACCTGTTCAATAATGGATATGCCCAATATATGAGAGAATTCTTCCAAGATGGGCACTAGCTGGTAATCTGGAAAGGTGAAGCAGTGATGCTTGGGATCGACGAACTGTAATAGTATGCTCATCATCTGTTCATCAAGGTTTGAAGTAACCAGGCTGAGAAGTTGACCGTGTCTCTTAATTAAAGTAGAAGTTTCAGAAACTCTTGATGCTAACTCTTTAAGTTGGGCAGGTATTTGCACAAAGTTGACTCGGATGGTATTTCTACGCACGGAAGCCATGGTCTGCAAAACAGAACAAAGATAAATTCCCTTGGTCTTTGAAATGGTTAGTGTAATGAAACATGAATTCCATGTTATGATGCATGATGTCATGATAAACCACAGGTATGGCAAACATAAATATTGCAAACACAACCAAATCACACAAAGCCCTTTGGTTTAAGGCTTGCATGAGGTCAAAGGTAATACCCTCTTGAAGTTAAGTTGGTTTCAAACCTGTCCTAGAAAAGAGTAAACGGGTTCTAGAGGATCTCAATATCACTTATCATCCTCCATCGATCATGGTTTCAGCTCACACAATCTTTTCTTGCGGCCGAAATTATTCTGAGAGTATGATCTCAATGAGTGTAGCATCGAGTATCAACCAGTTCTCAGCTCTACACCGAGGCCGGCTATCTCACTACTTTCTAATGGCCAAGTTGGGCGATTAAAGGTTCTAAGGTCAGTGGATGCTTAATGACACCACGCAGCAGCCCCGTATTCTCATTGTTTCTCCACAAGGGATACCGATACCAACCAAAGTGCCACATCAACGTAGCTACTACTTCAACCGTATCGGTCTACGTTGTACAGTTCCCTCACAGTCTATTGCTACTTACCTAAAAGGTATTCCCCAGATCCAGGTTAGGATCTATAGTAACTCCAAACAAACCCTTAAAAGTAAAGCAAACAAAGCAACCAAGAGAAGCATTTATGATGAACTAGATCCTAAGGTATACCCCACTTATTCAATCCCCAGCAGAGTCGCCATTTCTGTGATACGGTGGCATAACCGACTGTTTGATGCTGGTTTACATTTTGCGTTTTTTGTTTGCAAAATGTCACGGTAAGCAAGAGTCGCCACCAACTTTTATTTCATCCAATCGGAAAGGAAAAAAGTACAGAAAAAAATCCTTTTTTGAGATATTATGAGTACGGGGGGTAGATTATAGAAAGGGAAGGTGTTAGCACCCTTTCTATCCATGGTTTTCCATGGGCTCTTAGGTACTTGCTCATCTTTTTAAAATTGCTTGTGTGTGTGCATGCTTTGAAATTTTTTTACTTCGTGATAATCCTTGTATCAGTCCTCAAGGATGTGACAAAGTTGTTTTGAAAACTGTTTTGAAAAGGTGTTAGTGTGAAAAGATTTGTTTTGAGCAAGTACCTACTAGCATCTACCTACTCGAAAAAGGATTGTTTTTGTTCTATTTCCTTTAGACAGCGCTATCCCACTATTAAGGAGTAGGTAGCACCGTCATTGGAGTTGTAAGGGTCAATTCAAAAGGGACGTACGATCACTAAAGCAATGTTAGGACATCTTAGTAATAACCCTAGAGTCTTAAGATCATATTCGAGGCAACATTTCCGAGGCAACATTTCTGAGGCAACATTTGAACGAGACATTTGATATTTTTAGACAGGAGGGCAACCACTAAGACACCCTATACTTAATGATCGTTTACCGAAGGAAACCGAAGTGGGAGTATACCCTAAGAGTGATATGTGCGAGTGATTTGTTTCAATTATTTATCTTTGCACATTTGGGTTTTCTAACTGTATTAATTTGTCATGCATTCTTGTCATACAATCCTATTAGCATACATCTAAACAGTTAAATATTTGCAGAAATTAAGATGCGAGAAAGTAAATCTAAGCTATTACAAGGCTTCGGGTGGGGGATTAATCACATAGCCAAAAACCCGGGGATTTAAACAGTAAATAAAACCCTAAGTTAAACTATTACAAACCATGAACAGTTACAAAAATATTGTCAAAATAAATAACAAACACGCGATGAATCAAATACGAAACGACTAGGGTTTTGACCCTTGACTAAATCTATTTGCGATTGATTAAAGAAAAAAATCATTTTTATCATGTTTTGTTATTTAAGAAAATAATGACATAATTAAATTGAAAAGAAAATCCTAAATTCTAATTGATTTTAAATTAAGGAAAATACATTAATTTATTCTAAAACCTTTTTTTTAATTTATTTGAGAAAAAATAAAAGCATTGGATCAAGAATTTAACCTAATTTGCTAATTTGTTTTAATTATATATAAAAAAAAGTTAAATTTTCCCTAAGTTAAACTAAGTTAAATTAAATTAACAAAATTAATTTTGATGAAAAAAAGTCTAATTCTAATTTCTTAATTTTATGATTTTATGATTTTATGATTTTATGATTTTATGATTTTATGATTTTATGGAAAATAGATTAATTGTTCATTAAAATAATTAAAAGGAAAATTAAAAGGATTAAATAAAATAAAAGAAAATAAGAAAAAGAAAAGATGGGCCTGGTTGTAATGCTGAAAGAGGGGGTGTGTTGTTGAAATTCTGGGCCCAAACAGATCCAAGCCCTTTTGACTTTGCCTGATCTAGTGCGTATGTTGACTTGAGTTGTATAATGGACCTTCAACTGAAAGGAATTGGATCTTGGCTGAAGATGTATTTGATGGTTGGATCTTGAGTTGCATGGTGGATGCTTGGACATGTGGTGTACCTGATTATGTGAAGCAAAATTATATGAAACAAATATTGGGACCTGGGGATTGAACCCAGGCCCTCACGCTCGCTCCCAGCACCTGCTTGCCATTTGTGCTACTTTGATCGTTTGTAGATATAATGGAAATAATTAATATAAGAAAATCATGGTACATATTCAAAAAAATGCACTAAAATTCAAACCAACCAATCCAAGATTTCCACGCCTCATCTTCTTCCCCAAACCGTCGTTTTAGGTAAAAGAACTTTTACCTACGGTTGCTTTGCTGTAGCTACAAACCTGTGCATCTCAAAAATTGCATATGCTCAAGATAAATAACCATGGCTGGTACCAGTCAACTCATCTCATCTTCACGAGCATCATGGTACCAGAACTAACGCCCAATTTTTTCTGCACTGCAAAGCCCTAAAACAAACCAAAGAACCCTAACAATGACATGTCTTAATTCCGGTACTATAAATGCAATTAAACGATACCAATAGCTTGAAAACTCAATGATGAACAAGAATATATAAATCAAATATGCTAATGATGCATAAATCAATGAAAACAAAATCAAGTTTTTGGGACAAACCGTGGCGTCCGTACTTACGATTCCAGGCGTGAAAAGGACTGCAATTGATTGAGATCCCTTCTGGAGATGTCCAAGAGTCTGTTGGTATCGTTAGATTGGATTGGATTGGCCTCTAGGATGGAAATTGAATCACCACTTTTCTTGAACTTTTTCAGTTTTTCTCTTGGCTCTGCACGACCTCTCACTTCCCTCTTGCCTTGGCTATGTTATGTATATGTAATGCAACACATTAGGTCAACAAAAACGAGCTGAATCTTGTTCCATTATGAAGATTTAATTTGGTCTTTATCTTTGTATGATATCTTTCTATATCAAGCCAAATCATGCCAATTTGGGTTCAAATTGTTTTGCACGTTTTGGATATGATTTTCCAGCATAATTGGATTTGATTCCACCCAAAATCTGATCACAAAACAAATCTTTGATATTTTTTGCTATTTATTTGATTTAATTTGACTTTTAAATAATAAAAATCAAAATAAAATAAATAAATGAAGCAAAAGGTGTGTGGGTGCTGATTTGGATTGTGGACCATGTCATAAGCAAGATTCAATCATGAAACACTAGGCCCATTTGACAAAAAATGAAAATTTGAGCATATTTGTCTTTTGGCAGTTTTGCAAAAAATGTCAACTTGGCCAATGCATAACTCTCTCAATTTTGACCCTGGAGAGGTGTTCTTGGACTTTTTAGAAATCTTAGTATGTCCCCTAAGCAACCCTTTTGGTATCATCTCAATTGAGTCTTCCATGTTCATGTATGATGCTTTGACCCAAAAGGTGTTTTTGTTGACTTTTCAAAATGACCTATAATGTCAAAATTCATATCTATTTGTGAGTGCATATTTTTAACTTGGGAGATGAAGATTAATTGTAGGTAATTTAATCCTCTTTAAAATGAGATTTGGATGGGTCATTTATGATAAACTATGAGAAAGTTATGCTTGGTCAAAATTGAGTTGACTTTTCATACAAAACCCTAATTTAGCAACTTTTGGGTTTTGATGAATTATGGGAAATCCTCGAGGAATCATGATCAACCCTTGATCCAATGATGAATAATTCTCCAAAATGAGGATTTTGACCAAAAATCTTGAAGTTTGACTGTATGTGGGCCATAGTTGACTTTTGACCTAACATAGTCGATTTTCAGGCATTTTGAGCAATTGATTGAGCAAACTTCTTCTGTAAGGCTTGAAACTTGACATTGATGATCTTGAGAATATATTAGGAAAATGGTTAGAATTTGAGTCCTTTATGGTTCATATATCCTGATTAAAAATGAAACTCTAATTTGAGATAGCCTGCCTTAGGAGAGAGTTTGTCTGGTCAACTCTTGAACTTCCTTGAGCAATTTGGGGACCTCACTTGCCATGTGTTGAGAAATATGGGAGGGCAAATTTTGAGGTACAACAGAGCCATATCATTGAATGTGAGGGACATGCGTGAGTCATCGTACATTCATAGAAACAACTTGTAAGATGTTTTAGCAATTGTAGTAACGGATTAAGATCATTTACCTAAGGCAACATCGAAGGGACATCGAGGGTCTTTGCTAAAACATCTCACGTTCGAGGGACATGACTGTTTTAATCCGAGGCAACAAGTGTGGGTTACCCTAGAGGTGTAAGTGTGCAAGGTGTTTTATTTTCATGTATATTATCTTTGAATTAGGGTTTTCTATGGTTTGATTTTAGTCTTGTCGTACAAACCCTAATTACTAGCAATAATAAGGAAAGCGGTAAATTATGGTATTTAAATGTCCTACACTATTATAATGCTTTGGGAATGGGGGGTACAAGTTTGTGAATAGGGGGAGGAAAGAAATAAAACCCTAATTACTATTATAAACCATTGAATATGAATTACAACAATAATTATGCACAAAATGTAGAGATGAAGAAGAAATTTCTTTTAGGGTTTTTGATAGAGAAAAAGGTTTTAGAAATTAACCTAATTAAACTAATAAAATTTATTTACAAAAAAATTTAATTAATTATTTAACAAAACTTAAAATCTAACTTAATTGAATTTTAAGAAGAAAATAAACCTAAGTCTAATAATTTGTTTAGAAAATAGTTTGAATATTAGTATTAATTTAGAAAATGTTTTTACAATGTAAAAGAAAATAATAGTATTTAATTTAATAAAAAAATAAATAAAATTATTTTAATAAAAATATATGTTTTGTGTTTTTTTTAGTTTTAATAAAATAAATAAAATAAAAAATAACGAAAATATAAAATAAATGGGTTGGGGGTTAAAAAGTGAAAATGGGGTTTAAAAGTAGTAAAAAGGGCGTTAGGCCCAAATGTGGTTTTTTGTTTTGAAATGAGAAAATAAAATAAAAAATGTATTGGCGTGAGAATGAAAAGTAAAAGGGGTGTATATGAAATCAATTTTAACCAAAGCCCACGAATAGAAGGTCCAACGTTTGTTGATCCCATGTGGCTGACTTTTGAAGGCTGCATCATAGGCTTGCATTATGGAGAGCTGGATTTGAATTGTTGGACATCCAATGGTGTTTATGTGAGACTTCATGGTGGGCGTGCATGGCTTGATGCATTGAATCTGCAAGGAAAATATGAAAAAAAATGCAAAAGGGTACCACTAGGGCTCGAACCCATGTCCCTATAGAGTAATGCCTTACACGCGCTCCTTCTACTACTGGGGTGGCTGTTTCATTCGTGAGTAATAAAACTTGTAATAAATATAAAATAAAATTTTCCCTAATGGCACTTCATCCCTAACCTCGCGCCAGTATCTTCATTGCCATTTTTGAATTTTGTAACTTTCTCATCTCTCAACCAATTCAGATAATGTAAACATGAAAATTGCTCTATTTTTCAATATGAATTCAACCATATAAATTTCATGAGCTATAAATCAAAGATGAACATGAATTTTGTTTGGTACCAAATAAAACCAAATTTTTCCAGAAATTTCATCTTCAAAATTCGCATCACTCAGGCAACATAAATGAAATCTAAGGGCATGGTTAGCTTCAGGTTTATGATGTCTACATTTTATATTCACAAAGTAACCCTTAATGGTGCTTGTAGAGAGAGTTAAAAGTTGAGAAAACTTACCTCAAAACTGAAAATTGTGTATGGAGTTTGAGAACTTTTGGAGGTGTGGTGATGATCTGGATAGCTTCACTGGACTCCAAGGAAGCTAATGCAACTCTTACTTTGTGCTGAAAGTGGCTGAAACTTCCTATAGAAGTCAATATGTAGAGCTCTATTTTTGAGTTTAGAAAATGGGGAAGATGATGTTATAGTTGTGAAACAGGGATGGGGATGAGTTATATTTGATGTATGGAATCTTTGAGAATGATTTAGAGGGGGAATGCACGGGTGGATTGTGAGATTGAAGTTTTTGGCTAGAAATGACAAGTTATGGAGGTTTGGATGTAGTTCTGAATTTGAGGGAGTTTAAGGGTGTTTCAAGGCTTGTAAATTCGTGTATTAGCTTGCAAATATATCCTCTATTTGTATGAAAGAGTTTTGAGGGCTTGAAGTGGTCAGATTCACAAGATCACATGTTATGGTTGTTTGACTTGTTTTTGAAGTAAGCTTTGACAAATATAGTCCCAATGCATGGTACAAGGACTTGTAGGGTGGTTGACAGGCTCTAGACAAGTTTATTCTAGATTTAAGATTGTGTATGTGTGTTGTACCCCAAAATTTGCCCTCCCATATTCTTCAAGGTTTGCTAAGATCATGCTTCAAAATCTCTCAAGAGTTGCACAATCCAATTGCCTCCTAACAGTCAAAAATTAGAGTTTTGGTTCTGGCAAAGAAATTGAAGTGTCCAAGGGTCCAAATAAGTCCCACATGCCTATAAACATTGTCAAGCATCCTCATGCCAAGTTTCAAGACTCACAGCACAAAATTGCACAGTCAAAAACCCTAATTGCTTCACAGTCAACTGCAGGGGCAAAATGGTCATTTGATAGTCAAAAGTCAAATTTTTTTGTCAACATCTTATTTTGAAGCCACAAACATCATTTGATCAATTCTTGATCATGATTCTCAAAGCATGGCTCAAAAAGTCTCAAGATGCAAAAGTTTCTATTTTTGGACAGTTGAAAAAGTCAACTGCAAATTGACCAAGGCATAACTTCCACATGGTTTATCAGAAAAATTCCATCCAATGCTCATCTTGAAGGGGAAGACATTTCCTACAACTCATCTTCACATTCCAAGTCCAAGAAATGCTCTCACAAAAAGTTATCAATTTCAACATTATAGGTCATTTTCAAAAGTCAACAAAAAGGGACTTTAAGTCAAAGACCATAACTTGAGATTGGTAAATCAAAATGACATGGGACCAAAGACATTGGTTAGAGGACTTCAAGACCTTTCCAAAATGTCCAAGAACATGATCAAATCTTAAAATTTGAGCAATATATGCCTTGTGGAAGTTAGGAAATGTTTGGGAATTTTGAAAAGTCAACTTTACTTCAAATGCCTCAAAATTGCTAATGGGCCTCAATTTCTTCCATGAATCATTACCCAAAGGCCATGCACGACCCATTAAGCTAAAAGGGAGTTATTTTCTTATTTTTAATTAATTAATTGAATTTTTAATCCCATTAATTCATTTAATTAAAATTAATTATGAGAAAAATACTAAAGCATGTGTTTTGAATCTTTTTATGCAGCTAATATGTCCATTATGAGCTCAAGATTTCGTGCACATTCTAAAAGGAAAGTATCTTCCATGATTTGGAATAATTAGCATGAAAAAGATTGAAAAAAGATCATGGAAAATCAAATATTCAAAGTCATCAATGCATGGATTATGGGCTTGTTTTTCTTAACCTAATCATGCTCAGATACATATAGAACAAAAACCTAATGCATTAGCAGACAGAAGCTGTGCCCAAGATCAAGAACAACTTTGCAACTTTTGACAAAAAATCTCAAAACTGAAAACCTAGCTAGAGCTCGTTCCAAAGCAAAAAAAACCATTCCAATCCACTCCTGACACTACCAGGAAGCTATTCCAATCAAAACCACGCCTCCATCCTCAAGGAATCGGTATAACAGAATCAAACTTTTCTTGAAATTTTCCTTAATCGTGTTTTGATTTTTAGGCATTATTCATGCATTTTTATTGTTGATTTACACTAACATAAGTGTTCTGAAGCTAATGGCATGCTTTGATTGAACTAATAAGCCCTGTACAAGAATTCACCATGGACGTTTCCTAGGGTTTCAGAGCTCTAATTTTGGGGTTTTACGCATAAGAAAAAATTGGCCACTCAAACCAGGACCATTGGATTCAGGACATCCAGACGAAACAAAATCACCCATCGCGCCCAATTTCTATTGCCCTATATTCTATTCGCTATTTTTCAGGTTTGGGGTTAGTGGGGGTTTAAAACCCCCGCTATCTAGTTGTTATTTTCAGGCAAAACGAAGAAACAAGGAAGGAGACGCTGAGGTGTTGAACTGTGGTTGGACCATTCAAAGTTTGGCGTGTTTTTTCAATTGTCCAGCATAATACTCATTGTTCACATATAATAATCACGTTCTATTATGATATCAAGATAACGCGTTGGCTCAGCTGGTTGGTGTGCTGTCCTGCAGGTATTGGGACCTGGGTTCGATTCCCAGGTCCCCCTCTCATATTTCATAATTTTGCCTTTAACATATTTCCATGCAGCGTCTCTTTCAAAGACCACCATACACCTTCACATGCTGGCTTGCCACATAATCTGGAAGATCAATCCAATGGCCAGAATATGCAACCCATGATACACACTCAGTCAACCACATGTACGCAAGCATAGAAAGTCAACGTGGCCAGATTTCCAGTGGGCCTGAATTCCTTTCAAAAACCTCCTAATTGGGCCAGAAACCCCCCCATGGTTTGCATATTCATATTTTTATTTTAATTCTCCTTTTTATTCTTTTATTTGTTTTATTGTTTTATTAATTTCACAAAAATAATTTTCATAATAAAAATAAATACAGAAAAATACAAAAAGATGTTTTATTATTATTAATTTAATGCATTAATATTTTGTAAACAAATCTTAAATAATTAATTTAGGTTAATTTAGGTTTTCAATTTTAATGTTTTCTTAATAACTAAAAAATGTAGAAATTAGGTTTTTTAGCATTTTTATTCTTTTTCTTAATAAAATAATTTCCTCTTCTTATTATTATTATTAACTATTAATTATTTTATAAATAAATATGTCATTAATTAATTAGGGTAAATTAGGTTAAAACTTAAACATTTTTTCTTTAATAATTAAAAAAACAATTTAGAACTAGGGTTTTATTTAATTTCTAATTTTAATTAATTCTATTTATTTCCATTAAATACAAAAAAACATAAAATAAAAAAAAACAATTTCTTTTCTTATTAAATAATTAATTAGCCTTGTCAATTTCAATTTAATCTTTAAAGGGTCCAACGCCCTCGCACACTCGATTCCAATTTCTTTTCGCACGCGTATTCTTATGTTTGTTTTAAATCTTATGTAATTGTCCAAAGCCTTGTAATAGTAATTAGGACTTATTTAATTTCTGCATTTTATTAAAAAATGGGTCTTTGTTAATTTGGCGATGTATAGACCCGCGCCTTGTAATAGCGTAGGACCTTTATTTTCCGCATTTTAATTTCCGCACCTTTAAACTGTTAATCACATGAAAGAATGAATGGCCCGAATAAAATCAAAGCGTAGCTCACCCAATGCATGATCAAGATAAAACATAATTGAAAATGACACACAATTCACACACCACTCTTAGGGTACGCCTCACTGTTGCCTTGCCCCTCGAAACGTGGTCGTCGAGTATAGGACGTTTTAGTAAGTCCTCATGTCCGTGAACATGGCATGGGGGTAGCTTCTAAGGTGTCCTACTATTGCTCTGGTGACCACACTGTCCCTAAAAACGAATTGACCCGAACACCTCCAACGGTGGTGCTACCTACCTCTCAATGGTGGGATGGCACTACCTTAAGGACATTTACACAGCCTAATTCCTTAGGGTAGGTAGATGACTCATAGATACGTGCTCTAATTCAAAACAAATCAAAAACTTCTTTTCACACTGACACTTTTCAAAAAGCTTTCAAAAACAATTTTTCAAACACTCTTGAGGACTGATACAAGAGTCGATCTGAAACTTTAAACGAAACTTTTTCAAACCCACTCACACTTGAAAAGCAAACAAAATTTTTGAAAACACAAATGAGCAAGTATCTAAGAGCCCATGGATAACCATGGATAGAAAGGGTGCTAACACCTTCCCTTTCTATAAATCTACCTCCCGAACCGAGAAACATTCTCAATAAGGAATTTTGTTGTGCTTTTGTACTTTCCATGTTGGAGAAAATAAAAGACGGTGGCGACTCTTGCTTCCGCGACATTTCGCGAACCAGCGTTAAACAGTCAGTTCCAGATCCACCGATCATAGAACTGGCGACTCTGCTGGGGAATATTGTAAAGTGAGGTGTACCTTAGGATAGTTCATAACTGTGTTTTCAATTGTTGTGCTTTGTTTGCTTTATTATTGTGGGCTGCATCGGAGTTACATAGATCCTAACCCGGATCTGGGGATACCCTGTTAGGTAGCATAAGCTGTGAGGGACCTGTCCGGCGTAGACCGACATGGGTGAAGCAGTGGCTACGTTGGTGTGGCACCTTGGTCTGTACCGATATCCCTTGTGTTGCAACGAGGAGAATATGGGTCTTCTGAGGAGTCATTAAGCACCAACCGACCTTAGAACCTTAAATGACCCAACTTGGCCAATAGAACAGTAGCAGTATGCTACGCCCATTGAGGCTAAACTCTCGTGATGGTTCTGGCCGCAAGAAAAGATTGCGATGCTGGAGTTATGACCGATTGAGGGTAGTCAGTGATATTGGGATCCTCTAGAACCCGGTTACTTCTGATAGGACAGGTATTAACCAACAAACCGAAAGAGGGTAATACCTAGACCCCATGCTGGCCTAAACTCTAAGGGCTTGTCTTGTGTGACTTGTGTGCCTTATCATGTTTGCCTTTGTAAATATTTGTGGTGTGCCTTATCATAACATCATGCCATCATGAACATTGCATGCATCCTACATAAGGACTGACCATTTCAAAGACAAGAGGGTTTCACCTTTGCTCTGTTTTGTAGGACATCATGATGCCTATGCGAAGGAATACTATCCGGTTCAACTTTGTTCACCCACCTAAGTTACTTGAAGAGTTGGTTAGCAGAATTCCAAATACTACTTCCTTCATCCAGAGGCATGGTTCTCTTCTCAGTTTAGTCACGGCAAAGTGGGACCAACAGTTGATGAGTGTCCTGACCCAGTTCTATGACCCTTTGTACCAGTGCTTCACCTTTCAAGACTTCCAGCTGGTCCCTATCCTGGAAGAGTTCTCTGATTTGCTTGGTATCCCTATCTTGGATCAGACTCCCTACACTGGTTGGGAAAAGACTCTTAGGCTTGAGGAGGTTGCTGCAGCTCTCCCCCTGACCCATCAAGAAGTAATGGACAACTGGGTAACTAGAAGCGGAGTTAAGGGTTTCTTGGCCAAGTTCCTGGTTGGTAAAGCTAACAGTTTCTGGAATGACTTGGACTTTAGGGCATATGAAGACATCTTGGATCTCTTAATCTATGGTCTAGTCTTGTTCCCTAATCCTGACAACTTCATTAATGTCACTGCCATAAAGATCTTCATGTCTCGGAACCATGTGCCCACTCTCTTGGGTGACATCCTGCAACAACTTTATGCTCGTACTGCCCGAAGACGAGGAACTATGTGGTGTTGTATCCCTTTGTTGGTGAGGTGGTTTATTTCGCACCTCCCTAAGTTCGTGCTGAAAAACCAAGAAGGAAGAGGTTGGGCTCATAGGTTAATGTCTCTCACTGATAAGGACATCATTTGGACTCTCAGAGGTTTGGATGAGGTAGCTGTTATTGATCGTTGCGGAGAATATCCTAACGTTCCTTTGATTGGTACCCAAGGAGGGATCTCTTATAATCCATTCTAGCTCTCCGTCAGTTTGGAAGAGCCAGAAGAGCAAGGCCTCATGAGATGTTGGTGCCTCACATCAGTTTTGAGTTTCAGGTAGATAGTGACGAGCTACGTCGTAGGTTCATCAAGGCTTGGGACAGAATTCACAAAGCTGACCCACAAGAGTTAGGACCAAAGACCTCTCTACCTATGGAAGCTTACTACAAATGGGTCCGCATCCGTGCTCAGAAGTTAGGTATGCCGTACGAAGCTGTCAGACCCATCATTCTTGAGTATCCTGACAAAGATGGGGTCCCCCCAACTGTTCTCCCTCCTCAGATACCTACTGATTATGAGACATTAAAGAGGTCTTGGGCGCAACTGCGAGAAGAATGGGATTCTTACCGGGAAAAGTTCAACGAGCAGGAACTGAAGATCCAGAAGCTGACAAAGCAGTTGGAGAATGAGCGGGCTCTGAATGACTACATCCGTACTGAGAAGAGGAGACCCTAGGATCAATGAGGAGATTTGGATTTTCTTTTACAGTTTTATTTCCCTTTTCAGTATTTCCATTTTATATGTAACGCCTAAGGGCAACCTGTTGAACAATTTAAATTTCAAAGTTGAATCTAATGAAGTGTGTTCCTTTTTGTTTACAAAGTTGATTCCCAATTGTCTTTGAAAACATAAATCATACGCATTCCATTCATCATGTGCATAGCAGGTACTCTTCTTTTCAGGTCGCTTACTGTTCTTCGCTGTTTATTTCAGCATCATGAACCCCGAATCATCTACCGAGCTGTCTATCAAGGCCCTTCAGGCGCAGAACGCGCAATTTCAAGAGCTGATCATGGGTTTGGCTCAAGGTCAAGAGGAGATGAAGGCTCTGCTGGTTAAGAAGAAGAAGAAGAAGAGAACTGTTCTATTCAACTCGGGTCGGAGGTTTGGTAACACACTGCAGAATGAGGAAGCTGGTTCTTCTGTAGGCAAAGACAGTCCCCAGGGTGGAAGGGCTCCTAGTCCGGTGGTCTCAGACAACGAGACTGATTTTAATGAGGAACAGTATCCTCCAGCTGAAGACAGATACAAGCAGTTGGAAGACCGTCTGAACGCCATGGAAATTCAACAAGTGCCTGGCTTGGATTTTGGAGACTTGGGTTTATCTTCTGGTGTGATCATCCCGCACAAGTTTAAAGCACCATCCTTCACCAAGTATGACGGGGCGTCCTGCCCTAAGCTACACCTCAGATCCTATGTGCGGAAGATTCAGCCGTATACAGTGGACAAGAACTTGTGGATCCACTTCTTCCAGGAGAGTCTTTCAGGGACTCATCTCGAATGGTTCTATCAGCTGGATGGAACCAAGGTTCGTAACTGGGAGGAGTTGGCTACTGCTTTTTACAAGGAGTATCAATATAATGCCGACCTTGCTCCTACACGTACCCAACTCCAGGGTATGTCGCTAGGATCAGGCGAAGGTTTTAAAGAGTATGCGCAGAAGTGGAGGGATCTGGCTGGCAGGGTGCAGCCACCATTGACTGACCGTGAATTGGTAGATATGTTCTTGGGGACCCTATCCGGGCCGTTCTTCAATCATCTTATCGGCAATTCGTCTGCAGGGTTTACTGACCTTATTCTGACTGGTGAAAGGATAGAGGCTGGTATGAAGTCAGGAAAGATTCAGAAAGGTGTGTCTTCAAGTGCTGAGAAGAAGCCTTTTAAGAAGGAGGCCAGTGCTGTGTATGGGCCTAGAAGGCAAGATAAACCAGAGCACCGCCAAGCTGTCAACGCGGTAGTAATTGCTAAGCCTGTTGCCGCTCCTCGGCAAACCAATCAACCCAAGGCTGAGAGACCCAGAAGAGAATTTACCCGGCTAAGTATGACCTTGTCACAAATCTTGCCACAACTGCTATCAACCAACTTGGTAACCGTCAGGGAGGCTCCAAAGGTTGTGAATACTGCATCTCCTAAGTATAATCTAAATGCCCGCTGTGCTTATCACTCCGATAGCCCGGGGCATTCTACTGATGATTGATGGGCCCTAAGAAATAAGGTGCAGGACCTTATTGATGCGAAGGAGGTACAGTTTGAGGCACCTGAGAAACCCAATGTAGTGACAGCTCCCCTGCCTTCTCATGGAGTGAATGCTATTGGGGATGAAGACGAAGTGGAAGAATCAGAGTTCGATAGCTGGATCTACCCGACGACTGACGGTGGATTGAATAATTGGACCGCAAAAGATCATACACCTGTTACTTTTGTTACGCAGTAATGAATTCCTTTGTTTTTGTTATTTGTAATAAACAATGAATTGAAACTTTATGGCCCGGTGTCTTACCCGGGGCACCGTGGCTTCATTTGTGAGGGCTTATTAACTGTCATTTACATATATCATGAATAAAGACCTTGGACGTTTTTTCGCATTTCAAATCTTGTGCTCCCTTTCTTTCCTTCTTTCTTTATATATTGCAAAACAGCTGTATTTACACACACTCACCCATACAGGTTTCAATCCACTCTGGATCTCACTGGTAACGACTCTGCTACTGCCAGTTATGACTTCGAAAATCTGATCAACTTAGCCGAAGATGAAGGTGAAGATGATTGAGAAGTTCCTGGCGAGCTTGCAAGACTGTTACTCCAGGAAGAGAGGGTAATTCAACCACGTGAAGAGCCAGTGGAAACGATAAATCTGGGTACTGAGACAGATAGGAAGGAAGTTAAGATTGGTGCCAATCTGGAGCCCAGCGTGAAGCAACGATTGACTCAAATGCTACATGATTATGTGGAGATCTTTGCCTGGTCCTACGAAGACATGCCTGGGTTGGATACCGACATTGTGGTCCATCATTTGCCTACTAAGGAAGACTGCCCTCCGGTTAAGCAAAAGGTCCGCCGTATGCGTCCAGAGATGTCTGAGAAGATCAAAGCTGAGGTTATGAAGCAATTCGATGCCGGGTTTCTTGCAGTGACTTCTTACCCTCAGTGGGTTGCTAATGTGGTGCTGGTACCGAAGAAGGATGGTAAGGTCAAAATGTGTGTTGACTACAGGGATCTGAACAGGGCCAGCCCCAAGGATGACTTCCCTCTACCTCACATTGATATCTTGGTTGACAATACTGCTCAGCACAAGGTGTTTTCTTTCATGGATGGTTTTTCAGGGTATAATCAGATCAAGATGGCTCCTGAAGACATGGAAAAGACTACCTTTGTTACTCAGTGGGGCACCTCCTGCTACAAGGTCATGCCATTCGGGTTGAAAAATGCTGGGGCAACCTACCAACGTGCCATGGTTGCTTTATTCCATGACATGATCCATCATGAGATAGAAGTGTATGTCGACGGCATGATTGCAAGGTCTCAAACTGAGGAGGAACACCTTGACCATCTACAAAAGCTGTTTGACCGTCTGAAGTTGTACAAGCTGAGATTGAACCCGAACAAGTGCACCTTCGGGGTTAGATCTGGAAAGTTGCTAGGCTTCGTTGTAAGTGACAAGGGTATTCAAGTGGACCCTGCCAAGGTTAAAGCCATTCAAGAGATGCCAGTTCCTAAGACAGAGAAAGAGGTCAGAGGCTTTCTGGGACGTATGAATTACATTGCCTGATTCATCTCACACCTAACCGCTACCTGTGAACCAATCTTCAAGCTGCTGAAGAAAGATCAGGTAGTACGTTGGAATGATGAATGTCAGGCCGATTTTGACAGAATCAAAGAGTATCTCCAAGAACCACCCATCCTTATGCCACCGGTTGAAGGGAGACCTCTGATACTATACCTGACAGTACTTGACAACTCAATGGGGTGTGTGCTGGGGCAGCATGACGAGTCTGGCCGAAAAGAGCATGCCATTTATTACCTTAGCAAAAAGTTTACCAACTGTGAGACCCGATACTCACTGCTCGAGAAAACTTGTTGCGCTTTGGTATGGGCTGCTCGCCGGCTGAGACAGTATATGCTGACTCACACTACCTTGTTGATTTCAAAGATGGATCCTATAAAGTACATATTTGAAAAGCCTGCTCTGTCTGGAAGAATAGCAAGATGGTAGATGATCTTGACAGAATACGACATCCAGTATACAACTCAAAAAGCTATCAAAGGAAGTGTATTGGCAGACCACTTGGCACACCAGGCAGTAGACGACTATCAATCAATGAACTTTGAGTTTCCAGACGAGAGCATCATGATAGTGACTGATTGAGAAGTACCTGGACCGGATGAAGGACCTGAGGAAGGATCCCGATGGTCTATGCACTTTGACGGAGCCTCCAATGCTTTGGGTAATGGTATCGGCAATGTGATCATATCCCCTCAAGGCACTCATACTCTACTCACTGCCCGACTATGTTTCAACTGCACCAACAACATGGCGGAGTATGAGGCGTGCATCATGGGTCTTCAAGCTGCGATCGACTTAAGGATCAAGTTTCTGAGTGTCTTCGGAGATTCCGCTCTCGTGATCAATCAGATCAAAGGCGAGTGGGATACGAAACATCCGAATCTTATTCCTTACAGAGAATGTGTGTTGACATTGATCCCCCATTTCACAGAGATAACTTTTGAACACTTTCCGAGAGAGGAGAATCAGTTGGCGGACGCGTTAGCTACGATGTCTTCCATGTTCAAAGTCAAATGGGACAATGAGGCTCCCCAGGTCATTATCTGGAAACTGGACGAACCGACATACTGTTGTGATCTTGAGGCTGAGGTAGTGACTGAAAAACCTTGGTACTATGAGGTAAAGAGATACTTGGAAGCTTAGGAATACCCTGAAGGTGCATCTGTCAATGATAAAAAGTTTCTGAGAAGGTTCGCAGCGAAGTTCTTCCTTAGCAACGGCATCCTGTACAAGCGAAACCATGATTCGACCTTACTGCGTTGTGTGGATAAGACTGAAGCAGAAAGGATCATGGCGGAGCTACACGAAGGTACCTTCGGAATGCATTCCAGTGGACATACTATGGCAAAGAAAATCCTTCGGGCAGGATATTTCTGGTCCACAATGGAAGCTGATTGCTACCAACATTCTCGGACATGTCATAAATGCCAGATTTATGCTGATAAGGTGCATGTTCCTCCAGTTCCTCTGAATGTCTTGACTGCACCTTGGCCTTTTGCAATGTGGGGCATAGATATGATTGGCGAGATTAAACCTACGGCATCCAACGGGCATCGCTTCATCCTGGTGGCGATTGATTACTTTACAAAGTGGGTTGAAGTAGCTTCTTACGTCACTGTAACCAAGAACGTTGTGGCACGGTTCATTCGGCACAACCTGATCTGTCGATACGGCGTCCCCGAAAGAATCATTACGGACAACGGTACCAATCTTAATAACAAGATGATTACTGAGCTCTGCGAGCAATTCAAGATACAACACCACAACTCTTCTCCCTACCGGCCAAAGATGAATGGGGCTGTAGAAGCAGCGAATAAAAATATCAAGAAGATTGTGCAGAAGATGACAGTGACCTATAAAGATTGGCACGAGATGTTACCGTTTGCTCTACATGGGTACCATACCTCAGCAAGGACGTCAACCGGGGCAACTCCCTTCTCCTTGGTCTATGGCATGGAAGCAGTCTTACCAATTGAAGTGCAGATACCCTCTCTCCGGATAATGAAGGATGCAGATCTGAACGAAGATGATTGGATCCAGACTCGACTTGATCAGTTAAATCTAATCGACGAAAAGAGACTCACTGCTATTTGTCATGGTCAGACGTACCAAAAACGGATGATCAAGGCATTTAACAAAAAGGTCAGACCACAAGAGTATCAAGTTGGGGATCTGGTAATCAAACGTATCATCCATCCTCAGAGTGATCCCAGGGGCAAATGGACCCCTACATACGAAGGGCCATTTATGGTTAAACATGTGTTCTCAGGAGGAGCCATGATTCTAACCACCATGGATGGTGACGACCTTCCTCACCCCGCCAATGCAGACATAGTAAAAAGATACTACGCATGATAAAAGACCCGCTAGGTTGACATACCTAGGCAAAAATTAGGGCTTCCCGGCGAACCAAAAGGGTTCGGGCAAAATGAGGGATGAAATGAAAAAAAATCTGTACACCCGGCAAGTCGAAAACCTGAAAAGGCGGCTTGGGCAAAAATGGGTATCCCGGTGGACTGAAAACCCAAAAGGGCGGTCCAGGCAAAAGTTAGGGATTAAAGCATAATACTATGTCTCATTGGATCACTTCGCATCCAGAATCCGGTATCAACATCAAGTTCAAACGGCATCGATTAATCAGCTTCATCGTCAACTGAGCAGCAAAGTGATGAGACGCTCGAAGATATAAAGGCGATAGCAGAGTTGGAACCCAGTGGGATTATTCTTTTCACATAGCTGTTTTGTTTTCCCCTTGTACAAAATTGTATAAACTATCTCATTCGGCGGCGTTCTCTTACTAAGACGTCAGCCTCTTTTACATAAAACGCCTATTTACAGGCAAATTCAAAAAAAAATCAATATAAATTCACTTTTCAGACAAATTGCCAATTGTTTTTCCTTTTTCTGTTTTGTTTTGCGAAGAACGTCCAAGGTTCAATTTGTGATATATGCATTTGACCATAATTGCTAACTCATAAATATTTGCACACGAAACAAAGGATTAATTACATGTAACATCAGAAACAGGGGTAATAATGAGTGGTCTAAACGATCTAATTGCTCTGTCCACCAAGGTACCAAGGTAAGTTCAGCTGAAGAACATAACCAGTATATCTTAACTCTCCAGAGAGTGAGCCAGTCAACGATACTATCCCCAAGCAGAGTTAATATGCTGTCAGCCATAAGGAAGTTGGGTATCCCCAGCAGATCTCAACATTCCTCAGAGGAGTATACAAACATTCTTAACAAGCATCCCCGGCAGTCTTGATCTAAGATTGTTCCCCGGCGGTATACCAGACATTCAGTGGAGCCACTTCCCCAGTACATCTCAAAAATTTCCCCAGGAGAGTCCAGTCCAATCTGAAAAGTTTCCCCAGGAAAGTGGAATCCATCTCCCCAGCAGGAAGCTTATCCCCAGTAGATTCTGGAAGCTTGTCACCTACAGAGTACGAACGCTCCCTGACTTTATTCAGAAAGTTATTTCCCCACCAGGATAAAACTGGGTTATCCTCAGCTAATTGCCAAGGAAAGATCGTCCTCGGCAAAGTCTTCCTATCCCCAGTGGAGTCTATTAAAACTTCCAACATGAAAACGGTATCTCCAGCGAAGTTATCATCAACATCCCAGCAAAGTACCTCTCTCCCCACAGAGTATTGCTCCCCAGCAAGGTCGCTAGAGTAACTTTCCCCGCAGAGTAATCCATTCGCCAAGTTTACGCCCCAACGGAGTCATCTTCTCCTACCGGTATCCTTGCAGACATCACTCCCCAGTGGAAACAAAAAATGCTATTCACATCAGCCCAGGATTTAACTTCCCGGCACCCGTCAAGGATTTATTTTCCTAAGACGAAAACATACATTCATAAACATCGCATCTTCATACACTATAACATGCATATACGCATCATAAACATACAACCTCACTGATCACATCTCGCATGTCATACATCATGACATCGCATACAACTAACGTTTTGTCTTTTCAGGACAAAGGTTAATACAAAGATGATTACCATCAACGGTCGCAACTAAAGATCCGATTCCTGTATCTCGCCAGGGTGTATCTGTTGACGACTAGCATTACCAGACCCGATTCCTGTATCTTGCCAGGGTGCATCTGAAGAGTTCGAGGATCCGATTCCTGTATCTTGCCAGGGTGTATCTGTTGACGACTAGCATTACCAGACCCGATTCTTGTATCTTTCCAGGGTGCGTCTGAAGAGTTTGAGGATCCAATTCCTGTATCTTACCAGGGTGTATCTGTTGACGACTAGCATTACCAGACCCGATTCCTGTATCTTGCCAGGGTGCGTCTGAAGAGTTCGAGGATCTAATTCCTGTATCTTGCCAGGGTGTATCTGTTGACGACTAGCATTACCAGACCCGATTCCTGTATCTTGCCAGGGTGCGTCTGAAGAGTTTGAGGATCCGATTCCTGTATCTTGCCAGGGTGTATCTGTTGACAACTAACATTACCAGACCCGATTCCTGTATCTTGCCAGGGTGCGTCTGAAGAGTTCGAGGATCTGATTCCTGTATCTTGTCAGGGTGTATCTGTTGACGACTAGCATTACCAGACCCGATTCCTGTATCTTGCCAGGGTGCGCCTGAAGAGTTCGAGGATTCGATTCCTGTATCTTGCCAGGGTGTATCTGTTGACGACTAGCATTACCAGACCTGATTCCTGTATCTTGCCAGGGTGCGTCTGAAGAGTTCGAAGATCTGATTCCTGTATCTTGCCAGGGTGTATCTGTTGACGACTATATTCTCCAGACTCGATTCCCGTATCTCGCCAGGGCACGTCTGAAGAGTTTAAAGATTTGATTCCTGTAACTAGCCAGGGCGCATCTACATAAAAAGTTTGAAGATCAACTCCTGTAACAGGCCAGGTAATTATCTTTCTTTTTCAGGTACGCAAGTTCTCGCTAAGGAAACTCTTACGCGATCGACACCCAGATGGCATCTATAAGCCCATCCACCTATCCATCACCTCTCAACATGGCATCTGTAAGCCCATCTTCCTATCCATCAATCTCCAAATGGCATCTGTAAGCCCATTCCCACCATCATACTTTACTATGTGAGTGCAAATTTCTGGGCACTTTAATGTTCAATCATCTTTCACCTTCGGATCACGAAAGGCACGCAAGCCAATCTACATCCTCAGGTCTAAGAAGATTGAACAGGGGAAACTGTTGTACCCCAAAATTTGCCCTCCCATATTCTTCAAGGTTTGCTAAGATCATGCTTCAAAATCTCTCAAGAGTTGCACAGTCCAATTACCTCCTAACAGTCAAAAATTAGGGTTTTGGTTCTGGCAAAGAAATTGAAGTGTCCAAGGGTCCAAACAAGTCCCACATGCCTATAAACATTGTCAAGCATCCTCATGCCAAGTTTCAAGACTCACAGCACAAAATTGCACAGTCAAAAACCCTAATTGCTTCACAGTCAACTGCAGGGGCAAAATGGTCATTTGACAGTCAAAAGTCAAAATTTTTTGTCAACATCTTATTTTGAAGCCACAAACATCATTTGATCAATTCTTGATCATGATTCTCAAAGCATGGCTCAAAAAGTCTCAAGATGCAAAAGTTTCTATTTTTGGACAGTTGAAAAAGTCAACTGCAAATTGACCAAGGCATAACTTCCACATGGTTTATCATAAAAATTCCATCCAATGCTCATCTTTAAGGGGAAGACATTTCCTACAACTCATCTTCACATTCCAAGTCCAAGAAATGCTCTCACAAAAAGTTATCAATTTCAACATTATAGGTCATTTTCAAAAGTCAACAAAAAGGGACTTTAAGTCAAAGACCATAACTTGAGATTGGTAAATCAAAATGACATGGGACCAAAGACATTGGTTAGAGTACTTCAAGACCTTTCCAAAATGTCCAAGAACATGATCAAATCTTAAAATTTTAGCAATATATGCCTTGTGGAAGTTGGGAAATGTTTGGGAATTTTGAAAAGTCAACTTTACTTCAAATGCCTCAAAATTGCTAATGGGCCTCAATTTCTTCCATGAATCATTACCCAAAGGCCATGCACGACCCATTAAGCTAAAAGGGAATTATTTTCTTATTTTTAATTAATTAATTGAATTTTTAATCCCATTAATTCATTTAATTAAAATTAATTATGAGAAAAATACTAAAGCATGTGTTTTGAATCTTTTTATGCAGCTAATATGTCCATTATGAGCTCAAGATTTCGTGCACATTCTAAAAGGAAAGTATCTTACATGATTTGGAATAATTAGCATGAAAAAGATTGAAAAAAGATCATGGAAAATCAAATATTCAAAGTCATCAATGCATGGATTATGGGCTTGTTTTTCTTAACCTAATCATGCTCAGATACATATAGAACAAAAACCTAATGCATTAGCAGACAGAAGCTGCGCCCAAGATCAAGAACAACTTTGCAACTTTTGACAAAAAATCTCAAAACTGAAAACCTAGCTAGAGCTCGTTCCAAAGCAAAAAAACCATTCCAATCCACTCCTGACACTACCAGGAAGCTATTCCAATCAAAACCACGCCTCCATCCTCAAGGAATCGGTATAACAGAATCAAACTTTTCTTGAAATTTTCCTTAATCGTGTTTTGATTTCTAGGCATTATTCATGCATTTTTATTGTTGATTTACACTAACATAAGTGTTCTGAAGCTAATGGCATGCTTTGATTGAACTAATAAGCCATGTACAAGAATTCACCATGGACGTTTCTTAGGGTTTCAGAGCTCCAATTTTGGGGTTTTACGCATAAGAAAAAATTGGCCACTCAAACCAGGACCATTGGATTCAGGACATCCAAACGAAACAAAATCACCCATCGCGCCCAATTTCTATTGCCCTATATTCTATTCGCTATTTTTCAGGTTTGGGGTTAGTGGGGGTTTAAAACCCCCGCTATCTAGTTGTTATTTTCAGGCAAAACGAAGAAACAAGGAAGGAGACGCTGAGGTGTTGAACTGTGGTTAGACCATTCAAAGTTTGGCGTGTTTTTTCAATTGTCCAGCATAATACTCATTGTTCACATATAATAATCACGTTCTATTATGATATCAAGATAACGCGTTGGCTCAGCTGGTTGGTGTGCTGTCCTGCAGGTATTGGGACCTGGGTTCGATTCCCAGGTCCCCCTCTCATATTTCATAATTTTGCCTTTAACATATTTCCATGCAGCGTCTCTTTCAAAGACCACCATACACCTTCACATGCTGGCTTGCCACATAATCTGGAAGATCAATCCAATGGCCAGAATATGCAACCCATGATACACACTCAGTCAACCACATGTACGCAAGCATAGAAAGTCAACGTGGCCAGATTTCCAGTGGGCCTGAATTCCTTTCAAAAACCTCCTAATTGGGCCAGAAACCCCCCCATGGTTTGCATATTCATATTTTTATTTTAATTCTCCTTTTTATTCTTTTATTTATTTTATTGTTTTATTAATTTCACAAAAATAATTTTCATAATAAAAATAAATACAGAAAAATACAAAAAGATGTTTTATTATTATTAATTTAATACATTAATATTTTGTAAACAAATCTTAAATAATTAATTTAGGTTAATTTAGGTTTTCAATTTTAATGTTTTCTTAATAACTAAAAAATGTAGAAATTAGGTTTTTTAGCATTTTTATTCTTTTTCTTAATAAAATAATTTCCTCTTCTTATTATTATTATTAACTATTAATTATTTTGTAAATAAATATGTCATTAATTAATTAGGGTAAATTAGGTTAAAACTTAAACATTTTTTCTTTAATAATTAAAAAAACAATTTAGAACTAGGGTTTTATTTAATTTCTAATTTTAATTAATTCTCTTTATTTCCATTAAATACAAAAAAACATAAAATAAAAAAAAACAATTTCTTTTCTTATTAAATAATTAATTAGCCTTGTCAATTTCAATTTAATCTTTTAAGGGTCCAACGCCCTCGCACACTCGATTCCAATTTCTTTTCGCACGCGTATTCTTATGTTTGTTTTAAATCTTATGTAATTGCCCAAAGCCTTGTAATAGTAATTAGGACTTATTTACTTTCTGCATTTTATTAAAAAACGGGTCTTTGTTAATTTGGCGATGTATAGACCCGCGCCTTGTAATAGCGTATGACCTTTATTTTCCGCATTTTAATTTCCGCACCTTTAAACTGTTAATCACATGAAAGAATGAATGGCCCGAATAAAATCAAAGCGTAGCTCACCCAATGCATGATCAAGATAAAACATAATTGAAAATGACACACAATTCACACACCACTCTTAGGGTACGCCTCACTGTTGCCTTGCCCCTTGAAACGTGGTCGTCGAGTATAGGACGTTTTAGTAAGTCCTCATGTCCGTGAGCATGGCATGGGGGTAGCTTCTAAGGTGTCCTACTATTGCTCTGGTGACCACACTGTCCCTAAAAACGAATTGACCCGAACACCTCCAACGGTGGTGCTACCTACCTCTCAATGGTGGGATGGCACTACCTTAAGGACATTTACACAGCCTAATTCCTTAGGGTAGGTAGATGAATCATAGATACTTGCTCTAATTCAAAACAAATCAAAAACTTCTTTTCACACCGACACTTTTCAAAAAGCTTTCAAAAACAATTTTTCAAACACTCTTGAGGACTGATACAAGAGTCGATCTGAAACTTTAAACGAAACTTTTTCAAACCCACTCACACTTGAAAAGCAAACAAACATTTTGAAAACACAAATGAGCAAGTATCTAAGAGCCCATGGATAACCATGGATAGAAAGGGTGCTAACACCTTCCCTTTCTATAAATCTACCTCCCGAACCGAGAAACATTCTCAATAAGGAATTTTGCTGTGCTTTTGTCCTTTCCATGTTGGAGAAAATAAAAGACGGTGGTGACTCTTGCTTCCGTGACATTTCGCGATCCAGCGTTAAACAGTCAGTTCTAGATCCACCGATCACAATGTGCATAAGGAACAAGTGCAAAGCTCAAGGAGAGTGGACTTTGTGAATAAAGCCATTTTTCCAAAATGGTAATGTTACCTTTGTGCCAAAAATGGATTAATCACTTGGACAATGGCTCAAATGCTTGGACAATGGCTTAATAATTTGTGTAAGCATTTAATTATTTATTTATTTTCAAGTTTAAATCCTACAAAGTTAGGTTTATACAGCATGGCTTGAGATTTGGTTGTGTGTTCTTCATGAAAATGCCCTAAATTTCAAGAATGGATGTCCAACTTCTTCTCTTCGATTCTCCTAGATCAAGCATGATATCTTCAAGTTCTTTGACATTTTGGAAAGCTTGAAACATTGTATACAACATTCATGTTAACCACTTTGGCTAAATTTAATTGGATCTAGGTGAAAATTTGCCAAGAAGTTAGGACTAAAAATCTGCCTAACTTGCCAAAATTTTCACTTAGTGTTTTATGAAAAATGTCATGACTTCACGGGCTTATATCTTCAAATCTAAGAATTTTTTGGACATAAACCCTCTAATACAAAGTTGTAGAGTTCACCAAGATATACAACTTTCATGTTGAAAGTTTTCCTTGAATCATCTTGCATCATGGGGAAAAATTGTCATGAAGAATTGAAATTATCAAGGATAAAAACACTTAGAAAATTTCTAAGTATTTGAAATCTTGACTTTTTGTTGACTTTCTTTATTCTTGATGATCAAGTTTGATATTTTTGAATGTATTGATGAATTTTTATCTTTGAAATTTAATGTTGACCAAAAAGTTAAAGTTTGACTTTTTGTGTATCAGTTGATCAAATTTCAACTATCAACCCATTGATCTTGAGAAATTATTTGAGCCATGAAATTAGGTCAACATGTTGTGTTTGATTCCTTGAGATTATGCTTCAAACCATTAGGTCATGTACTAGGTCAAAAATCATCGATCAATCATTCTCAGTCAAAACCTTATTTTTGACAATTTTGCCCCTTTGATGATTTGAGTGCTTTTCTTGAGACATTATGATCAAACCTTGATCAATTAATAAATATGACTTCAAGATGTTGATTTTGGACAAAAATCATAAAGTTTGACTGTATATTGACTACATTTGACTTTTTACCCAACATAGTTAATTTTCAGTCATCTGAGCAATTGACTGGGCAAATTTGTGATGTAAGACTTGAATCTTGGTATGAGAAATCCTGGAAACCTATAATGAACCATGAAAGTAATTTGAGGCATCAAAAGTTCAATTTTCCTTGAGAAAACAAAAACTCTAATTTGGAGGCCCAGTGCTTAGGAGGTGAGCCTGTCTGATCAAACCCTTGAGAACCCTTGAGCATTTAAGATCCTTTGTGAGAAATGTCTTGAGAATAGAGAGGGAAAATTTTGGGGTACAACAACTACATTAGTGTGACACATTAGTTTGTACTGTTGTCCCTCGAGTCAGTCGGGGAGAATACTAGGTTGTCGCGTGGTGTCACAAGCATTAACTGACTTTTAGAACCTTAATTGAGCTAACTTAGACATTAGATGGTAGTGAGATAGCCGACATTGGTGCAGTCCAAAGTTGGTTGATACTCAATACTACGCTCATTGAGATTTGACTCTCGGGTTTTGTTTGGTGGCAAGTCAGTTGTTGTGCTAGACAAAACTTGTGGGAAAAATCAGTGATATTGTGATCCATAGAACCCAATTACTTCTTTAGGACAGGTTGAGCCAACTAAACTTCAAGAGGGTACTTACCTATGAACCCCATGCAAGCCTTAAACCTAATGTCTTGTGTGCTTTGCTTGTGTTTTATTATCTATTTAAACATGACATCATAACATCATATCATGACTAACCATTTCAAGGATCTAGGGGATTTATCTTTGTTCTGTGTTGCAGGGTCATGGCTTCCAATCGTAGGAATATCATCCGTATCAACTTCATAAGGATACCTTCCAAGCTAGAGGAATTAGTCTCAAAGGTTCCTGACAATTCTCAATTCACCAAGAGACATGGTCATCTACTTAGTTTGGTTACTACTGGTTTCCAAGAAGACATGATGAGTGTTCTTTTCTAGTTCTTTGATCCTAAGCATCACTGTTTTACCTTCTCGGATCATCAGTTGGTGCCCACAATGGAAGAATTCTCTAAGTTGCTTGAAGTTCCTATTCTTGATCAGATACCCTTCACCAGTCTAGAGCAAGTTCTGAAACCTGAAGACATTGCAGTAGACTTACATCTAAAACAATCGGACATTGTATCTAATTGGGAAACAAGGAATGGATTCAAGGGTTTTTCTCCTAAATTTCTGATAGAGAAGGCTCAGGGGTTTCTAGATGCCATGAATTTTTGGGATTTTGAGGATATTTTGGCTTTGTTGATCTATGGTTTGGTATTGTTCCCTAATCTGGACCAATTCATAGATGTGAATGCCATCAAAATATTTCTCACCCATAATCGTGTGCCTACTTTGCTTGGAGATGTCCTACATTCCCTCCACACTCGTACTATGAAGAAGCGAGGAACTCTTATGTGTTGTATACCTCTACTGTCCAGGTGCTTTATTTTGCACCTACCCCGATCAATTATAAAGAATGAACAAGGTTTGAGGTGGTATCAAAGGTTGATGTCACTCGCTCATTCAGATATCCATTGGTGTTCTCGATCTCAGGAAGATGTCACTATTATTGATCCTTGTGGGGAATTCCCTAATGTACCACTCCTTGTTATAAGAGGGGGCATAATTTATAACCCTTCTCTAGCTCTGCGTTAGTTTGGTTATGCTCAAAGGGACGGTCCTCATGATATGCTCATCTAGGGTATCATGTTCGACTATGAGAATGACCCTCAAAATTACCATCAAAGTTTTATACGTGCTTGGGGCACGGTCGACCAGATTGATAGCAAGACTTTGGGACACAAGAATTCCATTCCTCTAGAACCTTACCTCAGATGGGTGCAATCTTGTGCTCGGAATCTTAAAATTCCATATTCAACCATCTTACTAGTGATCGTAGATCCTGTTGTTGAAGGGGATGTTTCTCATACGGTTCTTTATCCCGATATGCCTACTGACTTCGAAGAACTACATAAGTCCTGGATTCAGCTCAAGGAAGAAATAGATACCTTCGAGGCTCAGTTTTATGCTATTGAGAAGAAAGTATTGGAGCTGACGAAACGACTCCACGAAGAACAAATCCTTAACGCATATGTCAACACAAAGAGGAAGCGTCCATGGGAGACTTGAATTAGAAGTTTAATCCTTTATAACTCTTTTTATTGAAAGCAATTATAATTTGAGCTTGTTACTAAAAAATTATTTTGTTTCCTTTTGTTTAAACAAATTTTAAATCCCGAACGGTCCTTGAAAACATTGCACTTGCATTTGCATATCATGCATAACATCACATAACATGTACTTTCTAAGCAGGTTTTCTCATCTCCTTGCTGTTTATTTAGGGGATAAAAGATGGCACTCTGTGAAAGAACTTCAAGCTCGAAACGCTCAGTTTCAGCATATGTTCTTGGACTTAGGTAAGGGTCAAGACGAGTTGAAGACCCTCATCACATAGGGGAATAAGAAGAAGACTAAAAAGCCAATAGTCTTTCTTAATATGGGCAGAAGATTTAAGGGTCCAGTCAGAAGGGATCTAGATTTTGAGGTCCCCTGAATGAAGATGATAACCAAGAAAAAGATGACGAGAGTGTGAAAGTTGAAGAGAATAATAACCTTGGTTCTGGACAAGATTATGATGAAGACTATTATATCAAACAATATCCTCCTGCTGATGACAAATACAAGCATCTAGAAGATTGACTTAATACTATGGAGATACAAAAAGTGCCTGGGATGGACTTTAAAGAGTTGGGTCTCATCTCGGGAGTTATTATCCCTCATAAGTTCAAAGTTCCTACCTTTGCCAAGTATGATGGTGTGTCATGTCCAAAGCTTCATATGAGATCTTATGTTCGGAAGATCCAACCCCATACTGCTGACAAAAAGTTATGGGTTCACTTCTTTTAGGAAAGTTTGCCTGGTACACAACTTGAATGGTTCTATCAGCTGGAAGAAACCAATATTTGCACTTGGGAAGACATGGCTGCTACTTTTTATAAGAAGTATCAATATAATGATGACCTCGCACTGACTCGTGTGCAATTACAAAATATGACTATGGGCTCGAATGAAGGGTTTAAAGAATATGCCCAGAAGTGGAGAGATCTAGCTAGAAGAGTCAACCTCCTTTGTCTGACAGGGAGCTAGTTGATATGTTCATAGGCACTCTGATAGGGCCTTTTTTTAATCACCTTATCATAAGCTCTTCATTTGGTTTTACTGGGCTGATCCTAACTAGGGAACATATCGAAAATGGTATCAAGAGTGGAAAAATTCAAGTGGCAGCATCTTCAAATGTTATAAAGAATACATTTAGCGGAAAGAAATATGTTAATATTGTTTATGGACAGAATGGTCCTGTTAGAAGAAACCACAATCAGTCTGTAGGAGCGGTGCTAATCTCTAATCCTGCGTCTGTTCAACAACAACAACAGGGTAATCAGCGTAGGTCAGACGCATCGAGAAGACATTTTACCAAGATCAGTATGCCATTGTCCCAGGCATTAAAAAATTAAGGGATCCTCCCCATAATCCTAACACCTCCTCTCCTTGCTACAATCCAAATGTGAAGTGTGCCTATCATTCCAACATTCTTGGGCATGACACCAACAACTGTTGGGCCCTGAAAAACAAAATTTAGGATATGATTGACAACAAAGAGATTAAGTTTGATCTTCCAGAGACTCTGAATGTAATCACCATACCTATGCCTAAGCACGATAAAGGCGTTAATGTTATTGAAGGAGTCAACACGGTAGAAGATGCTAATAGTCAATATGACCTAGACAGTTAGATTTTTCCTACCACCGACAATAAGCTCAGCAACTGGAAGACTGGAGACCTTATATAAATCTCTTTTAGTCAGGAGTAATAACTACACTTCTGTTTTTATTGCTTTCAAAGATGGGTTATGTAATCTTTTAAAATAATGACTTTAAGCCTTGTGTCTTACCCTAGGCACAACAGTTCGTTTGTTAAGGGTTGTCATCTCATAAACATGTTTTCATTTAATAAATCATTGAATGTTTTGCATTTAAATTTTGTTCTCTTTGTCTTTATTTCATTTTATCACTTTCAAATAGCTATGTGTTCTTGCAAACACCCATACAATAAATTATAGATCCACATCCACTCTAAATCTTGTTGATAACGATTATGTTATTTCCACTTATGAATTTGAAAATCCGATCTACCAAGCCGAGGGAGAAGGTGAGGAATATTATGAAATACCTTGAGAACTTTCCAGACTGTTAGTGCAAGAGGAAAAATATATTTAACCACATGAAGAGCCAATTGAAGTTGTAAACTTGAGTTCTAAAACAGAGAGAAAAGAAGTCAAGATAGGTGCCAACTTAGAGGGCAGTGTCAAGAATAGATTAATCAAGATGTTACTTGAATATGTTGAGATCTTTTCTTGGTCGTACGAAGACATGTCGGGGCTCGATACTAATATTGCGGTTCACCTTGTGCCAATGAAAGGGGGTTGTTCTCCAATAAAGCAGAAGGTTCGAAGCATGCGCCATGAGATGTCAAAGAAGATCAAGGCTGAGGTTATGAAATAATTCAATGCAGGCTTCTTAGCTCTTACCTCATATCCTCAATGGGCTGCAAACGTGGTTCCAATACCAAACAAAGATGGAAAGTACGTATGTGTGTAGACTATAGAGATCTGAATAGGACAAGCCCCAAAGATGACTTTCCACTACCACATATATATGTTTTAGTCGAACACACCACTCAACACAAGGTATTCTCCTTCATGGATGGCTTCTCGGGTTATAATCAGATCAAGATGGCACCTGAAAAAACAACCTTCGTCACACAGTGAGGCACTTTTTGCTACAAGGTTATGCCTTTTGGATTGAAGAATGCCGGTGCAAATATCAGCGTGCCATGGTAGCTTTGTTCCATGACATGATCCATCACAAGATAGAGGTCTACATCGACAACATGATAGCCAGATCCTAAACTGAAGAGGAACATCTTGACCATCTACACAAGCTGTTTGAAAGATTGAAGAAGTACAAGCTGAGGTTGAATCCGAACAAGTGCACCTTTGGGGTAAGATCCAGTAAGCTCCTGGGTTTTGTTGTCAGTGGTAAAGGTATTGAAGTTGATCCTGCCAAGGTCAAAGTCATTCAAGAAATGCCCATTCCCTGCATTGAGAAGGAAGTCAGAGGTTTCTTGGGACGACTGAATTATATTGCCAGATTCATTTCTCATCTGACCGCTACTTGTGAGCCGATCTTCAAGTTATTGAAGAAAGATCAGGTAGTAAAATGGAATAATGATTTCCAGATATCCTTTGACAAAATCAAGGAGTACTTACAAGAGCCTCCAATTTTGATGCCACCATTCGAAGGAAAACCCTTAATCATGTACCTAAGTGTTAGAGAACTCAATGGGGTGTGTATTGGGCCAGTATGACGAGTCTGGTCGAAAAGAGCATGCAATATGCTACCTTAGCAAAAAGATTACTGACTATGAAACAAGATACTCACTGCTCAAGAAAACATGTTGTGCTATGGCATGGGCTGCTCACTGACTAAGACAGTATATGTTGACTGATACCACCTTATTGATCTCTAAAATGGATACCATCAAATATATATTCGAGAAGCCAACTCTCTTCGAAAGAATAGCCCGATGGCAAATGGTCTTGACAGAATACAATATTCAGTACACCACTCAGAAAGAAATCAAAGGAAGTGTACTGGAAGATCATTTGGCTCATCAAGCTGTAGATAATTACTAGTCTATGAACTTTGAGTTCCCGGCAGAGAATATTATGCTAGTAACGGATTGTAAGAACTTGGAACGTATGAAGGACCTGAGCCAGGATCCTGATGGACTATGGTTTTCGATGGAGCTTCTAACGCACTTGGTAACGCAATCGGTGTTGCAATTATATCTCCTAAGGGTTGTCGTACTCCCTTTACTGCTAGACTTTACTTTGACTGTACCAATAACATGGCCGAATATGAAGCGTGCATCATGGGCATCAGAGCTGCTATTAACTTAAGGATCAAGTTCTTGAGCATATACGGGGACTCATCCCTATGATCAGTCAAATCAAAGGAGAATGTGATATTAAGCACCCGAATCTCATCCCTTATTAGGAGCATGTATTGACACTAATTTCGTACTTCGAGGAAATCACTTTTGAGCACATCCCACGAGAAGAGAAATAGTTGGAAGACGCATTAGCAACCATGTTGTCTATTTTTAAAGTCAGATGGGAAAACGAGGCTCCCAGAATTACCATTGAGAGGCTAGACGAACCGACACATTGCTATGAAGTTGACATTAACAAAGTAGAAGAGAAGCCTTGGTTTAATAAAGTGAAAAGATACCTTGAGGCTCAAGAGTACCCCGAGGGGGCATCTACCAATGACAAGAAATTCCTAGGAAGGTTCTCAGCTAAGTTCTTCCTGAGTAATGGGGTTCTGTACAAATGCAATCATGATTCAACTCTGCTTCGTTGTGTAGACAAAAAGGAAGCGAAGAAAATTATGGAAGGTATGCATGAAGGTATCTTTGGTACTCACTCCAGTGGACATACTATGGCTAAGAAGATTCTGAGAGCGGGATACTGATAAGGTACATGTGCCAGATTTATACTGTCAAGGTACACGTGCCCCAGGTCCCTCTCAATGTCTTGACTTCTCCTTGGTCGTTTGCAATGTGGGGAATTAATATGATTGGAGAGATCAAGCCTACTGCTTCTAACGGACACCGCTTCATCCTTGTCGCCATTTATTACTTCACAAAATGGGTTGAAGCAGCCTCATTCGCCTCTATTACTAAGAATATGGTCCTCTGATTCATTAAGCATAACCTTATCTATCGGTATGGCATCCCCGAGAGAATTATCATAGACAATGGTACCAATATTAATAGCATTGTGATAATGGAACTCTGCGTGCAATTAAAGACAAAGCACCGCGACTCTTTTCCATACCGACCGAAGATGAATGGCGCAGTAGAAGCTGCCAATAAGAACATTAAGAAGATTGTGCAGAAAATGGCAGTGACCTATAAAGACTGGCACGAGATGTTACCATTTTCTCTTCATGGCTATCGCACTTCTGCGTGTACATCAACTAGGAAAACCCCATTCTCTCTGGTCTATGGTATGGAGGTTGTCCTACCTGTCAAAGTTCAGATTCCTTCTCTGAGAATTATGAAAGATGCAGATTTAGACAAAAACAAATGGATTTAGACTAGGTTGAACCAGTTGAATTTAATTGACAAGAAAAGGTTGACGGCCGTCAGTCACGGTCAGATGTATCAGAAGTGCATAATCAAAGCCTTTAACAGGAAGGTAGAGCATCGGGTATATCAGGCTATTGACTTGGTAATAAAGCACATCATCCTACCGCAAGGTGATCCCAGGGGAAAATGGACTCCCACCTATGAAGGGCCATTTGCGATCAAGAAAATATTTTTGGGCGGTGCTATGATAATAACCACCATGGACGGTGAAGACTTTTCGCACCCTGTGAACTCGTACATAGTCAAAAGATACTATGCATAAAAGTGACCCGCTAGGTTGACTGGCCTAGGAAAAAATAAGGGTATCCCGGCGAACCAAAAGGGTTCAGGAATAAATTAGGGATATATATATATATATATATATATATATATATATATATATATATATATATATATATATATATATATATATATATATATATATATATATATATATATATATATATATATAAAGACTGTACAACCGGCAAGTCGAAAACCTGAAAAGGCGGCTTGGGCAAAAAAGGGCATCCCAATGGATTGAAAACCCGAAAGGGAGGTCCAGGAAAAAGTTAGGGATTAAAGCGTACGACTAGGTCCATCTAGATCACTCACAACTAGCTTTATTACCAATGTCAAGTTCGAACGGTACAGATCAATTCAGTTAACTTCTTCCAATAGCAAGGGATGAGATTCTCGAAGACATACAGGCAATAGCAGAGTTGGAACCCGACGAGATTATTTACACATAGCTATATGTGTTGTTTTAATTTGTACTCTTTTCATTTTTCACGACAATTTCCTCTTACTAGGATTTATGTCTCTTTGTACAAAATTGCTTGTTTACAGGAAAATTATCAATACAATTTCAATTTCAAAAATTCACATTTTTGTTTTACCTTTTCTGTTTTATTCGCAAAAACGTTCAATGATTAAATTGAATGAACATATGCATATGAATATGATTATTGTTAACAAATATATACATAAAAATAGGAATAAGCTTAAACTCAAGACTCTAGGAGTTAGGATAACGCCCAAGTCATCCACAAATCTCCACACAGAGATCCCCATAGAGCTATCTTCACAAGCTCATCTTTGACAAAGATACATTCCTCGTAAGTCCAATATGCTTTCGAGACAGGAATTGGGGCATCTTCCAGCAATTAACCTAATCATACTGCCCATTAGATTCCCCTAACGGATAAAGGAGTATGATTTTTTCCCCGGCAATGTCGCCAACCTACAAAGTCCCAATCCTTATCAGAGATTATGTCATCAGCACATATCATAGAAATCCTCTTCTCCAGCTGAGTTTATTTCTCCAAAACTATAAAACCCCTGCAGAATTCTCTTCTCCCGCAGGGCATATTTCCTCAGCAGAACTTATTTCTCCAGCAGGGTTTATTTCCTTAAGAAAATTCAGTCTCCCCGGCTTGGGTCTATTTGTCTGACTACTACAAATCATCGGAAAAATTCCTCTCTTTAGCAAACGAAAATCCAGGCTGCTATCCCCAGAGAGTTGCTACGAAATCTGAAACCAGACCAGATCTTGTTTAACCTTATCCTCCCCTGGGGAGCCGACATCCATATCTAAAACTCAGTCAAACAGGTGCCTCAGAAGGTTATCCATCTCTTTTATCCCTAGTCAGGGTATATGAGAGTTAAATTCCCCAGTAGAGCGATGAAAGACCAATGTTCTGGAACTCTTCTCCACAAACAGCAGCCAAATTCCCCAGCGGAGCTTCCTCAAACAGCAAGAAGGAATCCCCAGCCGAAAAATTCTATACAAGATTGAAGATTGCACATGTTCTTAATCCTCAACAGCATATAGGGTTTTATTTTCCCAGTCAAATTCCCCAGCAGAGCTTCCTCAAATAGCAAGTAGGAATCCCCAGCGGAAACATTCTAGACAAGATTGAAGATTACACATGTTCTTAATCCACAACAGCAATCAAGGTTTTATTTTCCCAATCAGAGATGTTATACAAAGCTACCAATATGCTTCAACAATATCTCACCTCCATACATCATTTACAAGTATCATAGCATATGCATATGACATGCATATAGAACACTCTAATTTACTTTGAGAACATCATTACGCAGTGCATTACATACATCATGACATTGCATACAACTAATTTTTTATCTTTTCAGATGAAAGTCTACAAACAGGCAGATATCATCAATAAGTCTCAGATAGGTCGCATATTAATTATCAAAATAAGACGAGGCAACTATCTGTATGACCAAGTCCAGGATTAATTCCCGAAACAAGACAAGGCAACTATTTGTACGACCAGGCAATATGAATTCCCGAAACAGGACGAGTTCGCCAACAGAAAGCAGGTCAGAGATTAATTCCTAAGATAGGACGGGGAAACTATCCATATGACTATGCAAATATTAACTCCCGAAACCGTACGGGTAAACTATCTTTATAACTAGGCAAAGATTAACTCCCTAAATAGTACGAGGAAACTATGGACAAGCCCAGGTGGTATGAGTTCCGGAAATAGGAAGGGTTTACCAACACAAATAGGCTGTAGATCAATTCCCGAAACAGGATGGGGTGACTATCTACATGAGGAGAATTTACTTCAGATAATAAATCGAAAAAGAAGATACTTAAACACCTTTCATAGAGGTTCATTCTGGAAATCCTTCTTCAGATACAGTCAAGCGTGGACTCATTATGACACTTCTATCAACAGTTACTTTGGATGGCATCCATAAGCCCATCTCCGAAGACTCTCCCTCACCTCTCCGAATGGAATCCATAATACCATCTCCAGTGGATCTCCCCCACCTCTTATATGTCTCCAAGAATGCTCATACCAAGTTTCAAGCCTTGCATCACAAGTTTGCTCAGTCAATAGTTTAGATGACTGAAAATTAATTGTATTGGGTAAAAAGTTAATTACGGTCAACATACAGTCAAACTTCAAGATTTTTGGTCAACATCAACATTTTTAAATCATATTCATCATTTGATCAAGGGTTGATCATGATTCATCAAGAAAAACCCTCAAATCATCAAAAGTTAAAAGTTGCCAAATTAGGGTTTCCTTAGGAGAAGTCAACTGAACTTTGACCAAGCATAACTTTCACATGGTTCATCAGATCTTCCCAACCAAAGCTCGTTTTGAAGGAAATTCAATTCTCTACAACTTTCTCTCTCTCTAAGATCAAGTCCAAAAAATGCTTCATTTGAGAGATATGAGCCAATACATTATAGGTCATTTCAAAAGTAAACAAAAAAACACTTTTTGTCAAGGCAACTTACATCAAGATAGAATCTCAAAATGCAAAAATGACCAAAATAGGGATTGTATAGGACATCTTGAGCTTTCCAAAAAGTCTAAGATCACCTTCAAAAAATGAAAATTGAGAGAGTTATGACTAGTGCAAGTTGGGACATTTTGAGCAAATGCATGAAATTCAAATTGAGCAAACTTGATATTTTGGACTATTGGGCCATTGTTTTAAAGCCCAAATGTGTATTACACTCCTCATACACCTCAGATCTTGTTCATACACCCCTTGATCTATTTTATTTTAATTATTTTGATTTATTCATTAATAATTCAAAAATAAATAAGATAAAATGTGAGGCTTCTTACACAAGGTCCAAGCCCATCCTATCTTTGACCTAATTCATGCTATTTAATCTTTTCTCTTAATACAACCAAACCATGAAATCCTTGCCTCAAGAAACTTGTCAAAAATTTCAAATTCTCAAAGAACCCTAAGACAATTCAAAACCATACTTACAATGCCTTTCACCATAAAATAATCATCCTATTCATTCCCAGAAAGGTCATAGGGTAAGATTAGATCGTTTACAATGGTAAAAACGGCCAAAAAATACTTGTGCATACATCATGATTCCATCCTTACCGGAGAAGAAGGCTGGAGCTTGGGCTCCAACGCCTCTCCGGTTCAGGCAGCTTTTTTATATTTTATATGTTTCATTTTGTTTTATATATTGGATGTATAGCTACCCCAGTGGCAGAAGCGCACACGTTAAGGCATTTGTGTCAAAGGGAATGGGTTTAATCCCTGCCTTTTGCTGCTTTTTTTTCATGATTTCCCATACTTTACAGGATGGAGTACAAAATGCATTGGCTTCTGTTCTTTGACACAGGCGCGCGCCTGGCCTGGTGGTGAAGGTGCTGAATGAAAGGGTAGAGGGCATGGGTTCAACACCAAGCCCTGGTAACTTTTTTAAACCCTTATTTATTTTTCCTATTTTCACTTATAAAACCCTAAATTCATCAAACTAAACCATTTTTTATCAATTAATTTTTTCACAAACCCTAATCACCGCTAGGGTTTAGTTTTTTTTAATTAATTAATAAACTTTCTTCCTTTTTTCAAATTAAAATTAATTAGGGTTTTTAGGGTTTTTAATTTATTAAAATTAATTAGGTTATTAGGTTAATCGTCAAAAACTCTTTTTTAACAAAAATCACCAAAGCAATTTCCTTTCCCTTTTCCTGTTTTACCGCTTCACGTATTTTATTATTTTCGCCTTTTTCGATTATTGTAACTTCTTACGGTTTGTAATAGTTAATTAGGGTTTCGTTTTTCCCAGATTTTTATTATTTGTACCCCCCATCCCCAAAGCCCTATAATAAAGTAGACTTTTATTTTTTCCGCACTTATATTTTTATGCTTTGTATACATTATTGTTAGCTTAATAGGATTGTATGGCAAGAATAAAAACAAATGGTAGCAAAACCCTAATGCAAGATAAATGAACTTAATTGAATACATTCACACACTCACACCTCTTGGGTAACCTCCCTTGTTGCCTTCGATAAAAATAGTCATGTCCCTCAAACGTGGGGACGCTTTAGCATTGTCTCTCGATTAAAAAAATTATATTCCCTTGATGACCCTTTCGATGCTGCCTTCGATAAACGATCTAGTCCCTTAATGATAAATGCTAAAGCGCCCCTACGAGTTGCCTTCGATGACTGTAAGATGACCCTCGCCTGTCCCTTCACACCCAATGATAGGGCTTCCTACTAACTAATGGTAGGGTAGCACTATCTAAAGGAGAAGGAAAAAAAATAAAGACTTTGATTAGGTAGATAGCTCGTAATCACTTTCTCACAAACATTTCAAAACAAAAACACTTTAAAAAATATTTTCAAACAAACACTTTGTACGCATTCTCAAGAATCATTACAAAGTTGCTTTAATACAGGCATTTCAAAATATTTTTCAAAACACACAAAGCATTTTCAAATAAAGTGAGCTAGCGATTAAGAGCCTGTATATAACTACAGATGAAAAGGGTGTTAACACCTTCCCTTTTCATAACCTACCCCCCGAACTCAATAATCTCAAGGTCTTTCATGTTCTTTTCATCCTTTCCTTATTGGATAAAAGAAAAGTCGGTGGCGAATCTTTCTATTCGCAATATTTACGATAAAATGCAAAACCAAAAGTCAGTTCTCCCACCGTATTACACCTAGTAAGTAATCATGTTCAGAAATAATAAGATATTGTTGATCGATGAAAGCCGCATTATTATTCTGAAGTAATTCAAGTTTATTATTTTATTTTGTTTTCATAACCCAAATCCTTTTTCGACCTCCTTAGATAAACATTGTATCAATAGAAAATGATAGATAGACCATCTAGTCCCTTTGGGTTCGACAACCTTTTATATTACTCTAATAGACTTCATATACTTGCGGAAATCAACCATCAATAATCATTAACTCGACAATTTTCCTCTTCTTCGTCCCCTTCGAGGGGTTCTATGAACTTTGAAGACTATCAATAGTATACGAAATGTACTCACGTGTTTTCTTCTTGCCTTCCTCTTCTTCAATGTTGTTGTCTCCCCCCTTTTATCTTAGTGTTTGGTTTAATAGCTTTCTTGGGAGATTATTTTTCTCTACGAGATAAGTGTTTCTTCTTTGGCAAATATACCATATCAGTTGCCTTTTTTTGTTTCCTTTACAGCCACCACCCTTGGTGTAATCATTATTCGTCCCTTCTAGATCAACTCTTCTATCTAATACTTTTGATGAATGCATTCATTTTTGTTGTAGCCATGAATCTTATGGAAACATTAGTATTTGGACTTATTCATCCTAGATGATTCTTTGATCGGGTAGGGATTCTCGATCCCGGCCTCCTTGAACTTAATGTTTGAAATCTTTCTATATTTTCTCCCTTGAAGTGTATAGGGAATGTAGGCATTAAACATGGATCGAATCTCGTGATCCTTATCTTATCTATGTTAGATGCTATCTCTTTTTAGTGCTCGGTCGTACTCGGAGTTCCCTGCTCCCTGACCTCTATCTCCATATTGACCATGTTTTCTTCCTCGTAATTGTTATAGAGATGAGCTTTATTCATAAAATCACTCGGGTTACAGGCTCCCTCAAGCCCTGGAGTTTTCCTGAATATGCAATTCGGTCTCAACCCCTTCTTGATGATATTACATTTCAACCCTTCATATGTTCCCTCATTGCTACTGCCAATTTTGTGTAGTAGTAAATGTACTCGTGTATGCTTTCCTTCTTTTATTGAGCACAACCATGGTCGTGGGGTTTGACACTTTCGAGTGGTGAACTTGGCGATGAAGGCATCACAAAGGCCTTTCCACGAATTTATTATCCTTTTTATGAGGGTTTTGAACCATCTCATTGAGGCTCCAATCAAGTGCAAATATGTTGCACTTAAAGGCTTTTCAGCATGGTAAAAATCTATTTTATTGTCTACATGCTCATCTAGATCTCCAATTGTGTCATAACTCTGCAACTTTAAAGGCTTTTGCAAAGACCTCGGGATATTACCGTTGAAGATGTGGATGGATGTTGTTGCGGTAAAACAACAAGAAAAAGTAAGTATTTTTAGATTTGTTTTATCTTCTCCACAAGTATTACTGCGAGAGAAAGAATTATGTTCAACAATCTCTACGTTTCTGAGCTTGGTTTTTGAATGAGTTTAAAGTATAAGGTGCGGAAAATAAACATATGAGCAAGAAAATAAATACATTCCTTGGAGAGGAGAAAAATCTTTCGGGTTTAAGTTTAATCTACCCTATCAAATACTTAAACCAATTACTCAGTTATACGCAACCTAAATCACTCGTCAAAATTATCATGTATCTCCCACATAGAGGTTATTTCTTACGCAGAATGCAATATCAACTGTATTGCTCTTGGAGACCATGTCTCGTGCAACTCAAGCAACACGGAGGCATTAAGAACTGACACTCACATGAATATTAAGCTTGAATCTATTTCTAGAATCTAGAACCTAATAGATGTTCATCCTGAATCCAGATTTGAACCGTACATGTCTATAGAAACTCAAACCCAATCAAAGAAAGCAATCATCGATGTTCATTTATAAAAGAGGTTTTATACAACACCATGAGCAATAAATATACATATAATCAAGGTAAACTTACATACAAACTCCAACAAATAGAGAAATACATATATAAGAATAGAAATGAATCAAAAATCTCACAGATTGTCAGCGCCGATTGATGAAAAATCCACATTTGAATCATCCATATGCAAACCCCAAGTGTTGTTTTCTAGATAATTCAACCAAAGAATGTTGGTTGATGAATTGGGAATAAAAACACCAAAATACATAACCCTAGAAATAAAATGAAATTCTAATTATACAAAATTGGAAACAGACATACTCTCCTGGCACTCAGAAGCCTCGCCCGGTGAACAATCACTTTACATTCACACAGCCTGCGCCACGTGCACAGACTGATACAAAATTATTATACCCCAATTTTCCCCATAAGATCCAACATCACTCAATGCCATCACAATGCACCAAGATCACACACTAGGGTTAGTTCCCCCTTCTACTCACTCCTATATGTAAGTTTTCTCTAAAGGAACCGCCAAGCACCTTAATTGTGTATCTTATATATATGTGTTTTTTATATTTTACAGACATCCAATCAAAAATACCAAAAATATTTGCTTTGTTCTTTTTGTATATTTGTGTTTTATAGGTATCAGGCCAAAGCATACAACCAACCGAGCTTTTTAACATTTTTTCTCTGCGGGAAATCGATTTACCACCTGGGGAAATCAATTCCCCTAACTTCTTTTTGCGATAGAATCTAAATTTTTTATTGTGGAAATTGATTTACCATATGGGGAAATCAATTTCATAACGCGGAATTTTGAAAAGAAGAGACAATTTTCAAGTTTGTAGTATTTGGCTCCAATTTCTTTTTGAGAATATTCTTTACTTACCAAAAAAAATAATTCCCCACTTCATCATAATTAATTTCCACCATACACCCTCATTTGATCCATGTGCGCCACTTGATTCAATTTTACCTCTAAAATCAATTACCAAGCCTAATTTTGGTTCTAAACCAAACTCCAAACTGTAACATCCCGATTTTTATTAACTATTTTATTAGTTATTTATTTAATTATTATGTGGTATGATAATCATTTAATTATTTATTTAATCATGTGATTATGTGTTAATTGGGTTATTTGGGTTATTAAGTGTGATAATAGAAAAAAGCTATTGGGCCTAACTATGAGAATTAGAAGTAATAAAGGGTGTGTGTGCAAGTAAGACCCTTAGTTATATGATACTAGTAAGTAAGGAAACTAGGTTAGAGACTCATTTGTGAAAAACAAGAGAAGAAGAGAAAGACACGAGAGAAGAGAAGAGGCTAGGGAGAAAAGAGAAGAAAAAGGAGAAGAGGCAACCCTAGAGTATTCAACCTAAGAGGTAAGGGTGGGTATTGGTGTTGTTATGGGTATATTATGTATGTAATGGGTAGTAACATGATAGGTGTTGTTGATTTTAATTTCTAGAATCTTACATGTTAGGGTTTATGTAGAAATCTATGAAATTGTTAACAATTGAAGTGTTGAATGGAATAGAATGAGTAATCTCATGTTATAATGATATGTTGTTGCTAAAATTGATAAGAATGATGATTTGTGGTGATTTATGGTGCTTTTAAGAAGGAAATTTGTGTGGATTTTGAGTTAGAAAATGCAGAAAAATCATGTTTAAGTAGTATGCATCGGATCACGCAGAGGGGAGGGTCGACATGAGCATACTCGTGAGGCATATTCTCTCTGTCAAAAAGCGATGCATCGATGCATAGAGGTTATGATTCAATGCATAGGTGATCAACAGACTCAGTAGGAGTCGACTCATGGGTCAATCTGAGCAGTCCTGAGGGTTATCCAATATTTTTGACAGATTTTGTAACGGTCATAACTTTTGAACCGTAACTCTGTTTTAGGCACCATTCAAAGAATTAGGAAGATAACTCAATAAACTTTAAGATATAACTAGGTTTGTTGGCATTGGATGATTTTATAATTATGTGATTGTGTAAAGTGACATGTATATGTGTATATGTATATCATGAATTGGTGAAATATAAATAACATGTCGTTAATATTGTTGTTAAATGTTATTCGTGATATGTGTGATTGGTGAATTCTAAATAATTGCATTGTTGGTAATGATAACATGATAAATGTATGTTTTGCGCAGTGGTGGGATAATTCATTTTGATAGATTATTATGATATGCGGTATGATAAGGTTTGGTGATAATATTAATTTAGATATATTTGGTTATGTTTGCACATGCATACATGGGGAGATTGAAATTCGGTTGGTTTCTTTGATCCTTGTGTGGAAATATAAGCCGTGAACTATATGTTCATAATGATGGGCTTTGATCTTGTCCAGATCGGAAGCGTGGCTCTGATTCTAGATATAGAATCGAGAGCGAGGTGACCTTGATGTTCACAATGGTACATGTTATACCCCAATTTTCCCCCTAAGATCTCTCGTTATCTCATTTTTATTAATACATCAAGATCACACTTTCCGGTTGGTTATCTCTTTAGGTTTGTTCCCCTATCTTTAAGTTTTCTCTCAAGAGATTGTCAAGCACCTTAGTTGTGTATTTTGTATATGTGTTGTTGACTAACCTCTAATCAAAATACCAAAAATATTTGCTTTGTTTTTGTATATTTGTATTTTGTAGGTATCAAGCCAAAGCATCCAACAAGTAAAGTTTTCTAGTGATTTTTCTCAGAAAATCGATTTCCCTAATTTCTTTTTTGCACTAAAATTTCATTTTATTTGCTGTGCAAATCGATTTACACAGACATGCAAATCGATTTACATATTCAAAATTTTGAAGAAAAAAAAGCAATCTTCAAGTTTATTAAGTTTTTTCTCTAGTTTTCTTTTGTTTTAAAAATATGCTTGTTTATCAAAAAATAATTCCCCACTTCATAAAAATTAAATTCCATCATACACCTTCATTTGATCACATGTGCACCACTTGATTCAATTTTTGGCTCCAAAAATCAATTACCAAGCCTAATTTTGGTTCCAAACCACCTTTAATCCAAAGCCTAAACTCTATAAATAAAACCCTCATTTCATTTAATTCTCAAGCTTTTGATAGCCAAATTCACCTTGCAAAAATTCTCTCAATTCTCTCCATCTACCAAATTCACTCAAAGCTCCATTTTCATAAATTTAGTAAGATTTTCATTGAAGCTTACTAACCTTTGAGATAAACCTTCACCCAAAAACTTTTTCTTCATCAATTCTCTATATCCAAGCTTGGGAGATTGATTCTTGGGGCTGAATTGAAGCAAGTTCTTAAAGTTGTTTTGATAATTTTCTAGATCTACCTTTGGTAAGTTGAATCTTTATCTTTCACAATGTGATCTCTTGTTGATCTTTGTGATTTAATTCTTTGAGCTACTTTTTTTATTCCATTGGTCCTAATTTCTCACAATTTGATGGAATTTTCGTGCTCAATTAAATCCAAGGTCATAAGGTGTTTGATGAAAAGTTTGAGCAAGAATTTTGCCTTTTAAATTGCATATTTTTTATTTTTCACAGTGAGCAATCGATTGCTCCCAGTGTGCAATCAATTTGCAGAGTGTTGTTTTATGCAAATTTTTAAAATTTTGATGTGCAAATCGATTTACACTAGGATACAATGTGTTTTTCCTTGTTTTGGGGTTGTTTTGATTCCTTTCTCTTTTCCTACTCACTTCTTTTGATTGTTGCTTTGGATTGAAATTTAAATCTCCAATTTCTCTTTAAATTCAATAGACTTTGGGTGTAGATGAAGTTGGATAAATATTCATTAATTCAAATCTACCTAAGAGTGAATTATTTAATTCATTTTTGGTGCTTTGAATTAGTGATATATTTAGTACTTTAACCCACCAAGATGAGTGATTGAATTTAAATATGAAATAATTTTGAGGTTGTGATCCAAATTAGCTTATCATTCCCCTCTCTCTTTATCTTATCCATTTCTTGTTTTACATGTGCTATATGTTTTTGGAGAATGATCTAGATATCATTTACTAACATGTATGGTACATATATTGTTATTGATCATACTCAAAATAGGTGTGGCTTCTACATAAGTCCACTTACGATTCCTTAACATAGCGCTAAATTTATCCCGATTCGAAAAATGATCATTCCTGGCCCAAACTTTTTGTTTGAATACCCAAGTATAATTGATTATTGGATTTTAGATCAATACCTTTGAAGCTTGTTATTATTAGGTTTTGGTCTTACTAATCCTCTAACAAGCCTTCATCAACTTTGGCCTAAGTTCGATCTTCAATTATCATTGGTCATATGTGTTGGCTTTGATTACTTGAAATGAATGATATAATTGACAAAAAGTAAATGAAACTTGTTGTTGAGAGGCTTTGATTTTATCAATATTCTAATGAGTTTTCAAAAGCAAGCTTCAAGATCGTCATTCAACTAACCTTTTATGACACTTGACCTCTAACTTCTAATTCACTAACAATTAACTTTACTTTATGCCTTTACTTTGTGTCTTTACTTTTATGTACCATTTATTTTAGCATTTACATTCCATGCCATTTTCCTTTTGTTCATTTGAGAATTTATCTTCATGTCATTTTATCTTTGTTCATTTGAGCTTTTATTTTCTTTTAAAGACACTTAATAATCAACTTCAACATTAAAAAACTTTAAGGTTACTTGGTCTACTTGGTTACTTTCCTTGGCATTATGTAGTTGTAGATCTCTCGGACTTAGGATTAGAAGCCTTGATACTTGGGGACCTTGTTTCCCTGTTGTTATTTTGTCTGAAGTTCTTGGGGTTTACTCCAAGGTATTGGGTTGATTTTCTTTGTGTGCAGGTTATTTTGATTTTATGCTTTGTCTGTGATTAAGTTGTGTATTTCTCAGAGGTTTAGTATTTTTGCTTGCTTGGTTTTAATCCAAAGGATAGGAATTCTACATTGAATTCTTCATGTCGAGTTTTGGATTCTTGTTGGTTATATCATTCTTTTCCTTAGATTTTACTTTATGCTTTATGATAGTCCTTTCACCTCCTCCTATCTTCTTTAATTTATAAAATCTTCTCCCTCCTTTTCAAAACTCTTATTATTTTTCTAACTTGAACGACTTTCATAATAAACTTTGACTTAGGTCCATGTATTTTCAAAAATCTTTTTCTTAATCAAACTTTAATCAACTTAATAATACTTTGACATCTTTTGAAATACTAAAAATTATTAACCTCATTCAAACCATTTTGCCACTTTGGCTTTTTACTTTAAAACTTTTTTTCTCAAAAGATTAGACTCTTGTCAATTCTTGTAGTGATGCGAGCTACTATACTTCTACGATATGTAGTAAAGTGAGATATTTTATACTTGGGTGTTGAGTGAGGCTTTGTTGATTTTAAAATCTAAGTTATATCCTCCACTTTAAGATGATCCAAATTCTCCTTTCAAATAATCGTGGGTAATAAGTATGTCTTCCATTTGAATATGACGACGATGTCTCTTCTCTTAAAATTAACCAACACACATGTGTTATAAAACTTTTGAGGCGAACTACGAGTATCCTGATCCCCTATTGCACAGAAGGTGATACGTAGGCACTAAAGGTTCGCAATCGCGATGGGTGCAAAATTGTAAAAAATACTTCTTTCATTTCCACAATCTATTTTTGTATACACCTTTTATAGCCAAAATACACAGATCTTCAAAGAGGTTCCTGCAGAGTACCGTAGATGTTTAGGGTGCTAATATCTTCCCTTTGCATAACTAACCCCCGCACCTAGATTCTCCCCCTATTTTTGGTTTTATTCGCTCTTTTCCTATTTCCTTTAGAAATAATAAAGTGTGGTGGCAATTTTTATTTGATTTGTACGAGTTAAGTCAATCCAATGGCTTAGTCTCAACATTTCTACCGCTATAGAAAAATGGAAACTTCACTAGGGAAATAAAAAATCTCTAAGTGGGTTGAGCATATATTTGTTTATTTGTGCATGGGTTATTAACCATTGTATATTATGTGTTATATATATGTATGTCTGAATTTTCTTGGTTTTCAGGGTGCTTGGTGATCTCTTATAAGTCTTATATTTGGACTTGGGAAAACTTAAGATAGGATGGAAGTTATAATCATGTTAACTTTGAGGGAGGAATCCCAAAAAGGAGACATGAGATCCCCCACTCAGTGGAGGCCTCTTTGATTGTAGTATTTGTTTACCGAGAAATAGATAAGACATTCCTGCTTTCAACCTGGGAGCCCGGGAAGCTAAGATACCATAGAATCTTAAACCCATCTTGGACTTTTAGGTGTAGTGCGGAGAATATGATGAAGCAATCCAGGAGTAGGTGTCACATGATTCTACACTCGGACGAGTTTTTCTAGAGAATATTGCTAATTACCGAGCTAACAGGGACGTTGGTAATATATGAAGGAAGAATGTAGACTCCGGGAACTTTTTAGAACCTTGTTAGGCAGGTGATAAACCATTAGTCCTTACCTTGTGGGTAGTACCTTTGATTTCATGCTCGTGATGTCGAACCTATGAACCCCCATGTTTTTGATCTTGTGTGATTGTTGCATCATCGTGCATTCATGCATCCATAAGCATTCTTTAAACATTTTTTCAAGGAACTTAAGGTTGAATTTTTTTTGCAAATATCTCAGGTAATTCTTTTACCATGGATTTTGGAAGGAGAAAGACTCGGAAGTACATTTTCAAGGATCCTAATATAAAGGAACTAATGAGTTTAATTTCTGAGATTGAGAGTTCTACAGACTTCCGAAAGAAGTATGGAGCCAATGTCCCTGTTATGAAGCTCGAGATAAAGGAGGGTATTCTTTCTACATTGGTCTAGTTCTATGATCCGTTATACCAGTATTTTACTTTTCCTTATTACCAGTAGATGCCCTCATTGGAGGAGTATTCTACTTACTAGGTTTACCTATTACTGATTATGTTCCTTTCACCAGCTTAGAAGGAGAGTCCAAGTCTCATGAGATTACCACTATAACTCACTTGAGAAAGTCTGAGAATGAGGTTAACATGACTACCAAAGGAGGAATCAGGGGTTTTCCTGCTCAGTTTCTATTGGAAAAAGCTCGTTACTTCGTCAAGATGAAGAGTACAACTGCTTTCGAGGCTATCTTTTCTTTGCTTGCCTATGGGTTGTTCTTGTTTCCTAACATTGATATATTTGTGGATGTTAATGCCATTAGGATCTTTCTGATCAAGAACGCAGTCCCGACACTGCTAGGAGATACTTATTATTCCATCCATATTCATAATTTCTATCAGGGAGGGATGTTCTTCTGTTGCATACTATTGTTATATCATTGGTTTATTTCTCACTTACCTCAGTCTATTGCTTTTTGGGATATCAAGAAGGAATCGCGTTGGGCCCCAAAGATTATGGCTCTCACTCATTCTGACATTAATTGGTATCATCAAGCTTATTATGATGTGAAGATTATTGATAGATATGGTAGTTTCCCCAATGTGCCTCTTCTTGGTACAAAGGGAGGAATTAACTACAACCATATTCTTTCATGCTGCCAACTTGGATATCCAATGAGAGACAAGTCAAACAACATTCATCTGAGTGGTTTCTTTCTCAAAGAAGGAGAAGATCCCAAGGCAGCTAAGGGGGAGATTGAAAAGGCTTGGCGCCATATTCATAGGAAGGGTAGAAAAGATTTAGGACCAAGAGGAGTTGTTTCCTTATAGCCTCATCTCCGTTGGGTACAAGCAAGGGAAATTGAGTTGAAGATGCCTTATTCTCGTGAAGAACCTATATCTGATATGTTTATCAGGACTACTCCTCCTCTCTTATATCATGTGGAAGAACTTCAACTTTTCTTAGTTAGGATGCAGCAAGAGAAGGAAGCATGGAAGAACAAGTACCATACTTTGGAGGTGTCCTACTCAATAGAATTGAAAGAGAAGGATGACTATATCGATATTTTTGAGAGTCATGTTATGGAGATGATGGAGAACCAAGAGGATTTATTTTCCTCTAGCGTTCGTCTAGGTTCTGGTCACCCATTTTCTGATTCTTGTGGGTGGAAAGAAATCACCGACAATTATGCATAAGAGAACAAGCATTTGAAAGCTCAAATTGCAAGACTCAAGGGAAAGCTTCAGTGTGTGGAGAGATCTTCGTCAGCTTTGGCTCCTTAGGATTTTTAAATTATATCTTTATTATTTTGTACTTAGGATTATTGAAACTTGTACTAAAAGTTGTAATCCATTCCAAAGTTACTATTAAAATGAGAATTTTCAGTATTTCCAAATGTGTTAGTTCCTCAATATTTGCAATTGTTTATAATTCTTTGAGTTCCTTAAATAAAAAAAGTAAATCATGTGCATTGCATATCATGCATCATTTCACACATATGTTTTTGATTTCTATCTTTTACAGGTGTCTTACTTGTTTCTCTGCTTCGTTCAGCCGGTAAGTTGTCTCATGGCTACAATATTCGGGCTAATTCTAAAAAGATGATGGAAAACCTTGAACAAGAATATCGTGAGCTGCTCGAAGAAGTTACTACTTTGAGAACTGGTATGGCTAACCTGACTTCTTTGGTAGAATCGTTGGTGGCTGGTCAGAATCAGCCACCACCTCCTCCTCCTTAATCTTCTCGTGCTACTCAACCACATTAGACTATCGTTATTTTAGAGATTATTTCAGTTCCCATCTCTTTTACTCCAGTTACTACTACTCATAATTGAATGCCTCACGGTTACCCGTGGGGTGTGCCTGAGAATTTCATGCTAGAAGGTTACAATCATGCTTCTCAAGTTACTTCATTTGTTCAAACTGCTTATGCTTATGCCCCTCTTGTGGTGCATGTTGTCCCTGTTGTTAATAATGAGATTCATCATGATGCACCTCCTGCAGTGAATGATGTGCCTCTTATTAATGATAAAGTTTATCATCATTCCCCTCCACCAAGTGAAATTTTGGGCTTTTATGACCGAATGGATGACTTTCAAGATCAATTCAATGAAATGCAAAAATAAGTGAAGGCTCTCTGAGGGAAAGAGTTATTCGGATAGAATGTTAGTGACCTCTGCGTGGTTCCTAATGTAAAAGTGTCATCAAAGTTAAAGTGCCATAATTTGAGAATTACAAGGGTAACTCTTGTCCCAGTGATCACCTGGTGATGTATATCAGAAGTATATCCACTCATATTGATGACCAATGTTTACTTATTCATTTCTTCCGGGATAGTTTAACTGGTGCTTCCTTGAAATGGTGTATGGGACTGGACAGTAGCAACATCTGCATATTCATTAACTTGGGTGATGCTTTCGTGAAGCAACATAAGTACAACATGTTTATGGCACCTAACCATGACCATTTGAGAGAAATGGCTAAGAAAGATAAGGAGTCATTTAAGGAGTATGTGCAGTGTTGGCGCGAGGTTGTTGCCCAAGTGGAATCCCCAATGGCAGAGCAAGAAATGACTAAGGTCTTCCTAAAAACCCTTGGTTCATTTTACTATGAAAGGATGATTGCAAGTGCACCGAGTGATTTCACCGATATGGTAAGTATGGGTGTCTGTCTAGAGGAAGCCGTCAAGGAAGGACGATTCATAAAAGATGACGGTTTTAGTGGAACAGATAAATCATCATATGGATTTTATAAAAAGAAAGAAATTGAAACAAATGATGTTGCTGAAGAAAGAAGGATTAGACCTCCAAGAAGACGTCATCAACATTAACAACAAGTTTCTTCAGTAACTTCGGTCGTCAATGTAGCTCTGACTGATGTTTCCTATTAGAGAGCACCTCCTAAAGGTAATCAAGGGCAAGATTAAAAGAGAGAAGCTTTTGATCTTATTCCGATGAGTTATGCAGAGTTGTTTTCGACTTTGATTCAAAAGAAATTGGTGCGGACTAGGCCTTCCCCTACCATACTTTCAACTTTGCCATGGTACTATAAATCTGATCAGACTTGTGTTTTCATCAAGGAGCCCTCGGGCACAGTATTGAAAACTATTATCCATTGAAGTCTGAAGTACAGAAAATGGTCAGATTTGACCTCCTTTATTTTACAGATGTTGGTTCCAATGTGAAGGATAATCCACTACCCAAACATGGAGGTGGAAGTGCTACAAATATGGTAACTGGTTGTCCTGGGGATTTCAGGATTTTTTATATCAATCTAGTCATAGGTGATTTAGTGAAGATGCATGTTGATCTTTGTGAATTCAACTATTATACACATGATGATGCAGGTTGTAGCATTTGCAGTTCAGTTATCCATGGATGTGATAAAGTGAGAGCTGGTCTTCAAGAAATGATGGATGAAGGTCTTATCCACATAATCACACAAGGGGTTGAATATGAAGAAGAGGTAAATATGGTTTATGGTTTCCCCGGAGAATTCTGGATTTTTTATATAAACTATATGGATGATGACCTGGTATAGCTGCACACCATATTTTTTTCACATGGATGGCTAGGAGGTACATCATTAAGGATCTTGTCAAATCTAGTGTAAGGATTCTCGTGGTTGTTCTGTTTAAGAAGAGGTGTTCAATTTCTATTAGATAAAGGTAATATTAGAGTCACAGGAAACAAAGATGATTATAATGGAGTTAATGTGATTAAAGACTACTTTGTTGAGGCCATGTTTGATGATGAATATGTTTCTATTAATGAGTTCTTTTCTTCTGATGAAAGTATGTTTTCTGAAAATGATTCTGTGATTCCTGAGTATTTTGAAGAAGCGGGAGTGAATGTCATTGTGCCAAATTTTAGTGTTCCCACTCCTGTAGAGATTACATATCGAAGCAAACTTGTTGTTACTCAGGTGGTTATTTGTCTTCCTGGTCCTGTCTCATATGAATTAGATAAAGTTGTGCCTTATAAGTACAATGCAACTATCCTAGAAGATGGTGTGTAAATTCCTATCCAACCTTTTTCCCATATTGAGAATATTGCTGAAGCTAGTCAAGTAACTCGTAGTGGTCGTGTCTTCGCCCCTACCTTTCGAGGAGATGTTAATTCTGGTAAGAAGGTTGTTGAGAATGCTAAACCTAAGAAAGTGGTAGGAGAATCTAGTGGAGCCACCTTGGAAAAAGATGTTGATGATCTGTTAAAAATCATCAAGATGAGTGATTACAAGATTGTGGCTCAATTTTTGCAAAATCCATCTAAGATTTTCATTTTGGCCTTATTAATGAACTCATCTTCTCATCGGGAATCTCTGATGAGGGTGTTGGATCAAGTTTTTGTTGAAAAGAATGTGTCTCTAGATCAATTTAACAGTGTTGTGGGGAATATTACGCTTGTAACAATATGAGCTTTTGTGATGAGGAGTTGCCTGATGAAGGGAGAAACAATAATCTGGCTCTGCATATATATATATATATATATATATATATATATATATATATATATATATATATATATATATATATATATATATATATATATATATATATATATATATATATATATATATATATGAATTGTAAGAATGAATCGTTGTCCAATGTGCTGATAGACAATGGATCTGCTTTGAATGTCATACTAAGAAGCACTCTCATGAAGCTTAAGTAACAGGTTATGAACCCTAGTTGCATTATAGTAAAACCTTTTGATGGTTCGAGGAAATCTATTATTGAAGATGTGGATTTACCTATTCACATATGTCTGCACTTATTCCAAATCAACTTCTAGGTTATGGATATTGTCTCAGCCTATAGTTGTTTATTGGGACAACCATGGATCCATGAAGCAGGAACTATTACTTCAACCTTGCATCAGAAGCTGGAATTTGTCTTAAGGGAAAGGTAGTCATTGTGAATGGTGAGAAAGCTCTGTTCATATGTTATTTGTCTTCCTTTAGCATCGTAGAAGATGATGAATCCGCTTTTGGAACTCAGTTCCAAGCTTTTTCTATTGATAACATAAGGAAGAATGAAGATTATATCACCTAATTTAAGGATGCACAACAGGTAGTGTTGAAAGGCCCTAGAAAGGTGTGAGGGTAGGTTATTAATCCACCTATGAACAATAATGGGACTGGTTTGGGTTTGTCCATGACGAATGAAGTGGTGAAGCCAAAGTCTTCTCTAAGTAAATATCAAGACATCTTTCACAGTGCAGGATATCTTCATCCAACTACTCCAAAGATCAATGTTATTCTCGAAGATGAGTCAGAGCAAGAGATGCTGAACTTTGTGACACATGGAGTCAGAATCCAGATTTGGATCGTTGTTGATGTTCCTTCTTGCATTCACATTTCAAAGTAATTTTTTTTGTTCTTTCAGAAGTCTTTCGCTCTGACCAAGGTGAAAGTAATGATGTATGGGCGTGTCTTTTGTTTTGATTTTTAAGATCATTAATAAAAGTTATTTTTTATTTATAAGTTTGTGTCTTTATTTTATGTTTTTTCTTGGAAAGTGGTAATCAAAAAAACCTTTCAATATAAATAATAATTGTAAATGAATATGCATAATCCCTTGTTACATATGTCAGTTTCTAAAATCAATCATAAATCATATGTGTAGATTAATTAAAAACCTGTTGAGTGCAATGACCCTGCACCCTTTCCCAACTTTGAATATCATGTGAATGTGACTAAATAAGAATAATACGATGAAATCCCAGAAGAGTTTTCACGGTTGCTCAGGCGTGAGGAAAATACCATTCAGCCGTATAAAGAGCCGTTGGAGAGGATTGTCTTGGGTTCAGAGGAAGATCCGAAAGAAGTCAATATTGGGGCACTGCTTCATCCCGATGTGAAGAGTAGGTTTATTTAGTTATTGAAAGAGTATGTGGATATCTTTGTTTGGTCTTGCCAAGACATGCCTGGTTTGGATACCGATATTGTGAAACATTATTTGCCACTAAAGCCAGAATGTCCACCAATAAAGCAGAAGCTGCAAAGAACTCATCCTGACATGGAAGTGAAGATTAAAGAAGAGGTTTTGAAGCATATTAATGTTGGTTTTATTGTAACATTAGTGTACTCTCAGTGGATTACCAATATTGTTCCAGTACCAAAGAAAGACGGAAAAGTCCGCATGTGCATTGATTATAAATAAAGCAAGTCTGAAAGATGATTTTTCGTTGCCCCATATTAATATGTTGGTTGATAGCACAAAAAAGTTCAAAGTGTTCTCGTTCTTGGATAGATTTTTTGGATACAATCAAATTAGGATGGCTCCTGAGGACATGGAAAAACAACATTTATCACACCCTGGGGAACATTTTATTATAGAGGGATGCCTTTCGGGTTGAAGAACGCTGGTGCAACGTACCAGAGGGCTATGACAACCTTATTCCATGATTTGATGCATAAGTCAATTAAATTATATGTTGATGATATGATATCTAAATCTCACACTAAGGAATGGCATATAAAAGACTTGTTGAAGTTCTTTCAGTGTTTGAGGAAGTATCGTCTCCGCTTGTTCCCATATAAATGTGCTTTTAGTGTTCGTTCAGGAAAGTTTCTAGGTTTTACTACCAGCCAAAAAGGAATTGAATTTGATCCTAATAAAGTTAAGGAAATTCAAGAAATTCCAGCACCAAGAACTAAAAATAAAGTTAGAGGCTTCCTTGGACGTTTGAATTACATTTCTAGATTTATTTCCCATATGACTGCAACATGTGAACCAATCTTTAAGTTGTTAAAGAAAAATCAAGATTGTGTGCGGATAGATGATTGCCAAATAGAATTTGAAAGCATTAATGAGTATCTTCTTGAGCCTCCTATCTTGCTCTCCCCTGTTGAAGGAAGACCATTGATTATGTATTTGACTGTGTTGGATAACTTCATGGGCTGTATTTTGGGACAACAAGATGAAATAGGAAGAACAGAATATGCCATTTATTATCTAAGCAAGAAGTTTACTGATTGTGAGTCATGGTATTCTATGCTATAAAAACATGTTTTTCTTGGGCCTGGGCAGCAAAGCAATTGCGGCAATATATGTTGAATCATACTACTTGGTTAATTTCTAAAATGGATCCAGTTAAGTATATTTTTGAAAATCCTGCTCTTACTGGAAGAATTTCCCATTGGTAGATGTTGCTATCTGAATATGATATTGAATACCGTATTCAAAAGGCTATTAAAGGCAGTGTGTTGGCGAAGTACCTTGCACACGTACCACTTGATGATTATCAACCTATTAATTATGATTTCCCTGATGAGGATGTAATGTATCTGAAAGTAAAAGATTGTGATGAACCTTTTCCTGAGGAAGGTCCTGATCCTGAATCCCGGTGGGGGATTGTGTCTGATGGAGCTATAAATGCTTATGGAAAAGGAACTGGTGTTGTGATTATCACTCCCCATAGGTCACATATCCATTTTACTTCAAGGTTAACATTTGATTGTACCAACAACATGGAGGAGTGTGAAGCTTGTATCGTGGGTCTTGAAGAGGCTATAGATCTCAGAATAAAAATTCTTGACGTATATGGTGATTCAACTTTAGTAATAAATCAGATCAAAGGAGAATGGGAGACTCATCACATTAGCTTGATTCCCTACAAATATTATGCAATAATATTATTAACTTTCTTTAATAAGGTTGAATTCCATCACATTCCCAGAGATGCGAATCAGATGGAAGATGCTTTATCCATTTTGGCTTCCATGTAACAAGTAAATGCTTAGAACGATGTACCTCAGATTACAGTTTGACATCTTGATAGACCAGCTCATGTGTTTGCTACAAAGGGGACATCAGATGAAAAACCTTGGTATTATGATATCAAGCACATTCTCCATACTCAAGAATATCCAGTTGTTGCATCAAATAAAGATAGAAAGACATTGAGAAGGTTGACATGTAGCTTTTTCCTCAATGAAGATATGTTATACAAGAGAAATTATGACATGGTCTTGCTCAGATGCGTGGATAGAACGAAGTATACATGTTGATGCATGAGATCTGTGATACGGTGGGAGAACTGACTTTAGGTTTTGCGTTTGTGTTTGAAAATGTTGCGGTTTAGCAAGAGTCGCCACCGACTTTTCTTTTATCCAATAAGGAAAGGTGAAAAAGCACAGGAAAGACCTTTAGAGATGTTTTCTTAAGTTTGGGGGGTAGATTATGAAAAGGGAAGGTATTAGCACCCTTTTCATCCATGGTTATCCATGGGCTCTTAGTTACTTTCTAGATCACTTGCTTTTTGTTTGAAATTATGCTTTGTGTGGTTTTTTGAAAGTATTTTTTAAAGAGGCCATTGTTTAGGCAATCTTTGTAATGATTCTCGTTCGTAAGAATGTATACAAAGATGTTGATCTTTTGAAAATGTTTCAATTTTGTAAGATGTTTGAAAGCGTATGTGATTGTTTTGAAAATAGCAAGGATGTTTGTTTTGAAATGGAGCAAGTAATTAGGAGCAATCTACCTACTCAAATGTCTTTCTTATTCATTTTCTTTTCCTTTGACATTGTTGTCTTACCATCGATTTGGTAAGAAACCATATCTTTGGATGTAAAACGGGACGGGCATGGGTCATCGTATAACCATGATTAGCAATATTACAAAGTATCTTAGCATTTTTCTTTAGGGGCTAAGATCATTTGTAAGGCAGCTTAGATAGCGTCATCGAGGGACTATGATCTTGTATTTGCTTGTTTTTGCTAAGATGCCTTACATGCGTAATATGGCCATTTTGTATAAGACAACCAAGTGGGATAACCCTAGGGGTGCTTGTGTGCAAGTGTATTATTTTCATGCTTGATTTAGTCTTGAATTTTTGGTGGCCTACTTGTTGGTTTTATCTTGCCATACACACCTAATTACTATACAGTGTAAGGAAAAACAATAAATTGCGAAAAAAAATGAAATTCTACGCTATTACAATAATTAGGGGATGGGGGTACATATGTACGAATGGGGATTGCAAGTAAAAATAAGCCCTAAATTACTATTACAACCATATTGAAATGCATAAGAATGTACAAGAAAAATGTGAAAACGAACTTGTTTTGTTTTAAGAAAATATTTTTGGTCTTTTGTTTTAAGAAACCAAAATAAAGTGTGAAGGAAATACTTTTGATGTTTTCTAATTAATGGAATGGAGAGTGATAGAAAAATAATAAATAAATAAAAAAGGAAAAAGGAATCAGCGTGTTGCTGATAAAAATGAAGTCAGAGGTTCTGACCCTGGAACGCTACAAAATAGAAACCTGTTAGTGAAAATGTATAAGGTCAGAAGTTCTGAAACCACTGGGAACACAGTATTTTTCAGAAGTTCTGATATTACTGGTAACAAAACAGACTCCAGAAATGCTGGCGCCACTGACAGAACTTGATCTCTATCTCTTATGCTAGTCAGAACATCTGTAATTTGGTTATTTCTCCACAAAACAGAAGACATGCATAGAACAGTTATAGCAGGTGTCATTGTGTTTCAAAAAATAAGAAATATCAGAACTATAAGTCAGAGGCAAGCATGTGTTTGCTAATCCTAATTCTGAGTTCTAATTTCCTCAAGAAGTTCGGAACTGGTTTATTCCCTACTTAGGCAGGAAGATATATGAGATCTCAGAATATGTACATCATCATAAACGTGGTATCTACATTGTATTTTTGAACATGTAAATTTGGTAATGCTTTAAGTAATGTGCTAAGAGTCAGCGGAAGCTTACCTTGCAGCTGAAAAGATTCTATGGGACAGAAGTTGATCCTGAATTCTGGTGAGGTTCTGAGCAACTTCTTCATGTACTCACCAGGATGGAGGTTCTCAACTTCTAGTACAACAAAGAGGTGATATTCTGATTTCTTTGAGTAGATGGATAGAGAATGTGAGGTAGTATGAATACAGGAGTTAGGGCATTTTCTAATATGTGAATCAGAAACTGTGTGGATGGTTTTAGTCAAGAAATATTTGAGAACAAATGGAGTTTAAATGCAAGGAATCAAAAGTTAGCAGGTCTTGTGTGTTATGTTTACAGTTCTTGGAAATCTTGGGATTATGGCAGGGGGTCAAGGCTTTTCTTTTCTCAAATTTTTTTCGACCTCTTTCGCAAATTTTTCTGGACCCTTTCTCAGTGACCAATGGTGTTCTATTTATAGGCAAAGTTTTATGGGTTTGAAATGTCAAGTAGTGCCAACATCATACGCTAGATGCTGACTTGCTCTTGAAGTAAGTTCAAAAAAGGTGTGATAGTTGACAGTTTTTTAGCTTAGGCTGGATTAGCAAGCAGGGATTAAGGAAAAGTGAACCCACAAGCAAAAAGTAGCGTATGGACCCTTACCTAATTCTGTACAAAAGTATTTCTACGCTATACGTGGAGAGATCCTTTGGACAAAGACTCAAAAGTGGTTGTGAGCATTAATGAGCATTAAATGATGATGAGATTTATCAAAATCAGAAATCCTGTAATGTGAGATTTTGCATCATTGCTTAATTCTGGATCAGAAGTTCCTTTTCAGCGTAGTCTAGAACAAAACACCCTACTTCTGATCTTAGTATCCTGTTGCCTTAGCATACTCTGAAGGATTCCACAGGCTTTCCAGTAACCTTCTTTAATTTACCTTTGAAAACCCTAGATTAGAAGTTCTGCTTCAGCATAGCATCCAATCTTCTAATCTTCTTACCTTCTGGCTCCAGCATGTTCTGAAGGAGCTTTCAGGCTTCGTATTATGCTTTATTACCTTCTTTGTATTACTCTAGCAAACTCTGACTAAACTTGCGTAGATGCTGAAGAGCCATGTTCTGACTGAAGACTATGTCTTGAACCATGTTTACAACTTCTGACTGCACCTGCCTGGAGGTTGGCTCAGAAGTTCTGAAGTGTCATTTTTCTTAAATACTTAAAAAAAATCCCAAGTATTTAGAAATTTGGCTTTTCCATAGTAAATTTGACTTTTGAACTTTTTGATGATACAAACTTCATATTCCAACATGTCTTGATGAAATATGATTTCAGAGATTTGATTTTGACCCAAAAGTCAAAGTTTTTCTTTTAATATGAAAATGACTATTTTGCCCTTGCGGGCGACTTTCTTGAAAAATTTGTAATTCAAATCCCGGGATTGGATGGAAGTAAACCTGAGAATCCAGGGTGATTTCTTAAGAAAATGAGAGGGAAAATTTTGGGGTACAACAGCTGCCCCTGTTCAATCTTCTTTAACCTGAAGAGTTAGATTGGCGAGATTTGTCATTCGTGACTTGAAGGTGGAAGATGATTGGACACTAGAGTGCCCAAAAATTTGCACTCGGCGGCGATAGGAGGAATGGGCTTAAAGATGCCATTTGGAGAGGTGATAGAATCTTGTTGGAGATGGGCTTGAAGATGCCATCCAAGAATTCTTATTGAGATGTAATTTGTAAGTTGAACATCAGAATGGCGTCCGTGTCTGGAGCCTATCTGTATTGTATCAAAAGTTGAGTCTGAATGAGCATCAGAATGGCTTCATGTCTGGAGCGTATCTGAACTGTATCAAGGGGTTGAATCTGAATGAGTATCAGATTGGCTTCCGGATCTGGAGCGTATATGAACTATATCAGGAGTTGAATGAGTATCAGAATGGCTTCTGGGTCTGGAGTGTGTCTGAACTGTATCAAAAGTTAAGTTTGAATGAGTATCAGAATGTCTTCTGTGTCTGGAGCATATCTAAACTGTATCAAGGGGTTGAATCTGAATGAGTATCAGAATGGCTTCCGGGTCTGGAGTGTGTCTGAACTGTATCAAAAGTTGAATGAGTATCAGAATGGCTTCCGGGTCTAGAACGTGTCTGACCTGTATCAAAAGTTAAGTTTGAATGAGTATCAGAATGGCTTCCGTGTCTAGAGCGTATCTGAACTGTATTAAGGGGTTGAATCTGAATGAGTATCAGAATGGCTTCCGTGTCTGGAGCGTATCTGGACTGTATCAAGAGTTGAATTTGAATGAGTATCAGAATGGCTTACGGGTTTGGAGCGTATTTGGACTGTATCAGGAGTAGAAATGGTAGATGTTAACCTTATCCTGAAAAGGGTAAAATGTTATCTAGAATGCAAAGTCATGTTGCATGGTGTAATGCATTTGTTTTATCAATGTTTATGATAAATGGATGCAATGGATGCGTATGTAAGCTGATTTGTTGTATTGATGTCGGATTGAGGAAAATAAATCCATGAATACTGCTGAGGATATATGAGCCCTCACATCTTGAAGTTGGAGTGTTGATGGATTTCTTGCTGGGAGAAATAAACTCTGTTTGTAAGGGGAATTCCATGTACTTCTTGGAAAAATCTTCTTGGGGAATCTGGAGAGAATGGATGATTCCTACCGGGGATTGGTAAACTGAAAGCTTTGTTCCATAGGGGAGTAGCTGGGAGTTTTGTTCCGCTGGGGAGTTATTGAAAACTCTGTGGGAATATGGAGTGGTCTAGAGATAGGTTCTTATCCTTTCGACCCATCAATAATTGCCTTTCTTATTTTGTTTATTTGTAAACAGTGATTATGTTCAAATGCATATGTTCAACAATGAATCATTGGACGTTTTTTGCAAACAAAACACAAGCGTAAAGGAAAAGACAAATATTTTTTTCACTTTCAAAAGGATATCTTTGTATTTACCTTGAATAAGTATTTTTGTACAAGGAGACAAACATTCTAGTAAGAGAATGCTGTTGTAAAAAAGTGAAATTTTGATATAAAGAAAAGACAACTATGTGTATAAAAATCTCATGGGGTTTCTATTCTGCTATAGCCTTTGTATCTCCGAGAATCTTGTCCATTTTTGCCTTGTCCGAAGTTGACTGAATTGATCAGAACCATTGAGTTTGCCAGTTGAAGTCAAAGGTTGTCTGTCAAGTGATTCGACGGGACATAGTCATACGCTTTAATTCCCTAACTTTTTCCTGGACCGCCCTTTCGGGTTTTCAGTCCACCGGGAAACCCTTTTTTGCCCAAGTCGCCCTTTCGGTTTTTTAACTTGCTGGGTGTACAGATTTTTTTATTTTATCCCTAATTTTTTCCCGAACCTTTTGGTTCGCCGGGATGCCCCTTTTTTTGCCTAGGTGTGTCAACCTAGAGGGTCTGTTATGCGTAGTATCTTTTGACTATGTTCGCGTTCACATGGTGTGGCAGGTCGTCACCATCCATGGTGGTGAAGATCATTGCCCCACCGGAGAATATGTTCTTGATTACAAATGGTCCTTCATAGGTAGGAGTCCATTTGCCCCTGGGATCACTTTGTGGAAAAATGATATGTTTGATCACTAGATCCCCAACTTGATATACTTGGCGTCTGACTTTCTTGTTGAAAGCCTTGATCATCCGTTTTTTATACATCTGACCATGGCAAACAACAATAAGTCTCTTTTCATCAATTAAGTTCAGTTGATCAAGTCGAGTTTGGATCCACTCGTTTTCATTCAATCATGCATCCTTCATAATTCTTAGAGAGGGGATTTGAACCTCAATAGGCAAGACAACCTCCATTTCCTAAACCAAAGAATAAGGTGTTGCCCCGGTTGATGTGCAAGCCGTGGTACGATAACCGTGGAGAGCGAATGGTAGCATCTCATGCCAGTCTTTGTATGTGACCGTCATTTTCTGTATGATCTTCTTAATGTTTTTATTTGCAGCTTCGACAACACCATTCATCTTTGGCCGATAGGGAGAAGAATTGTGATGCTGGATCTTGAATTGCTCGCACAAGGCGGTGATCATAGTGTTATTGAGATTTGTACCATTGTCAGTGATGATCCTTTCCGGGATACCATATCGGCAAATAAGGTTTTGCTTGATGAAGCGGGCAACAACATTCTTGGTAACGAAAGCGAATGAAGCTACTTCAACCCACTTGGTAAAATAGTCAATGGCCACTAGGATGAAGCGGTGTCCATTGGAGGCTGTCGGCTTCATCTCTCCAATCATATCAATCCCCCACATAGCAAAAGGCTAAGGAGTCGTCAAGACCTTCAGAGGAACCAGAGGTACGTGCACCTTGTCAGCATAAATTTGACACTTATGATAGGTTCGAGAATGTTGATAGCAATCTGCTTCCATGGTAGACCAATAATAGCCTGCCCGTAGGATTTTCTTTGCCATCGTATGCCCACTGGAATGGGTGCAAAAAGCACCTTCATGTAATTCAGCCATGATCTTTTCAGCTTCAACCTTATCCACACACTGAAGCAAAATGGAGTCATGATTGCGTTTCTACAGGATGCCATTACTAAGGAAGAATTTAGCAGAGAATCTCCTTAAGAAATTATTATCATTGATTGAAGCTCCTTTTGGATATTTTTGAGCCTCGAGATACCTCTTGACCTCATGAAACCAAGGCTGGTCCACTACCTCTTCAGTATTAATCTCGTGACAATGCGTTGGTTCATCCATTCGTTCGATGGTGATCTGGGGAGCCTCATTATCCCAATTAAGTTTAAACATAGATGACATTGTGGCTAGAGCGTATGCTAGCTGATTTTATTCTCGCGGGAAATGCTCGAAGGTAATCTTCTCAAAATATGGCAGCAATGTCAAAACATGTTATTTGTAAGGGATAAGGTTTGGGTTCTTAGTGTCCCATTCCCCTTTGATTTGACTGATGACCAAAGCTGAATCTCCAAACACATCTAAAGATTTGATTCCCAAGTCTATGGCAGCCCTGAGACCAAAGATGCACGCTTTGTACTCTGCCATGTTTTTTGTATAGTTGAAGCAAAGTCTGGAAGTAAAGGGAGTATGACACCCTTCTGGAGATATGAGTACAGCGCTGATACCATTACCAAGTGCATTGGATGCTCCATCAAAGAACAGGGTCCATCGGGATCCTTGTTCAGGTCGGTCATATGGTCTGATTTCTTTACAGTTGTCTAATGTCATGATGTCTTCATCCGGGAATTCAAACTTCATGGATTGATAGTCTTCTACAGCTTGGTGAGCGAGATGATTATCCAATACACTTACCTTTATAGCTTTATGGGTAGTATACTGTATGTCGTATTCTGTTAGGATCATCTGCCATCTAGCTATTCTCCCAGAAAGAGCAGGCTTCTCGAAGATGTACTTTATCGGATCCATCTTAGATATCAATAAGGTAGTATGAGTCAGCATATACTGTCTTAGCCGACGAGCAGCTCATACTAGAGCGCAGCAAGTTTTCTCGAGTAGTGAATATCTGGTTTCACAATCGGTAAAATTTTTGCTCAGGTAATAAATAGCGTGCTCTTTTCGACCAGACTTGTCATGCTGCCCCAATACACACCCCATTGAGTTTTCTAAAACAGTCAGATACATGATCAATGGTCTTCCCTCGATTGGTGGCATCAATACATGAGGTTCTTGTAGGTATTCTTTGATTTTGTCAAAAGCAACCTGGCACTCATCATTCCATTTGACTACTTGATCTTTCTTCAATAGTTTGAAGATTGGCTCACAAGTAGCTATTAGGTGAGAGATGAATCTGGTTTTGTAGTTCAAGCGTCCCAAGAATCCTCTGACTTCCTTCTCAGTACAAGGAGCAAGCATCTCTTGTATTGCTTTAACTTTGTCAGGATCGACCTCAATACCTTTGTTACTGACGACAAATCCTAGGAGTTTACCGGACCGTACTCCAAATGTGCACTTGCTTGGATTCAACCTTAGCTTGTACTTCTTCAGTCTCTCAAACATCTTTTATAAGTGATCAAGGTGTTCTTCTTCTGTTTCAGATTTGGCTATCATATCGTCTATGTAGACCTCTATATCATGATGTATCATGTCATGAAATAAAGCTACCATGGCGCGTTGATAGATTTCCCCAGCATTCTTCAATCCGAATGGCATCACTTTGTAGCAGAATGTGCCCCACTGTGTGACAAATGTTGTTTTATCCATGTCCTTAGGTGCCATTTTGATTTGGTTGTAACCTGAGAATCCGTCCATGAAGGAAAACACTTTGTGTTGTGCAGTATTATCAATCAGGATATCAATGTGGGGGAGTGGAAAATCATCTTTAGGGCTTTCCCTATTCAAATATCTATAGTCCACACACATTCATACTTTGTCGTCTTTTTTAGGTACGGGAACAATGTTGGCAACCCATTGAGGATAGGAAGTGACAGCCAAGAATCCAGCATTAAATTGCTTCATGACCTCTGCTTTGATCTTTTCTGACATATTAGGTCTCATGCGGAGGACTTTTTGTGTTAATGGTGGACAATCTTCTCTTGTAGGAAAATGATGTACCACGATGTATGTATCAAGTCCTGGCATGTCTTCATATGACCAGGAAAAGATCTCAACATAATCATGCAACAGCTGAATCAGACACTCCTTGACACTAGGTTCTAGATTGGCACCCACCTTGACTTCTTTTTTATCCTCCTCGGTACCCAGGTTGATTGTATCCACAGGTTCCTCGTGAGGCTGAATGGTTCTTTCCTCTTGTTGTAGCAGTCTGGCCAGTTCCCCTGGTACTTCACAATCTTCCTCACCTTCGTCTTTGGCTTGGTAGATTATATCCTCAGAGTCAAAAAAGGCCATATCAGTATCATTACCCATGGGATCCAGAATGGAGGGGTACCTGCATTTGTGAGTGTGGGTGTGTGTAAGGGTATAGCCATCCTTAAAAATGTAAAAGAAAAACAATGAGCACAAATGTTTGTATGCAAAAAACATCCATGATTCATTGAATGTCATATGAAGATGAAATAATAACCCTTACAAATGGACCATTGTGCCTCGGGCAAGACATAAGGTTTTAAGAGTGCTAATTGTTTTTGAATATTACAGGTCCAATCAAAATGTAAAGATAAATTACTGAGGGATGAAAGTTATTGGGACAAAGTCTCTGGCCTCCCAATTGCGAAGTCCTCCATTGATAGTCGGAAAGATCGAATCCTCTAAGCTGCAATCCTCTTCACCATCTTCTACTGCATTGACCTCTCGGTTGCTAATCTTCAAGGGTGGCCCTTCAGCACGGGCACGGCGTACAGCCTTCTGAGCATTTGAACTGAAGCCTAAGCCAAATTTGTCAGATTTATACGGAATATCCGGAACTTACCCCCAGATGGTGCATCCACCCTCCTCTACTAATGCTTTGGTGTCCTTCAGAGATGACATCCGGAGTGGAGGTCTTGTAATCTTGGGAATCTGGGACACAGTCTTGGTCACTGCTACCTCTTGGGGGACCTCTTCGAAATGTTGAAAAGGAGTTTCAATGAACTCGCTGTCCAATTCCACATACCTGAAGGAATTGAGGTGGCTAATCATATACTCTTCCTCTCCGTGGATAGTGATAATCTTTCCTTGGACCGGATATTTCAGCATCTGGTGCAATGTAGAGGTGGCAGCGCCAACATTATGGATCCATGGACGTCCTAGCAGACAGGAGTAAGAAGGGCGGATGTCCATTACATAAAAGGTTGAATTGAAAGTTTAAGTCCCAACCTTTATGGGGATATCCACCTCCCCGTGTACCATCCTTTTTGAGCCATCAAATGCCCTTACGACTATGTTACTTGGCTTTAATGTCAGTCCTCCACAGTCTAGTCTATCGAGAGCTTTCTTCGGTAGAACATTCAAAGATGAGCCAGTGTCCACCAAGACATGGTCCAGAGTTGTGCCTCTACATTCCACAGAGACATGTAATGCCTTGTTGTGCTTTCTTCCCCTTGGTGTCAGATTAGCATCTGAGAAGCCTAGGCCGTTATCCGCTGTCAAGCTGGCCACGCAATCTTGAAATTAATCAGCAGACGTCTCTTGAGGCACATGGGTTGTCTTTAGGAACTTCACCAAGGCTTTCGCATGTGCCTCGAAACACAGTAGCAATGCCATCATGGAGATTTTGGAGGGAGTTTTCCCCAACTGTTCAACTACGTCGTAGTCGCTCCTTTTTATTATTTTTAGGATCTCCTCCATTTCTTTCTTGGAGGTCTTGGGGATAGTCGGTGATTGAGCCTTCATCCGGACAGGCTCCACTTGAATACTTTTTCCTCGAGTTTCAGCAGCAGGAGTGTTGGTAGGAATGACAACAGGGGTTATAACGGCATCGTCAATAGGAGCACTTGCAGAGATGATTATTGGTACGGAAGCAACCTTTGGAGCAACCACGGGTCCAAAAACTGCCTTTGGGGGGGGGCAATCTCTGGAGAAAAGATCCTACCGCTTCGGGTAATCTTACTAGTTCCGGAAATATTACTAATGTCGGAATCTTCTTCTTCTGATTTTATCTCTATGGTGGCCAGCCCATCTTGTTTGATTCCATGGTAGTAGATGTCCCCACTGTAATTCCACGGCACAGTTTTGTCTGATTCAAATGGGACTGGCCCAGGCATTGTGATTATAAGAGGAGTAGTTTTCGAAACCGATGTAATTCTAACGGGTCTTTTGGGGACCCTGGAAGAATTGGTGGAGATGGTAATAATCGAAACGTCTTCAACAGGAACAGGTGAAACATGAGTACTTTCAAACAGGATATCTTTGTTGTCTATCAAGCGTTGAATGCCTGTTTTCAACAAAGGGCAAATAGTTTGTGAGGATAAATAGAGGTGGAAGTCTTCATTACAACCCGGGAATACACCGGCTTTCAACAAGTTTATCTTAATGATTGGGAGTGGAGTCACGAGTTCATCAACTGTGGTAACAAACAAATCTTCTTCAATAGCATTGGTGTTATGACCATGTCTGAGCATAGGAGCAGAAATGACGTTTGGCTTCTCGGGCGTATCAAACTCAATTTCTTTTGCCTCTATAAGGTCTTGAATTTTTTTTTTCAAGGCCCAACAGTTGTTAGTGTCGTGACCCAGACTTTCAGAGTGATATGCGCAACAGGCATTTGGGTGATAATGAGGGGATGCTGTGTTGGGATTTTTTGGAGCTTCTTTTAAAGTTGCCAAATTGGATTTTAGAAGATGCCGTAATACTTGGGACAGAGTCATATTAATTCTGGTGAATTGTCGGACTGGCCTTTCCACCCTCGGTTGATTACTTCTTGGTTGATCATACGTAGGCTTTGGGATCATAACAGCCCCTACCATTGGTCGGCGTTCGGCTCTCCCTTGGTTCCTTTGTGGATATACAGCAGCTACTTCTTTCTTCCCAATAAAAGGCTTCCTCATAACTGTAGAAGAAGATGAATCCTTCTTAATCTTTCCACTTTTTATGCCAGCTTCCACCCTCTCTCCGGTCAGTATTAACTCGATAAATCCTGCAGATGAGCTTCCAATTAAATGGTTGAAGAAAGGGCCTGATAGAGTGCCTAAGAACATGTCCACCAATTCCCTTTCAGACAGAAGGGGTTGAACTCTTCCAGCTAGATCTCTCCATTTCTGCGCGTAATCCTTGAAACCCTCATTGGTAGCCATAGCCATACTCTGAAGTTGAGTACGGGTAGGCGCCAAATCAGCATTATATTGATATTTCTTGTAGAAAGCTGCGGCAAGATCTTCCCAACTATGGACGTTGGCTCTCTCTAGTTGGTAAAACCAATCGAGTTGTGTTCCAGATAGGCTATCTTGGAAAAAATGCACCCACAAGTCTTTATCAGTGGAGTGTGGTTGGATCTTTCTCACGTATGATCGGAGATGCATCTTAGGACATGATACTCCATCATATTTTGCAAACAAAGGCACTTTGAATTTCGGAGGGATCATAATTCCTGACACTACCCCCAATTATTCAAAGTCTAGGCATGGCACCTTTTGTATTTCCATAGCGCTCAAATGCTCTTCAAGATGTTTGTACTTGTCATCAGCTGGAGGATACAGTTCCTCAGAGTAGTCTTCCTCTTCTTCCTCCTCTTCAGATTCTGACGGGACCGCTGTTTCCTTTCCTTTTCCCTCTCCTTCACCGGACGTTGTTGCGAAGTTCAAGGTTCTTCTAGTCTGTCCCTGAAACCTTCTCCCCATGTTTAAAACCCCAGTGACTTTCTTTGTTTTCTTTTTCCTTTCCTCAGCCAGCAAAGTCTCCAACTCTTCTTACTCCTTGGCTAGGGTCATGAGAAACTATTGAAACTGTATGTTCTGAGCTTAGAGATCTTTGACTGTCTGTTCGAGATCCATCTTACTGAAATAAACAGTAGAGAGATGAGGAAACTTGTTGCAAAAGACCTGTTTATGTTATGATGAATGATATGTACATATGCAATGTTTTCAAGGATTTCAAAGATTCAAGTTCGTTTTAGACAAAAAGAAACACACGTTATATTAATAAGATAAAGTTTGAGTACATCAATGCCCCTTGGGTAAAATAATACGAAACTCTAAGATAAAAAAGTAGTGTGCATCCTCTTTGGTTCTATGTAGGCATTTAGAGTCTGCTCCTCATGAAGTAGCCTAGTGAGTTCCAAAACCTTCTTCTCGCTTGCGTAGAATTGGGCTTCGAAAGTATCTCGTTCTCCTTTGAGATGTATCCAATCCCTTTGTAGGTCTTCAAGAGATGTGGGAATGTCAGGATCTAGGATAGTGTATGGAACATCTCCCTCCTTAACAGGCTCAATAATTACCGGAAGAATGGAAGGATAAGGCATCATAAGACTTTGAGCGCGGGTTCGTACCCATTTGAGGTATGGCTCAAGAGGGATGGAATTCTTGTGTCCCAAAGTCTTACTATCCACCTTGTTTAGCATCCTCCAAGCTCGGATAAATCTCTGGTGAATACCTTCACCGTCGTTGTCGTAGTCAAATACCAAACCTTGAATCAGCATCTCGTGCGGGCCATCCCCTCGGGCGTAACCAAACTGTCTTAAAGCTAAGCATGGGTTGTAGGTGATGCCTCCCCTAATTCCAAGTAGATGGACATTAGGGAATTCCCCATAACGGTCAACAATGATAACATTCTCCTTGGATCGGGAGCACCAATGGATATCTGAATGTTTGAGCGTCATTAACCTTTGTGACCACCTTGAACTTTGCTCGTTCTTTAAGACTCATTGGGGAAGATGAGAAATAAACCATCTTGCCAGGAGAGGAGTGCAACACATAAGGACACCTCTTTTCCTCATTGTGCGAGTGTGAAAAGAGTGTAGGATATCCCCTAGCAACGTAGGCACCGGGTTGCGTGATATGAAGATTTTGACGGTGCTCACATATATGAGTTGGTCAGGATTGGGAAATAAGGCCATCCCATAGATAGGAAGAGCCACAATTTCCTCAAAGGCTTGCAAGTCTAATGAATTCCAATAGCTTTGGGCTTTCTCAAACAGGAACTTTTCTAAGAAGCCTTTGACACCACTTCTAGTTTCCCAATGAGTTGTGACATCAGATGAGTGCAAGTGCAGAGCTTGAGCAATCTCTTTTGGCTTTGGGTCTCTTTCCGTACCGTTGAAAGGTAGTTGATTGAGAATGGGAATCCTCAAGAGTTGAGAGGATTCTTCCAAATTAGGCACAAACTGATAGTCGGGAAATATGAAGCAATGGTGCAAAGGATCAAAGAACTGAAAGAGCACCTTCATCATATCCTCATCTGTGTTGGAGGTGACCAAGTTGAGTAGATGACCATGCCTCTCAGTGAATGGAGAGTTCTCAGGGATCCTTGAAGCTAGCTCCTTAAGTTGTGGAGGAATTCTTACAAGGTTGACTTGGATAGTTTTCCTACAAAGTGAATCCATATCCTACAAAACAAGAACAAAGATGAATATCCAAAATCCTTGAAATGGTTAGTGGATACATGTGATGTTCATGATATCCATGATGTTATGTACAAGTATGCATATACAAGAAAAGAAAACAAGTTCTTAGTCTAGGCTTGCATGGGGTTTTATAGGTAAGTACCCTCTTGAAGTTTAGTTGGCTTAAACCTATCCTAATAATAGTAAACGGGTTCTAAGGAGCTCAATATCACCGGATTGTTTCCTTGGTCATTGTTTCAGCTCAAACCTCTTTAGTGGAGACCGAAATATCCCAATAAACCAACCCTCAATGAGTGTAGTATCGAGTATCTACCAACTTCGGACTGCACCAAAGTCGGTCATCTCACTACATCCTAAAGGCCAAGTTGGTCGAGTAAAGGGTTCTAGAAGTTCATTAGTGCTTCATGACATCACTCAGCGGCCCCGTATTCTCTTTGATTAACTCAACGGCTACCGGTACCCATAAATATGTCACACTAACATAGCTATTGCTTAGACCATGTCGGTATACCCCGTACAGTTTCCACAACACATTGCTATTTACCTATAATGTATCCCAAATCCGGGTAGAGGATTTCAAACCCAAACAAAGAACCATAATGTAAAGCATACAAGTCAAACAATGTAAGCAAATAAATGTTATCTAGCCCTAAGGTAACCCCACTTTTATAATATTCCCCAGCAGAGTCGCCAGTTCTGTGATACGGTGGGAGAACTGACTTGAGGTTTTGCGTTTGTGTTAGCAAATGTTGCGGTTTAGCAAGAGTCGCCACCGACTTTTCTTTTATCCAATAAGGAAAGGTAAAGGCACAGGAAAGACCTTTAGAGATGTTTTCTTGAGTTCGGGGGGTAGATTATGAAAAGGGAAGGTATTAGCACCCTTTTCATCCATGGTTATCCATGGGCTCTTTGTTACTTGCTAGATCACTTGCTTTTTGTTTGAAATTGTCCTTTGTATGGTTTTTTGAAAGTATTTTGTAAAGAGGCCATTGTTTAGGAAATGTTTGTAATGATTCTAGTTCGTAAGAATGTATACAAAGATGTTGATCTTTTGAAAATGTTTTCAATTTTGTAAGATGTTTGAAAGTGTATGTGATTGTTTTGAAAATAACAAGGATGTTTGTTTTTAAATGGAGCAAGTAATTAGGAGCAATCTACCTACTCAAATGTCTTTCTTATTCATTTTCTTTTCCTTTAACATTTTTGTCTTACCATCGATTTGGTAAGCAACCCTATCTTTGGATGTAAAATGGGACGGGCATGTGTTATCGTATAACCATGATTAGCAATATTGCAAAGTATCTTATCATTTTTCTCTAGGGGCTAAGATCATTTGTAAGGCAGCTTAGATAGCGTCATCGAGGGACTATGATCTTGTATTTGCTTGTTTTTGCTAAGATACTTTACATGCATAATATGGCCATTTTTTATAAGGAAACCAAGTGGGATAAACCTAGGAGTGCTTGTGTACAAGTGTATTGTTTTCATGCTTGATTTAGTCTTGAATTTTTGGTGGCCTACTTGTTGGTTTTATCTTGCCATACACACCTAATTACTATACAGTGTAAGGAAAAACAGTAAATTGCGAAAAAATGAAATTCTACGCTATTACAATATTTAGAGGATGGGGGTATATATGTACGAATGGGGATTGCAAGTAAAAATAAGCCCTAAATTAATATTATAACCATATTGAAATTCATAAGAATGTACAAGAAAAATGTGAAAACGAACTTGTTTTGTTTTAAGAAAATATTTTTGGTCTTTTGTTTTAAGAAACCAAAATAAAGTGTGAAGGAAATACTTTTGATGTTTGCTGATTAATGGAATGGAGAGTGATAGCAAAATAATAAATAATAAAAAAAGGAAAAAGGAATCAGCGTGTTGCTGATAAAAATGAAGTCAGAGGTTCTGACCCTGGAACGCTGTAAAACAGAAACCTGTTAGTGAAAATGTATAAGGTCAGAAGTTCTGAACCCATTGGGAACACAATAGTTTTCAGAAGTTCTGATATTACTGGTATCAAAACAGACTCCAGAAATGCTGGTGCCACTGACAGAACTTGGTCTCTCTCTCTCTCTTATGCTAGTCAGAACATCTGTAATTTGGTTATTTCTCCACAAAACAGAAGACATGCATAGAACAGTTATAGCAGGTGTCATTGTGTTTCAAAAAATAAGAAATATCAGAACTATAAGTCAGAGGCAAGCATGTGTTTTCTAATCCTAATTCTGAGTTCTAATTTCCTCAAGAAGTTCTGAACTGGTTTATTCCCTACTTAGGCAGGCAGATGTATGAGATCTCAGAATATGTACATCATCAGAAACATGGTATCTACATTGTATTTTTGAGCATGTAAATTTGGTAATGCTTTAAGTAACGTGCTAAGAGTCAGCGGAAGCTTACCTTACAGCTGAAAAGATTCTATGGGACAGAAGCTGATCCTGAATTCTGGTGAGGTTTTGAGCAACTTCTTCACGTACTCAGCAGGATGGAGGTTCTCAACTTCTGGTACAGCAAAGAGGTGATGTTCTGATTTCTTTGAGTAGATGGATAAGGAATGTGAGGTAGTATGAATATAGGAGTTAGGGCAGTTTCTAATATGTGAATCAGAAACTGTGTGGATGGTTTTAGTTAAGAAATATTTGAGAACAAATGGAGTTTAAATGCAAGGAGTCAAAAGTTAGCAGGTCTTGTGTGTTATGTTTGTAATTCTAGGTAATCTTGGGATTTTGGCAGGGGGTCAAGGCTTTTCTTTTCTCAAATTTTTTTCGACCTCTTTCGCAAATTTTTCTGGACCCTTTCTCAGTGACAAATGGTGTTCTATTTATAGGCAAAGTTTTGTGGGTTTGAAATGTCAAGTAACACCAACATCATACGCTAGATGCTGACTTGCTCTTGAAGCAAGTTCAAAAAAGGTGTGATAGTTGATAGTTTTTTAGCTTATGCTGGATTAGTAAGCAAGGATTAAGGAAAAGTGAACCCACAAGCAAAAAGTAGCGTATAGACCCTTACCTAATTCTGTACAAAAGTATTTCTACGCTACACGTGGAGAGATCCTTTGGACAAAGACTCAAAAGTGGTTGTGAGCATTAATGAGCATTAAATGATGATGAGATTTGTCAAAATCAGAAATCCTGTAATGTGAGATTTTGCATCATTGCTTAATTCTGGATCAGAAGTTCCTTTTCAGCATAGTCTAGAACAAAATACCCTACTTCTGATCTTATTATCCTATTGCCTCAGCATACTCTGAAGGATTCCTCAGGCTTTCCAGTAACCTTCTTTGATTTACCTTTGAAAACTCTGGATTAGAAGTTCTGCTTCAGCGTAGCATCCAATCTTCTGATCCTCTTACCTTCTAGCTCCAGCATGTTCTGAAGGAGCTTTCAGGCTTCGTATTACACTTTATTACCTTCTTTGCATTACTCTAGCAAACTCTAACTGAACTTGTGTAGATGCTGAAGAGCCATGTTCTGACTGAAGACTAAGTGTTGAACCATGTTTACAACTTCTGATTGCACCTGCCTGGAGGCTGGCTCAGAAGTTCTGAAGTGTCATTTTTCTTAAATACTTAAAAAAAATCCCAAGTATTTAGAAATTTGGCTTTTCCATAGTAAATTTGACTTTTGAACTTTTTGATGATACAAACTTCATATTCCAACATGTCTTGATGAAATATGATTTCAGAGATTTGATTTTGATCCAAAAGTCAAAGTTTGACCTTTTGATGTGAAAATGACTATTTTGCCCTTGCGGGTGACTTTCTTGAAAAATTTGTAATTCAAATCCCGAGATTGGATGGAAGTAAACCTGAGGATCCAGGGTGATTTCTTGAGAAAATGAGAGGGCAAATTTTGGGGTACAACAAGATCCATGAATTTTCTTTTGGTACCTATGCCAATGGACATTCGATGGAGAAGAAGATGCTTACGACAGGTTACTATTGGCTGATAATGGAATCTGATTGTTTCAAATTTGCAAAGAAGTGCCATAAGTGTCAGATTTATGCTGACAAGGTTCATGTACCTCCAATGCTTCTCAATGTTATTTCTTCCCCCATGGACTTTTTCTATGTGGGGTATTGATATGATTGGAATGATTGAACCCAAGGCGTCGAATGAACATCATTTCATCTTAATGGCAATTGACTACTTCACCAAGTTGGTGGAAGCAACTTCTTATGCTAATGTCACCAAGCAGATGGTAGTACGCTTTATCAAGAACAATCTTATATGTCAGTATTGTGTACCAAGTAGGATTATCACTAATAATGGCTCAAATTTGAACAATAAGATGATGATAGAACTTTGTGAAGAATTCAAGATTGTCCATCACAATTCGTCTCCTTACAGGCCTAAGATGAATGAGGCTGCTGAAGCTGCTAATAAAAACATTAAGAAGATCATCTAGAAGATGGTTGTTACCTATAAGGATTGGCATGAGATGCTCCCTTTTGCTTTGCATGGGTATCGTACATTTGTCTGCACTTCAACAGGGGTAACCATGTTCTCTCTTATATATGGTATGGAAGCAGTGCTCCCCATTGAGGTTGAGATTCCCTCTTTGTGCATAATAATAGAAACCAAGTTGTCATAGGCTGAATGGGTCTAGAACAGGTTTGACCAGTTGAATTTAATTGAAGAAAAGAGAATGAAGGCCTTGTGTCATGGTCAGTATATCATAAAAGAATGAAGAAAGATTTTGATATGAACGTCAAGCCTCGTGAATTTAGAGAAGGTGACCTCGTGCTCAGAAAGATCATGTCTTTTAACATTGATTCTAGGGGCAAGTGTACTCCTAATTACGAAGGACCATATATTGTCAAGAAAGACTTCTCTGGCGGTGCATTGATTCTTGAAACTATGGATGGTGAGGAGTTCCGGTGTCCTATGAACACTAACACAGTCAAGAAATACTTTGCCTAAATAAATAAAAGAATATCTCACTAAGTTGAAACCCGAAAGGGCGGCTTAGGCAAAAAAAGCATCTCGGTAGATTAAAAACCCAAAAGGGTGGTCTAGGAAAAAGTTAGAGACATAAACAGAATAAATTTCCCAGTAGGTTGAAAACTCGCAAGGGCAACCTAGGCAAAAGTTAGGGATTTCCTGGCAAGTAACTGTGTCAGACAAGACTTGATCATTGAAGCAAAAATCTTCTCGGGTTCTCATCACACTTCACCTGAAGCCTCTGCTCAGGATTCAAAGTTGTCAGGGAGAATAGTGGTTATTGTATTTCAATGTATCTTTTCCATGTATTTTTCATTTTCCTAAACTTTGTAATCATCCATGGACTCACGCCATTTGCAGACTACCATTCTATTAATAAAGCTTGAGCCTTAATCCAATTCTTTATAGTTCTTATTTCTATGTGTTTATAAAAATTTCATTTATCATTGATAGTAATTTTTAAAACAAAAAGACTTAATAATAAAAACAAGTTTTTAAAAATAATTTGCAAATTATTTTTACCTCAATAATGTGATTCAAGCGATACAAAAGTAGTGGTTCCAAGGATGGACGAATTATGAAGTTTTGAAAAGATTCCCCAAGAAGTATTCTCGGATTGCTCTTGCTGATATGTGCATAGTCCACTTGTGTTTGTTAGATTTCATGCCAGTTGATATGTGGTGTGGTGTTGGGTTTGTGATCCCATTTCCCCCAGCTAAGGCTTGGGTCAGATTTCCTCCAAGTTGTTATATGGTGTTGGTTTGGATGGTTTGGTACTTCTATCCCATACTCCCCTATCAAGTCTTGTTGCGGATTTCTCTAGCTGAGTGTGATTCTTTCCCCAACTGGTTTGTGATCAAGAAGAGATTGTAAAGTTATGAGGCCTTTACTCATTTGATGCAGTTCTTTCTCCCTATGTGTGTTGAGAATTTATGTAGAATATCTTGCAGAAAATTGTTCTCTCCAGTTACAAAATTATTGTTGTTGTGTGCTCCCCAGGTAGCCGGAAAAAAGTAGAATCATTCTCTAAGAAGTGTTGAGAAAACTATCAATTTTTTGGGGTTTCTCTCGCCAAGTGTTGCATTTGATTTAAAATCCCCATAACTTTGATTTCTCGTTATGATGGTAACTTCTTAATTCCCCGGATGAAGCGAAGATGATATGTCCCTCTAAAGTTGTTATCCCTGTGAAGTTTCATAAAGTTTCCCCAGAGAAGTTTGTGCAACCACTACTCTCAATATTGAAGAATGTATTTGGACTCCCCTCGGTGTGCGCGGTTTCATATTCCCTAGTGAAGTCAGTATGGAATCCCCAATTGAAGTCTAGACAGTATGGCATTGTCTTCCCTAGAGAAGTATGTATGATATTCCTCGATGAAACCTGGAGGAGGGTGTTATACCCTTGCAACTGTATTGGTGTATTGCTATCAGATTATGCTTTGATTATTTTTCAAATTATGCATCTTCCCAGTGAAGTTAATCCTTGAAGTAGGACGTTGTTTCCTCAGTTGTTCCTTACTCTCTTATGGAATTTTTCATATTGGATGTGATTTAGCTGAGTAGTGTCCTTACCCAAGTTGGTTTTGTTTGGTTATCCTCAGTGCAGTATGTCTGTTTTGTCAGCATATACATGATAAGATTCATACATTCATACATACATCATGCATAGCTGAATTAAAATTCACTACTCATTTGCATATTCATTGATGTTTTTGTTGGCATATTTTCCTCTTTGCAGAGTTATGTTATCCTCTCTCCAATAGAGTTTCAACCTTAAATAGAAAGTGTATATCCTATCAATTTCCCCACTTAGTTATCCCTCGTGGAAGAATTTTTCTTTAGCCTTCCTAACCAGCTCATTATCTGGATGGAATTTGATCCCCATTTAAGTTTACTCCTCATTGGGTGGTGTCTTGGTTGACTATTTCACTTTGGTTTAATCCTTGTTTAAATTTGTGGTCCCCGACAGCAATATTATTTTGACCCTATAGGATGTAAGCCCTATATTGAGAATTTGCATTTATTTTGCACGTGAATGCTTTATCCCCTCAGCAAGAATGTGTTGGTATTTCCCCATGAAATCAAGATTCATTTCCCAACAGTGTTATCACAACCATTTTCATAACAGCAAGTTGGAGTCTCTTTCTTTGAGCAACCTGTAATTCCCTAATAAGTATGTTAATTCCAGAGAAAATGTTTTTACTCCTATGAATGGTAGTCTCTTTGTTATAGAGATAGTTCGTTGTTGAGGTTTTACTCTGATGGATAATAATCTCTTTGTCATGGGATATAGTTCGTTGTTGAGGTTTTACTCCGATGGATGGTAGTTATTAAGGTTTGATTTACTCCAATGGATGGTAGTATCTCTGTTACGGGAGATATTTTGTTGTTGAGGTTTGATTTACTCCAATGGATGGTAGTCTCTTTGTTAAGGGAGATGGTTCGTTGTTGAGGTTTAATTTACTCACATGGATGGTAGTCACTTTTTTACGAGAGATAGTTTGTTGTTGAGGTTTGATTTACTCCAATGGATGGTAGTCTCTTTGCTATGGGAGATAGTTCATTGTTAAGGTTTGATTTACTCTTATGGATGGTAGTCTCTTTGTTACGGAAGATATTTCATTGTTGAGGTTTGATTTACTCTGATGGATAGTAGTCGCTTTGTTATGAGAGATAGTTTGTTGTTGAGGTTTGATTTAATCTGATGGATGGTAGTCTCTTTGTTACTGGAGATAGTTTATTGTTGAGGTTTGATTTATTCTGATGGATGGTAGTCTCTTTGTTATGGGAGATAGTTTTTTTTATGTTTGATTTACTCTGATGGATGGTAGTCTCTTTTTACGGGAGATAGTTCATTGTTGAAGTTTTATTTACTCCGATGGTTGGTAGTCTCTTTGTTAAGGGAGATAATCCATTATTGATGTTTGATTTACTCCGATGGATGGTAGTCTCTTTGTTACGCTTCAGCTGGAGTAAACGAGGTAAAAATTCTGCATAAGACATGGGAAGTGCATTAAACTTTCTCGGAGCTTCTCTCGGCTTCAGTTGCTGATTACCCTGACGGGTGTAATAACCGACAAAAAATATAGAGTCGCCACCATTAATTTTTATCTTAAGATGGGAATATAACGAAATAACCCTAAAGTCGATATAGAGATGCTAATTTTTTGACTCACTTTAGACGAAGGGAAGGTGTTAGGCACCCTTCATCTACCTTGTTCACAAGGATACTGGGGTTTAGGTTAAAGGTTTAGGAATAGGGTTTTAATTTTTAATTAGGGGACTCGCGCCGATTTTTAAGTCGCATGCCTATGTATCCTTCTATGAGGAATCAGAGTCCCAATTCATAGTTCACACTGTTGGTTGGTTTTTTTATGAGATTGTGTAGAATTGCTTTCGAGTTATCCTTAAACCTTGTCTGGGTTTGAAAAATGAGTGATTGTAGACGAAGTTCGTAGTTAATTTTGATAGCAATTCTCCTTAATCCTTTTTCGAAAATAATCTTGTAGTTTTTGTTATGTTAGTAGAAAAAATGGTTTTTAATTTGTTAGTTGTTTTGAATTTAGATTTGCTTAAAGAGTATGATAAGACACAGAGTGGGGAAGCCTGATAAAGCCTTCCTCCTATGTGGCCAAATATTAGCCATGTGTCGCTCATCATGAAAGATGCGGGTGGAGTATTTATTGAACTGTGTGGATTTTAATATCTTTGTAAAATACTGAATTAATTATTTGGATTGAATAATTAATTGATAGACGTTGAGTCTACCCATTAATCTCTCGAAGATGTGTATCCTTTTATTTGTAAAAATTGAATTAGTTTAATCTAGTTTTTGTATTAATAAGAGAATAACCTTAAAAAAATATAGTCTAACAAAAATCAAGATTAACTAAAGAATCGGATTAGATAAAACTAATAAATAAATTGGTTAGCTAAAGAAATGTTAACCAAGAAAACTCAACTAAATAACTCAAAGAGACGTTGATGGTGTGGATAATGGCAAGAGGGTGTTAGCTAGAAAACATAGCACCATAGCCCTTTTGACACTAAAACCCTAATTTATCATAACAAACAAAAAACTTAGAAATTAATAAAACTTGCTCAACCTGTTTGTGAGACGTGTTTGTTGTTGTTTCGCCGGTCTCGAATCTGATTCATCTTCTTCTGTTTTCTGTAAGAAAAATGAAACAAAAGATAGCAATATGTGCAATATTGAGTTAGTGAGTTTCAATCTTTGAAATTATAAAGTTTGTCAGTTTGTATTGTTTGATTTAACACCATAGATCTCTCTGTAGCCTGCTCAATGAAGAGGGATTTTGTTGAATGTTTTGTGTGTGTTGTTAGAATGGTTAAGGATTTTTTGGTATGGAGCTTAAATGGATGGTAAGGTCAAGAGTGTGTGATATTTTAATGGTAAAGATTATGATGAGTTAGTTGAAAATGATAAAATAAAAAGTGTAGTGATGAATGTTAATAAGGTGATACTTTAGCCACTGGTTTTTGAATCTGAAACTTTGTTAATGATAAGATTTTGGTGAAGGGGCTTTTTTTTTTGTGTTACTGGAAACTACATGTGAAAGCTAAGAAGTGTGTTAAAAAATAAGGTTTTTTCTGGGAGAGGATTTATGTTTAGAAATTGGGTTAGTATAGGTGTAATGTGAATGCAGAAGCGTGTCTTCTTGTGAATGTAAGAATCTTCCCTCCCAATTGTAAAAAAAAAATGTAGAGTTTCTTTGTTATTATTGTTGATGTTTTCTGGATCTATTTCACATAGTTTATGTTTAGAAACCCTAGAATAAACATTAAGTGCAAGAAGAACAATCATCTTCAATGCACACACTTATTTCCAACAATCCTGAAAACAAGGTAACCAATACAAATTAAAATTAGAACAATCCTTCCTTAATACTCTCTTGCTTCTAACAATCCTGAACAACAAGGTTACACCACAATCACTTTGGAAAAATGATTAGAAACAACTTCTTGAAGTAGATATGAAAGTTGATAATCAATGTCAATATAAAGTATTGATCTCTTCTCTTTCAAGACAACAATTCAATTAATATATTACACAAGTGCTCAATGCATATGATGAAACTTTTCTAATGATGTATTTGAAAATATAAGAGTAAAAGTTTCATGCAAGATCAAAATATTAATCAATGCACTTGTTTGAAAATGAGAAACAAAATGTTAAATTGTATGTTGTGATTGTTGTTATTTTATGTGTGTATTTCTACTTCAGAAATATTTGAGTTATATACATGTATTGTGCATTTTCAAAATGGTATGATTCCATATAAAGATTCCATGCTTCATGAACCAAATAACACAATTTTTCTGCATTTTAAAACTGAAAATTTCACATTGTTTCGGTTGTAACCAGTTCCCATTAGTGGGTGCCCGTTTACCATCTTTCTCAATGTTATAGAATTTCAAAATTTGTGTTGGATAACCAGTTCCTATAAGTGGGTGAGCGGGTTCCCCAAGACAGAAGTTATTGTTTTTGGAAACTGATGTAGGGTAACCGGTTACCATATCTGGGTAACTGAGTTCCCTAAGATTTTTCTAAAAAATTACTTTTGAGAAAAGATGTGAAACATCAAGTTGTGATTTCTAAAACATGTTTGAAGATTTAAGGAATGCATGAAACATGTATGCATAATGTTAGGCATATTTTGAGCACTATAGTAACATACTATATTGAATTGGAGTTTTGTATCATAATGAAGATCAAATACCATAGTCTTCTTTAGGAGTAACTTAGCATGCAAGCCAAAAGTCCATTTTGAGTAGATATTTCTTCTTCTTCTTTTTGATAATGCCTTTTGCTTTGATCATAATGTTTGTAATCATCAAAACATAAACTTGTTGAAGCACGACTCTACAGAAAGAAATCAAGATAGGTGCAACCTTGGTAGAAAGTGTGAAAGCCAGGATGATCAAGCTCCTACATGAGTATGTGGATATATTTGCTTGGTCTTACCGAGATATGACGGGTTTGGACACAGACTTTGTCGTGCATAAATTACCTCTCAAGGAGGGGTCTCCTATTAGACAAAATCTCAGAAGAACTCAACCAAACATGGCCAATAAAATTCGAGAAGAAGTCCTCAAACAATTCGATGCAGGGTTCTTAGACATGGTAGACTATCTACCATGGATCGCTAACATTGTTCCAGTACCTAAGAAAGATGGTAAAGTACGCATGTGTGTGGACTATCAGGATTTAAACAAAGCAACTCCTAAGGATGATTTTCTATTACCTCACATTGACGTTCTGGTAGACACAACTCAATCTTTGGTATTTTCTTTCATGGACGGTTTCTCAGGATATAATTAGATCAAGATAGATCCCGAGGACATGGAAAAAACTACCTTCATGACTCCTTAGGGCATTTTCTGTTAGAAAGTAATGCCTTTCGGTCAGAAGAACACAGGGGCAACCTATCAACAAGCAATGGTCATGCTATTTCATGACATGATCCACAAAGAAGTCGAGGTACATATGGATGATTTGTTTGCTAAATCCTAGATAGAAGAGGACCACATCATCTACTTGCAGAAATTATTGGAGCATCTAAGATGGTTCAAACTGAGGTTAAATCTGAATAAATGTACATCGGTGTCAGGTCGAGAAAACTATTGTGTTTCATCGAAAGTCAAAGTGGTATTGAGGTAGATACTGATAAAGTAATAGCCATACAAAAAATGTAGGTTCCAAGAACAGGACGGGAGGTCAGTGGTTTCTTAGGGCGATTGAAGTGTTGTGGCAAGTGTGTATATCATTTTTGAGCATTTCTAATCAATGTAGTTCAAAAGAGAATTGATATACTTGATTGCTTGCCATGATCCTTGAAGCTTTGAGTGAATGATGCTTTAAGCTAATTCCACTTCTTTTCCTTCTTGCCATAGTTCTTATTTGTCTTTCATCAAAACTAAAGTTGAGTTGAGGCTTGAGATTACATTCTCCCCCTTTTTGATGATGACAAACCATCTTTCTTTATGAGTTGTTCAGAATTGGAGCAAGAGAAGTTTTCTCCCCCTAAGATAGATTTCTCCCCCTATGGAGAAAAAGTTTTGAAAGCTTGCCCTGAAAAGAAAATTGAAACAAACAACCATAAAGTGCTATCACATCCTTCTCCCCCTTTGACATTATCAAAAAGAAGGGAAAGATGCAACATAAGATGATACTTATAACAAGTTGAAACAGATATGAACATAAACGAAAATGCAAATTTCTAAAAATAGTGAACAAAGTTCAAATACATAATACAAAAACTAACACTTGAAATAATACAGAACAAAAACATAATGATAAATAACAAGAATTTAATAATATAGGTATTAGAAGGGTCCTTGATATGGAAATTGTTGTTGTAGAGGTGGTTCGGTGTATTGAGGAGGCGGAGGTGCTGGATTGTTTGGATCGTATGGAGGAATATAGAGATGTGAGTAGAGGTATGAAAACTGTTGGTTCACATCGATCTGAAAAGCATTGATGCGAGAGGAGGTAGAGTCATTTATCGCGGTCCATCGAGCATTGATGTTAGTGTTGAGAGATGCAAACTGTTGAGTCATATAATACATAACATCTTGGTTGGTTGGACCAGAAGAGGCAGCAGGAGGAGGAACTTCATTTTCTTCTTCATCCGCATTATTGCCTTCATCACCTATAACGTCCTCTCCAATATATGTGATGGTTTTTGCTTCAGAATTGAAATGAACACCCATCCGAGAATCAACATTTTTGATGGAGATCCTATTGCTGATTGGATCCATTTCAACTCTCTCAAACCCAGTAAAATCTATATCAAATGCTTCCAAGATCCTTGTGATGAAGTATGCATATGGCAGAAAAGTAGCCCTTGTGGAAACTCTTAACATATGCACCACAATCAGTTTAGCCCAGTTTACCGAAATGCCATTTTTCCTCGCATAGAGTATTTGCAATTCTAGGTCGGTCACAGTACAATGATTTCCTGCTCTAGGAAATAAAATGTATACCAGAAAATAATGGAACAATCTATCATCAATATGAAAATTACCAGCACTCCAAGTGTCCCGAGCTGGAATAACACCGCCAAGACTACGAATCCGCTTTGCACGGTATTCTGCTTCTGACAACCGGCCAATGTTGTAGAAGAATTCTCGCTTCTTATAATTTTCCCATTCATCATCCTCTGGGTCATAGAGGGTACTTCCAGTATATGGGATGTTCAAAATTCTGCCTATTGTTTTTGAATGCATAGGAATTCTTGTTCCGAGCACATATGTATAGCATTTGTTGTTATCATAATGCATGTTGCTGTAGAATACTCGAACTAGATCCGGATAATAGTAACCATGTGATGATATTAACGGTTCTAGCCCATAAGCAATCAAATCCTTTTGAAAAGTGAAGCATTCATCGGGAAAGGTAGATAACATGCCGAATTTTGGAGCTGAGATAATTTTCTTTTTAAAATGCTTGATGAATCGTTCACGTTGTGTATCCGAGAGGGACTCGAGCAATGAGTTTTCAGAGGCTGCAACAGTTTTCTTCTTTCCTTTTTCTGAGGTTGTTGCTTTTCTTTTGGGATCCATGGAGATGGTTAGGGTTTTGAGTAAGGAAGATAGAGAATTTTTTGGTGTTGTTATGAGATAGTGAGTGAGTTTTGATGTTATGAGATAGTGAGGGAGTTTTGGAGAGATTAAATAGTAGAGAGAGTAAGTGAGGTCTTTATGAGACTTAATTGAGTGGAGTTGGTCAAGATTCCATGTTTGGTCAAAAAGAAGGTGGGAGGTTGAGGGGCAAGGTAAGGTTGACCAATATATTAAAGACTCATAAAAAATATCACATGTTGAACAGGTGTAAATCGATTGAAGTGAAGGATCAATCGATTTGCACAGTGAAAAATTAAATAAAAACGCTTCAGTTTCAGTGGTAAATCGATTTACATACTTGGTAAATCGATTTACACAAGAAATTTTATTAAAATTGATTTTTGCTTCAGTGGTAAATCGATTTACACATTAAGTAAATCGACTTACTTAAAAGAAAAAAATTTAAAACAGTATTTTTAACATTTGAAGCAGGTTCTAAGCCCATATATATGTACATTTATGTATAGTTAAGGATAGAGTGCACCTTATATATCTTGTGCATCTAGGATTCCGAGTTCACGACGAATTTTGAAGAATGCATCCTGTGCAAGGGGTTTTGTGAAGATGTCCGCGAGTTGGTTTTGAGTATCCACAAAAGTAATCTCGACATCTCCTTTGAGTACGTGATCTCTGATGTCAATGTGTTTTGTCCGGGAATGCATAACTGGATTTTTTGTAATATTAATCGCACTTGTGTTATCACATCAAAGTGGAATGCATCCAAGGTTTACTCCATAGTCAAGTAATTGTTGTTATAGCCAAAGAATTTGAGCGCATCCACTTCCAGCCGTAATGTATTCTGCTTCGATAGTGCTGAGAGCGACGCTTGCTTGCTTTTTGCATGACCATGAAACCAAGGCATTTCCGAGAATGTTACATGTTCCACTTGTACTTTTGCGATCAGTCTTACAACCTGCATAGTCAGCATCAGAATAACCAACTAGATTGCACATACTACCTTTTGGGTACCATAATCCGACGTTGGTTGTTCCTTTGAGATATTTTATTATGCGCTTGACTATTGCAAGGTGAGACTCTTTAGGATTGGCTTGATATCTTGCACATAGGCAAACGCTGAACATGATGTCAGGTCTACTTGCTGTTAAATAGAGAAGAGAGCCAATCATTCCACGATACTTAGTTATGTCAATAGAATTCCCTGAATCATCTGGATCAAGATAGGTGCCGGATCCCATAGGACTTGCACTTTCTTTGATACTTTCCATCTCAAACTTCTTTATAAGGTCTTTGCAATATTTTGATTGGCTTATGAAGATACCGTGTTTGAGTTGTTTAATTTGAAGACCGAGAAAGAAATTCAATCTTCCCATCATAGACATCTCAAACTCTCCTTGCATCATAGATGAAAATTCCTTGCACATATTTTGGTTAGTTGAACCGAAAACAATATCATCTACATAGATTTGTACAAGTAAAGTATGATGATTAACATTTTTTATGAAGAGAGTGGTATCAACTTTACCCTTTACAAATCCTTTTTCACATAGGAATGCGCTTAGTCTATCATACCATGCCCTTGGTGCTTGCTTCAACCCATAGAGAGCTTTATTCAATTTGAAGACATGATTAGTATGTTTGAAGTCTTCAAATCCGGGAGGTTGCTTTACATAGACTTCTTCATTTATGAATCTGTTGAGAAATGCGCTTTTTACATCCATTTGAAAAAGTTCAAAGTCCAATGAGCATGCATATGCAAGTAATAGTCTTATTGCTTCCAAACGTGCTACCGGAGCAAAAGTTTCTTCAAAATCAATTCCTTCCTCTTCGTTGTATCCTTGAGCAACTAGTCTTGCCTTGTTTCGAGTGATTATACCATTTTCATCCATCTTGTTTTTGAATACCCATTTGGTCCCAATGATACGTTTATTTCTTGGATTAGGAACAAGTTCCCAAACTTCGTTCCGCTCGAATTGGTTTAGCTCCTCTTGCATGGCAAGGATCCATTGATCATCTTCTAGTGCTTGAGCCACTTTGGTAGGTTCAACTTGAGATACAAAAGCCATATTCAAGCATGCATCCTTAAGATTTAGTCGAGTAGATACCCCTTTGCTAATATATCCAATTATGTTGTCAATTGGATGATCACGATGAGTTCTCCATTCTTGAGGAAGACCATCATCATTTTCATTTTGATGTGAAAGTTCATGTGTTTGTTCCGGGTTGACAATTTTGCCACCTTCGCAAGAATTCTCATGAGGTAAATCTATAGAATCATTATCATCACAAATAACAACTTCCTCCTTGGAGGTGTTAGATTCATCAAAAGAAACATGCATTGATTCTTCTATAGTTAAAGTTCTTTTATTTTAAATTCTAAAAGCTTTACTAGAAAGGGAGTAACCAAGAAAAATACCTTCATCCGATTTTTCATTGAACTTACCGAGATTGTCTTTGTCGTTGTTAAGGACAAAACATTTTCACCCGAAAATGTGAAAGTGAGAGATATTTGATTTTCTTCCTTTGAAGATCTCATATGGAGTTTTCTTTAGTATATGTCTGTTGTACCCCAAAATTTGCCCTCCCATATATTTCTCAAAATATTCCAAGAAAAATTCACAAGTCCAACCCGGCGCGTCATATTCAGGTATTCTTTCGCCAAGATATCTCTGATAACATATTCTCAAATTCAGGTTCGGCTCAAGAGTCAATTCTTTAAAGAAGGTATCCGAATGTGTGAGTTTTCTTGAAGAAATATAGTGAAAAAGTGTGCTGAAAGTGCAGTTTTTACGCGCTAAAAAATTCATAACTTGAAGATCGTAACTCGTTTTGAACCCGTTCCGGTGGCCAAAATTCCGTCTTGACATTGTCTACGTTTTCATCTCTCACGGCTGGAAGCCAATTTCGATCAGAAGGTCTTCAAAAATGTGGATTTATCAAGTATTTTCGTGCAGAAAATTTGTGACAGAAGTTTATTTGCGTCATGTTCAAAAAATCATAACTTGGTCGATTTTCATCGTATCGAGCTGGTTCTGGCGCCAAAATTTCAAAAATTGAGTTGGCTACATTTTCATAGAAGGTATTGAGTTCAAACGGTATTCAAAAGGCCTTCGTTTTTTGCTCAGAGTGCGTGACACGCTGAAAATCCTGAATGCTGAATATTATTTCATCTGAGCCGAAACTTCGAAAATTCATAACTCGGTCAATTTTTATCGGATTGGACTCATATTTTTACACAAGGTCACTGACTCATAGATCTACAACTTTGCTTCAAAAGTCGAGACCAAATTATGCACCAATCAATACCAGTTTTTTATTGAAGAACGTGTCAGAGCCGACACTGGAGCTCAAAATAAGTTTGTCTGAGCTGAAACTTCAAAAATTCATAACTAATTCACCGTTTATCCGATTGAGTCGATTTTCGGACAGGAGTTAGTTCTCGATGTCGGCTACATTTTGTTTTCAGATTTCAACTTCAAAAAATGCACTTAAGTCCCTGCGATTTAGCCTGGAAAGTGACGAATTCAAGTCAATATTGGAGGCCCAATTGCACATTCAAAGCCCATTTTCTTTACCCTAATTTCCACTATATAATCACCTTCTTGTCACACAAAAAAGGGGAGAAAAAAAAGAAGGAGAAAAAAAGAGAGAAAAAAAGAAGGAGAAAAAGAGAGAAAAAAAAACCTTGCCACAACAAACATTGAAATCCTTATTACAAATCCCTCTCTCACTACAAACAAGCCATCTCAGTTACAAACCAACATCTTATTACTTCTTCAGTAAGGGTAAGGCTGGCTTGATCTCCATGATCCAAAGGGCATAAAAGCATTCATGTCACTACTTTTCCAGTAAGGGTAAGGTTGGCTTGATCTCCATGATCCAAAGGGCATAAAAGCATTCATGTCACTACTTTTCCAGTAAGGGTAAGGCTGATTTGATCTCCGTGATCAAAAAGATCCATGATCCAAAGGGCATAAAAGCATTCATGTCACTACTTTTCCAGTAAGGGTAAGGTTGATTTGATCTCCGTGATCAAAAAGATTTAGACAGGATCCCACGTTCATTAAGGAACGTTGAGGCCAAAAGGCCAAAAGCCAAATGGCCAAAACAGAACATTTTACACATGACACCAATACATGGCGAGGCAGACATTAAGCCAGACATTAAGGGAACGTTGAAGCCAGAACACAAATGGACAAAAGCCAAAACGCAAATGGCCAAAAGCCAAAAGCCAAATGGCCAAAGTAGAACAACTTATGCATGATGAGGCCAGAACACAAATGGCCAAACCACTCCAATTCACCTCCAAAAAGGGGACAGAAACCCCCCAAGGTATTGTATTTTCTTTCTTTTCCTTATTTTATTTATTTCAATTATTTCTTTTTTTAATTAATTCCTTTAATTTAACTTATTTTCATAAAATATAAAAAATAGTAAAAAACAGGAAAATCATAAAAATCAAAATGTTTATTTTATTAATATTAATTTCACTATTATTATTTTTGTAAATAAACTCTAAACAATTAATTAGATTAATTTAGGTTTCAAAACTTTAATATTTTTTTTAATAAATTAAATATGTAGAAATTAGGTTTTTTAACTTTTTCATCATTTTTTTAATAAATAATTTTCTCATTATTATTATTATTATTAATTACTAATTTATTTTGTAAATAAACATGTACATAAATTCTTTAGTAAATTAAGTTAAACTTTAACATTTTTCTCAAATAATTAAAAATAACTTAGAATTAGGGTTTCTTTTAATTTTAATTTTAATTTTCTTATTTCATAAATACAAAAAACCTAAAAAACACTTCTTTTATTTCAATAAATAATTAATTAATTTTTAATTTCAATTTAACTTCAAAAGGGTCCAACGCCTTCGTTTCCAATCTTATTTCAATTCGCGCGTTTTATTTCGTTTCTTTTAAATATTTATGTAATTCTCCCAAAGCCATGTAACTCGGACATTTTATATTTCTCGCACTTTAGTTCTTTATTTTTTGTCAAATCGGGTCCTGGATTTTAATTTGGCGATGTGGACCCGCGCCTTTGTAATAGTTTAGAACTTTTAATTTCCGCAACTTTTTAACTGTTAACAAATGCATGCAAGAATGAATGACAAAAATAAAAAACAAACGCATAGATCACTTTGACATGAACAAGATAAAAATAAATGAAAACGACACACAAATCACACACCACCCTAGGGTATGCCTCACTGTTGCCTTGCCCCTCGAAAGGTGGTCGTCGAGTAGAGGATGTTTTAGTAAGTCCTCATGTCCATGAACATGGCATGGGGGTAGCTTCTAAGGTGTCTTCCTATTACTCTGGTGACCACACCGTTGCCTTGTCCCTCGAAACGTGGTCGTCGACTATAGGACGTCTTAGTGAGTCCTTATGTCCCATTGATCTGGTTGCCTCAAAACAAGTCGCCTCGGAATAGTTGCCTCGGAATAAAAGATCAATGGCATAAGGGTAGCTCATAAGGTATCTTACCATTGCTCGGTGACCATACTGTCCCAAAACTCGAATTGACCCGAACACCTCCAACGGTGGTGCTACTTACCTCTCAATGGTGGGATGGCACTACTTTAAAGGACATTTACACAGATGAATTCCTTAGGGTAGGTAGACGACTCTAGATACTTGCTCTAATTTCAAAACAAATCAAAAATACTTTTCACACCGACACCTTTTCAAAAAGCTTTCGAAAGCATTTTTTCAAACACTCTTGAGGACGGATACAAGAGTCGAACTGAAATTTTCAAAGAAACTTTTTAAAACCCACAGTTGAAAAGCAAACAATCCATTTTTGAAAACACAAGTGAGCAAGTATCTAAGAGCCCATGGATAACCATGGATATAAAGGGTGCTAATACCTTCCCTTTCTATAACCTACCTCCCGAACCGAGAGCAATCTCTTTAAGGAATTTTTCTGTGCTTTTGTCCTTTCCATTTGGAGAAAATAAAAGACGGTGGCGACTCTTGCTTACCGCGACATTTCGCGAACCAGCGTTAAACAGTCAGTTCCAGATCCACCGATCACAGAACTGGCGACTCTGCTGGGGATACTTAAAGTGAGGTGTACCTTAGGACTAAGATCATTTGTGTTTTCAATTGTCTGAATTGTTTGCTTTATTATTGTGGGTACTGTCTTGGGAGTTCTATAGATCCTAACCCGGATCTGGGGGATACCTTCTTAGAAAGTAGCAACAAGGCTGTGAGGGAACTGTGCGGGGTATACCGACATGGTTGAAACAGTTTGCTACGTTGATGTGGCACTTTGGTGTGTACCGGTAACCCTTGAGTTCAGTCAAGGAGAGTACGGGGCCTCCGCGTGGTGTCGTGAAGCATCAACAGACCTTAGGAACCTTAATTGAACTATCTTGGCCTCTTTAGGGTAGTGAGATAACTGACTTTGGTGCAGTCCGAGGTTGGTTGATACTCGATACTACACCCAATTGAGGGTTGCTTTCCTGGAATATTTCGGTCGCCAGTTCAGTGGCTAAATCGAAACGATGAATAATGAAAGCAATCCCGTGATATTGGGAACCTTAGAACCCGGTTACTTTGATAGGACAGGTTGAACCCACCAACTTCAAGAGGGTAATACCCAGACCTCATGCTGGCCTAAACTCTAAGGGCTCTTTTGTGTGACTTGCGTGCCTTCGTACTTGACTATTTGCATGCTTGTTGTCTGACACTTGAGCTTCTTGCAGGTTTTGTCTATAGTCCTTAAATAGGGACTCATAACAGGGTACCTAAGTTTCTTGCAGGTTTTTGTTTTAGTCCTTAATTAGGACTCATAACAGGGTACCTAAGTTTCTTGCAGGTTTTTGTTTTAGTCCTTAACCAGGACTCATAACAAGGTTTACCAAGTTTCTTGCAGGGTTTGTTCTAGTCCTTAATTAGGACTCATGACAGGTTTTACTTAAGTTTCTTGTAGGTTTTGGTTTACAGTCCTTAATCTGGACTCATAACAGGGTTACTTATATCACCCCACGCATAACATGACATCATACCATCATACCATTGCATACATCCTAACCCATTTCAAGGATCTCAAGGGCTTGTGATGCAGGTCACGATGAATCAAACATCTAGCAAGGGGAAAAGAGGATTTATTTTCCTCTAGCCAAAGTTGTCAGAGGCTATGACCCACTTGATATGGTGAGCCTTTGACCCTTTGAAGAAGGACTCTCAACAACATGCAGTTCCTTCAATCAAATTACTGGACCCGAGTTCTAACAAATTTTCTTGTTTACCCCGCGAGGTCCTTGAAAACATTGCATGCATATCATACATATCATTGCATAACAGATACCCTTTGGACAGGTCACTTACCATCTCCGCTGTTTATTTCAGCAATGGCTTCCCAACAAGATAACCAGGACCTTCTTGCTCAAGAGACTCGGTTCGGGGAAATCCTCCTGAATCTATCCAAGGGGCAGGAAGAGCTAAGGACACTTCTCATGGAGACTTTAGTCAGGAACAGCGCTGAGGATGAACGGCTGAAACACCTGCAAACTGAGATGGATGCAATGAAAGTCTAGATGCTGGGGCAGGGGACTGCCGTTCAAGGTTTAGCTCAAAGACAAGAAGAGCTCGGAGTTCTCGTCAACCAACTGCTTCAGAATAACCAACTGGGGAAAACATCTAAGGTTGAAGGGCCAGTCATCATTCAACCATCTTTGAGACAAGGAGATAAGGGGAGAGATCCTCAAATGGCTTCAGGGTCACAAACTCAGCATCAACCTCACCAGCGTCAGCCAGACAAGCCCAGGAGGAAATTCACCCAGCTTAACATGTCGCTGTTTCAAGCTTTACAACGCCTATTGAGATTGAATCTGATCACATTAAGGGCTCATCCCCGGAACCCCAACACAGCATCTCCTGTCTATGATCCCAATAAGAGGTGTGCCTACCACTCGGCCAGTCCAGGACATGATACGAATGAGTGTTGGGCTCTGAAGAACAAGATCCAGGACCTGATTGATGAAGGGGCATTGGAGTTCACACAAGATGGTCAGGCAGAATTTTTCTACCATCCCTCCAAGGCTCACCATTTGAAGTAACAAGCCCTGAGATGAAAAGACTTTTGTTCATTCGAATGTTCAAGTTGTAATTTTCTTTTGTTCAAACATTTACTCATGTTAGAACGTTGTTATTTCATTAATGCATCGCATATGTCTGTTTTGAAGCAATATATTCGTATTCACTATATGCAAATTGTTTTCATATTTTTTCTGATGATCAACTCTTAAATAATAATTCTAAGCCTCTTGAGGGAGGATGACGAAAACGATACCACAATGTACAGTATGCTTTTGAACAGACCTAGCTGATGAAGTACAGGCATTGTTTCAAATCCTAAACACTGGAGTTATAAGGAAGATAATCCCTCGTCAACCCCTCTGAGCCAAAGAAGTAGGAGTTTTTCTTTTCGAAATTTAAAACCCGTAATCAAAACCTGGGGCAGGGTAGTTCTCTCAGTTGATCCAAGTGCATAACGAATGGCACCAAAGAGGTCTTTACAAAACAAAAGACAGTGATGGTTCAGAACAATCAAAAGGACAGGCAGTCATTACCAAAACAAAAAAAACTAAAGCCCATTAAGTCCAAACCCATGAAGGAGACTTACAAAACTGGGGCATCCCGCTGACTGTAATTCCAAAAAAGGAAACAGTTCAGGCAAAAAAAAAGAAAGGGATAACAAAAATCAAGAAAGAGGTCTTACAAACCCTCAACAAAAAAAAAATGACCGCCTATTCAGAATAAATCATCAATATCTGAACCATCATTGGAACAGCAGGACAAAGACTCAAATAAAGGTCTAACGTATGATCAGCTGAGTTTAGGTTTGAAGAACATCACGAAGAGCGGGTGGGTACAAATAATTTGAGCCTTTATCCTTTGTTTCTTAAACCTTGAACCGAGCCACGTTATAACCCTCAAAAGTCCTAGCTGAAGCATGGGTTAGTTCGAAAGCATACCGTTACGAAAGGTATCCTGACTCCTTAAGGCCTACGGTAAAATAACGAGTTGACATCACGTTTTACAAACAATCACTTGTTTTATGAAAAAAGAATGCATTTTCAAAATCTTCAAGACAGACATAGGCTTTGCATTTTTAACATAACTTTGTTTGCATATGACTTTTTGTTTGAACAGCAGGGAAGTTCGCACGACGAATGCCTAATGAACAGAAGTATCTCCAATCAAGGGGCAGACATGATCAGGGTCTATTATCTGGGGCAATCCAATCAAGATTCGGAGAATCTCTCAAAGGCTAAATAGCCTGGGGCAAATCTCTACCTGAGTCACTTGGGGCACTCCAGCAACGAATCTTGCCTGATCAAACACCTTCTGGTGGCATGACAAAATACTTTTGACAGGGGCAACTCCCTACATTCTGAGAACATGGACATAGTCGAAAAGATACTACGCAAAATCAAAGACCCGCTAGGTTGACGCACCTAGGCAAAAATAAGGGCTTCCCGGCGAACCAAAAGGGTTCGGGCAAAATGAAGGGATGAAATGAAAAAATCTGTACACCCGGCAAGTCGAAAACCTGAAAAGGCGGCTTGGGCAAAAATGGGTATCTCGGTGGACTGAAAACCCGAAAGGGCGGTCCAGGCAAAAATTAGGGATCAAAGCGTACGACTATGTCCTGTCATCTTGTCACCTGCCTACCAGAAGAAGGTGGGTCCATCAACAACTATCAGCTCCTCACAGGTCTTCCTCTCCCACCTCAGAAGCAGGGGCAATGATGAGCCGTCCAAGCGATCTAATTGTGCTGTCCATCAGGGTATCAAGGTAGGTTCAGCTGAAGAAGATAACCAGATATCTCGACTCCCCAGAGAGTGAGCTAGCAAGTCCGTACACTCTCCTCAAGCAAAGCTATTATCAAACTTAAGGAAGTTGGGTATCCTCCAGCAGATCTCAACGTTTCCCAGCAGCATACAAGCATTCTTAACAAGCATCCCCGGCAGTTTCGACCTAAAGATTATTCCCCGGCGGCATATCAAATATTCAAAGGAATCACTTCCCCCGCAATTCAAAACTCCCCCAAGAGAATACAATCTAGTTTCCCAAGAAATTTAGAATTCATATCCCCAAGCAATAAGCATATCCCCAGTAGATTCTAGAAGCTTATCCCCTCGCAGAACGCGAACGCATCGTCCGGCTTGATTTAAAGAGTTATTTCCTTAACAGGATATAACTGGGTTATCCTCAGCCAAAAGCCACGGAAAGAGCGTCATCGACGAAGCCTTCTCATCCCCAGCGAAGTCTATCAACACTTCCAACAACAAAGATGTCCTCAGCAAATTATTATCAACACTCAGTAAAGCATCCCTCTTCCCACAGAATATTGCTTCCCAGCATGGTCACTAGAGTATCTTTTCTCCCCACAAAATCTTCCATTTGCCAAGTTTATTCCGCAACGGAGTCATCTTCTCCTACCGGTATTCTTGCAGTTATCATCCCCAGCGGAAGCAAAATCTAGTCTTCAACATCAGCCCAGGATAGGACTTCCCGGCACCCGTCAAGGATTTGCTTTCCTAGACGAAAACATACATTCATAAAACATCACATACATCATTATAGCATGCATAGACGCATTATATCATACAAATCGCATTTATATCGAGAACATCATTGCTTGATCCATATCATGCATATGACCGACCTTTACCTTTCATGAAAAATGCAGTTGAAATTCTCAACCATATTTCAAGACCTTGTCCGGTTCAGTTAAATCGACCCTAAGATTTTCCTGATGCTTATCCAGTCAAAGGCCTTCTCTGGTTCAGTCAGATCGACCCTAAGATCTCCCTGATGCTTATCCAGTTGAAGATATTCCAAGACCTTGTCCGGTTCAGTTAAATCGACCCTAAGATTTTCCTGATGCTTATCCAGTCAAAGGCCTTCTCTGGTTCAGTCAGATCGACCCTAAGATCTCCCTGATGCTTATCCAGTTGAAGATATTCCAAGACCTTGTCCGGTTCAGTTAAATCGACCCTAAGATTTTCCTGATGCTTATCCAGTCAAAGGCCTTCTCTGGTTCAGTCAGATCGACCCTAAGATCTCCCTGATGCTTATCCAGTTGAAGAGATTCCAAGACCTTGTCCGGTTCAGTTAAATCGACCCTAAGATTTTCCTGATGCTTATCCAGTCAAAGGCCTTCTCTGGTTCAGTCAGATCGACCCTAAGATCTCCCTGATGCTTATCCAGTTGAAGAGATTCCAAGACCTTGTCCGGTTCAGTTAAATCGACCCTAAGATTTTCCTGATGCTTATCCAGTCAAAGGCCTTCTCTGGTTCAGTCAGATCGACCCTAAGATCTCCCTGATGCTTATCCAGTTGAAGATATTCCAAGACCTTGTCCGGTTCAGTTAAATCGACCCTAAGATTTTCCTGATGCTTATCCAGTCAAAGGCCTTCTCTGGTTCAGTCATATCGACCCTAAGATCTCTCTGATGCTTATCCAGTTGAAGATATTCCAAGACCTTGTCCGGTTCAGTTAAACCGACCCTAAGATTTTCCTGATGCTTATCCAGTCAAAGGCCTTCTCTGGTTCAGTCAGATCGACCCTAAGATCTTCCTGATGCTTATCCAGTTGAAGATATTTCAAGACCTTGTCCGGTTCAGTTAAATCGACCCTAAGATTTTCCTGATTCTTATCCAGTCAAAGGCCTCCTCTGGTTCAGTCAGATCGACCCTAAGATCTCCCTGATGCTTATCCAGTAGAAGACACCCAAGATTTTTCTCAACGAGCATTGTTGAAGTTAAAGTCACCCAAGGTTCTCTTACCGTTCATGCTAAGGTAGTAACCATCCCTGGTTCATTCATCGCCATTTGAAGCTCCAGATCCAGCTCCTGTAACCAGTAAGGACACATCTATACCAAGCATCTGAAAACCAGCTCCTGCAACGTGTCAGGTACTCATTTGTTCTTTTGCAGGTACGCAAGTTCTCGCTAAGGAATCTCTTACGCGATCAACCTCCAGATGGCATCTATAAGCCCATCATCCTATCCATCAATCTCCAAATGGCATCTATAAGCCCATTCCCATCATCACACTGCTACTATGTGAGCGCAAATTTCTGGGCACTTTAGTGTTCAATCATCTTCCACCTTCTGGGCAACTGTTGTACCCCAAAATTTGCCCTCCCATATATTTCTCAAAATATTCCAAGAAAAATTCACAAGTCCAACCCGGCGCGTCATATTCAGGTATTCTTTCGCCAAGATATCTCTGATAACATATTCTCAAATTCAGGTTCGGCTCAAGAGTCAATTCTTTAAAGAAGGTATCCGAATGTGTGAGTTTTCTTGAAGAAATATAGTGAAAAAGTGTGCTGAAAGTGCAGTTTTTACGCGCTAAAAAATTCATAACTTGAAGATCGTAACTCGTTTTGAACCCGTTCCGGTGGCCAAAATTCCGTCTTGACATTGTCTACGTTTTCATCTCTCACGGCTGGAAGCCAATTTCGATCAGAAGGTCTTCAAAAATGTGGATTTATCAAGTATTTTCGTGCAGAAAATTTGTGACAGAAGTTTATTTGCGTCATGTTCAAAAAATCATAACTTGGTCGATTTTCATCGTATCGAGCTGGTTCTGGCGCCAAAATTTCAAAAATTGAGTTGGCTACATTTTCATAGAAGGTATTGAGTTCAAACGGTATTCAAAAGGCCTTCGTTTTTTGCTCAGAGTGCGTGACACGCTGAAAATCCTGAATGCTGAATATTATTTCATCTGAGCCGAAACTTCGAAAATTCATAACTCGGTCAATTTTTATCGGATTGGACTCATATTTTTACACAAGGTCACTGACTCATAGATCTACAACTTTGCTTCAAAAGTCGAGACCAAATTATGCACCAATCAATACCAGTTTTTTATTGAAGAACGTGTCAGAGCCGACACTGGAGCTCAAAATAAGTTTGTCTGAGCTGAAACTTCAAAAATTCATAACTAATTCACCGTTTATCCGATTGAGTCGATTTTCGGACAGGAGTTAGTTCTCGATGTCGGCTACATTTTGTTTTCACATTTCAACTTCAAAAAATGCACTTAAGTCCCTGCGATTTAGCCTGGAAAGTGACGAATTCAAGTCAATATTGGAGGCCCAATTGCACATTCAAAGCCCATTTTCTTTACCCTAATTTCCACTATATAATCACCTTCTTGTCACACAAAAAAGGGGAGAAAAAAAAGAAGGAGAAAAAAAGAGAGAAAAAAAGAAGGAGAAAAAGAGAGAAAAAAAACCTTGCCACAACAAACCTTGAAATCCTTATTACAAATCCCTCTCTCACTACAAACAAGCCATCTCAGTTACAAACCAACATCTTATTACTTCTTCAGTAAGGGTAAGGCTGGCTTGATCTCCATGATCCAAAGGGCATAAAAGCATTCATGTCACTACTTTTCCAGTAAGGGTAAGGCTGGCTTGATCTCCATGATCCAAAGGGCATAAAAGCATTCATGTCACTACTTTTCCAGTAAGGTAAGGTTGATTTGATCTCCGTGATCAAAAAGATTTAGACAGGATCCCACGTTCATTAAGGAACGTTGAGGCCAAAAGGACAAAAGCCAAATGGCCAAAACAGAACATTTTACACATGACACCAATACATGGCGAGGCAGACATTAAGCCAGACATTAAGGGAACGTTGAAGCCAGAACACAAATGGCCAAAAGCCAAAACGCAAATGGCCAAAAGCCAAAAGCCAAATGGCCAAAGTAGAACAACTTATGCATGATGAGGCCAGAACACAAATGGCCAAACCACTCCAATTCACCTCCAAAAAGGGGACAGAAACCCCCCAAGGTATTGTATTTTCTTTCTTTTCCTTATTTTATTTATTTCAATTATTTATTTTTTTAATTAATTCCTTTAATTTAACTTATTTTCATAAAATATAAAAAATAGTAAAAAACAGGAAAATCATAAAAATCAAAATGTTTATTTTATTAATATTAATTTCACTATTATTATTTTTGTAAATAAACTCTAAACAATTAATTAGATTAATTTAGGTTTCAAAACTTTAATATTTTTTTTAATAAATTAAATATGTAGAAATTAGGTTTTTTAACTTTTTCATCATTTTTTTAATAAATAATTTTCTCATCATTATTATTATTATTAATTACTAATTTATTTTGTAAATAAACATGTACATAAATTCTTTAGTAAATTAAGTTAAACTTTAACATTTTTCTCAAATAATTAAAAATAACTTAGAATTAGGGTTTCTTTTAATTTTAATTTTAATTTTCTTATTTCATAAATACAAAAAACCTAAAAAACACTTCTTTTATTTCAATAAATAATTAATTAATTTTTAATTTCAATTTAACTTCAAAAGGGTCCAACGCCCTCGTTTCCAATCTTATTTCAATTCGCGCGTTTTATTTCGTTTCTTTTAAATATTTATGTAATTCTCCCAAAGCCATGTAACTCGGACATTTTATATTTCTCGCACTTTAGTTCTTTATTTTTTGTCAAATCGGGTCCTGGATTTTAATTTGGCGATGTGGACCCGCGCCTTTGTAATAGTTTAGAACTTTTAATTTCCGCAACTTTTTAACTGTTAACAAATGCATGTAAGAATGAATGACAAAAATAAAAAACAAACGCATAGATCACTTTGACATGAACAAGATAAAAATAAATGAAAACGACACACAAATCACACACCACCCTTAGGGTATGCCTCACTGTTGCCTTGCCCCTCGAAAGGTGGTCGTCGAGTAGAGGATGTTTTAGTAAGTCCTCATGTCCATGAACATGGCATGGGGGTAGCTTCTAAGGTGTCTTCCTATTACTCTGGTGACCACACCGTTGCCTTGTCCCTCGAAACGTGGTCGTCGACTATAGGACGTCTTAGTGAGTCCTTATGTCCCATTGATCTGGTTGCCTCAAAACAAGTCGCCTCGGAATAGTTGCCTCGGAATAAAAGATCAATGGCATAAGGGTAGCTCCTAAGGTATCTTACCATTGCTCGGTGACCATACTGTCCCAAAACTCGAATTGACCCGAACACCTCCAACGGTGGTGCTACTTACCTCTCAATGGTGGGATGGCACTACTTTAAAGGACATTTACACAGATGAATTCCTTAGGGTAGGTAGACGACTCTAGATACTTGCTCTAATTTCAAAACAAATCAAAAATACTTTTCACACCGACACCTTTTCAAAAAGCTTTCGAAAGCATTTTTTCAAACACTCTTGAGGACGGATACAAGAGTCGAACTGAAATTTTCAAAGAAACTTTTTAAAACCCACAGTTGAAAAGCAAACAAACCATTTTTGAAAACACAAGTGAGCAAGTATCTAAGAGCCCATGGATAACCATGGATAGAAAGGGTGCTAATACCTTCCCTTTCTATAACCTACCTCCCGAACCGAGAGCAATCTCTTTAAGGAATTTTTCTGTGCTTTTGTCCTTTCCATTTGGAGAAAATAAAAGACGGTGGCGACTCTTGCTTACCGCGACATTTCGCGAACCAGCGTTAAACAGTCAGTTCCAGATCCACCGATCACAATGTCTTATGATCATGCGATTGCTTACGTAACATGCCGTGCTTACCGCATCCGCCCAAAAATATTTAGGCAAACTTGAGTCACTTAGCATGGTTCTTGCAAGCTCTACCAAAGACCTATTTTTCCTTTCAACTACTCCATTTTGTTGTGGAGTCCTTGGTGCTGAAAAATTGTGGAAGATCCCATTTTCTTCATAAAAATCTTCAAACAGATTGTTTTGGAACTCTCCACCATGATCACTTCAGATTGATGTTATCTTTAATGAATTCTCATTTTGAACTTGTTTTGCATATCTCTTGAATGCCTTGAATGCGTCATTTTTGTGCACTAAAAACAAAGTCCAAGTAAAACGGGAAAAATCATCTACAATAACTAAAGCATAAATGTTACCTCTGAAGCTTCTTGTTCTAGATGGACCAAAAAGATCCATGTGCAACAATTGAAGTGGTCTTGTTGTTGAAACCACATTATTTGGTTTGAAAGTTGATTTTGTTTGTTTGCCCTTTTGGAATGCACTACATAATTTGTCTTTGATGAATTTTATCTTTGGTAGACCAATAACTAAATCATGCTTAACTAATTTGTTCAAGTGCTCCATGTGAATGTGAGCAATCCTCTTGTGCCATAACCAAGCGTCATTGTTGTATACCATAAGACATTGTACCTTCATAGACAAATCATCTAGAGTAATCATAAAAATATTGTTAGATCTTATACCTTTGAGTTTTACCTCATTGGTTGCCTCATCCATAATTAGGCATTCTTCTTTGTTGAATTTGATTTTGAACCCTCTATCGCAAAGTTGACTTATGCTAAGAAGGTTTTGCTTTAATCCTTCAACATAGAGAACATCCTCAATTTGAATGGATGGAGGTGTGCCAACTATTCCAACTCCAAGAATCTTTCCTTTGGTGTTGTCTCCATAGGTGACATACCCTTTGGCTTTATGTACTAGATATTAAAATTGGTGTACATCTCTTGTCATATGCTTTGAACATCCACTGTCAAGATACCAAAGGTTTGATGTGGATTTCAAGCATACCTACAAAAACAAATTATTTCTTGTTATGTAACCAAGTTGCCTTGGGTCCTTCATAGTTAGTTCCCTTTTTCACCCATGCATAGTGTCCACTAGCCATACTGAAATTTCTAATATAGCATGCATTGGGTGTGTGTCCAATAATACCACAGTAAAAACAGTTTGGAAAAAATTTGGTCTTGTATCTAGGAATTTGTTTTCTTTTAGATACATTAGGCTTTTTCTTTTGATGATTATGAACAACTTGCTTCTTTTCTTCTCTCTTGGGATTGGAACTATTACTAGCCTTTACAAAAACAGTGGGATTGTTACTTGGTTTCTTAGTATTCACATAACCAAGACCTCTTTTATCATTTGGATAACGTTGTTGGCTTAGTAATCCTTCCAATCCTATTTGTCCTTTTTCATATTGTTCAATTACTCTTTTCAATTGAACAATTTGAAAGACATTTGATTCACACTTGGAGCATGCAAAGTTTTCCTTCTCTTTTATAAAATTCTGTTTTTGAAGATCAAAATCTTTAGTCATGGTGTCAATTTTTTCGAGACAAATGAGAAGTTATTTTTCTTGGTTTGACACCTTTTTGTATAAAATTTTGCATTCTTTCAAGAGTTCATCAATTGCACCTTGAACATCATCATCAAAAAGATTAAATTCATTACTAACCTCTTCTTCATTGTCGGAGTGATGCGATGCCATTAAGGCTAAATTTGCACATTCGTCGCTTTCCGATTCCGATGTACTACTCATATCATTATCTTCCCATGCTATGTAGGCTTTCTTGTGTTTTGAGTCCTTTCCTTTGAATCTGTTTTTCTTTGGGAGATTTGGACAGTTTGGCTTGATATGTCCTTGTTTTCCACATTCATAACATGAGACATCTTGTGTTGATATGGAGGCTTCTCTTTTCTTGAAGTGATTTCTCTTATTTGCATGAGATCCGCCCTTGTCATTTCTGCCAAAAAATTTCCCAAGTCTTTTAACAAGAAGCATGAAATTTTCATCTTCTTCCAGATTGTCTTCTTTTACTACTTCCTTTGAATCAGTTTTTAAGGCAATGTTTTTGGATTTCTTTTCTAGATTCTCATGTTTTTCAAGTCTACCGAGTTCCGTTTCGTATTCTTGAAGTTTGCCAAATAATGTAGCGGAAGTCATTGCGGAGAGACTCTTCTTTTCCGAGATTGTCGTTACCTTTGGTTGCCATTCCCTAGTCAATGATCTAAGGACTTTCAAGTTTAGTTCATCATTTGTCAAGGTTTTACCAAGAGCACTTAAGTGATTTGTCAAGTGCACAAATCTCTTTTGTAAGTCAAGAATGGATTCTCCGGGCTGCATTCGAAATAGTTCGTATTCTTGACTTAGGGTATTTAGCCTTGATTTTTTTACTTCAGTCGTTCCTTCATGAGTTTGTACCAAAGTATCCCATATTTCCTTTGTTGTTTTGCATGTCGAGACACGGAAAAATTCGTCCATACTAAGTGCACCTTGAAGAAGGTTTATTGCCTTTTTGTCATAGAGAACTTTCTTTTTATCATCGTCGTCCCATGCAGTTTTAGGCTTTGAAGAGCCAACGCCATTGATTATCGTTACCAGGATAAATGGACCATTTTCAACGGCATCCCATATTTCCTCTCCTTGCGCTTCTAGATGCGCCTTCATGCGTATTTTCCAGAAATCAAAATATTCACCACAGAATAGAGGAGGCTTGTTGTTACTACCACCATCTCTGAAAATAGGTTGATGATTTGCGGAAGCCATTCTGGATCTCTAGGAGCAGGTTACTTATAACCTGCTCTGATACCAATTGTAAGTTTAAGATTGCGCCTAAGAGGGGGGTGAATTAGGTGGTGGTCGATTTTTGACTTATTTTACACTTTCTAATTTTGATTTAGTGCTTTGGAAAATGGTAAAGGGCAGAAAGTAAAGAGACACGGAGGTTTATCCTGGTTCCTTCCACACCCCGGAAGTACGTCCAGTCCCCTTGCAAACACGCAAGAGATTTCACTATTTTGTTAGAACTTTTACAAGACTCTTCCTAGTCTTATCAACTAAAGACACTAACAAATACCAATAACACCCTCTTGGATTTCCAATAAGTCTCTTGAGAACAATCCTCTCAAAAGATACCTCTTGTTTCCAATAATGGACAACAAGGTACAAAAGTATTCTAAATCATAATTCCAACAATCCTGGAAATAAGTTACACTTTGTATAATTCTGTGAAATATGATTTCTTGAAAGATGTTGATTCACATAGAGTGACTTCAATGAAGTTTCTTCTTTCTTCTCTTGTAAGCAATTCAAATTTTAACACAATGGTTAGACAATGCTCAAAGATTTCTGTTCTTATATGTGTGAAAGTGCAGAAAATCTTTGTTCTTAAAACTTAAGAAATATGAAGTTTGAATATTTTACAAAGTTCAGAATTATTGCATAAGAGAAGATTTGTTTTATAATTTGAAAGATTTTGTATTTAAAGTAATCAAGATACCTTTCCAAAAGGATACTTTTCTGTTTGTAAAACTTGAGAAGATGCATTGTATGACCATGCATCTATTGGAGAAAAGGCGTGAAGGATATCTTGAAACCAGTTCAGATTTTTCAAAAATTACAACGTGTAAATCGATTAGCATTAGATGTAAATCGATTTCACGAGTTTGTAACGTTCTTGTTTTCAAAAAAAATTGAAGTGTAAATCGATTAGCATGATGTGTAAATCGATTTACAAGTGTTAAAAAATTAATTCAGTTCAGTAATCAATCGATTTACACTCCATGTAAATCGATTGTTGCCAGGGGCAATCAGTTTTTGAAAAAACATGTGTAAATCGATTTACATGATATGTTAATCGATTTACATCAGTGAAAAACTTAGAATTTGTTTTAAACTTTAAGTGAAGTGTTGTGGCAAGTGTGTATATCATTTTTGAGCATTTCTAATCAATGTAGTTCAAAAGAGAATTGATATACTTGATTGCTTGCCATGATCCTTGAAGCTTTGAGTGAATGATGCTTTAAGCTAATTCCACTTATTTTCCTTCTTGCCATAGTGCTTGTTTGTCTTTCATCAAAACTAAAGTTGAGTTGAGGCTTGAGATTACATACGGGTCCTAAGGTACACCATAACTTCCCTGGTCCATCCACACTGCGCCTATTGGACTTCAAATCGCTTCTAGGCTTAGCCCATTCCTTTTAGCACCTCCAAATTTACTTCAAAAAACTAAAATACACCCCCCGGTCTTTTTTAATTCAATTTCTTCTTGATAATCTATTTTCTTTTTATTTTCTAATTTTTTTTATTTTACAAGTTAATATAAAATAGTTTTTTCTCTAAATTATAATATTAGCATAATTTTGTTTATTATAAATATTTACTATAATTATATTATTAAACCTAATTACATTAATTTTAACAACAAATTATTTTTTCCTATAAATATTAAATAACCCATTAATTAAAATATTAATCATATTTTCTTTCTAAATTTTAATCACGTAACTCTAATTTTAGGTATTTACAATATTAATTAATATTTTTGTCAAATAAATAGAAAATACTTTTACTAACCATATAATTGTTTTTTGCAAACCCCAGTTCATTCTTATTTATTTCAATATTTTATCTAAATAATCATTAAAACAACTAACAATTCAAAAACTTTTTTTACCAACATAATCAAACTCAAGCCTGTTTTTCAATAAAGGATTGTCTAGCAGTCAATTTCAAACTGAATGCAAAATTTCACTTACCATCACTTAATATTCAAACTCAGACAGGTTCAAATCATTAGAAAGAAACTTAACACAATCCTATAAAAACACTAAACAAACAAATCGGAACTACGTAGGACTCTGATTTCTTTCTTGGTAAAGATACGTAGGCACACTGTTGAAAAACCAAGGCGAGTCCACTAACTTAAAAAACTTATTTTCCCTTGTTTCTTCTTGTTATACCTGATAATATTTTGAAATACATGATGGTATAATTGAATAAATTAAAGATTCCTTCCCTATAAGTCCTAGGTCTAAGAAGGTTCCCTTGAGTACAAGGGAAGTAAAGGGTACCTAACACCTTCCACTTATCTAATCAACTCGCAAATCCACCAATCTCTAAATAATTAGGGTTTATTCGTTCGTTTCCCGTCCTTAGGATAAATAAGTAGTGATGCGACCCTCTTTTTTTTGCCAGTTACGACAACATGTTGAACCTAATGTTGAATCATATGGTAATACATCTAATGTACATCTTAATAAACCTCATGCTAACCCAACTTATGACAATCTTAAAGTGGATATACATGTTTTTAATACTTATGTGAATAAGATATTGGATGAAAGTAACGAATTTGAAGACTTAGGAAATGAGAATCCTCAAAACAAAGAGGCTAACATTCATAGTAAAATAAATGAAGATGGCGATGAGGATGATAACACCCTCATTGCCAACATCATGAAAAGGATTGTTGAAGAAAAGGCTGATCAAAAACCATCTCTGATGGTTTTGAAAATCTTAGCTAAGTCTCTTACTGATAAAGCTAAAGGTAAAGAGCATAAGGTTGATACTTCAAATCCTACTATAAATATTCTGAAGCTGAAAACTCCTAGGGCAATTCCTCTGAAAAAGAAGAAAGATATTCCTTCTAAAACTCATCTTGTGAAGAAGATTACTCCTCAGAGGTCACCTGTGAGTAAGAGGAGAAGATTTGATGAGAAAAATGAAGAGAAGAAGTCACTCAAAAGAAAACTTGTTCAATCTAGTGAGTTAGAGACCAATATCAAAGTTGATGTCCAGGACATTGTGCCCACCTTTAGAAGAAAAATTGATGGAAAAAGAATTCCTGATAATGTTCCAGCGGCACCTTTGAAAAATGTTTTGTTTAACTCTAAATCAAGTGTTCATAAATGGAAATATGTGTGTCAAAGGAGAACTGCTCAAGAAAAGGAGTTGAGTAAAGAATCCTTAAAATGTAAATAGATTATAAAATTGTTGAAAAATGTATGAGAGGTAAAGACTGTTACTAATATTGACCCCTGCTATGAAAAGCTGGTTAGGGATTTTATTATGAATATCTCACCTACTTGTAACGATGAAGATAGCCAGGAGTTCATGAAAGTTTATGTCAGAGGAATATGTTAAGTTTTAGTATCAATTATCAGTAATTACCTTTGCATAATCAAGTCTCGAGGATCTGATAAGACTCCCTCCAGGGAAAAGATTATTAACAAGCTAATTGCTGGAAAAATAAAGAAATGGCCCAACAAAGGGCTGCTCCCTAGTGGAAAATTAAGTGTGAAGTATTCCATCTTGAATAGGATCAGTGCATTCAACTCGACACCCATAAATCACAACTCTAGTATTTATGCTGCTTTGGCCAACCTTATCTTCCTAATTGGCACAAAAGCCAAGTTAATTTATGTGAGTGTGTGTTTTATCAAATAATGAAGCATGTGAATTCCTTTTATATTAAGCTTCCTATATCCTTTCCTTGTCTACTATCTGGAATTATACTAAGTCAATACCATGAGATTATTAAACCTCAAGACATTCCAAACAAGAATGGTGGGTCTCTAACCCTTGATAAGAAGCTATGAGTTGGAACACATGTCCTAGACATTGTGGTGCCTCAGAATAACAATCAAGCTACTGGTGGGAGTTCATCTATTATCTCTAAATCTACCAAAAACAATGTACTACTTAAGTTAATAGAGGTATCTAAGACTTTGCAAGAGACAATTAATGCAAGTACCATCAGGAAGAACGATGTGGATGGCCAGATCAGAATGTTAACCAATGAGGGGGGAGGTGAGGATAAAGAAAAGGATAACAATGTAGAGGAAGCTAAAGAACCATCTGATAAAGATTTTATCTCCTTAGAATCCTTAAGTGAAGAAGTAGATAAGAGTGAAAAGAAAAATCTGGGAGTGCAGAGGAAGAATTTGGAAGTGAATAGGAGGATCACTCTTCTGAATGTTAAGTTTTTATGGTCAACCAGGATGTGCAAAACATCTGGTATGACATGTGGTATATGAAGTGAATGGAAATTGTCCAACTATATGTTTTGGTCTCCATTCATATAATTTTTGGCCCTTGTCTATATAGGATTTTTGTTGTTGTTGGTTTTGTAATGAACTTGTAACATTAACTATATTTTTTTTGCACTGATGAACTACATTTTGAATGTCTATCCTGAATTCCTGATGCTCTAGCATCATGTTCAACATTTGTCCTTTTTGTTGTTGATGATTGTGTAATCCTGATCTACTATGCGTATGTACTAACATATTGATTTTGTGATGACTAACTGTAATTTCTGAGGAACACCTTTGGCAAATTATGGCAAAAGTGGGAGTAATGGTGCATGGTGATAATAGGTTTTGGCTGGCTACTAACTATGTATATGCTACTATTGTTGTTGTCCTTAGTACTAATTATTGATTGGTATTAACTGTTTTTATAATGTGTGCTCACATGCTGAAGCATTTGGCCTGACATCGGGCCTTTGAGCATGTGTGAGTTGTAGTGTGCGAACTCTCATATTATAAATTTCTTTGTGTGTTAGTAGTAGCTTCTGAATCTTAACTACTGACTACTAACTATGTGTGCACGCATGACTAACTACTGGTCTTGAATGATTTCATGACTTACTATTTTAGAGCATTCATACTGTTTAAACCCCTATTAACTTCTAACTATGCTTCAAATTTGTGTTGCTTCTACTCTGATTTCTATTGTTTATGTTTACTATTTGTGCTTGTGTGTGGTGTTCTTGATCATCTTATGTTGCGTGTTTTGTATATTTCTGAAGAATGTTGTTTTTCTAAAAATTTGTCAAATGAGAAGTTTGTTATTCCTTTCGGATTGGTTGCATTATGCAAAACAACATTATTTTCTCAAGTTGTTTCTGTGAAGAAGTACACATGTGGGAACATATGTCCTAGCATGTGTCCCTTGCCTACAGGATAATACTATCGCAACAATCGCATGTTTTTCAGTTACTTGGAGCGCATTCTTCTACTGATGTGGGCAACAAATATTGTTGCTACCTTTTATAAATATGATTTGTTTGATTATCTAATTAGGCTAGGTTTAAATTATGGAGATTTAAATTTGAATTCAAATCAAATATTTTCTTGTGAAGCTGATTTGGAGAAACAAATCTCAACTGAATCTCCATTATTTCTGGACGAAATTAAATCAAATATCCAAAGGAGAAAAGCCCAAAATTGATATATATATATATATATATATATATATATATATATATATATATATATATATATATATATATATATATATATATATATATATATATATATATATATATATATATATATATATATATATATATATATATATATATATATATATATATATATATATATATATATGCCTTTTCCATGCCTTGGGTAGCAGTTATATGTTGCTAGATATTGATCATTGTTTCTTATATTAAATGTGTAATTTATTATAATTGTAAACATCACGAGAACCTACACGGTCACACTAACAAGAATATATTAATAAGAGGTAGAATGCCAATTTGTATGGATTCTGAAAGTACCTTCATAGATTTCTCTCATTAACGTATTCTCTTCTTGTTTCTCCACACACCTGAGTAGCACCATGTCGTAATTTGTTTTGTATAATACATTACCACTCAGAAAGAATTTGAGGCTAGCCTTCACAGAGTTCGTTTATCAATGATCGAGGCATTTTCTAGATATTCTTGTTTTTTAAGATACATCTTGATGTCATAGAACCAAGGCTTTTTATCTGGTCCTTCTTCAATGGCAAGGGAATTTGCAGGCTCTTCAAAATGTCTGATTGTGATGCGCGGCTCGTGGTTAGGCCAGGTTACCTTGAACATGGCTGATAGGATTACTAAAGTGTCTTCCATCAGATTTTCTTCTCGTGGGATGTGGTTAAAGGTAATCTCGATAAATTTCGTAGCTAGCTTTAAGACATGATCCTAATATAGAATCAAATTGGGGTGTTTAGTGTCCTATTCACCTTTGACTTGGTATATGACTAACATGGAGTCTCCAAATACTTCAAGATATTTAATTCTTAGATCAATGGTAGCTTCCAGACCTAGGATACAAGCTTCATATTCAGCGATATTGTTGGTGCAGTCAAAACATAACCTTGTAGTATAAGGTTTATGATAGTTCTTTGGAGAAGTCAAAACAGCCCCGATATCATGCCCCAATGCATTTGAAGCTTCGTCAAACATGAGTGTCCAACGTGCCCCTGGTTCAGGTCCTTCGCCGGGCCCTGGTATTTCGTAGTCATCTATAACCATAACATCTTTGTCTGGAAATTCGAACTTCATTGGTTGATATTCCGGTAACAGTTGATTATCTAGATGATCATCTAGTACACTTCCTTTAATGGCCTTTTGAGTAACATATTGTATGTCGTACTCCGATAATCTTCCATCGGGAAATCCTCCCTGTAAGAGCTGGTTTTTCAAACACTTACTTTAAAGGATCCATTCTTGCTATTAACCATATGGTGTATGTTAACATGTACTGCCTCAGTTTTTTAGTAGCCCAAGCCAATGCGCAACAAGTCTTCTCGAGGAGTGAGTACCTGGTTTCGCAGTCAGTAAATTTCTTGCTAAGGTAATAGATTGCATGTTCTTTTCTACCAATTATGTCCTATTGGTATAATACACATCCCATTGATCCTTCAAGTATTGTCAGATACATGATGAGTGGTCTTCCAGGAACCGACGACATTAAAATAAGTTTCTCTTATAGATATATATTTATCGCCTCAAAATCTGTCTGGAAACCATTATTCCATGTAACAGTCTGATCTTTTCACAGTAATTTGAATATGGGCTCGCACATAGCAGTTAGGTGTGATATGAACCTTGAAATATAGTTTAATCGCCCTAAGAACCGACGAACCTCTTTCCCTGTCTTTGGAGCTGGCATTTCTTATGTGGCTTTTACTTTGTCGGGGTCCACCTCAATACCATGTTGACTTATGATAAAACCTAGTAACTTTCCTGATCTGACACCGAATGTACATTTGTTTGGATTCAACCTTAGAACCTTCGCAGATGATCAAATAATTTCTGTAAATGTATGATGTGGTCCTCCTCCTTATGAGATTTGGCAATCATATCATATACATACACCTCAAATTCTTTATGAATCATATCATGGAATAGTGTGACCATTACTCGTTGATAGGTTTCCCCTGCGTTCTTTAAACCAAACGGCATTACTTTGTAGCAGAAAGTTCCCTAAGGTGTCATGAAAGTAGTCTTTTCCATATCTTCAGGTGTCATTTTGATTTGATTATAGCCTGAGAAACCGTCCATGAATGAGAATACCAAAGCTTGAGTTGTATTGTCCACTAGAACATCTATGTAAGGTAGTGGGAAGTCGTCTTTAGGACTTATTTTATTTAGATCCCGTTAAACTACACACATATGTACTTTACCGTCCTTCTTGGGTACTAGCACGATATTAGCTATCCAAGGTGGATAATCTACCACCGATAAGAACCCTGCATCAAATTGTTTAAGGACCTCTTCTCGAATTTTGCTGGACATGTCTGGACGAGTTCTCCCGAGCTTCTGCATGACCAGGGAGAAACCTTCCTTGAGAGGTAGTCTGTGCACCACAATTTTTGTGTCCAATCCTGGCATATCTTTGTAAGACCAGGCGAATATATCCACGTATTCACGTAACAACTTGACCAGCCCTTTTTTGACGCTTTTTTCTAATGTTTCCCCCAGCTTGATCTCTTTCGGATCTTCCTTTGTGCCAAGGTTAATGGTCTCAATAGATTCTTGGTATCGTTGTATGTTGTCAGCTTTTTCTCTATACTTCTTGGCAATTCTTCAGAAAGTTCAAGATCCTCATCATCTTCCTCTTCAGCTTGGTTGACGGGAGCATCAAAATCATATCGGATAGCAGCAGTAACATTATCAGTGATTTTGGGCATGGATCTACATATTTATCATGTTTTGGTGTAGTTTTTCTTTAGTACATGAATTTGGAAAATGCATATGAAAGGAAGTATTGATATTTTAAATATGAAGTATAAATGCAAAAAGAAAAACAAGGATCTTAATTGAGTACAAAACATACTTTTATTAATCATGAATATTGGTTGAAACAAACGGGGGATCCTTACAAACAACCTTTATGCCTCGGGCTTGGCATAGGTTCTTTTCAAAAACAAAGAAAATTTCTTTGAAAAAAAAAATCTTAGGAATCTCCACAATCGTCCAGTTCTTCGCCTGGGGCACACTCATGGATGAAATCAGATTCCATTTTAATGTTGCCTTTGTTGGATATCATTGACACTTGTCCTCCATGCTCTACCCCTTTACCGATGAAGGTTTCCTGGATTGGTGGAAATCGTGCTTTTCCTTTCAGAGTAGCCTTTGATGATTCGTAACCCAAACCAATGTGGTTCTTCTTCTCAGATATTTCTGGGAGCTTTCCCTATCCTTTTGAGTCACCATTCTCAATTGCCATTTATAAATCCCTCCATGAAGTCACAATAGGTTTCTTGACCTTTTCCACTTGTAGGGTTACCATTAAAGCAACCTCTAAGACTTGAAATGGTGTGGCTATGTGTAATACGGTGGAATAACTGACTTGGTGTTTTGCGTTTGATCGTAATTGTTACGGATAGCAAGAATCGCCATCGACTTTTATTTTATCCAATAAGGAAAGGTTGAAAAGAACATGAAAGACCTTTCGAGATTATTTCTTGAGTTTGGGGGGTAGGTTATGAAAAGGGAATGTATTAGCACCCTTTTCATTTGTAGTTATCTACGGGCTCTTAGTTGCTTGCTAGATCACTTGCTTTTGTTTAAAAAATGTGCTTGTGGTGTGGGTTTTGAAAGTGATTTTGAAAAGTTTCTTTGTAATGGTTCTCGTTTCTATAAGAACGCGTACAAAGTGTTTTATCTTTTGAAAATGTTTCAAATGGAAGTGTGGGTGTATAAAATGTTTTTGTGGTGAGCAAGTGAGCAATTAAGATAATTCTACCTACTCAAAAGGTCTTAATGTTATTTTCCTCCTCCTTTAGATGTTTCTATCTTACCATTGATTTGGTAAGAAACCCCATCATTAGATGTGAAGGGACGGGCTTGGGATGTTTGTATAGTCATAGAAGGCAACTTATGGGACGTTTTATCAATGTCGCTTAGGGAGTAGATTGTTTACCGAAGGCATCATTAAGGGTCATCGAGGGACTACGATCTTTTATCGGGGGTCTTTGCTAAAACACCCATATTCGAGGGACATGACTATTTTTCCGAGGCAACAAGTGAGATTACTCTAGGGGTGCATATGTGTGAATAGTATGTTTGATTGCATGCATTTTGTATTTTGTATTTTAGGTTATCTATTTGTTGTTTTTTATCTTGCCATACATCCTAATTACTAACATTTATACAAAAACGATAAAAATGCAAAAGAAAATAAATCCTACACTATTACAACCATATTGAAATAGCAAGAAAATATAAAGACAAAATAAAATAAAAAGGAGAAAAATGAGCTCTTTCGATTCAGGCAGAAGCATCCTTCAATTCTATGCTTTTTGACCTCTTTCGATTTGGACCTGGAGTCAGCAAGGTTCTGTCCTTTCACTGGGAGTTGGAAGTTAGCAAGGTTCTTTCCTTCGACTGGGAGTTGGAAGTCAGCAAGGTTCTATCCTTCGACTGGGAGTTAGAAGTCAGCAAGGTTCTGTCCTTTGTTTGAGGCCTGGAGTCAGCGTGAGGTTTATTCTTTGCCACAGGCTCCTTGCTGACTCCTTCGACTGTAAGTATGTTAGACCCTCTGGTTGAGATTCGAAAGGCTTGAGCATTTAGCCAATTGAAAGGTACAATGAACCTGTCTTAAATTCTTAAAATGCAACATTCAAGTGTAACTACAGGCCAGGGGTTAGCACAAAATTATTTGGTCTCAAAATCCAAAGCCTAACTAGTCAGAATTGAGATTTTCAGCATATGGTTAATCAGAATCGAAAGCTAAAACATGGTCAAGCTCCCTATATGAAATATCCACATTTTCTTTATTAGCATGTGCGCATGATATTTAAATAGAATAGATTCAAGTTTAAAGGGAACTTACCTCTTGAAGTTCTTAAATCGAAGGAAACTGCAGGTGTCTTCCTTGGTGGTGGATGGAAGTTTATTGGGGCCTTCCTGAGACTAATCTAGTTACTACTTTGTGCAAACAGTCACTGAATCGAAGGAAGGTGTGTGAATGGATCGAAGGTTCTGTTTATAACAAGTAACGGAAGGACTCAAAGGGTTACTATATTGTGGTTGGGGACGTGGGTCGAAGGCTAGTTAGATGGTCACTTGGGGGTAAATCGAAGGACTCACTTTTTATACGAGTTGAGTTTTTATGAGTGTTGAGAATTTTTAAAGAAAAGCGTAGGATGGATGCTTGAGAGTTTGGGGAATTTTCACAAGAGTTCTCTTTCAATTCTTCAGGCGCCCTTAACATGTGTGGTGGAGGCTCATATTTATAGATGGCCTGGGCTAATGTTTTAGGAGGGAAAACAAAAGATTAAAACAAAAAAGGCATGTTGTGTTTGTAGCTTTCGAGGGGCAGTGTTTGTATGCCATTTTGGTGCAAGGAATAAGGCAATGTTGCAGGACTGTTGTGGAGCAGTTTTGGAGTTTTATGGCCAGTGTATCAGGCATGAACCTTGAAGCGCATGGGGCTTGGTAAACAAGTACCTTTGGCATCTCAACCTTTTTTCTTGGCCCCCTAGCCGTGTCTTTTTACCAGACTCTCCAGCAATCGTTTCCTTTTTCCAAATCGAAGTGTCCTTCGAATGGCTCATGTGGGTATCCTTTGAAGGGGCCCAAACAAGTGTCTTTCGACCAGGCCCTTCATGGGTTCCTTCGAATGGTCCAAATACATGTACCTGGGGTGTATCAGCAAAACATGTCATTCGGTTGGGACATTCAGACATGTCTGGAAAGTCCTTCGAATGTGCCACCATGGTACTTCTTTCGCATGAGACAATGGCATATTGTAGAATTTATGTGTTGAAGCAAGCCATTTCCAAGAGAGACACTGCCCACTCAAACTTGCCTGCAAGGGGCCATATGGCCAAACGAAAGGTATGATCAAAAGCTTGTTTTGAAGGATTCACACACCCCAAACGAAGAATGCATGCAGAGGATGAAAGACACAATCAAAACTTGCAACACTGGGAAGGCCATGTGCCCAAAACGAAGGAGGCCTGCAGGAGGCGGGATGAGTAATCGAAAGAGAGAAAAAGAGAGGTTTTGGCCTCCTGAATCGAAGGAGATCATCAGGAGGCTTTTTTCCTTATGAATAAAAGCTAGTTAATGAGAAGTGTTGCCCTGTCGAAGCTTGTAACAAGTTGCTTCAAAGGGTGACTTTGGCCTTGTGCATGTTAACATGGTAAGGAATTATGCCTTGTAAATATTGGCTAGCATGCAGGAAAGATGTTATGTGGCCAAATGAAGGATTTGCACAAACGTTCAAACGAAGTCTAGTGTCCAAACGAAGCAGGAAATGAACTTGCCCAAATGAGTCCAATGCCCCAATCGAAGCATGAAATAAACTTGCCCAAAAGGAGACCAATGCCCCAATGAAAGATGCGACCAAATCCTACATTGAAGGAGCTAAAGTTCTCAATCGAAGGATGTACAATCTAAGTGAACTTGTTTTCCCTTTAATTTTGTCAAAAGAGTATTTTCATCTGTTTTGTCTTTTTTAGCAATTTCCTCTTTAATCTTGATGTTGAAAAATCCAAATGTATTTTTGTAAGCTTTAATTTTTTGGAACCCCTTGTGAGAAATGCCTTGAGAAATGAGAGGGCAAATTTTGGGGTACAACAGTTGCCCCTGTTCAATCTTCTTAAACCTGAAGAGTTAGATTGGCGAATCTGCCATTTGTGACTTGAAGGTGGAAGATGATTGAACACTAGAGTGCCCATAAATTTGCACTTGATGATATTGTGGTTGAGGTGTAAGGAATGGGCTTAAAGATTCCATTTGGAGAAATGATGGAGAGTTATCAGAGATGGGCTTATAGATGCCATTCAAAGGTGATTGTTGACAGAAATTAGACTAAGTCTAAGCTCGACTTCAACTGGAAAAGAATTAGAATAAACCTTTGGTCGATTTAAACTGAACCAGCAAGAGTCTTGAATAATCTTTAACTGGAAAGAATCAGAATAAATCTTTGAAGCAATTTGTCTGAACCAGGTAAAGTGTCTACTGGGAAAGAATCAGGATAAACCATTGATCAATTTAAACTGAACCAGCAGAGGTCTGGAAAAGAATCAGAATAAATCTTCGAAGTGATTTATTTGAACCAGAGAAAGCGTCTATCGAAAAGGAATCAGGATAAACCATTGATCAATTTAAACTGAACCAGTAGAAGTCTAGAAAAGAATCAGAATAAATCTCGGAGCAATTTATTTGAACCAGAGAAAATGTCTACAGGAAAGAATCACGATAAATTGTTGAGAGATTTAAACTGAACCATCAGAGGTCTTGAATATTCTTTAATTAGAAAGAATCAGAATAAATCTTGGAGCGATTTATCTGAACCAAAGAAAATGTCTACGGGAAAGAATCAGGATAAACAGTTGAGAGATTTAAACTGAACCAACAAAGGTCTTGAATATTCTTTAACTGGAAAGAATCAGATTAAATCTTGGAGAAATTCATCTGAACCAGAGAAAATGTCTACGGGAAAGAATCAGGATAAACCATTGAGAGATTTAAACTGAACCAACAGAGGTCTGGAGGAATTATTCGTCATGTAGATAGTCACCCTGTCCTGTTTCGGGAATTGATCTACAATTGATTTGTTCATAATAGTTTTCTTGTCTTGTCGAAAATTGGTTGATGATAATTTTCTGTTGATTGATCTTTCTTGAAAAGGTAAAGAGTTAATTGTATCCAATGTCATGATGTATGGAATGCATGGCGTGATGATGTTTCTCAAAAAATAAATGAGATTGATATATGCATTTGTGTTGTGGATGTTATGATGTATGAATGTAATGTATGCACATATTAGTTGTTCTGCTGTAGTATTGTTTAGATTGGAGAAAATAAATCCCTGACTGCCGCTGGGAATATGGAGTGTAAGCCTTCATATTTTGTTGAAATTGAATTATTGATAGATGGGTCTCCATTATTATAGGAATAAACTCTGTTGGGGAAAGGAAACTTTGTGCATTGCTTGCGGACTTTATGAAATTCTGTCAGGGAATCCTGAGAAGCTGTGCGACTTTCACTGGGGAATCCTTGGAGAGGTAATTGGAAGTTTCGCTCCGTCGGGGATATGAGAGCACCCGATACTATTAGTTTGTATACTTGAGATATGGCAGTGATCCTGTAGCAGGATGTCCTTGCTTTTGCTCTTGCTGGAGAAAGTACCTGCGGGGATTTTATGGAATGGCCCATAGATATTATTATGTTTCTTAAAGTCATTAGTAATTGTCTTTCTGTTTAGTTTTCCTTTTTTATGCGTTCATTTTTAAACAGTAATTACGTTCAAATTCATATGTTCAAAAATAATCATTGGACGTTTTTGCAAACAAAACAGGAAAGTAAAAGAAAAAATAGGTAGTTTTGCACTTTTAAAGGAATATCTTTATATTAACTTGAATAAGTATTTTTGTACAAAGAGACGAACATCCTAGTAAGAGAATTTCATTGTGAAAATGGAAACTAATACAAAGAAGGACGGCTATGTGAAATAATCCCATGGGGTTCCCATTCTGCTATAGCCTTCATGTCTCTGAGCGTCTCATCCACTTGCTACTTTGTCCAAAGCTGATTGGACTGATTAGAACCGTTTAAGTTTGACGATTGATATTGAAGATTGGCTGTAAGATGATCCAACGGGACATAGCCATACGCTTTAATTCCATAACTTTTTCCTGGACCGCCCTTTCGGGTTTTTAGTCCACCGGGACACCCATTTTTTCCCAAGCTGCCTTTTCAGGTTTTCAGCTTACCGAGTGTACATATTTTTTTTACTTATGCCTAATTTTGCCTAGTTCGGTCAACCTAGAGGGTCTTTTTCATGCGTAGTATCTTTTCCCATGCCTAATTTTTCGTCGCCGTCCATAGTGGTTAAGATCATGGCCCCACCTGAAAATATGTTTTTGATCACAAATGGTCCTTTGTATGTAGGAGTCCATTTTCCCCTGGGATCACCTTGTAGCAGTATGATACGCTTGAATACCAAGTCACCAACCTGATATACCTGACATCTGACATTCTTGTTAAAAGCTTTGATCATACATTTTTGGTACATCTGGCCATGGCAGGAAGCCGTAAGCCTCTTCTCATCAATCAAGTTCAACTGGTCAAGTCGAGTTTGAATTCACTCATCTTTATTCAACCCTACATCCCTCATGATTCTCAAAGAAGGTATTTGGACTTCAATTGGTAGGACAACTTCCATGCCGTATACTGTGATACGGTGGGAGAACTGACTTGAGGGTTTTGTGTTTGATTGCAAATATTGCAGTTAGCAAGAGTCGCCACCGACTTTTCTTTTATCCAAAAGGAAATGTGAAAAAGCACAGGAAAGACCTTTGAGATTGTTTCTTGAGTTTGGGGTAGATTATGAAAAGGGAAGGTATTAGCACCCTTTTCATCCATGGTTTTCCATGGGCTCTTAGTTACTTTCCAGATCACTTTCTTTTTGTTTGAAATTGTGCTTTGTGTGGTTTTTGAAAGTATTTTGTAAAGAGGCCATTATTTAGGCAATATTTGTAATGATTCTTGTTTGTAAGAATGTATACAAAGATGTTGATCTTTTGAAAATGTTTTCAAGTTTGTAAGATGTTTGAAAGTGTAGGTGATTATTTTTGAAAATAGCAAGGATGTTTGTTTTGAAATGGAGCAAGTAATGAGGAGCAATCTACCAACTCAAATGTATTTCTTGTTCATTTTCTTTTCCTTTGACATTGTTGTCTTACCATTGATTTGGTAAACAACCCTATCTTTGGATGTAAACGGGATGGGCGCGGGTCATCGTATAACCATGATTAGAAATGTTGCAAGGTATCTTAGCATTCTTTTTTAGGGACTAAGATCATTGTAAGGCAACTTCGATAGCGTCATCGAGGAACTATGATCTTGTATTTGCTTGTTTTTGCTAAGATGCCTTACATGCGAAATATGGTCATTTTGTATAAGGCAACCAAGTGGAATAACCCTAGGGGTGCTTGTGTGCAAGTGTATTGTTTTCATGCTTGTTTTTGTCTTGAATTAGGTTTTTATAAGTATTGGTTTTAGTCTTTCCATTCAAACCCTAATTACTAGCATATTATATAAAAGTGATAAATTGCGAAATTTAAAGTTACTACGCTATTACAACACTTGTGGGGAAGGGGGTGTACAAATTGAATGGGGGTTGAAAGAATTTAAATCCTAATTAGTCTATTACAACCATATGGAATTGATATCAATGTACAAGGAAATAAATAAATACAAAGTACAAAATGAATGAATGTACAAAAAATGCAAAATATAAAGAAAATGTATCTTTGTTTGATTTTCATGAAAAAGGGATTTTGTCCTAACCTAATTAAATAAAGAAAATAATTAATTAAATTTGAATTTTATTAAGAAAATATTTTAAGTAAAACCCTAGTTCTATTAATTAATCAAAAGAAAATAAGTTTAAGAAAATTATTTTTGGTATTTTTATCTTAAAAATATTTATAGTATTATAAAATATTTTTGACCTTCTTTAATGTTAAAAATAATATATTTTAAATGATGTAAAAAATAAATAAATAAATAAAAACATAATATTAATTAAGTTTACAAGATTAGTTAATAAAATAAATAAAGTATAATAAATAAAAAATATTTTTTATGGAAAAAAGAAAATAAATTGGGCCAGGGGCGTATAAAGGAAATAGGGGGTTAGCTAGCCAAAATAAAAAAATAAGCCAGGCCCAGCGCCCTGCAAACAAAAAAAGTCAAAATTATAAAACATGTAAAAAATGCAAAAGGGTACCACCGGGGCTCGAACCCAGGTCCCAAAGGTTACAGGCGCGCGCTTCTACCACTGGGATGGCTATACATCCGTTAATATAAGCAAAACAATAAATATATAAGGCAAAACGCGCCCTGAAGACTTCATCTTTAACCTCCAGCCAGACCAACTGTAACTTGCTCATTTCTCATCAAAAATGAAAATTATAAACATGAAACTTGTAGAAAATTTTCTCACGATTCCAGAAATGTAAAGCATTAAAACTATAGATCAAAGATAAGCATGAATTTTAATGGCCCTAATCTGAACCCTAAAAATTTCAGAAATTTCAGTTTCAAAATTCTCTAAGCTCAAGCAAAATTAATGGAAAATATGGACATGGTTAGCTTCAGGGCAATGATATCTACATGTTTTGTTCATAAATAAACTATTGATGATGCATGTATGAAGAGTTCCAAGTTGAGAAAACTTACCTCAAAACTGGAAATCGTGTTTGGAGTTTGAGCTTCTTTCAAGTGATGGTGATGATCAGGTTAGCTTCCTTGAGGTCCTAGAAAGCTAATGCAATGGTTTGCTTGAGTTGAGAGTGGCTGAAATGACTTGGAGAAGTCAATGTGCAATGATTTGTTTTTGGTTATGGAGGATATGGTAAATGATGTTACAGTAATGAAACAAGGATATGGATAGGTTACACTTGATGTAAGGAAGCTTTAGAAACTAAAATGCCAAGAAACGCACGAGGGAAATGTGAGTTTGATGTTCAAGGTCAGAAACTGTGCAACAATGGAGTTTTGGGGAAATTTCTGATTTGAGAGAGTTTTGGTGTATTTCAGGATGCTTAAGCTCGTTTTTTAGCTCACAAATAGTGACTATTTATAAGCAACAAGTTTGGAGTGCTCTAGTTGATCAGAATTCAAATTTACATGTTTAAGTTAAACATGTGATTTTTTTGACAAAACAAGTTTCCATGCCTTGTACTTGGTTCATAGAGTGGTTATGCTTTAAACAAGCTTGCTTCTGAATTTTTGGATGGCGTGTGATCAGAGGGAACAAGTTAGAGGCTCAAGAATGGACTTTATGCAAAAAGCTTGGTTTACAAGAATGGCAATGTTAACTTTGTGCCATTAATGGAAATGCAACTTGGATAATAGCTCAATTGCTTGGATAAAATCCCTAACTGTTGTGTAAACATTTAATTATGGAGTGACAAACAAGTTTGAGTCCTGCAAAGCAAAGATTATGCAGCCTAGCATGGATTTGGTTCATGTGTTCATCAAAAATGACTTGTAAATCAAGTGATAAAACCCTAACTTTATCTCTTCGATTCTCCCTACTCAAGAATGATCTCAAGGAGTTCTCTAGCATTTTGGAAAGCTTGTAATGTGCTTTACAACCCATCTTTGAATTGCTTTTTAAGTTTACCCTTGGAACTATATGAAAAAGTGCCATGAAGTTGGGTCAAAATCCTGACAAAATTAGGGCAAAATTTCACTAAGTGTTTAGTTTCATGACCACATGTTCATAAAATTATAACTTGAGATCCAAGCATTTTTGGAAGGAGTTGTGTACAGAAAATTTGTATATTTCATGGAGATATACAACTTTCATGTTGGAAGTTTCTCTTGAATCATCTTGCATCATGGTGAAAATTTGGCTCAAAGTTATGAAAAAACATGAAATTTCTAACACTTAGAAAAATTTCTAAGTTTAGTAATTTTGACTTTTCAAAATAAAATCTTGAATTTTTTATTTCTTGATGAATAAGTTTCATATTTTGACATGTTTTGATGAATTGTGATCTTTGGCACTTGAATTTGACCAAAAAGTCAAAGTTTGACTCTTCAGTATACAGTTGACTGAAAAAATTCATCTGTCAATTCAATGGACTTGCAATGTTTTGAACCATGTCATTAGGTCAAAATGATGCAATTTTACTCTTGAGATCATGCCTTAAACCTATTTACCATTTGTTAGGTCAAAAAATCAAAAATTTCCCTTTCCCAGTCAAAACCCTAATTTTGACCATTTTGCCCTTTTGGAGATTTGATCAAATTTCTTGAGGAGTTGTGGTCCAAACTTGATAAAATGATACATATGAGTTTAAAATTTTGATGTGGATAAAAAATTATGAATTTTGACTATAAATTGGCCATAGTTGACTTTTTCCCCAATACAATTGATTTTTAGGTCAACTGCTCAATTGACTGATCAAAAATGTGATTCAAAGCTTGAAACTTGACATGAGTAATATTGAGGGTCCATAATGATCCATGAAAGTCATATGGGGCATTGGAAATCCAAAAATCCTTGTGAAAACTCAAACCCTAATTTTGGTCATCAGTGCTTAAGGAGGTGTCTTGAGCTGATCAAACCTAATGCAGTCTTGAGTCAAGGGAGATTTTATGAATAAATTCTTGATAAGTGAGAGGGAAAATTTTGGGTTGCAACAGCTGCCCCTGTTCAATCTTCTTAAGCCTGAAGAGTTAGATTGGCGAGTTTTGCCATTCATGACTAGAAGGTGGAAGATGATTGGACACTAGAGTGCCCAGAAATTTGCACTCGGTGATGTGATGGTAGAGGGAATGGGCTTAAAGATGCCATTTGGAGAGGTGCTAGAAAGTTGTTGGAGATGGGCTTGTAGATGCCATCCAAAAGTGATTGTTGAATTGTAATTTGCAAGCTGAAAGAATGTGTATCAGAATGGCGTTCGTGTCTGGGGCGTATATGTACTGTATCTGAGAGTTGAATCTGAATGAGTGTCAGGATGGCATCCGTGTCTGGAGCGTATCTGAGCGGTATCTGAAAGTTGGATCTGAATGAGTATCAGGATGACATCCGTGTCTGGAGCGTATCTGAACTGTATCTGAAAGTTGGATCTGAATGAGTATCAGAATGGCATCCGTGTCTAGAGCGTATCTGAATTGTATTTGAAAGTTGGATTTGAATGAGTATTAGAATGGCATCCGTGTCTGGAGCATATCTGAATTGTATCTGAGAAAGGATCTGAATGGAGTATCATAATGGAATCTGTGTCTGGAGTGTATCTGAACTGTATCTGAAAACTTTGAACATTGTTAATGGTAGCTGTTGATTAATCTTATCCTGAAAAAGGTAAAATGTTAGCTAATATGCAATGTTATGTTGTATGAAATGCATGGTATAATGCATTTGTGTTATCAATGTTTATGATATATGGGTGCGATGTATGCGCATGTGAGCTAAATCTGTTGTACTGCTATTGGATTGGGGGAAATAAATCCTTGTCCACTGCTGAGGATATGGAGTATAAGTCTTCATGTTGTAAAGTTGAAGTGCTGATGAATTTCCTTTTAGAGAAATAAACTCTGTTGTAAGGGGAATGTCATGTACTGTTTGAAAAATCCTGGTTGGGGAATTCTGAGAAATTTGGCGACTTCTACAGGGGATTGATAAACTGGAAGCTTTGTTCCGCTGGGGATTAAACTGCACACTGTGGGGAATTTTATGGAGATAAACTTAGAGAGATTTCCATATCCCTTAAAGCCATCAGCGATTGTCTTTTATTTTGTTTATTTGTAAACATTAATTATGTTCAAATGCATATGTTCAACAATGAATCATTGGACGTTTTTGTAAACAAAACACAGGCGAAAAGAAAAACAGATAGTTTTTGCACTTTCAAAAGGGATATCTTTGTATTGACTTTGAGTAAGTATTTTTGTACAACGAGACAAACATTCTAGTAAGATAATGTCGTCTTAAAAAAATGAAAATTTTGATACAAAGAAAAGATAGTTATGTGCAATAATCCCATGGGGTTCCCATTCTGCTATAGCCTTCGTGTCTCTGAGCATCTTGTCTATTTGTTGCCTTGTCTGAAGATGATTGAATTGATCAGAACCTCTGAGTTTGTCAGTGGAAGCCAAAGGTTGTCCGTACGGTGATCCAACACGACATAGTTATACGCTTTAATTCCCTAACTTTTGCCTGGACCGCCCTTTCGGGTTTTCAGTCCACCGGGATACCCTTTTTTGCCCAAGCCGCCCTTTCGGGTTTTCAGCTTTCCGGGTGTACAGATTTTTTTTGTTTTATCCCTAATGTTTGCCCGAACCTTTTTGGTTTGCTGGGATGCCCTTGTTTTGCCTAGGTGCGTCAACCTAGCGGGTCTCTTATGTGTAGTATCTTTTGACTATGTCTGTGTTCACAGGGTGCGGCAGGTCGTCGCCATCCATGGTGGTCAAGATCATTGCTCCACTAGAGAATATGTTTTTGATTACAAATGGTCCTTCGTATTTAGGAGTCCATTTTCCCCTGGGATCACCTTGTGGTAGTATGATACGTTTGATCACCAGATCTCCAACTTGATACATTTGTCGTCTGACCTTTTTGTTGAAAGCCTTGATCATCCGTTTTTGATACATTTGACCATGATAGACAGCAGTAAGCCTTTTCTCATTGATCAAGTTTAGTTGATCAAGTCGAGTCTGGATCCAATCTTCTTCATTCAACCCTGCATCCTTCATAATTCTCAGAGAGGGGATCTGAACCTCAATAGGCAAGACAACCTCCATGTCGTATACCAAAGAGTAGGGTGTTGCCCCGATTGATGTGCAAGCTGTGGTACGATATCCGTGGAGAGCAAATGGTAGCATCTCATGCCAGTCTTTGTATGTGACTGTCATTTTCTATATGATCTTTTTAATGTTCTTATTTACAGCTTTGACAGCACCATTCATCTTCGGCCGGTAAGGGGAAGAATTTTGATGTTGGATCTTGAATTGCTCGCACAGGGCGGTGACCATAGCATTATTCAAGTTTGTACCATTGTCTGTAATGATCCTCTCTAGGATACCATAACAACAAATGAAATTCTGCTTGATGAACCGGGCGACAACATTCTTGGTAACGGAAGTGAAGGAAGCTGCCTCCACCCACTTTGTAAAATAATAAATGGCCACTAAGATGAAGCGGTGTCCATTGGAGGCTGTTGGCTTGATTTCCCCAATCATATCAATCCCCCACATAGCACAGGGCCAAGGATCCGTCAAGACATTCAGAGGAACTGGAGGTACGTGCACCTTGTCAGCATAAATCTGACACTTATGGCAGGTTCGAGAGTGTTGATAGCAATCTGCTTCCATGGTAGACCAATAATAGCCTGCCCGTAGGATTTCCTTTGTCGTCGTATGCCCACTGGAATTGGTGCCAAAAGTGCCTTCATGTAACTCAGCCATGATTCTTTCAGCTGCAACCTTGTCTACACACCTAAGTAACACAGAGTCATGGTTGCGTTTGTAAATAATGCCATTACTAAGGAAGAATTTAGCATAGAATCTCCTTAAGAACTTCTTATCATTGACTGAAGCTCCTTTCGAGATACCTCTTGACTTCGTGAAACAAAGGCTGGTCCACTATTTCTTCAGTATTAATCTCGTAACAGTGTGCTGGTTCATCCCTTTGTTCAATGGTGATCTGGGGAGCCTCATTATCCCATTTAAGTTTAAACATAGATGACATCATGACTAGTGCATCTGCTAGCTGATTTTCTTCTCGCGGTAAGTGCTCGAAGATAATCTCCTCAAAATGTGGGAGCAATGTCAAAACACGTTCTTTGTAAGGGATAAGGTTAGGGTGTTTGGTTTCCTATTCCCCTTTGATCTGGCTAATAACCAAAGTTGAATCTCCGAATACATTCAAAGATTTGATCCCCAAGTCTATGGCAACTTTGAGACCAAAGATGCACGCTTCGTATTCCGCCATGCTATTTGTACAATTGAAGCAGAGTCTTGTCGTAAAAGGAGTATGACATCCTTCAGGAGATATGAGTACAACACCAATACCATTGTCGAGTGCGTTAGATGCCCCATCAAAAACCATGGTCCATCGGGATCCTTGTTCAGGTCCGTAATGTGGCCTGAACTCTTCACAGTTGTTTACCATCATGATGTCTTCATCCGGGAATTCGAACTTCATGGACTGGTAGTCTTCCACAACTTGGTGAGCAAGGTAATCAGCTAGTACACTGCCCTTTATTGCTTTTTTGGTAGTATATTGTATGTCATATTCTATCAGGATCATCTGCCATCTCGCTATTCTCCCAGAGAGAGCAGGTTTCTTGAAGATGTATTTTATTGGATCCATTTTAGATATCAACAGGGTAGTATGAGTCAGCATATACTGTCTTAGCCGGTGAGCAGCCCATGCCAGAGCGCAACAAGTTTTCTTGAGCAGTGAATATCTTGTTTCACAGTCGGTAAAATTTTTGCTCAGGTAATAAATAGCGTGCTCTTTTCAGCCAGACTCGTCATGCTACCCTAACACACGCCCCATTGAATTTTCCAAAATGGTCAGATACATGATCAATGGTCTTCCCTCGACTGGTGGCATCAAAACAGGAGGCTCTTACAGGTACTCTTTGATCTTTTCAAAAGCACTTTGGCATTCATCATTCCATTTGACTACTTAATCTATCTTCAGTAGTTTGAAGATTTGTTCACTAGTAGCTGTCAGGTGAGAAATGAATCTGGAAATGTAGTTTAAACATCCCAAGAATCCTCTGACTTCCTTCTCAGTACGAGGAGCAGGCATCTCTTGTATTGCTTTCACCTTGGCAGGGTCTACTTCAATACCCTTATTGCTGATGACAAAGCCTAGGAGTTTACCAGACCTTACTCCAAACGTGCATTTATTTGGGTTCAACCTCAGCTTGTACTTCTTTAGTCTCTCAAATAGTTTTTGTAAATGATCAAGATGTTCTTCTTCTGTTTGTGATCTAGCTATCATGTCGTCCATGTAGACCTCTATTTCGTGATGTATCATGTCGTGAAATAGATCTACCATGCCACACTGATAGGTTTCCCCCGCATTCTTCAGTCCGAATGGCATAACCTTGTAGCAGAATGTCCCCTATTGTGTGACAAAGGTTGTCTTCTCCATGTCCTCAGGCGCCATTTTGATTTGGTTGTAACCTGAGAAACCGTCCATGAAGGAAAACACTTTGTGATGTGTCGTATTGTCAACTAGGATGTCAATGTGGGAAGTTGGAAATCATCCTTAGAGCTTGCCCCATTTAAATCTCTGTAGTCCATGCACATTCGTACCTTTCCATATTTTTTAGGCACGGGAACAACATTGGCAACCCATTGCTGATAAGAGGTGACGGCCAAGAATCCAGCGTTGAATTGTTTCATGACTTCTGCTTTAATCTTCTCTGACATATATGGTCGCATGCGACGGGCTTTTTGTTTTACTGGTGGGCAATCCTCTTTTGTAGGTAGACGATGTACCACAATATCTGCATCAAGTCCTGGCATGTCTTTATACGACCAGGCAAAGACCTCAACATATTCGTGTAGCAACTGAATCAGACACTCCTTGATAATGGGTTCCAGATTAGCATCCACCTTGACTTCTCTTTTGTCTTCTTCCGTACCTAGGTTGATTGTATCCACTGGCTCTTCGTGGGGTTGAATGGCTCTCTCTCTTCTTGTAGTAGCAATTTGTCAAGTTCCCCTGGTAATTCGCAATCTTCCTCACCTTCGTCTTCGGCTTGGTAGATTAGATTTTCAGAGTCATAGAAGGCCATAGTAGAACCGTTACCCATGGGATCCCAAATGGATGTAGACCTGCATTGTGAGTATGAGTGTGTGTAAGGGTATAACTATCTTTGAAAGAAATGAAAATGTAAAAAAATGAGCATAAAGTTTGTATGCAAAACGTCCATGATTCATTGATGTCATATGGAAATAAGATAATAACCCTTACAAATGGACCATTGTGCCTGGGGTAAGACACAAGGTTTTAAGAGTCTGAATTGTTTTAATATTACATATCCAACAAAATGTAAAGACAAATTACTGTGGGATAAAAGTGATCGGGACGAAATCTCTAGCCTCCCAGTTGCTGAGCCCTCCACTGATAGTTGGTAAGATCCAATCCTCCAGGTTGCAGCCATCTTCATCATCCTCTACCGTGTTGACTTCACGGTTGCTGATCTTCAGGGGTGGTCCTCCAGCACAAGCGCGGCGTACAGCCTTCTGAGCACCTGAAGTAAAACCCAGGCCAAACTTGTCAAACTTGTATGGGATATCTGGGAGTTGTCCCCAGATAGTGCACCCACCTTCTTCTATTACGGCCTTGGCATCCATCAAAGATGACATCCTGAGTGGAGGCCTTGTGATCTTGGGGACATCCCTGGTCACTGCCACATCTTGCGAGATTTCATCAAAGTGTTGGAATGGAGTTTCAATAATTTCACCATCTAATTTCACATATCTGAAGGAATTGATATGGTTGATCATATACTCTTCTTCTCCATGAACGATGATAATCTTCCCTTGAATTGGATACTTCAGCATTTAGTGCAACGTAGAAGTAACAACGCCAGCATTGTGAATCCATGGTCGGCCTAGAAAGCAGGAGTATGAAGGGTGAATATCCATTACATAAAAAGTTGAATCAAATTTTTGGGTTCTAACCTTTATGGGGATATCCACTTCCCCTTGCACCATCCTTTTTAAGCCGTCAAAAGATCTTACTACTATGTTGCTTGGTTTCAATGTCAATCCTTCACAGTCAAGCCTATCAAGAGCCTTTTTAGACAATACATTCAGAGATGAGCCAGTATCCACCAAGACATGAGCCAAGGTTGTGCCCCTGCATTCCACTGAGACATACAATGCCTCATTATGCTTCCTTCCTCTTGGCGTTAAATTAGCATCCGAGAAACCTAAACCATTATCTGCAGTCAAGTTGGCCGCAGTCTTGGAACTAATCGGCAGATGTGTCTTGGGGTACATGGGCAGTTTTCAGGAATTTTACCAAGGCCTTTGCATGCGCCTTGGAATATAGTAGTAAATCCATCATGGAAATTTTAGATGGAGTTTGCCCCAATTGTTCAACTACATCATAGTCGCTTCTTTTTATGATCTTTATAATTTCCTCCATCTCTTTCCGGGAGGTCTCAGGGATAGCCAATGATTGTGCCTTCGTCCAGACAGGCTCAATCAGAATACTTTTACCTCGAGTCTTGGTTAACTTGGCAGCAGGAATGTCAGTAGGAGTGATAGCAGGGATTGTAACAGCTTTGTCAGTTGGAGTATTGGTGGAGATGATTGTAGGATTGGGAATAGCCTTCGGAGGAGCAACAACAACAGGAATGATTACGGGTCCAGAAACTGCTTTTGGGGGAGAAATTTCTGGAGAGAATATCCTTCCGCTTAGGATAATCTTTCTAGTCCCTGCAATATTACTGATATCAGAGTTAACTTTCTTGGAACTTGAATCTTCGGCAATTGGCCAATCTTGCTTGATACCGTGGTAGTAGACATCCCCTCCATAATTCCATGTATGGTTTTGTTTGACGAATACAGGACTGGTCCAGGCATTGTAATTATCAAAGGAGCTACTTTTGGAACTGATGTAATTCTAACAGGTCTTTTGGTGGAGACCCTGGAAGAATTGGCGGAAATGGTAACAATGGAAACATCATTATAAGGAACAGGTGGAACAGAAGTTTTTTCAAACAAAATTTCCTTGTTGTCTATTAGGCACTGAACGCCTGCTTTCAACAAAGGACAGTTGGTTGGTGAGGACAAACAGAAATGACATCCTTCATCACATCCTGGGAAAACATTTACATTCAATAAGTTCTTTTTGATAATCAGGAGTGGGATCATAAGTTCATCAACTGAAATAACAAACATATCTTCCTCAATGGCGTTGGTATTATGGCCGTGTTTGGGAATAGGGGAAGAAATGAGATTTGGCTTTTCGGGCGCATCGAATTCAATCTCTTTGGCTTTAATGAGGTCTTATACTTTTTTCTTTAGATTCCAACAGTTATTAGTGTCATGGTCGGGACTCTCAGAGTGGTATGCACAGCGGGAATTGAGATAATAGTGAGGAGAGGTTGTGTTAGGATTCTTTGGAGCTTCTTTCAAAGTCACTAGGTTGGATCTTAGCAAGTTTGGCAATACTTGAGATAAGGTCATGTTAATTCTGGTGAATTGTCTGACTGGTCTTTCCATCCTTGGTTGGTTGTTTCTTTGTTGATCAGGCGCAGGTTTAGGAATCATAACATCCCCCACCATTGGACGGTGTTCGGCCCTATCTTGATTTCTCTGAGGATAAACAGCAACCACTTCTTTCTTTCCGATAAATGGCTTCCTTACAACAGCAGAGGATGCATCTTTTTGAATCTTTCCACTCTTTATCCCGACTTCTACCCTCTCTTCGATCAATATCAGTTCAGTAAAACCTGCCGATAAACTCCCAATTAGGTGATTGAAGAAGGGACCAGACAAGGTGCCCAAAAACATGTCTACAAATTCTCTTTCAGATAGGGGAGGTTGAACTCTTCCAGCCAAGTCTCTCCATTTTTGCACATAGTCCTTGAAGCCTTCACTTGAAACCATGGCCATACTCTGGAGCTGAGCACGGGTAGGTGCAAGATCAGCGTTGTATTGGTATTGTTTGTAAAAGGCTGCAGCAAGATCTTCCCAGTTATGAACATTGGCTCTTTCTAACTGATAAAACCAATCAAGTTGAGTTCCAGACAGACTGTCTTGGAAGAAGTGTACCCATAAATCTTTGTCAGCGGTATGGGGCTGGATTTTCCTCACATAGGACCGGAGATGCATTTTAGGGCATGAAACTCCGTCATATTTGGCGAACACGGCTGCTTTGAATTTGGGAGGAATGACAATTCCCGATACTAACCCCAACTCCTCAAAGTCCAAGCCATGCACTTTTTGGATTTCCATTGCATTCAACCGCTCTTCGAGATGTTTATACTTGTCATCAGCTAGAGGGTATTATTCTTCATAATAGTCTTCTTCTTCCTCTTCTGATTCTGATTCTGACTGGACAACTGTTTCTTTTCCTTTCCCATCTTGATTGTCTTTCTCACCGGATGTCGTTGCAAAGTCTAAGGCCCTTCTTGTCCGCCCTTGGAATCTTCTTCCCATGTTTAGAACTCTGGTTATCTTCTTCGTCTTCTTTTTCTTCTCCTCAGCCAACAAAGTCTTTAACTCTTCTTGTCCTTTGGCTAGGGTCAAGAACAACTGTTGAAACTGTGCATTCTGAGCTTGGAGATCCTTCACCGTTTGCTCGAGATCCATCTTACTGAAATAAACAGAAGAGAGATGAGGAGACTTGTTGCAAGAAACTTGCTTATGTTATGATGAATGGTAAATGCATATGCAATGTTTTTAAGGATTTTAAGATTCAAATTTGTTTTAGACAAAAAGGAAACACATGTTATATTAATAAATTAAAGCTTGAGTACATCAATTCCTTCTTGGGCAAAATAATACAAAAACTCTAAGATAAAAAGGTAGTATGCATCCTCTTTGGTGCAGTGTAGGCCTTCAGAGTCTGCTCCTCATGAAGTAGCCTAGTGAGTTCCAAAACCTTCTTCTCGCTTGCGTAGAATTGGGCTTCGAAGGTATCTCACTCCCCCTTGAGTTGTATCCAATCCCTTTGTAGGTCTTCAAGAGAGGTATGCATGTCAGGATGTAGGATAGTGTATGTAATATCTCCTTCTATGACAGGCTCAATTATTACCGGGAGAATGGAGGGGTAACGTATCATAAGACTTTGAGCACGAGTTCATACCCATTTGAGGTAAGGCTCAAGAGGGATGGAATTTTTATGCCCTAAAGTCTTTCTATCTACCTTGTTTAACATCCTCCAAGCTCGGATAAATCTCTGGTGAAGACCTTGATCGTCGTTGTCGTAGTCAAATACCAAACCTTGAATCTGCATCTCGTGCGGGCCATCCCTTCGGGCGTAACCAAATTGTCTTGAAGATAAGCAGGGGTTATAGGTGATACCTCCCCTAATTCCAAGTAAAGGGACATTAGGAAATTCTCCACAACGGTCGACAATAGTAACAATCTCTATGGATCGGGAGCACCAATGAATATCTGAATGTTTGAGCGTCATTAACCTTTGTGACCACCTTGAACCTTGCTCATTCTTTAATACAGATTGGGGAAGATGCGAAATAAACCATCTTTCCAAGAGAGGAGTGAAACACATAAGGACACCTCTTTTCCTCATTGTGCGAGTGTGAAAAGAGTGCAGGATGTCTCCTAGCAATGTAGGTATCGGGTTGCGGGATATGAAGATTTTGACGGTGTTCACATCTATGAGTTGGTCAATATTTGGAAACAAGACCATCCCATAGATGAGGAGAGCCACAATTTCCTCAAAGGCTTGCAAATCCAAGGAGTTCCAACAGTTTTGGGCTTTCTCGAACAAGAACTTTACTAGGAAACCTTTGACACCACTCCTTGTTTCCTAATGAGTTGTGACATCAGATGAGTGCAAGCGTAGAGCTTGAGCAATCTCTTCTGGATTTGGGTCTCTTTCCGTACCGTTGAAAGGTAGTTGATTGAGAATGGGAATCCTCAAGAGTCGGGAGAATTCTTCCTAAGTAGGCACAAGTTGATAGTCGGGAAATGTAAAGCAATGGTGTAAAGGATCAAAGAACTGAAAGAGCACCTTCATCATGTCCTCATATGTGTTGGAGGTGACCAAGTTGAGTAGGCGACCATGTCTCTCGGTGAATGGAGAGTTTTCAGGAATCCTTGAAGCTATCTCCTTAAGTTGTGGAGGGATCCTCACAAGGTTGACTTGAATAGTTTTCCTGCAAAGTGAATCCATATCCTGCAAAACAAGAACAAAGATGAATCCCAAAAATCCTTGAAATGGTTAGTGAATGTGTATGATGTTATGATGTTCATGATGTTATGTACAAGTATACAAACAAAGCAAATAAGTCCCTAGGTTTAGGCTTGCATGGAGTTTTATAGGTAAGTACCCTCTGAAGTTTAGTTGGCTTAACCAGTCCTAGTAATAGTAACCGGGTTCTAAGGAGCTTAATATCACTGGGTTTTATCCTTGGTCATTGTTTTAGCACAAGCCTCTTTAATTGCGACCTAAATATCCCAAGAAACCAAACCTCAATGAGTGTAGTATCGAGTATCTACCAACTTCGGACTGCACCAAAGTCGGTTATCTCACTACATCCTAAAGGCCAAGTTGGTCAAGTAAAGGTTCTAGAAGTTCATTAGTGCTTAATGACATCACTCAGCGGCCCCGTATTCTCTTTGATTAACTCAAAGGCTACTGGTACCCACAAATATGTCGCACTAACGTAGCTATTGCTTAGACCATGTCGGTATACCCTGCACAGTTTCCACAATGTATTGCTACTTACCTATATTGTATCCCAAATCCGGGTAGAGGATTCAAACCTAAACAAAGAACCATAATATAAAGCATATAATTCAAACAATGAAGGCAAGTAAATGTGATCTAGCCCTAAGGTAACCCTACTTTTAGAATTTTCCCCAGCAGAGTCTCCAGTTCTGTAATACGGTGGGAGAACTGACTTGAGGGTTTTGCGTTTGATCGTAAATGTTGCGGTTAGCAAGAGTCGCCACCGACTTTTATTTTATCCAAAAGGAAAGGTAAAAAAGCTCAGGAAATACCTTTGAGATTGTTTCTTGAGTTCGGGGGGTAGATCATGAAAAGGGAAGGTATTAACACCCTTTTCATCCATGGTTTTCCATGTGCTCTTAGTTACTTGCCAAATCACTTGCTTTTTGTTTGAAATTGTGCTTTGTGTGCTTTTTGAAAGTATTTTGTAAAGAGGCCATTATTTAGGCAATCTTTGTAATGATTCTTGTTTGTAAGAATGTATACAAAGATGTTGATCTTTTGAAAATATTTTCAAGTTTGTAAGATGTTTGAAAGTGTAGGTGATTGTTTTTGAAAATAGCAAGGATGTTTGTTTTGAAATGGAGCAAGTAATTAGGAGAAATATACCTACTCAAATGCCTTTCTTGTTCATTTTCTTTTCCTTTGACATTACTGTCTTACCATTGATTTGGTAAGCAACCCTATCTTTGGATGTAAACAGGACGGGCGTGGGTCATCGTATAACCATGATTAGCAATGTTGCAAGGTATCTTAGCATTCTTTCTGAGGGACTAAGATCATTTGTAAGGCAACTTAGATAGCGTCATCGAGGGACTATGATCTTGTATTTGCTTGTTTTTGCTAAGATACCTTACATGCGTAATATTGCCATTTTTTATAAGGCAACCAAGTGGAATAACCCTAGGGGTGCTTGTGTGCAAGTGTATTGTTTTCATGCTTATTTTTGTCTTGAATTAGGTTTTTCTAAGTATTGGTTTTAGTCTTTCCATTCAAATCCTAATTACTAGCATGTTATATAAAAGCGATAAATTGCGAAATTTAAAGTTACTACGCTATTACAACACTTGTGGGGAAGGGGGTGTACAAATTGAATAGGGATTGCAAGAATTTAAAGCCTAATTAGTCTATTACAACCATATTGAATTGATATCAATGTACAAGGAAATAAATAAATACAAAGTACAAAATGAAAGAATGTACAAAAAATGCAAAATGTAAAGAAAATGTATATTTGTTTGATTTTCATAAAAAATGGATTTTGTCCTAACCTAATTAAATCAAGAAAATAATTAATTAAATTTGATTTTTATTAAGAAAAGATTTTAAGTAAAACCCTAGTTTTATTAATTAATCAAAAGAAAATAAGTTTAAGAAAAGTATTTTTGGTATTTTTATTTGAAAAATATTTATAGTATTATAAAATATTTTTGGCCTTCTTTAATATTAAAAATAATATATTTTAAATGGTGTAAAAAATAAATAAATAAAAACATAATATTAATTAGGTTTACAAGATTAGTTAATAAAATAAATAAAGTATAATAAATAAAAATATTTTTTGTGGAAAAAATAAAATAAAATAAGTCAAGATATAAATCTATTATTTTTTTTGTATTTTATGATTTTTAGTATTTAGAAAATCTATTTAGGAAAATAAATGAAATAATAAAAAAGAAAAAAGAAAATAAATTGGGCCAAGGGCGTATAAAGGAAATAGAGGGTTAGCTAGCCAAAATAAAAAAATAAGTCAGGCCCAAAGAGGCCCAGCGCCCTGCAAACAAAAAAGTCAGAATTGTAAAACATGTAAAAAATGCAAAAGGGTACTCCTGAGGCTCGAACCCAGGTCCCAAAGGTTACATGCACGCGCTTCTACCACTGGGGTGGCTATTAATCCATTAATATAAGTAAAACAATAAACATACAAGGAAAAATGCGCCCTGAAGACTTCATCTTCAACCTCCAACCAAACCAATTGTAACTTGCTCATTTCTCATCAAAAATGAAAATTGTAAACATGAAACTTGTAGCAAATTTTCTCACGATTCCAGAAATATAAAGTATTAAAACTATAGATCAAATATAAGTATGAATTTTAATGTCCCTAATCTAAACCCTAAAAATTTCAGAAATTTCAGTTTCAAAATTCTCTAAGCTCAAGCAAAATTAATGGAAACTATGGACATGGTTAGCTTCAGATCAATGATGTCTACATGTTTTGTTCACAAAAAAACTATTGATGATGCCTGTATGAAGAGTTCCAAGTTGAGAAAACTTACCTCAAAACTGGAAATCATGTTTGGAGTTTGAGCTTGTTTCAAGTGATGGTGATGATCAGGTTAGCTTCCTTGAGGTTCTAGGAAGCTAATGCAATGGTTTGCTTGAGTTGAGAGTGGCTGAAATGAGTTAGAGAAGTCAATGTGCAATACTCTATTTTTGGTTATGGAGGATATGGTAAATGATATTACAGTAATGAAACAGGGACAGGTATAGGTTACACTTGTTGTAAGGAAGCTTTAGAAACTAAAAGGCCAAGAAACGCACGAGGGAAATGTGAGTTTGATGTTCAAGGTCAGAAACTGTGCAACAATGGAGTTTTTGGTAAATTTCGGATTTGAGAGAGTTTTGGTGTATTTCAGGATTCTTAAGCTCGTTTTTTAGCTCACAAATAGTGACTTTATTTATAAGCAACAAGTTTGGAGTGCTCTAGTTGATCAGAATTCAAATTTACATGTTTAAGTTAAACATGTGATTTTTTGACAAAACAAGTTTCCATGCCTTATACTTGGTTCATAGAGCGATTATGCTTTAAAAAAGCTTGACTCTGACTTTGTGGATGGAGTGTGATCAGAGGAAACAAGTTAGAGGCTCAAGAATGGACTTTATGCAAAAAGCTTGGTTTACAAGAATGGAAATGTTAACTTTGTGCCATTAATGGAAATGCAACTTGGATAATAGCTCAATTGCTTGGATCAAATCCCTAACAGTTGTGTAAACATTTAATTATGGAGTGACAAACAAGTTTGAGTCCTGCAAAGCAAAGATTATGCAGCCTAGCATGGATTTGGTTCATGTGTTCATCAAAAATGACCTGTAAATCAAGTGATAAAACCCTAACTTCATCTCTTTGATTCTCCCTACTCAAGAATGGTCTCAAGGAGTTCTCTAACATTTTGGAAAGCTTGTAATGTTCTCTACAACCCATATTTTAATTTCTTTTGAATATTACCCTTGGAACTATATGAAAAAGTGCCATGAAGTTGGGTCAAAATCCTGACCAAATTAGGACAAAATTTCACTAAGTATTTAGTTTCATGACCACATGTTCATAAAATTATAACTTGAGATCCAAGAATTTTTGGAAGGAGTTGTGTATAGAAAAGTTATGGATTTCATGGAGATCTACAACTTTCATGTTGGAAGTTTCTCTTGAATCATCTTGCATCATGGTGAAAATTTGGCTCAAAGTTATGAAAAAACATGAAATTTCCAACACTTAGAAAAATTTCTAAGTTTAGGAGTTTTGAATTTTCAAAATAAAATCTTGAATTTTTGATTTCTTGATGAATAAGTTTCATATTTTGACATGTTTTGATGAATTATGATCTTTGGAACATGAATTTGACCAAAAAGTCAAAGTTTGACTTTTCAGTATACAGTTGACTGAAAAATTCATCTGTCAATCCAATGGACTTGCAATGTTTTGAACCATGTCGTTAGGTCAAAATGATGCAATTGGACTCTTGAGATTATTCCTTAAACCAATTGACCATTTGCTAGGTCAAAAAAATCAGAAATTTCCCTTTTCCCAATCAAAACCCTAATTTTGACCATTTTGCCCTTTTGGAGATTTGATCAAATTTATTGAGGAGTGTCCAAACTTGATCAAATGATACATATGAGTTTAAAATGTTGATGTGGATAAAAAATTATGAAGTTTGACTGTAAATTGGCCATAGTTGACTTTTTCCCCAATACAATTGATTTTTAGGTCAACTGCTCAATTAACTGATCAAAAATGTGATTCAAAGCTTGAAACTTGACATGAGTAATCTTGAGGGTCCATAATGATCCATTAAAGTCATATGGGGCATTGGAATTCCAAAAATCCTTGTGCAAACTCAAACTCAAATCCTTGTGAAGCTCCCTCGGGATACTCTTGGGCTTCGAGGTATCTTTTGACTTCATAGAACCAAGGTTTGTCCACTACTTCTTCAGTATCAACCTCATAATAGTATGATAGTGATCTGAGGAGCTTCATTATCCCACCTGACCTTGAACATGGATGACATAGTAGCTAGCGCGTCCACTAAATGATTTTCTTCTCAGGGAAAATGTTCAAAGGTAACTTGTTCAAAATATGGGATAAGTGTCAGCACACCCGGTAAAGAATGAGATTAGGATGCTTTGTGTCCCATTCTCCTTTGACTTGACTGATTACCAGGGCCGAGTCTCCATGTACACTTAGGAATTTGATTCTCAAATCGATAGCGGCTTTGAGACCCATAATGCATGCTTCATATTCAGCCATATTATTGGTAAAATTGAAACATAGTCTGGCAGTGAAAGGAGTATGACAACCTTCAGGAGATATAATCACAGCATCGATGCCATTGCCGAGTGCGTTGGAAGATCCTTCAAAAACCATAGTCCATCGGGATCCTTTTTCAGGTCCTTCATCCGGTCCAGGTTCTTCACAATTGGTTACTAGCATGATGTTCTCATCCGGGAACTCAAAATTCATGGATTGGTAGTCGTCCATAGCCTGATGAGCCAAATGATCATCTAATACACTTCCCTTGATTGCTTTCTGGGTTGTGTACTGAATATCATATTTGGTCAGGAACATTTGCCATCTTGCTATTCTTCCAGAGAAAGTGGGCTTTTCAAAAATTTATTTGATAGGATCCATTTTAGATATCAACAAAGTAGTGTGAGTCAACATATACTGTCTTAGTCGACGAGCAACCCATGCCAAAGTGCAACAAGTTTTCTCAAGCAGTGAGTATCTTGTTTCACAGTCAGTAAACTTTTTGCTAAGGTAGTATATTGCACGCTCTTTTCGACCAGACTCGTCATGCTACCCCAGCACACACCCCATTGAGTTCTCTAACAATGTTAAATACATGATCAGGGGTCTTCCTTCAACCGGAGGCATCAAAATTGGAGGCTATTGAAGATATTCCTTGATTTTGTCAAAGGCGGTCTAGAAATCATCATTCCACTTTACTGCTTGATCTTTCTTTAGTAACTTAAAGATTGGCTCACAAGTAGCGGTTAGATGGGAAATGAATCTAGAAATGTAGTTTAGACGTCCCAAGAATCCCCTAACCTCCTTCTCAGTGCGGGGAGTTGGAATTTCTTGTATGGCTTTAACCTTTGTGGGGTCTACTTCAATACCTTTTCCGCTGACAATGAAGCCTAAGAGCTTACCAGATCTTACTCCAACGGTGCACTTATTCGGGTTCAGTCTCAGTTTGTACTTCTTCAGTCTTTCAAATAGCTTTTACAGGTGATCAAGGTGCTCCTCTTCAGCCTGAGACCTGGCTATCATATCATCGACATAGACCTCTATCTCGTGATGGATCATATAGTGAAACAAAGCTACCATGGCACGCTGATAGGTTGCCCTGATTTTCTTTAACCCAAATGGCATAACTTTGTAGCAGAAAGTGCCCCACTGCGTGATAAAAGTTGTTTTCTCCATATCTTCAGATGCCATTTTGATCTGATTGTACCCGGAGAAATCATCCATGAAGGAAAATACCTTATATTGTGCAGTGTTGTCAACCAGAACATCAATATGGGGAAGTGGAAATTCATCCTTGGGGCTTTCCCTATTCAAGTCTATGTAATCCATACACATGCGTACTTTACCATCCTTCTTAAGTACCGGAACAACATTAGAAACCCATTGTGGATAAGAAGTAACAGCTAAGAAACCGACTTTGAATTGTTTCATGACCTCAACCTTGATCTTTTCTGACATCTCAGGACGCATACAACGAACCTTCTATTTCACTAGAGGGCAGTCTTCTTTTGTCGGCAGGCGATGAACCACAATATCAGTGTCAAGCCCCGGCATGTCTTTGTATGACCAGACAAAGACCTCAACATAGTCATGTAACATCTGAATTAACCACTTTTTGACATTATGCTTCAGATCGACACCTATCTTGACTTCCTTCTTATCCCCCTCAGTACCCAAGTTTACTGTCTCAACCGACTCTTCATAAGGTTGTATTGCCCTTTCCTCCTGTTGTAATAGTCTGGAAAGTTCTCCTGGTACTTCGCAATCTTCCTCACCTTTGCCAGCTTGGTAGATTGGATTTTCAAAGTCATAACTGGAAATAGCAGAATCATTATCAATGGGATCCATAGTGGATGTGGATCTGTAGTTTGATATGTGGGTGTGTGTAAGAGAGCATAGCTATTTTGATAAAATAAAAGCAGAAAAGAAAGACAGGGAGCATAAAATTTGCATGCAAAACATCCAATAATTTATTAATGACATGTGAATATGAAGTGATAACCCTCACAAATAGACCATTGTGCCTCGGGTAAGACACAAGGCTTTAGAGTTAACATTGTCCAAATATTACATATTCCAAAAAACAAAAAGATAATTACTCCTGGATAAAAGTAATGGGAACAAAATCCTTGGCCTCCCAATTTTTGAGTCCACCATTGATAGTTGGGAAGATCCATTTGTCCATGTCGCAGTCACTATCATTGTCCTCCAAAGCATGATTCCATGGTTGCTAATGCATAATGGTGGTCCTCTGATGCGAGCACGATGAACAACTCTTTGGGATCCTGAAGTAAAACCAAAACCAAACTTATCATATTTGTAGGGGATATCAGGTAGTTGGCCCCAAATGGTACACCCACCTTCTTCACTACTACTTTGGCATCCTTCAAAGAAGCTGTCTTCAATGGAGGTCTGGTAACCTTTGGAACATTAGTAGCAGTCTTGGTTGCAGCAATTGTCTGAGGAACCTCTTCAAAATTTTGGCAGGGGGTCTCAATGAACTCGTCGTCCATCTAAACATACCTGAAAGAGTTCAGGTCGATCACCATATATTCTTCCTTTCCACGGACTGTAACAATATTTTTGTTAACTGGGTATTTCAGCATTTGATGCAGAGTAGAAGTAACAGCATCGGCCCCATGAATCCAAGGGCGTTCCAATAAGCAAGAGTAAGACGGGCGAATTTCCATCACATAGAAAGTGGAGTCAGAAGTATGAGAACCAACTTTAATGGGGATGTCCACCTCCCCGTGCACCATTCTCTTGGAACTATCGAAGGCCATTACCACAATGTTACGGGGCTTCAGTGTGAGTCCTTCACAATCTAACATGTCCAAAGCATTCTTAGGTAATACATTCAATGATGAACTTGTATCCACCAGAACATGAGCTAGGGTAGTTCCCTTGCACTCAATACAGACATGCAGGGCATCATTATGCTTTATTCCTTTGGACGTTAAATCGGCATCTGAGAAACCAAGTCCATTGTCAGCTATTAAACTAGTAACGCAGTTCTCGAATTGGTCGGAGGAAGTATCTTGAGGCACATGAGCAGACTTCAGGAACTTTACCAAAGCCTTAGAATGGGCTTCAGAGCATAACAGTAAGGCCGGAATTGAAATTTTTGAAGGGTTTTGCCCCAATTGCTCCACAAAATTGTAATCGCTCTTTCGTATAATCTTCAGAATCTCTTCCATTTCTTTTTTAAAAGCTTCAGGAACGACTTTTTCATGTGCCTCCATCCGGGAAGGCTCAACCAGTACCTCTTTGCCTCGAGTCTCAGCTGACTCATTAGTAGGGACAACAATAGGGATGACAGTAGGAGTAGCAACAAGAGTAGCAGCAGGAGTGGCAATAGGAACAACCAAAGGAGTAGCAACAATCTTCAGAGAGATTTCAGGAGAGAAAATCCTTCCGCTCCTGGTAATTTTACTGGTCCCAACAATGTTGTCGATGTCAGTATCAGCATTTTCAACAGCTTTATCTTTAATAGCCAATAGGTCTTGCTTGACGCCATGGTAGTAACGTCAGCCCCATAATTCTAAGGAATAGCTTTATCGGAGGAATATGGTATCTACCCTGGAAAAGTGATAATCAAAGGAGAAACCTTAGGAACGGATGTAATCATGGCGGGTCTTTTGGAGGAGACCCTGTAAGGATTATCGGAAATGGTAATTATTGATATATCTTCATATAGACTTCTTGTAGAGGGAGTTTTCTCAAACATAATTTCTTTGTTGTTCATCAGACGCTAGACACCTATCTTTAACAATAAGCAACCATTGGGTAGAGACATACACAAGTGGTAACCTTCACCACAACCCGAAAATAAACCAGATCGCAGCAGATTCTTTTTAACAATCGTAAGAGGAGTAGCTAGTTCATCAACAGAAGAAAAAAATAGGTCGTCATCAATAACATTAACACCCTGGCCATGCTTAGGCATTGGTGCTGTTATCACATTGGGGGTTTATGGAGGGTCAAATTCAATCTCCTTGGCCTCAATGAGATCTTGCAATTTGTTCTTCAGAGCCCAACAATCATTTGTATCATGCCTCGGACTATCGGAATGGTGGGAACATCGAGCATTTGGATTATATCGGGGAGATGTAGTATTTGGATTCTTAGGAGCCTCCTTTAGAGTAACCAGATTAGACTTTAACAGGTGTGTCAAAACCTGAGATAAGGACATGTTAATCTGGGTGAACTGTCTTCTGAGCGTATCTTGTCTGTGCTGATTGTTTGTCGTTGATTTGATGCAGGGTTAGAGATCATCACAGCTCCTACTGTTAGACGGTGTTCAGTTTTGCTTTGATTCCTCTAACCGTAGGAAACACTTACTTCCTTCTTCCCCATGAAAGGCTTCTTCATCGTACTCTAAGAGGCATCCCTTTGAATCTTACCTCTCTTGATACCAGCTTTTACTCGTTCACTAGTTAAGATCAGCTCAGTAAACCCAGTTGAATACCTTCCAATCAAATGTTTGAAAAATGGACCAGACAAAGTACCCAGGAACATATCTACCAGCTCTCTATCAGACAGAGGAGGTTGGACTCTTCCCGCAAGATCTCTCCACTTCTGGGCATAATCTTTGAAACCCTCATTGGAACCCATAGACATACTTTTAAGTTGTGTACAAGTTGGAGCAAGGTCAGCATTGTATTGGTACTTCCTATAGAAAGCAGAAGCCAGATCCTCCCAGTTGCGGATGTTGGTTCCCTCCAGCTGATAGAACCATTCCAATTGAGTCCCTGATATACTTTCCTGGAAGAAATGCACCCACAAATTCCTATCAGCAGTGTGAGGCTGAATCTTCCTAACATAGGATCTTAGATGCAGCTTAGGACATGAAACCCCATCATATTTAGCAAATACGGGAACCTTGAACTTCTGGGGAATGGCCACTCCAGAGACCAGCCCTAATTCTTCAAATCTAGACCAGGTACCCTCTGAATTTCCATAGCATTAAGATGATCCTCTAGCTGCTTGTATTTATCATCAGCAAGAGGATATTGTTCCTCAGAGTAATCAGCCTCTTCTTCATCAGTCCCTGGGTTGTTGTTTTCTTCTGTTAGCTTCTCTTCCTGATTGTCTCCCTCGTTTAACAGAGTTGCGAAGTCTATAGCCCTCTTTGTTGGTCCTCTGAATCTCCTTCCCATATTCAAGACACCCAGTGGTTTCTTTGTCTTCTTCTTCTTGTCCTTGAGAGTCAGAGCCTTCAGGTCTTCTTGTCCCTTAGTTAGAGCCAGGAACATCTGCTGGAATTGAGCATTTTGTGCTTGCAGATCCTTAACTATTTATTCGAGAGCAATTTCTTCTTGTTGAAATAAATAATGAAGAGATAAGAAACATGCCTTGAGACCTGCTTATGTGACGATATGTATGATATGATTATGCAATGTTTTCAAGGACCTTATAGGATTTAAGCTCTTTTAAACTAAAACAAAAAACAAAACTCTTTATTAGTAAGTTTTAAGGAAACAAAAGATTACACAGAAATAAACATTAAAAGAAATTTCCAAAACTCCTAAGTCTCCCATGGACGCTTCCTTTTGGTGCTGATGTAGGTATTGAGATTCTTCTCTTCGTGAAGCTACTTTGTCAATTCCAACACTTTCTTCTCACTGACATAGAATTAAGTCTCAAAGGTATCTCTTTCTTCCTTGAGATGGATCTAATACTTTTGCAACTCTTTGAAGTTTCTTGGCATATCAGGATGGAAAATAATGTGAGACTCGTCCCCTTGAACAATAGGTTCCAAGATCACCGGTAAGATGGCATCGTATGGCATCATAAGACTTTGGGCTCGAGCTCGCACCCATTTGAGGTAAGGTTCCAAATGGATGGAGTTCTTGTGCCCCAAAGTCTTACTATCAGTCTTCTTAACCATGCCCCAAGCGCAGATGAATCTCTGACGATAATTTTGCAGATTATTTGAGTAGTTGAACACAATACCTTAGATGAGCATATCAGGTGGACCATCTCTCTGTGTGTAACCAAACTGACGTACTGCTAAAGAGAGGTTGTAGGTGATGCCTCCTCTAATGCCCATGAGTGGCACATTAGGAAATTATCCGCATCAGTCAATAAAAGAGATGTCTTCTTGAGAGCGAGGACACCAACAGATATCAGAGTGAGAGAGAGACATTAATCTTTGACTCCACCTTAAGCTTAAATAATTCTTCATTACTGACTGGGGAAGGTGCGAAATAAACCACCTATAGAGAAAATGGATGCAACACATAAGAGTTCCTCGCTTCTTCAGAATACAACTATGGAGAGAATGTAGAATATCCCCGAGAAATGTAGGAACTGGATTGTGAGCAAGGAAAATATTGATAGCACTTACATCTATAAATTGGTCTAAATTAGGGAACAGAACCAACCCATAGATCAAGAGAGCTAAGACATATTCAAAGGAATGGTAACTCATAGTGTCCAAGAATATCTGAGCTTTCTCCATTAGAAATTTTGCAAGAAGGCCTTTAACTCCGCTTCTTCTTTCCCAATTGGATTCAATATCAGATGGTTGTAAGTGCAAAGTTATGGTAACCTTTTCAGAAGTTGGGTCTTGTTCTAAACCAGTGAAAGGTACCTACTACATTATAGGTAGACCAAGTAGCTTAGAGAATTATTCCAGTGTAGGCACCCGTTAATAATCTGGAAATGTGAAGCAGTGGTGCTCGGGATTAAAGAACTAGAACATAACACTCATCAAAACTTCGGAAAACCCGGTGGTAACCAAACTGAGAAAATGACCATGTCTTTTGTTGAATGATGAGTCATCGGGAACCTTTAAGACCAATTCCTTGAGCTTGGAAGGAATTTCTGCGAAGTTAATCCGGTTGGTTTTTCTGTGACCTGAATGCATACCCTACAAAACAGCAAAGAGGTAAATCCACAGGTCCTTGAAATAGTTAGTATATATGAATGTCATGATGTTTATGATATCATGATTATGCTTAAATCACAGATAAACACAAGCAAGTCACACAATAGACCTTAGGTTTAAAGGCACGCATGAGGTTTTAAGGTAAGTACCCTCTTGAATGTTCAGTATGCTCAATTTATCCTATTAATAGTAACTGGGTTCTAAGGAGTCTCCATATCATTGACCTTTCCGTCAGGCATTGTTTCAGCTCAAGCACCGAAGTATTGCAGCCAAAATATCCCGAAAGTCCAGTCTCAATGAGTGTAGCATCGAGTATCAACCAGTCTTTGGTCGGAACCAAATCCGGCTATCTCACTAATTCCTAATGGCTAGGATGAGTCAATTAAAGGTTCTAAAGGTCAGTTAGAGCTTAGTGACACTATGAGGAAGCCTAATGTTATCCTTGACTTACTCAAGGAACATTAGTACAATCCATAGTGTCGCGCTAACGTAGCCACAACTTTGTTCGTATTGGTATACACCGTACAACCTCCATGATTTATTGCTACTTACCTAATAAGGTGCCCCAGATCCGGGTGTAGGATCTTTAGTAAAAACCCAAACAAGCCCTCAAAAATAAAGCATACAAAACACACAACGAAAGCAAATTAAAATGAACTAAGCTCTAAGGTAACCCTACTTTATAAATTCGTTCCCCATCAGAGATGCCAGTTTTGTGATACGGTGGCAGAACCGACTATTATATTGGTTTTGCGTTTGTGTTTGCAAAATGTTGCGGTAAGAAAGAGTCGCCACTGACTTTTATTTTATCCAACAAAGGAAAGGGTGAAAAGAACAGAAAAATACCTTTCGAGAGTTTTCTGAGTAAGGGGGTAGATTATGGAAAGGGAAGGTATTAGCACCCTTTCCATCTGTAGTTATCTACGGGCTCTTAGATGCTTAGCTCATTTTGAAATACCTTATGCTTTGTGTGTTTTGAAAGTATCTTTTGAAATGCCAATAGTAAGGTAGCTTGCTTTATGATAACTCTTGTATCAGTCCTCAAGAGTGTTGATAAAGTGTTTTGAAAATGTTTTTGAAAGGATTTGTGTGTAAATGTAAAAGTTTGTTTAAGCAAGCATCTAACAACTATCTACTATACTTGAAAGGATTGTTCTTTTCCTCTTTTCCTTTAGACAGTTATATCCTACTATTAGTGAGTAGGTAGCCCTAGTCGTTGGATGTTTGAGGGACATTAGAAGGGACGTTTGTACAGTCATAAAGGTAACTGGGCAAGAAACCTTAGTAACTAACCTAGGGTTTAAGATCATACCGAGGTAACGTCGAGAGGGTCATCGAGGGACTTATGATCTTTAAACCGGAGGGTAGCCACTAAAATCTCTCACTTTTCGAGAGATGTGACTGTTTTCCGAAGGCAACCAAAGTGGGGTACCCTAGAGGTACACATGTGCAATTGTGTTATATTCAGTTATTTATATTATGTAAGGTTTTCTAGCGTTTGTTTGTTAAACTCTTGCCATATAATCCTAATTAGCATACATCTAAACATTTAATAATTTTCACTAATTAAAAGTGTGAAAATGTAAATCTAGCTATTACAAGGCTTCGGGGAGGGATTATTTACATGTCTAAAATAGGAAATAAAGCAGAAAAATAAAAGTCCTACTTTAAAATATTACAACCAGGAAGCAGGTACAATAATATGAAAAATAGAATGCGAGAGATAATAACATGTGCAAAATGAAAATAACATCTAAAACTTAAAAAGGAAAAATATTTTTGTTTGTTTTTGATCATGGAAAGAAATTTAATTTAAAATCCTAAGTCTATTTATTTTTAAATTAAGAAAAGGATTAAAATAATTAATCAATTAATTTACAGAATTAATTTATTTGAGAAAATACTAACCTAATATTTTTTGTGATTTTTCTATCTGATTTTACAATGTTATAAAAAAAATAAAACAATTAAAAGCAAATAAATAAAACAAAATAAAAAAAGTAAATGGGCCAGGATAGTAAAAGTAACAGGGGGGTAAGTTTAAAAAATGCAGGCCCAGGTCAAGAAGAGGCCCAGGTTACCTTTCGATCCAATGGGGGAGGTTGTACTTCGATCCAATGAGGGAGGTTGTCTTTCGATCCAACGAGGGAGGTAGTCCTTCGATCCAATGAAAGAGGTAGTCTTTCGATCTAACGAAGGAGGTTGTCGAAAGTGCATGATGGACTGCACGTTGAGGGTACTGGATCTGGATTGATGGGATCTACTGGTGTTGACCACGTGGTGCATGGTGTGCACGTTAGACCTGCAAGCATGGGATCTGGAATACAATTGTTAGAAAAAAACAAAATTCATGACCTGGGTGTCGAACCCAGATCTTTCCCCTTAATTCGAACCCCCGCCTAATTCGAACCCCTAAGTCTAAATCTGAAGCTATTTTATCCTGAAACACCATTAATCCTGGGATTCAAAGGAACCGATTTCAAATGCCCTAGCAATGGAATTTTGTGTTGTGGGCACTGAAACTCACATGAATTGCGTTAAAACATTCATAAATAATGACAATAACATGAATATGCAATCGAAAGAGATTTAAATTAAAGGTTAAACGAGTTTGAGATCCCTAATTTTTACCAAACGATAGGATCGAACGAGCGCGTTTCTGGGTGCGTTTGAATTGCTTAAGGCTTGGGAATCACTCCTGGGACCTTCAGGGGGTGAATAGTGGACTTGGTTTGGACTGAGGAAACTTACACTATGCTTTTCGAATTTGGCAACTTTGATGTATTTTTTATGATTTTCGTTGTGGCTCTTTGAGGTGGTTTTTCCCTGTGTTTATAGGCAATCCCCGTATTTGCTTGCACTTTGGCTCTGTATTTATAGAGGAGTAGTGGTGAACAAATATGGCATGAATCAGCCATTAACTATGGTTTTGAAAGCAAAATCATCAGATTTGAAAAGTTGCCATTTTGAGATATTTCATGCCATTTTGAACTTTGAGTGAACCTGGATAGGTTTCATCCCATTAGGCTTTTGTTTCAACTTATAGCTCATTTCACATTAATTGAATCTTTCAAATGCTCCCAAGCTTTGTTCTTTTTGATGGCTTTGAGTTCCAATTCGAATTGCTCAAGGCTTCATTGTCATGGCTTCTTAGATTGAGTCACCATCTGCATTGGTTGCTTGATTTGGAAAACTCATCATATCCAATCAGCCTAATCGAACTCAGTTCTTGTTCTTTTCGATTTCCTTTCTTTTGACTCGACCAATCAAAATGTCACCTCTTCATCCTGGCTTGTCGAAGCTTCATTGTGTTCTTTCCTTCAAACACAGTTGTGACTGTGTCCCACGTTTTGCTTTCGTTTACAAGACCATCTTTACAAATCACTAGTTTACCCATGATTGGTGAACACGGCATGTATGCGCCAATCGAAGGATAACCTATGAGCACCAAGACTTTACTTCGATCACCCAACTCCTTCCTTGTCTGTTCAGGCACATGCCTGAAACACATTGATCCCAAAACTCTAAGATGACTCATATTTGGTTGATTCGTCTCTAACTGTCCTTCTATCACGCCATGTTTAAAGGTTGCATATCCTTCGAACCATTAGACTTCCACGTGTTTCTTTGGATAAGACTGAAGCTTTCAAAATCTTCTTCTTTTCGAAGTGCCAATTCAAACAACGTGTCAGTCAAAGTGTGTCTTCCTTGTAATGCTTCGAATAACTTACATTTCCATGGTTCAAAAACAAACCCTTCGATGACGCTCTTTACTAGCTCTTCATCAATCGAAGACTTCACAAAAGCCTCCTCACGCTTTCTTTCGAACTATCCTTCCTTCGATCCTAGTGTTTCATTGGGCATCAGATTAGACTGCATACTGCTGTCAAAGCTACTTCGACTCAAAAGCTCTTAGGTGTGTTCTTAGCTTTCGACCTACACCTTGTCATGTACACTTATTTTCTTTCTTTCAGTTATGCCATTATGTTGAGGCGTATAGGGTGCCATGAAAATCATTTGAATCCCTTGCAAACCAAAATTCTTTGTGAGAAATGAAACCTTAGATGGAAATCCATTGCTTAGGAGGGGAATTTGTCTGATCAATTCTTGATCAACCTTAGCAATTGAGGACCTTAATGAGCATGCCTTGAATAAAATGGGAGAGAAAATTTTGGGGTACAACACTTTTTCACTTACAATAAAACCCAACAACTTTCCAGATCTCACCTCGAAGGTGCACTTATTTGGATTCAGTCTCAAGAAGAATTGCCTTAGTCTTTCGAACAACTTCTCTAGATGGACAAGATGTTCCTCTTCAGTGTCAGACTTAGCAATAATATCATCCACATAGACCTCAATCTCCTTGTGAATCATATCATGAAATAGAGTAACCATGGTACGCTGATACGTTGCCCCTGCATTTTTCAAACCAAATGGCATTACCTTATAGCAAAAGGTTCCCCAGGGTGTGATAAATGTTGTCTTCTCCATATCTTTTGGTGCCATCTTAATATAATTATAGCCCGAAAAACCATCCATAAAGGAGAATACTTTAGAATGAGTTGTGCTATCGACCAACACATCGATATGGGGAAGAGGAAAATCATACTTAGAACTTGCTCTATTCAAGTCCTTATAATCCACACACATCTTGACCTTACCATCTTTCTTAGGCACAAGCATAATATTTGCAATCCACGGAGGATAATTGATGACTTTCCAGAAATTTGCATCCAACTGTTTCTGACCTTCTTCTTTAATCTTTTTGGACATCTCTGTAATACCCCAAATTTGTCCTACCCTTCTAAGTTTTATCTGACTTATGCATTGTCACGCTTTTCTCATATACATAACTCCATTAGGTCATTTAACATTACATACATTCACTAACAACATAACTTCGCAGGGGTTCGAGAACCATCAGGAATTAGGGCTTCAATATCGGTTTTTTAGTAGAGATTTCTTTGAGCTAGGGTTTGGGTCTTCTTCACTATTTTGAGCCTTGTCATCCATCTCCAAGATTTCTTTAAGCTAGTTATATTATGGGCCCTGCAAGTTAAGATATCTTTGAAGGTTGAGGTGCAAAAGCTTTGAGTTATGACACAAATATGTTGTTATGGAATCATAGGGTGATCAAGACGTTGTTATTTGTTGCTTATAGTACAAGTCACTCAATTGGACTTCATTCAGAAGACTTTGCATTATGCATGGAAATTCATAAAGACCAGGGTTTGAGAAGCAGTATCTGTGTTGCAACCACCACTTGGATTGGGGTTCTTTTCAGTGCGCTTATGTTATCAAGTGAACTCGGTTCTGTTTAGCCATAACTATCATATGGTTTGGTTCAATGTATTAAGGTCTCGCTTGGTTCCTATCACCATTTGAAGTTTGGTTCAATTGAGTTTATTATCGTCAATTCAAAGGTTGACTCAAGACATTTACTTTGGATCTCATGCAAATATTTGAGGTTTTACATGGAGTGTTTTGGGGATCTTTTCTGAGAAGGAAGTCATTTGTGAGAGTCTTGACTCTTAGTCGCAGTCAACCACGAAAGGTGGACCTTTGACCGATGTATTTTTTGTCACTTTCGGTTTTCATCTCGTGGTTTATCTAAGTGTAGCATGGCATGGCATAAAGTACAAATGGGAGAAGACTTGAAATTTTAAATAAAACCACAATGGATGGAAAACAACTCAACTTGATTCAAGTGTCGTTATTACAAATTCAAGGATGCATTACAACTTTAACCAAAATCCTTACATGTTTAAATAACTCCAAATTAAAGTTTCCATTACAAAAAAAAAATCGAATCATATTCAACATCACTTGCAAATCCAATTACAGTTACATCACACCAAAGATATCACAAACAAAAATTTTAGTATTGGCAATTCAAGTGTCCCTTGTTGCAATATCACCCAGTTCCGATGGGATAGATGGCTTATCACTAGCAGAACTTCAATCAAGAATAACATCAGTTTTTTGAGTTCGTGGCTAAGGATGCTGAGGTGGGTCAGATCCTGAAGGATATTAAACATCTTCTTGAAGACGCACGTATTCTTGAAGACGCACATGATACATCCATCCAAGACTCTGTTGTTGTCACTCCCCACAATGTCCCGCCTTCTGATATTCCATGTGATAAAAAGGATAATTCTGAAGATGCTGGTTCAGCTGCAGAAAAAGAATTCATTTCATCCCAAGAACCTACTCAATATATATAAATAACTTCTGATGTAGAAGCTACAATTTCTCAAAGTCATGACTTCGTATTGTTCCTAGACAGAAAAACAATGGCCCTGCATCGGTTAAAATACCAGTTCAGCCCTGTATCAAATTAATAAAACCAAGCTAGAAAAACCACTTGTTCAAGAAGATATCCCTGCAAACTATCATAGCAGAAAAACCGAAACAGAATTTTAGCTAAACTCAAGCTAGCCCATCACAGTTTCTACCGGCTTCTAACTCGCTTTTCATAATTTAAAAAAACGGATCCCAGCTCAATAAAAAAACTAACCTGCATAATAAAAAAGGTCAGTTTAGAATTTAACTCTTCCAACAAACTTCAACTGTCAAAACAAGATCCCTAACTGATTCTAATCAGCCTTCTATAACCCTGCATAACTAACTTCTAACTTCCTAACTAGCATTACCCAAAACTAACAACCAAAAAAGCTTCCTCTAACCATTTAACTACCTTACTAACAGATACCAGAATTATAAAAAAAAACCCATCTAAAACCTCTAACCAACTGTCATGACAACCAATTAATCTTTTCACCGTCTAAACAATTCCTAACAGACTCTAATAAAATCTCCTAATTGTTGTCCAACTCTAAACCATATAACAAACTCATAAAAAACAGTTAACCAATCCCTAATTGTTTTCTAACCGATAACAACTAAACATCTAACTGAACTCAACAACCTATAACAGAAATTCTAACAACTTCCAACTGAGAGAGGAAGGTCATAACAAAAATGAAGAAAGATGGAGAGAGGGGACGGTTATTTCATTGTTGATATTTCGCAGAGATAAAAAGAAAAGAAGGATACATTTCATGTTAAACAAAAACTCACCTTGATTCATGCTCTAACTTCTGCAGAATCATACAAAAATACTGATATAAAGTTTTCTTCTCTCCTCATGTTCCTTTGATCTTCTTCATCATTCCTCAACTGGCAGAAGAATCACGGATTCGCTCTTTCTTCTCCTCTCATCAACTTCATTCCTCAATCATTGGGGAATCTCCAAAAAGCGCCAGAAACTCACAACAGGCTTTCTCCTCTTCCCATCGCACACTTCTCTCATGAATCATCAATACAGATTCATAATTTTCATCGCACAACGTCAACGTCAATTTTCTTCTTCATCTCATCAATTAACTCAAAATCAAGGAAGAAGAAGAAGTAGTTGCAGAGAGGAATTATATATTCATACCTGAGGCATTGATTTTCCGTTTGTCGCTATTGTGATACGGTGGGAGAACTGACTTGAGGTTTTGCGTTTATGTTCGCAAATGTTTCGGTTTAGCAAGAGTCGCCACCGACTTTTATTTTATCCAAAGGAAAGGTCAAAAAGCACAGGAAAGACCTTTGAGATGTTTTCTTGGGTTCTGGGGGGTAGATTATGAAAAGGGAAGGTGCAAGCACCCTTTTTATCCATGGTTATCCATGGGCTCTTATTTACTTGTTTAGATCACTTGCTTTTGCTTTTCAATTGTTTGAAATGGTGCTTTGTGTGAGGTTTTGAAAATGTTTTGAAAAGAGGCCATCGTTGTGGCAACCTTTGTAATGATTCTTGTTTGAATATATACAAAGGTGTTTGTCTTTTGAAAAGATGTTTCAATGTTTGAAAGTTTGTTTTGGGAAATGTTTTGAAATTGTGTTGTGAGGTGTGTTTGAAAATAGCAAGGATGTTTTTGCAAGTTTTGATCAAGTAACTAAGAGTTGTCTACCCTATCTACTCAAGAGTATTTCCTACACATTTTTAACCCTTTTGACAGTGTTGTTTTACCATTGCATTTGGTAAACAAACTTGTATTTGGATGTTAAACGGGACAGGCGCGGGTCATCGTATTGACCATGATAGCAATTGTGCTAAGTATCTTTAGCAAATTTTTGAGGGACTAGATCATTTTTGTATAGGAAACCTAGATAGCGTCATCGAGGGACTATGATCTTTTGTTTTGTTTTTTTCGTTTTTCCAAGATACTCAACATGCATAACATGTCCCTTTTAAAGGCAACAAGTGGATGAAACCCTAGGGGTGAATGTGTGTATTGTGTCATCAATTTACATGCTTTTATGTCTTGTATTAGGTCTAACTATTTGTTTTGATTTTGGATATTGCATACAAACCCTAATCTCTATCATGGCATATTTGAAAGCTATAAATGCGTAAAATAAATCTACGACTATTACAACATTGATATGGGGAGGGGGAATACAATTTTGAATGAGGAGTATTTGCAAGAAAATAAAACCCTAAGATTTACTATTACATCCAAATTGAACTCTTTGCATCAAATGATAAATAAATAATATTTAAATAAGTAATTTAAATATAAATATGTAAAATATTATAAATATGTAAAAAATGTTTTTGTTTATTTTTATGTATGTAAAAAAATGAAATATTTAATGCATTAAAAATAATGAAATGAAAGATTATTTTTATTAAGGGTAAAAACCCTAATTTTCTTTTAAGAAGGTGTATATATATATATATATATATATATATATATATATATATATATATATATATATATATATATATATATATATATATATATATATATATATATATATATATATATATATATATATATATATATATATATATATATATATATATATATATATATATATATATATATATATATATATATATATATATATATATATATATATATATATATTATGTACAATAAAATAACAAAATATATACAAATGTCAAAAAATAAAAATATATTAGAAAAATATTATTTAAGTATGTAAATAAAAATAAAAATATAATATTTTTGTGTATTATTTTCAAGTTTTTTTATTAAAGAAAATAAAAGTATGTTATTCAATAATTATTTCTATGTTTAAAAAATAATAAAAATAATAAAATAAAAAGGTGAAAATTAAATAAAATATTTTTGGTAATTTTTGAAGTTTAGAAAAAAATATTTTAAAGTCAGAACTAAAAATAAAAATAGAAAAATATCAAATAATAATGAAATGGGCCAGGGGGGGGGCAGTCAGCAAACTAGAGGTGTCAAAAGCAAGTCAAGGCCAAGCCCAGCCCAAACTGATCTTCATCTTCAACCTTTGAACAAAAACGCGCGCCCTGTAACTCCAACTCTGTTCTCTCTATTCTTTGCATGAAATCAAAAACTCAAAACATGAAACTTATAGAGCATTAAACCACGATTCTAACCATATAAAAAACTTAAACTAAATCTCAAAGACTAGAGAGAATTTCTCTAGCCCTAATTTCTAATCTAACTTTTTCAGGAAGTTCATCAATCAAATTCTCTTAGCACACTTAACTTAAATGAAATCTATGCATATGTACAGCTTAAGGGCTATGAGTACTATATTTTTTATTCACAAACCTAAGCCTAATGATTCCTAAATATAGAGATAGGAAGTTAAAAAATACCTATTTCAGTTGAACACGAGTATGGAAATGTAGAGCTTTTCAGTGAGGCCTGAAATGCTTGGGAGCTTGCTTGAACTTCCTTTGACCTTCCCCAATGCTTAGTTTGCTTTGGATTTGGTTGAACAAGCTTGTAGAAGTCAACCTGCACAAGCTGAAAACAGAAATGGTGAAGCTTGCAAATGGAGTTACAGTCAATGGCTAATGGTTGGGATAGCTCAGGTGGGTTATATAGAAGGTATTGGAACAGGTTTGGGGCAAAACGCACGAGTAGTTTTTGCTATGGAACTCAAAGTGAAGAAACTGCCCTATTTTGCAAGAAGAATGTGTTTTTGTGTTTTGGAAGGCTTGAGGGTTGGATGGCTCGTGTTTCTGGCTCAAGGAAATGTGCAAAACTTTTTTCAAATGCTGAGTTGGTTATAACAGATACTCAAGTTGTGGCTCTTTGGCCAGTTTACTTGTTTTTTAAGTAAAAATGTGAAGTGGTACAAGACAGGCCTGTACAGGCTATCTTCCAGCATGCACTTGGTGATCTTGTCCCCCCAAGTTTGTGGATATTGTTTGTTTTCCAAGATTTGGTTCAAGGCTCAAGGGATGCAATTTGACATAAAGCAAGTTTTGACAAAAATGGCAATGTTACCTTTTTGCTATTTTTGGATTAATCTCTTGTGTAATCCTCTAGTGATCAAAACAAAGCTTCAATCCATTGGGTTTGCATTTAATTCTTGAGTGTGGAAGGGTTTAGGGACCTGTAATCAAGTAAAAACAATGCTGGATGGAAATTGCAACTTGTAGCAACATGAAACATGCCATGGATCAAAGTGAGTTTTTGCCAAATTCAAACCTGCGATTCTCCCTAACCATAAATGATTTTGGAGAGTTCTTGGACATTTTGGAAAGCTTGTAACATGCTATACAATCCATATTTTAAATTCATTTTGAGATTCCAAGTGGAACTAGGTGAAAAATTGCCATGAAGATAGGTCAAAATCCTGCCTAAACTAGGGCAAAATTTCACTAAGTTAAAAGTTTCATGGACCCTTGTTCCAAAAGTCATAACTTGAGATCCAAGCTTCTTTTGAGAAAACTTTGTGAATAAAAGTTGTAGATTTTGTGGAGGATTACAACTTTCATGTTGGAAGTTTTGTTTGAATCCAATTGCATCATGGTGAAAAAGTTGGGCAAAGTTGGGAAAAAATAAGAAAATTTCATAACTTAGAAAAATTCTAAGTTATGAAACTTTTCAATCTTAAACCCTAATTTGAAAAATTAGGTTTCTTGATGAACAAGTTTCATGTTTTGACATATCTTGATGAAAAATGACCTTTGCCACTTGATTTTGACCAAAAAGTCAAAGTTTGACTTTTCAGTGTACAGTTGATTCTTGATCAGTTGACTGGAAAATTCATCTATCAATCCAATGCAATTGAGATCTTTTAAACCTTGTGAATAGGTCAAGATGATGCCATTGAGTCCTTTAATCAATTATTGAACCCAATTTGCCATTGGCTAGGTGAAAAATCAGAAATTGCCCTTCTGAAGTCAAAATCCTAAAAATGACCATTTTGCCCTTTTGATGATCTGATCAAATTTCTTGAGGAGTTGTGGTCCAAACTTGATCAAGTGGTTCATATGAGCCTATAATATTGACGTGGATCAAAATTTATGAGGTTTGACTGTAAATTGGCCATAGTTGACTTTTTCCCCAATTGACTGGGCAAAAATTTGATTCAAGGCTTGAAACTTGGTATGAGCAATCTTATAAGTCCAACATGAAGCATGAAAGTCACATTGAGCATTAGAAGTCCAAAATTCCTTGTGCAAACCCAAACCCTAATTTAGGTCAACAGTGCAAGGAGATGTCTTGAGCAGAGCAAACCCTAGCTTGGTCTTGAGTTCAAAGAGTCTTGTGAGGAGAAATCTTGATAAAATGAGAGGGCAAATTTTTGGGTACAACAGCCGCCCCTGTTCAATCTTTTTGAACCTGAAGAGTTAGATTGGCAAGTTTGCCTTTCGTGACTCGAAGGTAAAAGAGTATTGGACATTAAAGTGCGCGTAAATTTGCGCTCGTCAGAGTGTAGTTGAGGGAATGAGCTTAAAGATGCCATTTGGAAGATGTGACAGAATCTTGTCGGAGATGGGCTTAAAGATGCCATCCAAGAAAATTGATCGCATAAGAGATTCCTTTGCGAGAGCCCGTATACCTGTTGTTGAGGAGGACTACGTCGGGGAATGCTGGTCTCTATCGTGGTAGAAATAGAACTTTAGTCGTCTGTTATTCTACTGGGGAGTCATCTCTTGGTTGAAGAGGTGATAGTGAACTGTTATCTGGTCAACATCCAGGCTTCATAGTCTTGTATTACTATCTGGTCAACATCCAGGCTTCACGATACTTTACTTCCTATCTGGTCAACATCCAGGCTTCATAAGGAAATCAATGGTTATCCGGTCGCCTCCGGTTTTCCCTTTGATTTTGGGGCCTACTAATATCCGGTTGAATCCGGGCTTCAAAGTAATTGGTTGAGTAAACTGTTATTTGGTCAACGTCCAAGCTTCACAGTATACCTTATTGTTATCTGGTTAACGTCCAGGCTTCACAGTCTTGTATTGCTATCTGGTCAACATCCAGGCTTCACGATACTTTACTTCCTATCTGGTCAACATTCAGGCTTCAGAAGGAAATCTTACTGTTATCTGGTCAGCGTCCAGGCTTCACAGTCTTGTATTGCTATCTGGTCAACATCCAGGCTTCACAAAAACTTGCAAGGGATTCAACTATTTTCCGGTCAATCTCCGGGCTTCAGTATAATCAAGATAAAATCTGGTCGAATCCAGGTTTCATAACTGGAACAGGAATCTGCCCCTTGATTTGAATAAACAAATAGGAAAGCATTCGTGTCTGGAGCATCTCTAAGCAATTTTCTGAGCTTTGAATATCTGTTTTAGGTAACTATTAATTTCATCCTGAAAAGGGTAGAATGTTATCTGAAACACAAAGTTATGTTTCATGAAATGTATGATGCAATATATGTGTTTTATCAATGTTCATGATTTACGAATGTAATGTATGTGCATGTAAGTTGATTAGTTGTTTTGCTGAGGAAAATAAATCCTGGACAACTGGAGATAACAAAATCTTTGACTGCTGTCAGGAAAATAAATCCATGACCGCTGTTGGAGATCCAAGATCTTTGACAACCTCTGTGGGGAGAAGCTATACTGCCGGGGAGATCAGGAGTTTGGGTTGTATGCAAATCTACTGGGGACTTCAAGAATGAGAATTTCCATTTTGTTGGGGGGATCAGGGGAAAACTGAATGGTTTCCGCTGGGGATTGGTAGATCAAAGTTTCCTCTCTGCTGGGGATCTTAATGACATGCTAATTTGATCGTGTATGGAAACTTGACTCTGTTGAGGAAGAAGGTTTTAAAATAACTCTCTGGGGAATTATCTGGTTTTTTAAAGCGACTCTCCGGGGAAGTTGGAGGAAACTGGATGGTCTCCAATGACGTTCAAAGGTTGAAGGTTTGACTCCATTGGGGAAGAAAGTTTCATCTTCAGTGAGGGTTTGCTCCGCTGGGGATTGGGAGTTTGAAAACTCGACTCTGATGGGGATTTTTGAAACTTAACTCCGCTGGGGATATGTATTTCAAGATTTTAGTTTCGCCGAAGATCTGGATGATGTACTGCAGGGGATTTCTTCTGGAATTGCCTAAAGACATTTTCCTATACTTTCAACCTGCCAGTAATTATTCTTTCTCATTTCTTTTTATTTGTAAGCAGTGATTATATTCAAATTCATATGATCATTTAATAAATCATTGGACGTTTTCAAATAAAACACAAGCGTAAAAAAGAAAGAAAAGGCAAACAATTTTTTGCACTTTGAAGTATCTTTGTATTAACTTTGTGTAAGTATTTTGTACAAAGGAGACATACATCCTAGTAAGAGAATGTTGTCATAAAATTGAGAAAAATTTATACAAATAAAGATGGCTATGTGTAACAATTCCATGGCGTTCCCATTCTGCTATAGCCTTCCTAACTCTGAGTATCTTGTCCATTTGTTGCTTTGTCCGCAGATGATTTTATTGATCGGAAGCTTGGAGCTTGTCCATGAAGAGATTGTCCTTAAAGTGATCTGATGAGACACAGTCATACATTTTAATTCCCTAACTTTTGCCTGGACCACCCTTTCGGGTTTTCGATCCACCGGGAAACCCCTTTTTTCCCAAGTCGCCCTTTCGGTTTTTCAACTTGCCAGGTGTACAGATTTTTTGTTTTATCCCTAATTTTTGCCTGAACCGCCCTTTCGGGTTTTTGATTCACCGGGATACCCATTTTTTCCCAAGTCTCCCTTTCGGGTTTTCAACTTGTCGGGTCGTTTATGCGTAGTATCTTTTGACTATGTCTGCATTCGCAGGGTGCGGCAGGTCATCTCCGTCCATGGTGGTTAGAATCATAGCCCCACCAGAAAAGATGTTTTTGATCACAAATGGTTCTTCATAGGTAGGAGTCCATTTTCCCCTGGGATCACTTTGCGGCAAGATGATCCGCTTAATTACAAGATCTCCGACTTGATATACATGGCGCCTGACTTTCTTGTTGAAAGCCTTGATCATCTGTTTTTGATACGTCTGGCCATGACAAACAGCAGTAAGTCGCTTCTCGTCAATCAAGTTAAGTTGATCAAGCCGGGTCTGAATCCAATCGTCTTCACTCAAACCAAGATCTTTCATGATTCTTAAGGAGGGAATCTGAACCTCCATAGGTAAAATAGCTTCCATGTTGTATACCAAAGAAAAGGGTGTTTCCCCAGTTGATGTTCGTGTCGTGGTACGGTATCCGTGCAGAGAAAACAGTAACATCTCATGCCAGTCCTTATAGGTGACTGTCATCTTTTGAATGATCTTCTTAATATTTTTGTTCGCAGCTTCGACAACACCGTTCATCTTTGGCCGATAGGGAGATGAATTATGATGTTGAATCTTGAACTGCTCGCACAGAGCGGTGATCATAACGTTGTTCAGGTTTGTACCATTGTCCGTGATGATACGGTCGGGGATACCATACTGGCATATGAGGTTCTGCTTGATGAAGCGGGCGACCACATTCTTTGCAACGGAGGCGAAGGAAGTTGCTTCGACCCATTTGGTAAAGTAATTAATGGCCACCAGGATGAAGCGGTGTCCATTGGATGTTGTAGGATTGATCTCTCCAATCATGTCGATGCCCCACATTGCGAATGGCCAAGGAGCTGTTAGGACATTTATAGGAACTGGAGGAATATGTTCCTTGTCCGCATAGATTTGGCATTTGTGACAAGTACGGGAATATTGATGACAGTCAGCTTCCATGGTAGACTATTAGTAGCCTGCCCGTATAATCTTCTTAGCCATAGTATGTTCGCTCAAGTGGGTGCCAAATGTACCATTATGCAGTTTAGTCATGATCTTCTCAGCTTCAACCTTGTCCACACAATGAAGCAGAACACAATCATGGTTGCGCTTGTACAGGATACCATTGCTCAGGAAGAACTTGGCAGAAAATCTCCTCAAGAACTTTTTGTCGTTGACTGAAGCTCCTTCAGGGTATTCTCAAGTCTTAAGATACCTTTTGATTTCGTGAAACCAGGGTTGGTCCACTACTTCTTCGGTATTAATCTCGTGACAATGAACAGGTTCATCCCTTCGCTCGATGGTGATTTGGGGAGCCTCATTATCCCAGTTAAGTTTAAACATTGATGACATTGTAGCTAGAGCATCCGCTAGCTGATTTTCTTCTCACGGGAAGTGCTCGAAGGTAATCTGCTCGAAATGAGGTAACAATGTCAGGACATGTTCTTTGTAAGGGATGAGATTAGGATGTTTAGTATCCCACTCTCCTTTGATCTGACTGATGACCAAAGCGGAGTCTCCAAACACAACCAAAGATTTGATTCTCAAGTCAATAGCAGCCTTGAGACCAAAGATACAAGCTTCATACTCGGCCATGTTGTTGGTGCAGCTGAAGCAGAGTCTAGCAGTGAAAGGTGTATGGCAACCTTCTGGAGAGATAAGTACCGCGCCGATACCGTTGCCAAGTGCATTTGAAGCACCATCAAAGTACATGGTCCATCGGGATCCTTGTTCAGGTCCGTCATACAGTCTGTTACCTTCAATGTTGTCTAATGTCATAATGTCTTCGTCGGGGAAGTCGAACTTCATGGATTGGTAATCTTCGATAGCTTGATGAGCTAGATGGTTAGCTAGTACACTCCCCTTTATAGCTTTTTGGGTTGTGTACTGGATATCGTACTCAGTCAAGATCATTTGCCATCTAGCGATTCTTCCAGATAAAGCATGCTTTTTGAAGATGTACTTGATCGGATCCATTTTAGAAATCAGCAAAGTGGTATGTGTCAACATATGCTACCTTAGCCGGCAAGCAGCCCATACCAAAGCGCAGCAAGTTTTCTCGAGCAGTGAGTAGTGAGTCTCACAGTCGGTAAACTTTTTGCTAAGGTAATAAATAGCATGCTCTTTTCGACCAGACTCGTCATGTTGTCCCAGTACGCACCCCATTGAATTTTCCAAAACAGTCAAATACATGATTAGCGGCCTTCCTTCGACGGGTGGCATCAAGGTAGGAGGTTCTAGCAAATACTCCTTGATTTTATCGAAAGCAACTTGACATTCATCATTCCATTCAACCACCTGATCTTTCTTCAACAGCTTGAAGATTGGTTCACGGGTAGATGTTAGGTGAGAAATGAACCTTGCAATGTAGTTTAGGCGTCCCAAGAAACCTCTGACCTCCTTCTCAGTGTGAGGGGCGGGCATTTCTTGTATGGCTTTGACTTTGGCAGGATCAACCTCGATGCCTTTGTTGCTGACGATGAATCCCAAGAGTTTATCGGACCTGACTCCGAAATTGCACTTGCTAGGGTTCAGTCTGAGCTTGTACTCCTTCAACCTGACAAACAACTTTCGTAGATGGTCGATGTGTTCTTCTTCTGTTTGTGAACGGGATATCATGTCGTCTACGTAGACTTCAATCTCATGATGTATCATGTCATGAAACAAAGCTACCATGGCTCGCTGATAGGTTGCCCCGGCATTCTTCAGTCCGAATGGCATCACTTTATAGCAGAAGGTACCCCACTGCGTAACAAAAGTAGTCTTCTCCATGTCTTCGGGGGCCATTTTGATCTGGTTGTATCCAGAAAATCCATCCATGAAAGAAAATACCTTATGCTGAGTTGTATTGTCCACCAAGATGTCAATGTGCGGTAGTGGAAAGTCATCTTTAGGGCTAGCCATGTTTAAGTCTTTGTAATCCACACACATTCTCACTTTGCTGTCCTTCTTAGGCACGGGTACAATGTTAGCAACCCATTGGGGATAGGAAGTAATAGCAAGAAACCCGACGTTGAACTGTTTCATCACTTCGGCTTTGATCTTTTCAGACATATCGGGCCTCATTCAGCGGACTTTCTATTTAATTGGTGGACAGTCTTCTCTTGTAGGGAGACGGTGAACCACAATATCTGTATCGAGTCCCGGCATGTCTTCATAGGACCGGGCGAAGATCTCAACATATTCATTCAACAGCTGCACTAAGCGCTCTTTGACATTTGGCTTTAGGTTGGCACCCACTTTAACCTCTTTTCTATATTCGGCAGTACCCAAGTTGATAGTCTCTAACAGCTCTTCATGGGGGCAGAATAACCATTTCTTCCTGTTGTAGAAGTCTAGCCAACTCCCCAGGCACTTCACAGTCTTCATCACCTTCGTACTCGGCATGATTGACCAGATCTTCAGAGTCACTGAAGGCCATAGCAGAATTGTTACCCATGGAATCCGTAGTGGATGGGTACCTGCATTTTGTGAGTGTGGGTGTGTGTAAGGGATAGCCACCTTTAAACAAAATAAAATGTAAAAAGAAAGAAAATGAACACAAAAGTTTATAGATGAAAACGTCCATGATTCATTAAGAATGGCATATGAAGATGAAAAAATCAAGCCCTTACAAATCGACCTATATGCCCCGGGTAAGGCACAAGGCAAAAAGAGTGTACAAATTGTTTAATAATTATTACAGACCAACAGAAATGTTCGAAAGATAAATTACTGATTTATGAAAGTAATGGGAACGAAGTCTTTCGCCTCCCATTTGTTTAGTCCTCCTTCAATAGTCGGGAAAATCCAATCTTCAAAGTTTCTCTCATCTTCAACATCCTCCAAAGCATGAATTCCATGGTGAGTGATCTTTAATGGTGGCCCTCCAGCCCGGGAGCGACACACAGACTTTTGAGAAGCAGTGGTGAAACCCAAGCCAAACTTATCTGTCTTGAAAGGAAAATCTGGTAGCTGACCTCATACTGTACTTCCTCCTTCCTCGATCACAGCCTTCGCATCTTTAAGGGATGACATCCGGAACACAGGCTTGGTAATGATGGGTACAGACGTCATTGTCTTAACTGCCACAACTTTAGGAGAAACATCTTCAAAGTGTTGGAAAGGGGTTTCTATGAATTCACCATCTAACTCCACATAGCAGAAAGAATTAAGATGGCTTATCATATACTCCTCCTCGCCATGAACCGTTATGATTTTCCCCTGGACTGGGTATTTGAGCATTTGGTGTAGAGAAGAAGTGACTGCCCCAGCGTTGTGGATCCATGGTCTTCCCAACAAGCAATAATATGAAGGACGGATGTCCATCACATAAAATGTAGAGTTGAAAATTTTCGTTCCTACTTTAATTGGGATGTCCACCTCCCCGTGGACCATCCTCTTAGAACCGTCAAAGGCTCTAACAATGATATTGCTGGTGTGATACGGTGGGAGAACTGACTTGAGGTTTTGCGTTTGTGTTTGCACTTATGCGGTTTAGCAAGAGTCGCCACCGACTTTTTATTTTATCCTAAGGAAAGGTCAAAAAGCACAGGAAAGACCTTTGAGATGTTTTTCTTGGGTTCAGGGGGTAGATTATGAAAAGGGAAGGTGCTAGCACCCTTTTCATCCATGGTTTTCCATGGGCTCTTAGTTACTTGTTTTAGATCACTTGCATTTGCTTTTCAATTGTTTGAAATGGTGCTTTGTGTGTGGTTTTTTTGAAAATGCTTTGAAAAAGAATCCTTGTCTAGGAAACCTTTGTAATAATTCTTGTTTGAATATATACAAAGGTGTGTGTCTTTTTGAAAATATATTTCAATGTTTTGAAAGTTTGTTTTGAAATTGTGTTGTGAGGTGTGTTTGAAAATGGCAAGGATGTTTTGCACGATTTTGATCAAGTAACTAAGAGTTGTCTACCCTATTTTACTCAAAGATCTTTTTTATGTTTTCAACCCTTTTGACAGTGTTATTTCACCATTGTATTTGGTGAACAACCTTGTGTTAGGATGTTTGACGGGACAGGTGCGGGTCATCGTATAGATCATGATAGCAATTGTGTCAAGTATTTTTGGCAATTTTCTTGAGGGACTTGATCATTTTTGTTTAGGCAACCAAGATAATGTCATCAGGGGACTATGATCTTTTTGTTTTTTTTTTTTTCCAAAGTACTTAACATGCATACCATGGCCCATTTTTTAAGGCAACAAGTGGATTGTAACCCTATGGGTGCAAGTGTGAATTGTGTATTGATTTTCATACATTTATTCTTGAATTAGATCATCTAGCGATTGATTTCGAATCTTGCCATACAAAACCTAATTATTATACAGTATATTGAAAGCAATAAATTGCAGGAATTTAAAGTCTAAGTTATTACAAAAGAGTATCCGGGGATGGGGGTACAATTATTTACAAATGGGGATGAGTCTCACATGAGTAATAATGTCGAAATATGTGTTACAACCAAATCGAACTGTCGCAATTCAACATAAGATTATAACAAAACATAAAAATAAAAAAAATAAAAAATTGTGAAATGCATGTATTTGTTAATTTAAAATAAATAAATAAAATCTATTCTAAAAAAAAGAGATTAAGTATTATTATTATAATTTGTGAGGGTTTTATTAATTATGAAAAGAAAAATTTTAAAGAAAAAATTAGCTAAACAAAATTTCTCTTATTCCCACATTTTTTAAAGAAAACTAAATTAATAAAATTTCTATTATCTATTATTAATTTAACAATTATTAAAAAGAGAAAACTACCTTAAGAAACTCAAAACAAAATTTTAATATATTTTTGATTTTATTTTTAACAAAAGGAATGGAAATAATTTATTTAGAAAGAAAACAAATAATTAAGAAAAAGTATTTGGTTTGAATAAAATAAAATAAAAAAAGAAGATGGGCTTAAGGTTTGATTGGGGGTTAGGCCCAAATGGGAGAAAAAGCCAAAATGGATGAAATGGGGGGGGGGGGGGGGGGGGGGTATGTGCAGAAAATGTTGTGGGCTTAAGGCAATTTGGGGCGAACCGGCCCAGAGTGAATTTGTACAATGTTTTAGGGTTTTCTCATTTTGGCAGATTTAGGGTTTGCAAGTTTTGGCCACAGCGGCGCCATTCCTCTCACTCTCTTCTTCGTTTCTTCATCCTTCTCAAGCACGCTGATTCTCTCTATGCCCTAGGTTGCCAGAACGCCACCTTAGCCCTCTCCTCTCCACGACGGTCCAAGGCATTTGTTTGATCGGTACAGTTTTATCTTGTTTTGATTCTTAGGGTTTTTTACAGTTTGCATTCGTTTCATTTTCTTGATTTTGTTAAGATTTGTTTTCTAATCCATGGTTGTTATGAATATGATGCAGTGTAGGGGGTGAGAAAACTTACCTTGAGAGATCTTTCTGGAAAATGGAGGGAGAGGGGAAATGGGTTGGACCGGCGGCGGTCTTAGTGGCCAGAGGGCGGAGGATGAAGATGAGATGATGCTTGGTAACCCTCTTTCTTTCTTCTTTGAAGGTTAATGATGAACTTGATTCTGAGACCCTTTGTTGTTCTTTGAATGTTTGATGATGAAAACTGTTGTTTGCTTTTTTCGTTGTTGATGATAAGTATTTCTGAAAACTGTTTGCTTCTGAATCTCTTCCTTTTTGATGTTGATGATGATCTTAGATCTGAAACTTGTTGTTTTTCTCTACCTTGAATATTAGTGATGATGATACTTTGTTGAAGTTTCTGAAAACCTCTGAACCTCTTCCTTGTTAATGATGAGCTTAGATCTGAAACTTGTTGTTGATTTGATTTCGTTGATGATGAATATACTTCTGAAACCCTATGTTATTTTGCTTCTAAAACTCTTCCTCTTTCTTCTTGGCCCTGATTGTTGGATTGATAATCTCTGAAACTGTTATTGTTTGTTGTTAGTGATGAAGAAAAAATCTAAAACTTCCTTTTGTTAGTTTGAACTTGTTGGTGATAGTTTTGGTTTAACAGTTTGGTTTGCAGTTGGAACTGCAAATGGAACTGCAGGTTTGCAGTTTGTTGTTTCAGGCTTGTTGAGCTTGTTTGAGTTTGTAGTTTTGACAAGTTTAGGTAAGTTGCAGTTTTGCAAGCAAGTTTACAGTTTTGAGATGCAGGCTTACAGGCTGGAGCAAGCAGATTTGTTACTGTGAGTTTGCAGTTTGTTGCTAGCAGGCTTTTTGACTTGAGCAAGCAGGTTTGTTACTGGTGCAGTTATGCAGTTTTTTGACAGGTTTGAGTTTGAAAATAGTTTTGTTTGGCCTTGTTGAGCTTGTGGTTTACAGACTTGTAAGTTTTTGTGCAGGTTTGTTATGTTTTGTTACAGTTATGCAGGTTTGTAATGTAGGCTGAGTTTGTGCAGGTTTTGCTCAACCTTTTCCTCCCTTCCCCTGGACTGTTATACAGTCTTCTCTCTTTATATCTTTTTGTTTTCTTTTACTGTCTTTGACAGCCTGCCTTAGCCAAAACTGCAAACCTCTTCACTAGGTCTTCTCTTTCTCTCTCTCTCTCTAAGCACCTTTTGCTTATTATTTTAATTCTGAAAAGTTTGTCTAGGCTGGAAAGTGATGATGGCTAGGACAAGCTCTTGCTTGTAATTTGGTTTATCTCTCTGCATTGTGTACTTTCTGTACTTGTTTGCCTTGACAGTTTGCATACTTTATGCATTGTACTTTGCCTTGACAGTTTTATAACTCAGTTTGACATGCTTGGTTACTGCAGTTTGAAATTCAGTTTGGTTAATGCATTGTAGTTAGCTTTCCATGCTTTCTCATGTTTGCCTTGCTGACTTGTTTGACTACTGCAGTTTGGTTTAGTTTGCAGTACACTTTGCTTTGCTGACTTGTTTATGTTTTTGTATTTGAACCAAATGTATGCTTATATTTTATATCTTTTATTTTTCTCTCTGTGAACCTAGAAGAGCGATCTTCTTGTGATTTGCAGAGAGGAAAATAAAATATGATGAACATAGCATTCTGATTCCGGTCGACAAACTTTAATGATGATTTATTTCTTTTTCTATTTGAAAATCTTTTTCAATTAACTGTGCTGATTTCTTTTCTTTCTTCTTTTTCAGGTGAATGCATCTTGTGCAATAGAGGAAGCAGAGGAAGCAAAAAATTCCTTGAGCATGGGAGCATTGGAGCTTAGGAGATTAGGCTTAGAAATAGATAGATTTTTCATTTGTTGTAAACAATCATTATTGTAAATACTATAAGTTGTAAGCTTACAATATTCAAATAAATTTTGTAACAACATTTGAAATGAATAAACAGTCTTTATCCAAAAGAAAATTCTAATGTCAAATATCTTCCAATCTTTCCTTGCATGTTTATTTATTTATTTAAGACTCTCAAATCAAAATAATTGGAACTGTATCCCAATAATTCTAATCCAGATAAAATAAATAATCAACAAACTTTGCAGTCTCGCAACCTTGCATCAATCATAATACGCATGGTATTCCAATTAACATATGCATTGTATAGTTAAACAAACAAGCATTCCATTAAACGGTAAACCTTTCACTCCACTAATCAAGCAAATGCCTTAATGTCCCAAACAAAAGTCTTAGCTCTTATCCCAGATAATTAGGTTTTGAGAAACAAGCGTGAAAACAATGTAACAGTTAACTGAATTTCTGAGGATTTAGTTTCTTCTGAGAAATACGAGTGAAAACCCTAATCCCAGATTTGTTGCCAAAGAAAGGTTTGCTTGATCAATTCCTGAGCCAATCTTATAAATCAGAGAAAACCCTGGGTTTGTGATTTTCTTGTGAAAAAGGGAGCGCAAATTTTGGGGTACAACAGCTGGGCTTTAGGGTTAAACCTTTACAGTCCAATTTGTCTAATGCTTTCTTTGGCTGGACATTTAAAGACGACCCGGTATCAACCAGAACGTGAGCAAGAGTGGTCCCTTTGTATTCCACCGAGACATGCAGCGCGTCATTATATTTTCTCCCCTTATATGTTAGATCAGCGTTGGAGAAGCCAAGACCATTTTCGGCGGTTAGGCTGGCTACACACTCCTGAAACTGGTCCGCGGAGGTTTCTTGAGGCACGTTGGTTGTCTTAAGGAATTTGATCAAGGCTTTGGCATGAGCCTCGGAACAGAGCAATAGGGCCAGCATAGAGATTTTTGAAGGGGTTTTCCCCAGTTGTTCTATGATATCATAGTCGCTTTTCTTAATTATTTTTAAAATCTCCTCCATCTCCTTTTGAGTGGTCTCGGGGATGACCAAAGGTTGAGCCCTCGTCCTGACGGGCGCTTCTTGGATCCCCTTACCTTTATCAGCAGCAATAGCAGAGGGTACAACTACGGGAGTAACAATTTCTTCAATCACTGGAGTTCGCACAGAGATGTTGACCGGCACAGGAGTAACCTTAGGAGCATTTAAGGGTCCGAAGATTTCCCTTGGAGGAGCAATCCCCAGAGAGAAAATTCTTCCGTTGCGGGTGATCTTACTCGTCCCCGTAATATTTCCTATATCAGGAGTTTCTTCATTGGAATTCTCTTCCACTGATTCAATCTGCTTAACACCATGGTAGAAGATCTCTCCTCCATAATTCCACGATATTGTCTTATTGGACTTGTATGGGATAGGCCCCGGCATAGTTATCTTCAGAGGTACAAACTTTGGATCGGGTGTAATCTTAACAGGTCTTTTGGAGACCTTGGAAAGATTGTCGGAAATGGTAATTATAGCAATATCTTCGACAGGAATTGGAGTAATAGGAGTAACAGGAGTTTTCTCAAAGAGGATTTCTTGATTATCCATTAGGCGTTGGATGCCTAACTTCAATAACAGACAGTCGGATTGTAGGGACAAACAAAGGTAACAATCTTTTTCACAGCCTGGGAAAATCCCGGCTTTCAACAGATTCATCTTGATTATTGGTAAAGGGGTCATTAAGTCATCAACAGCAGCAACATACAGATCCTCTTCGATAGCATGGGCATCGTGACCATGCTTTGGCATTGGGGAAGAGATCATATTCGGCTTTTCGGGCGCGTCGAATTCCACCTCCTTGGCATCTATTAAATCTTGGATCTTGTTTTTGAGGGGCCAACAATTATTGGTGTCGTGCCCTATGCCGTATGAATGATAAGCATATTTAGCATTGACATGGTAAAAAGGAGAAGTTGTATTCGGATTTTGTGGTTGCTCTCTCAAGGTTGTAAGGTTTAACTTCAAGAGATGGGGGAGAACCTGGGCAGGCATCATGTTTATTTTGGTGAATTGCATAGTAGGCCTTCCCCCTCTTTGTTGGTTGGTTCTGGGTTGATCATTTCTAGGCTGATCAGCTGCAGTCTTTTGATTCATTACAGCCCCCACCGCTGGCCGGCGCTCCACTCTTCCTCGACCTCTCTAAGAGTAAACAGCTGACACCTCTTTCTTGGCTGGAAAAGGTTTTTTGACGGCAGCAGAAGCAGATGTATCTTTTTGAATTTTATCGCTCTTGATGCCAGCTTCAACTTGTTCACCAGTCAGAATTAATTCGGTGAACCCCGCCGACGAACTCCCTATTAGGTGATTAAAGAATGGACCGGACAGCGTCCCCAAAAACATATCAACAAGCTCCCTTTCAAACAATGGTGGTTGCACCCTTCCAGCCAGGTCTCTCCATTTCTGGGCATACTCCTTAAAACCTTCATTAGAGACCATACCCATGCTCTGTAGTTGAGTACAAGTAGGTGCTAAGTCTGAATTATATTGATATTGTCTGCAGAAGGCAGCAGCCAAATTCTTCCAATTGTGTACATCAGATCTTTCAAGCTGATATAACCAATCTAATTGTATCCCCGAAAGACTATCTTGAAAAAAGTGGACCCACAGATCCTTATCGGAAGAATGAGGTTGGATCTTTCTGACGTAAGACTATAGGTGCATCTTCGAACAAGACAAACCATCATATTTAGCAAATGTAGGCACCTTGAATTTAGGGGGAATCATAATCCCAGCAACCAACCCTAGCTCCTCGAAATCCAGCCCAGGCACCCTTTGTACCTCCATAGCTGCCAGACGCTCTTTGTAACACCCCTTCTAAATACCCCAATTAAAGGTAAAGATTAAAATCAGAGAAATAAAATTGCACGGAAGGGATGCCACAACACACATCACATTCCAAAGTTTTTAAAGAAAAACGGACAGGGTATGTTTGAAAGTATAATCATTCCAACACAAAACAAACATACAATAAATATTTACTTCACTCTCTCGTGCAAATGCAACGGATTTTCATAATTTCACATCATCTCCATTTATGGAGGAATCAAAACATAATTCAAGGCATCAAGCCATCATGATTCACATAAGCATATGTTATCAAGTCTCACATATACAAAACATCATATACACGAATAAGGATTATATACATCATAATCCAAATACAAAATAATCGAGTTCGACACTAAATAAATTCCCCCCCCCCCATGTGTTACTACCAGAGCATCGACTCGACTCTAACTAAAATAAAACAGATTGCAATCCAATGCATCCGTTAGCTAGCGCCTCGCGCTACCGTCCTCGGTACCTGCACAATGCCATCAAAAGCATTGTCCAACAGAAGGGTAAGAATTCCAGTAATCATATAACATGTAATTTTAAGTAAATGAAATGGCAATAAATAAAGCAATACATAATGATCATGTTCATTTTATCACCTGTAGTATCCTTACTCAAGGAATCTATTTCCAACACATTAACCATGTAAATCGATTATCCGAATACTCACATCCTTTGCACATAACCATAATTCAAACAACAACAATATTGGTACATAATAAAAACACATCAACACACATACATAACGTGCACAAATATACATGTGACTCACAACACGACTCAACGTATGCGAATGCGGTACCGACTCGTGGACCCAAGGTTCCACCACCTATGTTTCCCTTCCGGATCAAGGTCACTACGTCTTTTCCCACAATAGGGTCACCGTCTAGATATTGTGGACCCAATGTTCCACCACCTATATTTCCCTTCCGGATCAAGGTCACTACGTCTATTCCCACACTAGGGTCACCGTCTATAAAATCATGTGAACCCACAGTTTCACCGTCTCTGTTTCAAGACCCATCATGCCATGCAATGTACAATATAACCAATGCATGCAATTAAGATTCACAATAATCTTAACATACACATACCATCAAATCCAACCAATGGAACATCAACTATCGTACATGCATGCATACATATAATTTAACAATCATAACGTCAAGTAAAATGTATACAAACAAGTTACTTACTCAACCAAAACATAAACCATCAACTATCAAACAATTCCAAATCGGAAAATCAGAACACAATCGGGTTCCAAAGGAAGTGCGAAAAATCAGAATTTTGGAGGCTACAGAAGCATCAACACGGGCACCCATGTGCATCAACACGGCCCGTGTTCAAAAGTCACCAGAACATACAAAAATGCCAAAGTCAGAGCATCAACACGGGCACCCGTGTTAATCAACACGGCCGTGTTGATGGGCCTGCGTGAAAACTTCATTCTTTTGAGTTTTTCTCATTCTACTACCATGGTTTTCTTTCCCATTTCAATACTCTTAATTTCTACAAGCTAGCACCTAATACACCCATAAACCATACTCCTAATCTAACTTTTCTAAACCATTCCAACAATCAACCAACAAAACCCTATAAATCAACTATCAATTTTACCCCCAAATCCAAAATATATCTATCAAAACCTAACAATATGAGATGGAGAATCAAACCCCTTACCTTGGTGTGGGTTTTCTTGAAACAAGATGATGATGATGTTGCAACTCCAAACCTAGCTTCCTTTCTTCTCTTCTCCTCTTTCTCTCTTCTTTTCTTTCTTCTTTCTATTTTCCCTTCTTACCAACTATCCTACTTTCTATCTTATAAAACCAATTTCACTACTACTTACTTTCCTCCCCCTAACTTTCTAAAATTCTAATTTGGCCCAATATATTTAATTCAAATTATATCATATAATTCTATTAAAACCATATTACATTTAATTAATATTTATTCCATAAAAACTAAATTATACCGATAAATCAAACGAAGCCAAATACACACCAAAAAAAAATATTACTTAAAATAGTATTTTATCATTATGAATATTTTTATTTCAAATAACCGAATTAACATTTTAATTGATATCAAATAAATATATTTCTTAAAATAGATTTAATTTGATAATTTCGAGAAAAAAAATAACTTAAATAACATTTAATCAAAAACGGGGTGTTACAACTCTCCCCCACTTACAAGATTTTCGGCCTCGAAAATTACCTCTAAACGAACAACTCGGGATAGGAATCCCGCATCCGACTTTCAAGCTCCCACGTCACATTACCATTCGCCGAACCACCCCATGCAACTTTAACCAAAGCAATCTCTCTTCCTCTTAGTTGTTTCACCTTTCTATCTTCAATCCTCACCGGTAAAACCTCAACCGTCAAATTGTCTCTTACTTCCAAATCATCCGCTTGAATAACATGAGACGGATCCGCAATATACTTTCGTAATTGCGAAACGTGAAACACATCATGCAAATTTGAAAGTGATGGCGGCAATGCAATCCGATAAGCCATACTTCCAATCCGCTCTGAAATCTGATAAGGACCAATAAACTGAGGTGTTAACTTCCGCGATTTAAGCGCCCTTCCAACACCCGTAGTTGGATTCACCTTCAAAAACACATGTTCATCCTTCTTGAACTCAAGAGGTTTCCTCCTCTTGTCATAGTAACTCTTTTGGCGATTCTGAGACACTTTCATCTTCTCTCTTATCAATCTGATCTTATCCGTAGCCTCTTGAACCAATTCCGGACCAACTATAGCACTTTCTCCCGTCTCGTACCAACACAAAGGTGTCCTACACCGTCTTCCATACAATGCCTCAAAAGGAGCCATGCCAATGCTAGAATGAAAACTATTATTATAAGTAAACTCAATCAAAGGCAAATGACTCTCCCATGAACCTCCTTGATCCAAAACACAAGCACGCAACAAATCCTCAAGTGACTGAATTGTTCTCTCCGTTTGACCATCCGTCTGAGGATGATAAGCGGAACTCAATCTCAGCTTAGTACCCAAGGCTCTTTGTAAACCTTCCCAAAATCTTGAAGTGAAACGCGGATCTCTATCTGAAACAATACATGTAGGAATACCATGTAAACAAACAATCCGTTCCACATACAACTTAGCAAGCTTCTCCATAGTATAATCCATCCTAATCGGAATAAAGTGTGCAGATTTAGTCAATCTATCCACTATGACCCAAATAGCCTCATGGTCACTCAGAGTCCTCGGCAAACCAGAAATAAAATCCATCGAGATACTATCCCACTTCCACTCGGGAATAGACAACGGTTGCAACAAACCCGAAGGCTTCTGGTGCTCAATCTTAGACTTTTGGCAAACCAAACAAGAATATACAAACTCAGCAATTTCCTTTTTCATGCTTGGCCACCAAAACAACTTTCTTAAGTCTTGGTACATTTTCGTAGCACCCGGATGAATACTCAATCCGCTTCGGTGTCCTTCCTCTAGAATCCTCTTTTTCACATCCCCCACATCGGGAACGCAAACTCTATCATGACATCTCAAAATTCCATTCTCATCAATTCTGAACTCTCCACCTTGACCCTGATTCACCAAAGTAAACTTGTCAACCAAAACCAAATCTGACTTTTGCCCATCTCTAATCTCTTCCGAGACACCACTAGTAAGCCTCATCATACCAAGCTTCACGCCAAAATAAGTCTCTTCACACACCAAACTCAAATCTCGAAATTGCTCCAACAATTCCCATTCTTTAACCATCAACATAGACATGTGTAAAGACTTTCTGCTCAAAGCATCTGCAACCACGTTTGCCTTACCAGGATGATAATTCAAACTGAAGTCATAATCTTTAAGAAACTCTAGCCACCTTCTTTGCCTCATATTCAACTCTTTTTGATCAAACAGATATTTCAAACTCTTATGATCGCTAAAAACGTTGAATCTCGACCCAAACAAATAATGCCTCCACATCTTTAACACAAAAACCACCGCTGCCAACTCCAAGTCATGAGTTGGATAATTCCTCTCATGCACCTTGAGTTGCCTCGAAGCATACGCCACAACCTGCCCATTTTGCATTAACACACCTCCTAAACCCATCAAGGAAGCATCACAATAGACCGTAAACGGTTCAGATGGTTTAGGCAAAATCAAAACTGGCGCAGTTGTCAACCTTCTCTTCAACTCTTGGAAACTATCTTCACATTGCGGAGTCCACACGAACGCTTGACTCTTCCTAGTCAATTGTGTCAACGGTAAAGCTAGCTTGGAAAAGCCTTCAATGAACTTACGGTAATAACCCGCTAAACCAAGAAAGCTTCGAATCTCAAAAACTGACTTTGGAGATTCCCATTCTGACACGGCTTCTATCTTCGAAGGATCCACAGCAATACCTCCACAAGATATCACGTGACCAAGGAAACTCACTTGTTCTAACCAGAATTCGCACTTCGAAAGTTTAGCAAACAAATGATTTTCCTTCAGAATTGACAAAACAATTCTCAAGTGTTCGGCATGCTCTGCTTCACTCTTGGAATAAATCAAAATGTCATCGATGAACACCACCACAAACTTATCCAGAAACTCATGAAAGATTCTGTTCATATACTCCATGAACACACCAGGTGCATTTGTAACACCAAAAGGCATCACCGAATACTCATAGTGTCCATAACGAGTTCTGAACGCAGTTTTCTGAATATCACCCGCTTTCACGCGAATCTGATGATAGCCTGACCTCAAGTCAATCTTGCTAAACACACATGCACCCACCAGCTGATCCATTAAATCATCAATCCTTGGCAAAGGATACTTGTTCTTAATGGTCACTTTGTTTAGCTGCCTATAATCCACACAAAGTCTCATTGTTCCTTCTTTCTTCTTCACAAGTAAAACTGGAGCACCCCACGGACTCACACTAGGACGAATAAACCTTTTGTCAAGCAACTCTTCCAGCTGACTCTTCAGTTCCACTAGTTCCGACGGTGACATCCTATAAGGAGCCATCGAAACAGGACTAGTACCAGGAATTAAGTCGATGGAAAACTCTACCTCGCGCTCAGGAGGTAAATCCGTAATCTCTTCAGGAAACACTTCAGGAAATTCGCATACCACAGGATAATCCTTTCTTACTCTACCATCTTCCAAAACCATACTCGCCATAAGCATAAACAACCCATCTCCATTCTTCACACTCCTCTCAACTTGCTGTGTAGACAAGAAAACCACACCATCTTTCTCGGACTCGAGAAAAAGAACATCCTTAGCAAAACAGTTGATATAGACATGGTTGGCTTTCAACCAGTCCATACCCAGAATCACATCTATCTGGTGCAAAGGAAGACACACGAGATCAACTTCGAAATCTCTTCCGCACATGCGCAAAGGACACTTCAAACAAACAACCGAAGTAGAAACTGAACCCATCGCAGGTGTATCTACCTCCATACTTTGATCCAAAGTAGACAAGACAAGGCCCAATCTCTTGGCACAATCTAAAGCAACAAACAAATGCGTCGCACCCGTATCAATAATAGCAACCAAAGACACATTAGAGATAAAGCATGTACCTCTGATTAGACGTTCCTCAGCAGAAGTCTCTGCTCCAGATAAAGCGAATACTTTTCCAACTTCTTTCTTTGGCTTTGGACATTTGGTACTTATGTGGCCTTGCTCACCATAATTAAAGCAAGTTACACTCACACCAACTCTACAATCCACCGCTTTGTGACCCACCCTGTCACACTTGAAACACTTAACTATCCCCTGGCGACATTCCATAGCACGATGTCCCTCTTTACCACATTTAAAACATTTGATTGGAGTAGTCACTCCCCCACTCGGACTCTTTCCACTACTTATTGGTCTCTTTCCTCTTCCATCATAAGGTTTAGGACACATCTGTCCCTTACCTCTTTTCTCACTCAAGCTCTTGTAATAAGCAGTGCTATCCCGACTGTCTTCGTCGTAGATATGAATCTTATTAACCAACTCAGAGAATCTTGTAATCTGCTGATACCCAATCGCCTTCTTTATGTCCGGCCTCAAACCATTAACAAACTTAAGGCACTTCGACCTCTCAGCATTAATAGTGTTATAGTGAGGACAGTATTTGATCAAATCTTGAAATTTAGCCGCATAGTCAGCTACCGAACCACTACCTTGTTTCAATTCCAGGAATTCAACTTCCTTTTTACCACGAACATCCTCCGGAAAATAATTCTCCAAGAATGCATCTCGGAAAATTTCCCAAGTCACCACAACCTGCTCCTCCTCATACCTCTGACTAGCGTTGATCCACCAGTCTTCGGCCTCTTTAATCAGCATGTGTGTTCCGAATTGCACTTTCTGAGCGTCGGTGCAATTCATCACACGAAAGATTTTCTCAATTGCTTTTAACCATTCTTGAGCCTCCACCGGAGCATGCTCTCCCTTGAAAGTAGGTGGGTTGTTCTTTTGGAACTTCCCAAGAGCACGGAAAGCATCTTCAATACCATCATGTGGCGCTTGAGTCGTTTGCGGCATCTGATTTATTCACCCCGCAAGCAACCTCAATGCCTCAGCTAAAGCATCATCATTCCTTCTACCAGCCATCTTCTGAACAACACAAGGTATTTATCGCGTTAGCCACACAATCAAATACAAGGGATTAACAAAATAAGACCTGACAACTGACCGACTATGCTCTGATACCACTATTGTAACACCCCTTCTAAATACGCCAATTAAAGGTAAAGATTAAAATCAGAGAAATAAAATTGCATGGAAGGGATGCCACAACACACATCATATTCCAAAGTTTTTAAAGAAAAATGGACAGGGTATGTTTGAAAGTATAAGCATTCCAACACAAAACAAACATACAATAAATATTTACTTCACTCTCTCGTGCAAACGCAACGGATTTTCATAATTTCACATCATCTCCATTTATGGAGGAATCAAAACATAATTCAAGGCATCAAGCCATCATGATTCACATAAGCATATGTTATCAAGTCTCACATATACAAAACATCATATACACGAATAAGGATTATATACATCATAATCCAAATACAAAATAATCGAGTTCGACACTAAATAAATCCCCCCCCATGTGTTACTACCAGAGCATCGACTCGACTCTAACCAAAATAAAACAGATTGCAATCTAATGCATCCGTTAGCTAGCGCCTCACGCTACCGTCCTCGGTACCTGCACAATGCCATCAAAAGCATTGTCCAACAGAAGGGTAAGAATTCCAGTAATCATATAACATGTAATTTTAAGTAAATGAAATGGCAATAAATAAAGCAATACATAATGATCATGTTTATTTTATCACTTGTAGTATCCTTACTCAAGGAATCCATTTCCAACATATTAACCATGTAAACCGATTATTCGAATACTCACATCCTTGGCACATAACCATAATTCAAACAACAACAATATTGGTACATAATCAAAACACATTAACACACATACATAACGTGCACAAATATACATGTGACTCACAACACGACTCAACGTATGCGAATGCGGTACCGACTCGTGGACCCAAGGTTCAACCACCTATGTTTCCCTTCCGGATCAAGGTCACTGCGTCTTTTCCCACAATAGGGTCACCGTCTAGATATTGTGGACCCAATGTTCCACCACCTATATTTCCCTTCCGGATCAAGGTCACTACGTCTATTCCCACACTAGGGTCACCGTCTATAAAATCATGTGAACCCACAGTTTCACCGTCTCTGTTTCAAGACCCATCATGCCATGCAATGTACAATATAACCAATGCATGCAATTAAGATTCACAATAATCTTAACATACACATACCATCAAATCCAACCAATGGAACATCAACTATCGTACATGCATGCATACATATAATTTAACAATCACAACGTCAAGTAAAATGTATACAAACAAGTTACTTACTCAACCAAAACATAAACCATCAACTATCAAACAATTCCAAATCGGAAAATCGGAACACAATCGGGTTCCAAAGGAAGTGCGAAAAATCAGAATCTTGGAGGCTACAGAAGCATCAACACGGGCACCTGTGTGCATCAACACAGCCCGTGTTCAAAAGTCACCAGAACATACAAAAATTCCAAAGTCAGAGCATCAACACGGGCACCCGTGTTAATCAACACGGCCGTGTTGATGGGCCTGCGTGAAAACTTCATTCTTTTGAGTTTTTCTCATTCTACTACCATGGTTTTCTTTCCCATTTCAATACTCTTAATTTCTACAAGCTAGCACCTAATACACCCATAAACCATACTCCTAATCCAACTTTTCTAAACCATTCCAACAATCAACCAACAAAACCCTATAAATCAACTATCAATTTTACCCCCAAATCCAAAATATATCTATCAAAACCTAACAATATGAGATGGAGAATCAAACCCCTTACCTTGGTGTGGGTTTTCTTGAAACAAGATGATGATGACGTTGCAACTCCAAACCTAGCTTCCTTTCTTCTCTTCTCCTCTTTCTCTCTTCTTTTCTTTCTTCTTTCTATTTTCCCTTCTTACCAACTATCCTACTTTCTATCTTATAAAACCAATTTCACTACTACTTACTTTCCTCCCCCTAACTTTCTAAAATTCTAATTTGGCCCAATCTATTTAATTCAAATTATATCATATAATTCTATTAAAACCATATTACATTTAATTAATATTTATTCCATAAAAACTAAATTATACCGATAAATCAAACGAAGCCAAATACACACCAAAAAAAAATATTACTTAAAATAGTATTTTATCATTATGAATATTTTTATTTCAAATAACCGAATTAACATTTTAATTGATATCAAATAAATATATTTCTTAAAATAGATTTAATTTGATAATTTCGAAAAAAAATAACTTAAATAACATTTAATCAAAAACGGGGTGTTACACTCTTCCAGATTCTTGTACTTGTCGTCTGCAGGAGGGTACTGCTGCTCAGAGTAATCTTCATCCTCTTCTTCTTCTTCTTCTTCTTCCTCAGACTCAGAGGGCACTGCAACTCCCTTTCCTTTACCTATCCCTTCATCAGATGTTGAGGGGAAATCCAGGACCCTTCTAGCTTGGTTCTCAAATCTTCTACCCAGAGTAGCCACACCAACTCTTTTATTTTTCTTTTTCTCTTTTTCCTTTTCCTTCTCTAACAGTGTTTTAAGATCCTCCTGACCCTTTGCCAAGGTCATGAGGATTTGTTGGAACTGTGAATTCTGGGCTTGTAAGTCTTTGACCGTCTGCTCTATATCCATCTTGCTGAAATAAACAGCAGAGAGATAAGGAAACCTGGTGTGAAGACCTGTTTATGCATATGATGAATGATATGTATTCATGTAATGCATTCAAGGATTCAGAAATTCAAATTTGTTGTAAACAAAAGAACACATGTCATATTAATAAGATAGAATTTGTTAGTACATAAGTTCCCCATGGGCAAAACAAATACAAAACTCTAATGTAAAAAGACGTTGCGCATCCTCTTTGGTGCGATGTAGGTTTTGAGAGTCTTCTCTTCATGGAGTTTACGAGTAAGTTCCAAAACCTTCTTCTCACTGGCGTAGAAGCTGGCTTCAAAAGTGTTTCGTTCTTCCTTGAGATGTATCCAACTCTTTTGCAAATCTTCCAATGATGTTGGCATGTCAGGATGTAGGAGGTTTTATGGAACCTCTCCTTCCATAACAGGCTCTTTGATCATAGGGAGAATGTAGGGGTAAGGCATCATAAGAATCTGGGCGCGGGTTCGTACCCACTTGAGGTAAGGCTCAAGGGGGATGGAATTCTTGTGTCCTAGTGTCTTACTGTCCACTTTGTTGGGCATCCTCCAAGCTCGGATAAACCTTTGTCGAAGTCCTTGAGCATCATTGTCGAAGTCAAAAACCAAGTCTAGAATCAGCATGTCATGTGGTCCATCCCTTTGGGCATACCCAAACTGTCTCAGAGCCAAACAGGGGTTGTAGGTAATGCCTCCCCTAATGCCAAGTAGTGGGACATTATGGAATTCCCCATAATGATCAACGATGATGACATTTTCTCTGGACCAAGAACACCAATGAACATCAGAATATGTAAGAGTCATCAACCGTTATGACCACCTCAAGCCTTGTTCATTCTTCAAGACTGACTGGGGAAGGTGATAAATAAACCACCTTTCTAGAAGAGGAGTACAGCACATGAGAACACCTCTTTTCTTCATTGTTCGTGTGTAAAATGAGTGTAGGATATCCCCAAGCAATGTAGGCACATGATTCCGAGATATGAAAATCTTGACAGCATTCACATCTATAAGTTGATCAGGATTTGGGAACAAGACCAACCCGTAAATGAGAAGTGCTACAATCTCCTCAAAAGCTTGTAGATCTAGAGAATTCCAGCATTCTTGTGCCTTCTCAAACAGAAACTTTTCCAAGAAACCTTTGACACCACTTCTGGTTTCCCAATGACCCTTGATATCAGATGGTTGCAAGTGTAAGGCTTGAGCAACATCTTCAGGCTTTGGCTCTCTTTCTGTACCGTTGTAGGGTAGTTGATGGAGAATAGGAATCCTCAGGAGTTGAGAAAATTCCTCCAAAGTAGGTACTAGTTGGTAATTAGGAAATGTAAAGCAATGGTGTAGGGGGTCAAAGAACTGGAAGAGAACTTTCACCATGTCTTCTTTAATGTTGGAGTTGACCAAGTTGAGAAGTCTACCATGTCTTTCACTGAAGGGAGAATTCTATGGAATCTTGGAAGTAAGCTCCTTGAGTAGAGGAGGAATTCTCACAAGGTTGACCTGGATTATTTTCCTGCGAAGTGATTCCATAACCTACAAAACAGGAACAAAGATGAAGATCCAAACCCTTGAAATAGTTAGTTGATGCATATGATGCTTCATGATGTTTATGATGTATGCACAAGTATATGTACAAACAAGTCACACAAGATCCTAGTTTCAGGCTTGCATGGGGTTTCATAGGTAAGTACCCTCTTGAAGTTAGTTGGCTCATCCTGTCCTATAAATAGTAACCGGGTTCTAAGAAGCTCAATATCACTGGATTATTTCCTGTGTTCATTGTTTCAGTTTAGCCACTTTACTGGCGATCGAAATATTCCAAGAAAACAACCCTCAATGAGTGTAGTATCGAGTATCTACCAACTTCAGACTGCACCAAAGTCGGTCATCTCACTACCCCTAAAAAGGCCAAGATAGTCAAGTAAAGGTTCTAAAAGTCCATTAGTGCTTCATGACATCACTCAGCGGCCCCGTATTCTCTTTGATTGACTTAAAGGCTACCGGTACCCACAAATATGTCGCACTAATATAGCTATTGCTTCAACCATGTCGGTATACCCTGCACAGTTTCCATAACGTATTGCTATTTACCTATCAATGTTTCCCAAATCTGAGTAGAGGATTTCAAACCCAAGCAATAGAACCAAAGGTAAAGCAATCAAAGCAAACAAGGTAAGCATGTAAAGGTGATCTAAACCCTAAGGTAACCCCACTTTTGGATAATTCCCCAGCAGAGTCGTCAGTTCTGTGATACGGTGGGAGAACTGACTTGAGGTTTTGCGTTTGTGTTCGCAAATGTTTCAGTTTAACAAGAGTCGCCACCGACTTTTTATTTTATCCAAAGGAAAGGTCAAAAAGCACAGGAAAGACATTTGAGATGTTTTCTTGGGTTCGGGGGGTAGATTATGAAAAGGGAAGGTGCAAGCACCCTTTACATCCATGGTTATCCATGGGCTCTTAGTTACTTGTTTAGATCACTTGCTTTTGTTTTTCAATTGTTTGAAATGGTGCTTTGTGTGTGGTTTTAAAAATTTTTTGAAAAGAGGCCATGGTTGTGGCAACCTTTGTAATTATTCTTGTTTGAATATATACAAAGGTGTTTGTCTTTTGAAAATATGTTTCAATGTTTGAAAGTTTGTTTTGGGAAATGTTTTGAAATTGTGTTGTGAGGTGTGTTTGAAAATAACAAGGATGTTTTTGCAAGTTTTGATCAAGTAACTAAGAGTTGTCTACCCTATCTACTCAAGAGTCTTTCCTACACATTTTTAACCTTTTTGACAGTGTTGTTTTACCATTGCATTTTGTAAACAAACTTGTATTTGGATCTTAAACGGGACAGGCGCGGGTCATCATATTGACCATGATAGCAATTGTGCTAAGTATCTTTAGCAAATTTTTGAGGGACTAGATCATTTTTGTATAGGCAACCAAGATAGCGTCATCGAGGGACTATGATCTTTTGTTTTGTTTTTTTCGTTTTGCCAAGATACTCAACATGCATAACATGGCCCTTTTAAAGGCAACAAGTGGATGAAACCCTAGGGGTGCATGTGTGTATTGTGTCGTCAATTTACATGCTTTTATGTCTTGTATTAGGTCTAACTATTTGTTTTGATTTTGGATATTGCATACAAACCCTAATCTCTATCATGGCATATTTGAAAGCTATAAATGTGTAAAATAAATTTACGACTATTACAACATTGATATGGGGAGGGGGAATACAATTTTTAATGGGGAGTATTTGCAAGAAAATAAAATCCTAAGATTTACTATTACATCCAAATTGAACTCTTTGCATCAAATCATAAATAAACAATATTTAAATAAGTAATTTAAATATAATTATGCAAATATTATAAATATGTAAAAAATGTTTTTGTTTATTTTTATGTATGTAAAAAAATGAAATATTTAATGCATTAAAAATAATGAAATGAAAGATTATTTTTATTAAGGATAAAAACCCTAATTTTCTTTTAACAAGGTGTATATATATATATATATATATATATATATATATATATATATATATATATATATATATATATATATATATATATATATATATATATATATATATATATATATATATATATATATATATATATATATATATATATATATATATATATATATATATATATATATATATATATATATATATATATATATATATATATATATATATATATATATATATATATATATATATATATATATATATATTAATTATATTATTTATGTACAATAAAATAACAAAATATATACAAATGTCAAAAAATAAAAATATATTAGAAAAATGTTATTTAAGTATGTAAATAAAAATAAAAATATAATATTTTTGTGTATTATTTTCAAGTTTTTTTATTAAAGAAAATAAAAGTATGTTATTCAATAATTATTTCTATGTCTAAAAAATAATAAAAATAATAAAATAAAAATGTGAAAATTAAATAAAATATTTTTGGTAATTTTTGAAGTTTAGAAAAAAAAAATTTAAGTCAGAACTAAAAATAAAAATAGAAAAATATCAAATAATAATGAAATGGGCAGGGGGTGCAGTCAGCAAACTAGAGGTGTCAAAAGCAAGTCAAGGCCAAGCCCAGCCCAAACTGATCTTCATCTTCAACCTTTGAACAAAAACGAGCGCCCTGTAACTCCAACTTTGTTCTCTCTATTCTTTGCATGAAATCAAAAACTCAAAACATGAAACTTATAGAGCATTAAACCACGATTCTAACCATATAAAAAGCTTAATCTAACTATCAAAGACCAGAGAGAATTTCTCTGGCCCTAATTTCTAACCTAACTTTTTCAGGAAGTTCATCAATCAAATTCTCTTAGCACGCTTAACTTAAATGAAATCTATGCATATGTACAGCTTAAGGGTTATGAGTACTACATTTTTTATTCACAAACCTAAGCCTAATGATTCCTAAATAGAGAGATAGGAAATTGAAAAATACTTGTTTCAGTTAAACACGAGTATGTCAATGTAGAGCTTTTTAGTGAGGCCTGAGATGCTTGGGAGCTTGCTTGAACTTCCTCTGACCTTCTCCAATGCTTAATTTGCTTTGGATTTGCTTGAACAAGCTTGTAGAAGTCAACCTGCACAAGCTGAAAACAGAAATGGTGAAGCTTGAAAATGGAGTTACAGTCAATGGCCAATGGTTGGGATAGCTCAGGTGGGTTATATGGAAGGTATTGGAACAGGTTTGGGGCAAAATGCACGAGTAGTTTTTGCTATGGAACTCAAAGTGCAGAAATTTCATTGTTTTGCAAGAAGAATGTGTTTTTGTGTTTTGGAAGGCTTGAGGGTTGGATGGCTCGTGTTTCTAGCTCAAGGCAATGTGCAAAACTTGTTTCAAATGCTTACAAGAGTTGGTTATAACAGATACTCAAGTTGTGGCTCTTTGGCCAGTTTACTTGTTTTTTAAGTAAAAATGTGAAGTGGTACAAGACAGGCCTGTACAGGCTATCTTCTAACATGCACTTGGTGATCTTTGCCCCCCAAGTTTGTGGATATTGTTTTCTGTCCAAGATTTGGTTCAAGACTCAAGGGATGTAATTTGACATAAAGCAAGTTTTGACAAAAATGGCAATGTTGCCTTTTTGCTATTTTTGGATTAATCTCTTGTGTAATCCTCTAATGATCAGAACAAAGCTTCAATCTATTGTTTTTGCATTTAATTCTTGAGTGTGGAAGGGTTTAGGGACCTGTAACCAAGTACAAACAATGCTGGATGGAAATTGCAACTTGTAGCAACATGAAACATGCCATGGATCAAAGTGAGTTTTCGCCAAATTCAAACCTTCGATTATCCCTAACCATAAATGATTTTGGAGAGTTCTTGGACATTTTGGAAAGCTTGTAACATGCTCTAAAATTCATATTTGAAATTAATTTTGATATTCCAAGTGGAACTAGGTGAAAAATTTCCATGAAGATAGGTCAAAATCCTGCCTAAACTAGGGCAAAATTTCACTAAGTTAAAAGTTTCATGGACCCTTGTTCCAAAAATCATAACTTGAGATCCAAGCTTCTTTTGAGAAAACTTTGTGAATAAAAGTTGTAGATTTTGTGGAGTACTACAACTTTAATGTTGGAAGTTTTGTTTGAATCCAATTGCATCATGGTGAAAAATTTGGGCAAAGTTGGGGAAAAATAAGAAAATTTCATAACTTCGAAAAATTCTAAGTTATGAAATTTTTCAATCTTAAACCCTAATTTGCAAAATTAGGTTTCTTGATGAACAAGTTTCATGTTTTGACACATCTTGATGAAAAATGACCTTTGGCACTTGATTTTGACCAAAAAGTCAAAGTTTGACTTTTCAGTGTACAGTTGATTCTTGATCAGTTCACTGGAAAATTCATCTGTCAATCCAATGCAATTGAGATCTTTTGAACCTTGTGAATAGGTCAAGATGATGCCATTTAGTCCTTGAATCCATGCTTGAAACCAATTTTCCATTGGCTAGGTGAAAAATCAGAAATTGCCCTTCTGCAGTCAAAACCCTAAAAATGACCATTTTGCCCTTTTGATGATCTGATCAAATTTCTTGAGGAGTTATGGTCCAAACTTGATCAAATGGTTCATATGAGCCTATAATATTTATTTGGATCAAAATTTATGAGATTTGACTGTAAATTGGCCATAGTTGACTTTTTCCTCAATACAGCTGATTTTTAGGTCAACTGTCCAATTGACTGGGCAAAAACTTGATTCAAGGCTTGAAACTTGGTATGAGCAATCTTATAAGTCCAACATGAAGCATGAAAGTCACATTGAGCATTATAAGTCCAAAATTCCTTGTGTAAACCCAAACCCTAATTTAGGTCAACAGTGCAAGGAGATGTCTTAAGCAGAGCAAACCCTAACTTGGTCTTGAGTTCAAAGAGTCTTGTGAGGAGAAATCTTGATAAAATGAGAGGGAAAATTTTGAGGTACAACAGCTATCAAAGACGCGTTGGACATACGGTCGCAGGTAAACTCTCGTAATCATCCTTCTTCATCGATTCTCGCTGTTTATTCAGTCTTTGAGACACAAGGAGACTAACGTAGATCGAAGAAGTTTGAGTCAATCTTGATTTCACAAACTTAGTAGAGAGGTGGCACTAAGAATTGACGGTGAAGGTATGAGATGAGGCCGGATGGAAGTTGTTAAGAGCGGGGTTGAGAGACGAAGAGAATGAGTGAATGGCATTCGGAGAATAGCGTCGTCGCGCCACCGTTGTGTTGAGAGATTGAAAAGTAGAGGCGACCGGAGGCTGAATCACGGCGGCGGAAGGATGGAAAAAAGGTTGAGATGAGGATTTCTATGTTGGTCGTTGAGACAGCGGTTGAAGCATGAAGAAGGAAGTACGGAGGCGACAATTAGAAGAGAGACGGCGACGCCGCGAAGAAGAAGAGAAAAGCCCAGTCGTCCTAACCCTAATCCCCTTTCAATTTTCACGTTTTTTAATTTTATTAGTTTTAATTGTTTTTCATTTTTTAATAACACAACAATAAAAAACCGAATTAAATAAATAACAAAAGGGCTGGACCAAGATTTCCTTCTCTTCAGGCCCATTATCACCTTTTTTGGAAGCCTGAATTGCATGTTTCAAAAAACTGCTCCTGGATCTTCACGCTTGGGCCTTTAGGTTAGTTGCTGATCCACCACCCTTTTCAGGACTTATACCTCTCTGAATTTTCTAAATTCCTTTTATTTTAGTTTTTCTTCTAGTTTTTATATATAGTAAAAATGTAATAAAAACAATAAAATAAATGTGACAGAATAGAATAGAGTTTTTTTAAGGATTAATTCTTTAAATTTTCTAGAATTTTTCTTACATTAAAAAACTAATAAAAAATACTTTTTAATTCGTATTCGTATTTTCATACCATCGTATCTTGTTATTTTGACGCGTCTGTTCATTGTGCAAGGCACGTTCTTTTTGCTTTCGATTATGTAACATAACAAGTAGTTAGGTGATCGAAGAATACGACTCATGCTCGCTTCTGATGTGACGCGCTTTATTTCTCATCGTCCGGAGAAAATTCATATTGTGTTATGTGTCGTTATGATGTGTGTGATGCTTTATGAGTCTTATGCAGGAGCTTCTGATTACGCGTTGTATTCGCAGCGCGTGTTTGCCTTTATCTTAGTTGGGTTTAATTTCTGACTTTGTTTGTTTCTTGATGAAGATTGCTTGATGCGTACTCCTTGCTTCTCCAGTGCTTTCGTCTGCTCATGACGACTTGCTCGTTTTGGTAGCCTCTGCTACTACCCTTGTAATTATTCACGCTTTATTGCATTTTGTTATCGCTTTCTAGATATCATGTGTAGTAGGGAATAAAGAGCGTGCGCTCGAAGTCACTGTTTAAAGACCTGTAGCAGGCATTCCGCACTTCATTTGCTATATGTGTTGTGCTTGTGTTTGTTTACTTTATTGTTGATCGATGAGTCACTCAATTTAGAAATTGAGATCACGACTTCGCTCTCAGTGCATACTCCCTATAGGGTTTTATCGCTTTCCTTTATTTCTTGTTGATCGATGAGTCACTCAATTTAGAAATTGAGATCATGACTTTGCTCTCATTGCATGTCCCCTATAGGATAGTTTTGTTTGACTTTCTTCCATGTTAACATAGGCAAGATCTCTTTAGGTGTACTCTCTTGAGTGTACTGGCTTGCTTGCTTCATCCTTGTACATACCATGTTCCCTTTGGATATGCTTGCTCCCTTCGAACACAAGTTAGACCTTAGGATGTAAACCATGCATGCTAACATTAGGTAGACGTTTCCCTTTCATTCATCCTTAACGTAGGGCTACCATTGCATGATAACATTAGGTTAGAAATAGGCTAGTCTCCCATAGACTCTTTTCTTCCCCTTTTTTGCATCCTTGCATTTAAAACTAATTTCTTTTCTTAGCAAAACAAAAACGTGCTAATCATACTTAAACCCTTTTTCAAGGTAACAAAACACAAACCAAATTCAAATCATTTTGTACGCTCGAGCACCATTTCTCTAAAACCCTTTTCAGGTAAGGACATGATTAATTTACTTATGTGTCAACGCATAAGTCTCCAAAGGTCGAGCTGCGGCAGAAGGCGGAATTAACATTGTCCGTAAAAAACACAAAACAAACAAAAACATATGAGCCGAACTACGGTAGCTCTGATTCCTCAAAATGGATACGTAGGCATTGGGGTAGGGCCCAAGCAAGCACAAGTTTATTTTCCCTACATTCGTTTCTCATTTCTTTTGCATGCATTCTCCCTTCAGTGGTATAGTAGATAGTAAGCATAGATTAAACACACCCATAAGATAGATAACAAGAGTGGATACCGTAGAGTACTACGGGTGTGTGGGGTGTTAATACCTTCCCCTCGTGTAACAGACTACCTTACCCGATCTCTCGGTCACAAGACCATGACTTATCCCTTCTCAGGTTTTCTCGATGTTTACCTTTCCATACACATAGGATAAAAGACGTTGAATGGAGACTTCATTATTTGATTATTTTCAGCCGGTTGTTTCAGCTGGCGGCTTCACTGGGGATAGGTCGACCAAATGTTGGTCCATCCCGGAGTCGCTCCTAGGTCTTGTTTTCTTTTCTTTGGGTGTTTATTTTTATCCTTTCAGTTTACTCATTTGTACATGTTTATCTGAGCATGAGTTTGCATTGCATTTTATTGCTTCCATATTGGTTATCTATTATGTTGGATTCTGGTTTTCCATGTTGGGTGGGTGTTACTATTGAGGTAAAAGGCCCAGTACCCAGGCCAGAGTGCACTAGGACACTAGGAATAGAGTGGGGGCATGACAGCTATAGGACATGGTCCGATTAGTGCTGTCATGTCATATACCATGCTCGGAAGAGGTTCAAATGAATTACTATCAGCACCCACGTCTGTGGGTAAGCCCATAGCACTTTCAGGCGGACCCGTGATTGCGAGTTACCCTTGTCTTACCCTGACCTAGTCTTCACCCGTGAGTGGGGAGGGAATTATTATCACAGGTACAGTTGGTGACTATGCTCAGACGGTGACTATTGGTTCTAATGGTTATGTCCTAGATTTCTATCAGCAAATAAGGGAATCTCAGATTTATTTTCTGGGCTCCGAATCTGTTCATGAGGTTATTTGGCCTATGTCCCGAACCTATGATATTGGCAATCACGGACTACAGAAATAGTACAACAGGAACCGGTATCATGGAAGTAGTAACCCCATGATCATTTTCACTCACATCATATCATATTTATTTTTCAAAAGAAATGTCAGAAAAATAAAACTATGTACTAACCCTACATATGCACGTCCATTCCGGGTTACTTCACGATGTTATAGTTTCCGTCAGTGACGTCTCGCAACAGTGATGTTCTCAAGAGGATCAGGAGAGACAATTGTACTTATCTGTGCTACCCAAGCCTTCCGCTCCAGTTCCTGGCCTTTTTTTTGAAGAATTTAAAAGACCGTTTAGTCCACCCTAATGCAAAAAGATCTTATCAGAAAACATGATGGTGCTTTGACTCTACTTCTGTTTTACAACTACGAGTTACACGGTTTCACCTTCCAGGACTATCAGATTGTTCCGACTCCTGAAAAATACTCTTGTTTGTTCAAGATTGTCAAGCACACACTTGTTGATAGTCCAAACGGGCATGATTTTGAAGCTATCGCTGGGGCACTTTATTAGGTCCTTGATGATATGGGATAGAAGATAGAAATGGAAGATGAATGGTAGCCTGCATTCAGACTGATTATTATATTGTTACTTCAGTCACCGACAAGCTTGTTAGGCAGAATTGCTCATCTTGTAAATCCCATAACTTTCGTGTATTCAACTATGCGGGAATTTCTCTTGATTCTGGACATTTTCTTTATATGGTCATTCTTAACATCATGTTGCTCGATTACTGTTGACGATAATTGAACCGTGGAAAACCGGAATGGACAATCATTTCATACATCATACATATCATGCATTTCATGAATTGCAGGTTTTCTAGCAGGAATTCTTATCTAATGATTTTTCCTTTTATTATAGAATCTACAAGACGACTTCCCTACATCCTTATCGCACTCGAGCCAACAAGTTGAGGATTATGGAACAGATTGAGTAGAACTAGGCCGCTCTCTGCAAAGACATGGATACCATGGGTGACCGAATGAATCAGCTCATGGAAACTCTTCATGCTGTCATCCAAGGGCAGGAAGAGCTCAGAATAAGCGTTACTAAACTGGTAGACGGTGCCTCCACATCTGAGAATGGTGGACCCAAGAATGACCATGGGGGGATTCCTAAGGAGAACCCGCGACTGATTATGGATGACCACCATGATGTCATTGATCTCGATGACCCTCCAAAGGATTCTATGATTGATTTGTCTGAAACTGCTAAGATGTACAAGGCTCTGGAAGAACGCTTAAAGGCTATGGAGACTTCTAAGAAACTGGGATTCTGTGTCGCTGCTATGTGTTTGATTCCAGGGGTTGTGCTTCCACCAAAGTTTAAGGTGCCTGATTTCGACAAATATAAGGGGGCTACATGCCCAGAGACTCATCTCTGATCTTACTGCAGAAAGATGGTTGCTTATGCTAGCAATGAGTCGTTTCTTAAGCATTTCTTTCAGGACAGTCTTGTTGAAGCTCCATTAGAGTGGTACATGCAGTTGGAGCAAACTCATGTTAGTAACTGGAGTGAGCTTGTTGATGCTTTCTTAAAACATTATCACTACAACACCGCCATGGCACCTAGCCGTGCGCAGCTGCAGAGTATGTCTCAAAAGACTGGTGAGTCTTTTAAAGAGTATGCCCAGAGATGGCGCAGTTCGGCCGCAAGAGTTCAACCTCCTCTCCTAGACCGGGAACTGGTAGATCTATTTATGAGTACCCTCGGAGGCCCGTATCTACAACATACGCTCAGCAGTACTTCAGATTCATTTTCGGATATGGTCATCATTGGGGAGCGGGTTGAAATGTGTATTAAAGTAGGGACTATTTCAGGTGCATCTGGCACAAATGGTAACAACAACTCAGGTGGTGGGAAGAAATTGTACTCTAGCGGTTTCGTCAAGAAAAAAGAGGGAGAGGTGAGCAATGCCTTTGATGATAAGGGGAAAGATACTGTACAGGTCCCATATTACCAAACTCCTGCTACTACTCCACAACAACAGTATGCACCGCCGCGAAACTATCAACAGAACCAAAGGCCCCAGGGGCAGAGGGGTCAACAAAGGCAGCAAAGGTATCCTGGGAGGAAGTTGGATCCAATCCCGATGTCATACGCCCAGTTGCTTCCACAATTGCTAGCTGGTCAATTGGTACAACTCCGAGTATTGGCTCCCCCACCAGCAGAACTTCCAAGGGGATATGATGTCAATGCATGTTGTGAGTTTCATTCAGGAGCTCCGAGTCATTCAATCAAAAACTGCAGAGCTTTAAAGTACAAGGTGCAAGATCTTTTAGAGACAAGGAGTTAAGGTTCGCTCCTATAGGCCCTAATGTTCAAAACAGTCCTATGCCCCCCCACCATGGGGCTGCTTCCAATGCTATTGGGTTCGACGATGACCACGACTTAGTGACTCGGGTTGAAGAGATTCAGATGTCAATAACAGTTCTAAGAGAGCATCTTTTGCAGCATGAAGTTCTACAAGAGCTTCATGGCTCTTGTTTGAAATGCTCATCCAATCCAGACGAGTGTGATTATTTGAAAAACTCCGTTCAGAAACTGATGGATGAAGGGGTTGTTAGAGTTGAGAAAGCCATCCCCGAAGGCGATGTTGCTATTTTGGAAATTCCGTATTATCCAGCCAATGATCAGAGGAACACTTCAAGAGTTCCATTGGTTATACAAGTTCCAACGCTCCCTGCACCAAATCTGAATTCGGTTGCTCCCCCGCCAACCCAAGCATCAAAACTTCCAAGTTATGTTCCCGATCCGTTAACTTATAACAGGGCAGTGCCAAGGGAATATAATGTCGTTTACATTCGGGGAAATAAAGTTGTTTGTCCTCCAGTTGAAAATAAGGATGTAACCAACATTGTCGGGACTAGTAGAATAAATCGAAGCGAGAGAGTCTTCGCTCCTACTCCACCGCCTCCTGAGGAAGTTATCGAAGAGATTCCTGTGAGAGATAAAGGGAAACAAGTAGTTAATGATTCTTCTGGGACGTCTTTTGAACAACAAGTGGAGCAGTTAATCAGGGTAATCAAGAAGAGCGATTTCAAGGTGGTTGATCAGTTGAATCAAACGCCTACAAAGATCTCAATCTTATCCCTCCTCCTGTATTCCCAAGCTCATTGAACCGCCTTAATGAGAATTCTGCACGGCTCCCATGTGAATCCTGAAATTTTTGTGGCCCAATTTGAAGGGGTTGTTACAAATATTTCTGCAGGAAACTGTTTAGGCTTCAGTGATGACGAGCTCCCTCCTGAAGGTCGGGCTCATAATAAGGCGTTTCATATTTCCATCAGATGCTTAGATACTGTAATGTCTCAAGTCCTAGTAGACACTGGGTCTTCTTTGAACGTGATGCCTAAGCAGACTCTATTCAAGCTGAACACGGACGGGGTGATGATGAAACCCAGTATGCTGACAGTCAAAGCTTTTGATGGGTCGAGGAGATCTGTGGAAGGAGAAGTTGACTTGCACATCAAAATCGTCCCCCACGTGTTCTACCTATCATTCTATGTCATGAACATTCGTCCATCTTACACTTGCTTACTGGGACGCCCGTGGATCCATATGGCAGGGGCCGTTACTTCAACCCTGCACCAACGTTTGAAGTTCATCGTTCAAGACAAGGTCATCATTGTTAGCGGAGAGGAAGATGTCGTGATTAACAATGTTACTTCCTTCCGTTATGTCGAAGTGGATGGGGAAGTTCATGAGACCCCTTTCCAAGCCTTGGAAATCATTTATGTTGACAGACTCCCCACCCTTCCGGAAACTACAAAGAAGTCTGGAGTTCCAATGGTTTCTTTGAGGGATGCTAAAGCCATTATGGAATCTGTGATTCCTAATGAAGACTGGGGCAAAGTGATAGAGGTGCGTGAAAGGCAGGAAAATTCTGGACTTGGGTTCGGGTCTTCTTTTTCACATTATGTTGGTACGGGCCCAATTATGCTCAAGGGAAAACAAGTTCCTCCTCTTTCAAAGGTATTTGTTAAGGCTGGTCCGGGCACTCAAGGACAAATCCATGCAATAGATGATGAAGATGATGCAGACATGGCTCAGTACATCTACCAGATTGCGCCTGATCAGAAGCTCGACAATTGGACTGTCACTGATATTCCTGAAGTGGTTTTCTTTGACATGTAATGTTCTTGTTTTAAATAAATCGCATGCTTTTTCCCAGAGCATGTTGAAAGCTTGTGAAAAGGGCCCCCTCATGTTTCTATGTTTGTTTAAAAATTGAATAAAATGTCATGTTTGCATACAATTTTTGCTCTCTATCTTTTCTTATTTTCGTAAAATAAAAATGGAAATGCTTTTCATTATAACTCTTTGACCATTTTCCAATTTGCATCTGTATTCTAAAATAAGGCATGATTCATCAATCATGCAGGTCTGCCTCGAATTCCATAAAAAACGATGATGTTACAGTTCCTTACACCAATATCCTCGGAAATCCGAATGACCAAGCCGATGAGAGTAGTGGAGAAGATTGTGAAATTACAGAAGAATTGGCAAGGTTGTTGAGACAAGAAGAGAAAACAATCTTGCCTCATCAAGAAGCTATTGAAGTCATCAATCTCGGCACCGACGCAGTAAAAAGGGAGGTCAAGATAGGGATCGCTTTGCAAGATGACGTAAATAAGGGGTTGATTGAGCTTCTCAGAGAGTACTCCGACATCTTTGCCTGGTCGTATGAAGATATGCCTGGTCTAGATACGGATATAGTCATGCACCACCTGCCACTCAAACCAGAATGTCCTCCAGTAAAGCAGAAGCCGAGGAGAACTCGTCCAGATATGTCTCTCAAAATCAAAGAGGTTGAAAAGCAGTTGAATGCGGGCTTTTTGTTGGTATGTGAATACTCAGATTGGATTGCCAACATCGTACATGTCCCTAATAAAGATGGGAAGGTGCTCATGTGTGTAGACTACCAAGATCTGAATAAAGCAAGCCCAAAAGACGACTTCCCATTACCACACATTGACGTATTGGTTGATAATACGGCTCAGTCCTCGGTTTTCTCCTTCATGGATGGTTTTTCGGGATACAATCAGATAAAGATGGCCCCGGAAGACATGACAAAGACGACATTCACTACTTCATGGGGTACTTACTATTATAAGGTCATGCCTTTTGGCCTCAAAAATGTTGGTGCAACATATCAACGTGCCATGGTGACACTTTTCCATGATATGATTCATAAGGAGATCGAAGTATATGTTGATGACATGATTGAAAAATCACAAACCATGGACAAACACTTGGTGCATATACGAAAGTTATTTGCGCGTCTACAAAAGTTTAGATTAAGGCTCAATTCGAATAAGTGCACCTTCGGGGTGCAATCCGGTAAACTACTTGGTTTTATCGTAAGTCAACGAGGAATTGAGGTAGATCCCGACAAAGTAAAAGCAATACAGAATATGCCAGCACCAAAAAATGAAAAAGAAGTAAGAGGGTTCCTTGGGAGATTGAACTATATAGCCAGGTTCATTTTTCATCTCATAGCTATTTATGAACCCATCTTTAAATTGTTGCGCAAGGGCCAAGATGTCTGATGGGATGATAATTGGCAGGAAGCCTTTGAAAAAATCAGACAGTACCTCCAAGAGCCACCAATCCTTATCCCCCAGTGCCTGGGAGGCCACTCATCATGTACTTGACGGTGCTGGAAGGATCCATGGGTTGTGTGCTCGGGTAGCAGGATGAAACGGGACATAAAGAGCACGCCATTTATTATCTGAGTAAAAAGTTTACCGATTGCGAATCCCGGTATTCTTTACTTGAAAAAACTTGTTGTGCACTTGCTTGGGCTGCTCGACGTCTGAGGCAGTATATGCTGACATACACGACCTTTCTAATATCAAAAATGGATCCGATAAAGTATATCTTTGAGAAGCCAACACTCACAGGCAGGATTTCCCGATGGCAAATGCTTTTATCTGAATACGACATTCAGTATGTTACACAAAAGACTATCAAAGGTAGAATTCTTGTGGATCATCTTGCTCATCAGTCGTTGGAAGAGTACAAATCAATGAAATTTGACTTCCCTGATGAAGATGTTATGAAGTTGGATGATGATGATGGGGTCGATCTAGAAGAGCGATGGACTCTTACGTTTGATGGTGCAGCGAACGTTGTAGGCCATGGCATTGGGGTAATACTGACTTCTCCACGTAATACTCATACACCGTTTACAGCCCGATTATGTTTCGATTATACAAATAATGTGGCAGAATATGAGGCATGTGTCATGGGTCTAGAGGCAGCTATCGACCTTAAAATCAAAATCCTGGAAGTCTTTGGAGACTCTGCTTTGGTCATACATCAGGTACGAGGTGATTGGGAGATGAAACACCCCAGTTTGATTCCGTACAAGGATTACATCTTGCAGTTAATACCCGATTTTTAGGAGATCACCTTTGAACATATTCCCAGAGACGAAAACCAGTTGGTTGATGCTTTAGCCACACTAGCATCTATGATTTCGGTGAGCTTTCCAAATCAGGCGCCTAATATATGCATCCTCGGGTACAAAGAGCCAGCACATGTCTTTCCTGCCTATTGTCTCTCAACCGGGGATATGACTGATGAGAAGTCGTGGTATTACGACATTAAGCGATACCTCAAGAAGCAAGAGTATCCCGAAAATGCTAAAATTTATGATAAGCGTACGCTTAGAAGGTTAACATCCAAATTCCTCTTATCAGGAGATGTCATGTACAAGAGGAATTATGACTCGGTTCTGCTCAGATGCGTGGATAGACATGAAGCAGAGTCGATCATAAAGGAAATCCATGAGGGTTCTTTCGGGACTCATTCGAGCGAGCACTCTATGGTGAAGAAAATCCTACGATCAGGGTACTTCTGGACGACAATGGAGAGCGACTGTTGTGTATATGCAAAATCGTTCCACAAATGCCAGGTATATGTAGACAGAATTCATGTTCCCCAACTCCGCTGAATGTTATGACCTCCCCATGGCCGTTTGCGATGTGGGGAATTAATATGATTGGAAGGATTGAACCAAGTGCTTTGAATGGTCATAGATTCATCCTTGTGGCTATCGACTATTTCACCAAATGGGTAGAAACAGCTTCTTACAAGAATGTAACCAAACAGGTCGTCACCAATTTCATCAGGAAGGAAATCATATGTCGCTACGGAGTTCCTCATAGAATAATCACTGATAATGGTTCGAATCTTAACAACAACATGATGAAGGAATTGTGTGAAGAGTTCAAAATTGAGCATCATAATTCATCGCCGTATCGACCAAAAATGAACGGTGCAGTCGAAGCTGCTAACAAGAACATAAAGAAGATCGTCCAGAAGATGGTCATAAGGTACAAAGATTGGCATGAAATGTTGCCTTTTGCTCTACATGGCTATAGAACATATGTGTACACTTCAACAGGGGCAACTCCATTTTTGCTTGTCTATGGCACTAATGTCGTGCTTCCTGTCGAAGTAGAAATTCCTTCGTTGAGGGTTCTGATGGAGACCAAGCTTGATGAGGCAGAATGGGTTCAGACAAGGTTTGACCAACTTAATTTGATTGATGAAAAGCGTCTAACGGCCATCTGTCATGGCCAGTTGTACCAACAAAGGATGAAAAGAGCATTCGATAAAAAAATTTGTCCTCGAAAGTTTTATCCTGGTGATCTGGTCTTGAGAAGGGTCATCGTACAAAACCATTCCGACCCAAGGGGAAAATGGACTCCCAATTACGAGGGATACATCATGAAGAGAGATTTTTCGGGAGGTGCTCTAATCCTGACAGACATGGATGGGGAAGATGTTCCACTCCCAGTCAATTCATACTCAGTCAAAAAATTCTACGCATAAAGAAACCCGCTAGGTCGAAAACCCGAAAGGGCGACTTAGGCAAAAAATGGGCATCCCGGTGGACACGAAGGTCCAGGAAAAAGTTAGGGATAAAATGAAAAAGATAACAACCCGCTAAGTTGAAAACCTGGAAGGGCGACTTAGGCAAAAATGGGTATCCCGTTGGGTCGAAAACCCGAAAGGGCGATCCAAGCAAAAATTAGGGATTTTAAGCGAGAGGTTGTAGTCTGAATGCTCTTCACAAGTGACACGTGCACATCTATAGCACCTTGTCGGCGAATTGACCGGTCCAACTACTACTCTTCAGAGGCAAGGCATTGAGACAACTTAGGATATGGGAACTGTAACAATACCGGTTTTAATGGAAATTCGAGCATCTCTCATTGCCATTTATACTTGTTGTATTTTTCGTTTCTGTTGCGCAGCTACCTCATATAGGAGTTGCTTCCTTGTACAAATGCCTATTCACAGGCCAATCAATAAATTCTATTTTCATCAAAGTTGTCTCTTATTATCATGAAATGTTTTTGTATGCAGAATATGTTTTATTTGTTATTAAAAATGGCATTAGAAACATAGGGAATAAAAATTCTCAAGCCGAGATAAAACTTGACTTTACGTTGATGTATAACCATATGGGGATGTCGTATGCATTCAAAGTGTTGTTTTTCCTTGCAGGTAGCAATTTGTAACGGTCACCCTAACCTATCCAGTACACGAAGCCGCCTTCATCTGCTGCAGACAACTTCAAATCTGATTCCCCAAGTGAGTTCATAAAATTCGGAGTCGTCGTCTGACTCAGCACGCGCAAGTGCATCCCCATTGGAGTTAATCAAGAACATCCCCAGTGAAGTTAAATTGGGGCATTCTTAGAGCTAAACTGGGGCATTCGCAGAGCTAAACCAAGGCATTCGCAGGGCTAAGTCGGGGCATCTGCAGGTGTCCATACCCATCTTTTATCATCCCCGAGTAATTCAAGAGATAATTCCCCAAGTGTACGTAAACTTGGGGCATGCATTCGGAGAGATTCACATGGTGTTCGGTATCCGTTATTCGGCATATTTAGTTCTATCATCCCCTCGACAGTTCAGGATATATGGGAGTCTGGCTAGATTATCTCTTCCCCATCAGCACAATTCAAAATTCAGCAGCGTATATGAAGGCTCGCTTCGTCAGCGATTCAATCTCCAGCAGAGTCATCAACAATCTTCGATATCATGGGCCCCCAGTGCAAATTCTTATCAGTATCCCCAATGACCTTTTATACTGCAGGCTTCCAGCGTCGATATATATCAACATCCTCAGTGATGAACAATGGTTCCCAGTGGGCCTTCTCTTATCCCCATGAATTTTATTTATTCGCATTGCATATAGTTATCATTACATAACATTGCATCCCCAAAGGCGCATAGCCGATCCATCAGAACGGATCTTTGCGGCAAAAGAAACTCAAACAAGCATATGAAGCATAAGCCAGATCAGGTACCTTACACAAAAGACCTGAATTATTCAAGGACAACAAAACGTCCCTATAAAAAGATATCACTCCCAAGATCCCCAGCTGATAACCTTCACCTTTTCAAGTGCCCTGCAAAATCTAAACACTCGTCCATGTAAATTCCTAAACACTCGTCGTGTCAACTTTTGAACAGTCGTCGTGTAAACTTCCAACACTTGTCCATGTAAATTCCTAAACACTCGTCGTGTCAACTTCTGAACACTCTTCGTGTCAACTTCCAACACTCGTCCATGTAAATTCCTAAACACTCGTCGTGTCAACTTCTGAACACTCGTCGTGTAAACTTCTAACACTCGTCCGTGTAAATTCCTAAACACTCGTCGTGTCAACTTCTAAACACTCATCGTGCAGACTTCCAACACTCGTCCGTGTAAATTCATAAACACTCGTCCGTACAAATTCCTAAACACTCGTCTGTGTTATCCCTCTTTGATACTCGCATGTATCTTCTTTCAATACTCGTTCATATTGATTCAAACACTCGTCTGTGTTTGACCTTTCTTGATACTCGTCTGTATCTCCTTTTGATACTCATCTGTATCTTCTTTTAATACTCGTCCGTATTGATTCAGACACTCGTCAGTGTTTAACCTTTTGATACTCGTCAGTATCTTCTTTCAATACTTGTCTGTATTGATTCAATACTCGTCCGTATTGATTTAAACACTCGTCCATGTTTAAACCCTTTTGATACTCGTCCGTATCTTTTTTCAATACTCGTCCGTATTGATTCAAAAACTCGTCTGTGTTTAACCTTTGATACTCGTCCGTATCTTCTCTCAATACTCGTCTGAATTGATTCAAACACTCGTCTGTGTTATACCTTCCTTATATTGGCATCACGCCACACTACAAGTCCAATCTCCGCCTCTTCACTGAAAAAACAAAATTTCTTTCCCCCGGCAGATAACACAAAAATAAAGAAAACACTTACACTCTCTCAGGACAATTTTTTGGCATCGGTATTTAATCATCTTCAACCTTGAACTCCCGAAAGGCACATGCCAATCGTACTTTCAAGTTTAAGACGATTAAATAGGGGCAGCTGTAATACCCCAAATTTTTCCTACCCTTCTAACTTTTATCTGACTTATGCATTGTCGCGCTTTTCTCATATACATAACTCCATTAGGTCATTTAACATTGCATACATTCACTAACAACATAACTTCGTAGGGGGTCGAGAACCTTCAGGAATTAGGGCTTCAATATCGGTTTTTAGTAGAGATTGCTTTGAGCTAGGGTTTGGGTCTTCTTCACTATTTCGAGCCTTGTCATCCATATCCAAGAGTTCTTTAAGCTATTTATATTGTGGGCCCTGCAAGTCAAGATATCTTTGAAGGTTGAGGTGCAAAAGCTTTGAGTTATGACACAAAGATGTTGTTATGGAATCATAGGGTGAGCAAGACGTTGTTATTTGTTGCTTATAGTACAAGTCACTCAATTGGACTTCATTCATAAGACTTTGCATTATACATGGAAATTCATAAAGACCAGGGTTTGAGAAGCAGTATTTGTGTTGCAACCACAACTTGGATTGGGGTTCTTTTCAGTGCGCTTATCTTATCAAGTGAATTAGGTTCTGTTTAGCCATAACTATCATATGGTTCGGTTCAATGTATTAAGGTCTCTCTTGGTTCCTATCACCATTAGAAGTTTGGTTCACTTGAGTTTATTATCGTCAATTCAAAGGTTGATTCAAGACATTTACTTTGGATCTCATGCAAATATTTGAGGTTTTACATGGAGTGTTTTGGGGATCTTTTCTGAGAAGTAAGTCATTTGTGCGAGTCTTGACTCTTAGTCACAGTCAACCACGAAAGGTGGACCTTTGATCGATGTATTTTTGGTCACTTTCGGTTTTCATCTCGTGGTTTATCTAAGTGTAGCATGGCATGGCATAAAGTACAAATGGGAGAAGACTTAAAATTTTAAATAAAACCACAATGGATGGAAAACAACTCAACTTGATTCAAGTGTCATTATTACAAATTCAAGGATGCATTACAACTTTAACCAAAATCCTTACATGTTTAAATAACTCCAAATTAAAGTTTCCATTACAAAAAAAAACTCGAATCATATTCAATATCACTTGCAAATCCAATTACAATTACATTACACCAAAGATATCACAAACAAAAAATTTAGTATTGGCAAAACAAGATCCCTAACCGATTCTAATCAGCCTTCTATAACCCTGCATAACTAACTTCTAACTTCCTAACTAGCATTACCCAAAACTAACAACCAAAAAAGCTTCCTCTAACCATTTAACTACCTTACTAACAGATACCAGATTTTAAAAAAAAACATCTAAAACCTCTAACCAACTGTCATGACAACCAATTAATCTTCTCACCCTTTAAATAATTCCTAACAGACTCTAACAAAATCTCCTAACTTTTGTCCAACTCTAAACCATATAACAAACTCACAAAAAACAGTTAACCAATCCCTAATTGTTTTCTAACCGATAACAACTAAACATCTAACTGAACTCAACAACCTATAACAGAAATTCTAACAACTTCCAACTGAGAGAGGAAGGTCATAACAGAAATGGAGAAAGATGGAGAGAAGGGACGGTTATTTCATTGTTGATATTTCGCAGAGATAAAAAAGAAAAGAAGGACACATTTCACGTTAACCAAAAACTCACCTTGATTCATGCTTTAACTTCTGCAGAATCATACAAAAATACTGATATAAAGTTTTCTTCTCTCTTCATGTTCCTTTGATCTTCTTCATCATTCCTCAACTGGAAGAAGAATCATGGATTCGCTCTTTCTTCTACTCTCGTTAACTTCATTCCTCAATCATTGGGGAATCGCCAAAAAGCGCCAGAAATTCACAACAGGCTTTCTCCTCTTCCCGTCGCACACTTCTCTCTTGAATCGTCAATACAGATTCATCATTTTCATTGCACAACGTCAACGTCAATTTTCTTCTTCATCGCATCAATTAACTCAAAATCAAGGAAGAAGAAGAAGCAGTTGCAGAGAGGAATTATAGATTCATACATGAGGCATTAATTTTCTGTTTGTCGCTATCAAATACGCGTTGGACATCCGGTCGCAGGTAAACTCTTGTAATCATCCTTCTTCATCGATTCTCGCTGTTTATTCAGTCTTTGAGACACGAGGAGACTAACGTAGATCGAAGAAGTTTGAGTCAATATTGATTTCACAAACTTAGTAGAGAGGTGGCGCTAAGAATTAACGGCGAAGGTATGAGATTAGGCCGGATGGAGGTTGTTTAGAGCGGCGTTGAGAGACGAAGAGAATGAGTGAAGGGCATTCGGAGAATAGCGTCATCGTGCCACCATTGTTTTGAGAGATTTAAAAATAGAGGCGACCGGAGGTTGAATCGCGGCGGCAGAAGGATGGAAAAAAGGTTGAGATGAGGATTTATGTGTTGGTCGTTGAGACGGCGGTTGAAGCATGAAGAAGGAAGGACGGAGGCGACGATTAGAAGAGAGACGGAGACGCCGCGAAGAAGAAGAGAGAAACTCAGTCGTCCTAACCCTAATCCCCTTTCAATTTTCACGTTTTTTAATTTTATTAGTTTTAATTGTTTTTCATTTTTTAATAACACAACAATAAAAAATCGAATTAAATAAATAACAAAAGGGCTGGACCAAGATTTCCTTCTCTTCAGGCCCATTATCACCTTTTTTGGAATCCTGAATTGAATGTTACAAAAAACTGCTCTTGGATCTTCACGCTTGGGCCTTGATGTTAGTTGCTGATCCACAACCCTTTTCAGGACTTATACCTCCCTGAATTTTCTAAATTCCTTTTATTTTAGTTTTTCTTCTAGTTTTTATATATAGTAAAAATGTAATAAAAACAATTAAAAAAATGTGACAGAATAGAATAGAGTTTTTTTAGGGATTAATTCTTTAAATTTTCTAGAATTTTCCTTACATTAAAAAACTAATAAGAAATACTTTTTAATTCGTATTCGTATTTTCATACCGTCGTATCTCGTTATTTTGACGCGTTTGTTCATTGTGCAAGGCACGTTCTTTTTGCTTTCGATTATGTAACATAACAAGTACTTAGATGATCAAAGAATACGACTCATGCTCGCTTCTGATGAGACGCGCTTTACTTCTCATCGTCCGGAGAAAATTCATATTGTGTTATGTGTCATTCTGGCGTGTGTGATGCTTTATGAGTCTTGTGCAGGAGCTTCTGATTACGCATTGTATTCGCAGCACGCGTTTGCCTTTATCTTAGTTGGATTTTATTTCTGACTTTGTTTGTTTCTTGATGAAGCTTGCTTGACGCGTACTCCTTGGTAGCCTCTGCTACTACCCTTGTACTTCTTCGCGCTTTATTGCATTTTGTTATCGCTTTCTAGATATCATGTGTAGTAGGGAATAAAGAGCGTGCACTCGAAGTCGCTGTTTAAAGACCTGTAGTAGGCATTCCGCACTTCATTTGCTATATGTGTTGTGCTTGTGTTTGTTTACTTTCTTGTTGATCGATGAGTCACTCAATTTAGAAATTGAGATCACGACTTTGCTCTCAGTGCATACTCCCTATAGGGTTTTATCGCTTTCCTTTATTTCTTGTTGATCGATGAGTCACTCAATTTAGAAATTGAGATCACGACTTCGCTCTCATTGCATGTCCCCTGTAGGATAGTTTTGTTAGACTTTCTTCCATGTTAACCTAGGCAAGATCTCTTTAGGTGTACTCTCTTGAGTGTACTGGCTTGCTTGCTTCATCCTTGTACATACCATGTTCCCTTTGGATATGCTTTCTCTCTTCGAACGCAAGTTAGACCTTAGGATGTAAACCATGCATGCTAACATTAGGTAGACGTTTCCCTTTCATTCATCCTTGACGTAGGGCTACCATTGCATGATAACATTAGGTTAGAAATAGGCTAATCTCCCATAGACTCTTTTCTTCCCCTTTTTTGCATCCTTGCTGATGTACCCCAAAATTTTCCCTCCCATATTTCTCAAAACATTGCAAGAAAAATCCTCAAGTTGCTCAAGTTAGTCCAAGGGTTGGCCAGACAAGCTCTCTCCTAAGGCAGTCTACCCCAAACTAGGGTTTCATGTTGCATCAAGATACTTGAGTCCAAGTAATCCCAAGTTCTCACCAATGTCCTAATATGTTCTCAAAGATCATCCATGTCAATTTTCAAGCCTTGCAGAGGAAGTTTGCTCAGTCAATTGCTCAAAGGTCCAAAAATCGAATGTGCTAGGGCAAAAGTCAATTGTGGCCTACATATAGTCAAACTTCAAGATTTATTGTCAACATCCTCATTTTGAATTATATTTAATCATTTTATCAAGGGTTGATCATGATTCATCAAGGATTGCTCATGATTCATCAAGATTCAAAAGTTACTAAATTAGGGTTTTGCAGGAAAAGTCAACTCAACTTTGACCAAGCATAACTTTATCATACTTTATGAGAAATGACCCATCCAAATCTCATTTTAAATAGTATTCAATTCCATACAATCCATCTTCATCTCCCAAGTTCAAAATATGCACCCACAAGAAGTTATGAATTTGGACATTATAGGTCATTTTGAAAAGTCAACAAAAACACCTTTTTTGTCAAAGCTTCATACATGAGCATGGAATATCAAAATGAGATGAGACCAAAAGGGTTGCTTATAGGACATCTAAATCTTTCTAGAAAGTCCAAGAAAACCTCCAAAGAGTCAAAATTGAGGAAGTTATGCATTGTTGAAGTTGACCTTTTTTGCAAAATTACCAAAAGTCAACTATCCCCAAAACTTCAAATTTTGCCAAATGGGCCCAATCTTTTTCACTTGTTTTGAGTTGGAAACATAGCCCACGTTCTCTAGCCCTTGCCACTTGTCCATATCTTATTTTTATTATTTATTTTGATTTTTATTTGAATTAATTTAATTTAAATCAAAAGAAAATCATATAAAATCCAAGACATTGATAACAAGGGATTTTGTGCTTGTTTCAGGCTTTATTACACAGCTAGCCATCATTCAAATTCGCATCAAGGCTTGTGTGCACAAAAAGATTGGAAATAAGCCAAATTTGGAAGGTTTTCAAAGCAAATCAAATCAAATCAAAAGGCATTGAAAGAGAAGGATTTTGATCAGTTTTGCAACCCTAATTCCTTCACTAATACATATAGACTGCGTGCAGATCAAAAGGAAGGTTAGAAAGAGGTGTGAGGGCAAGAACAGAATCTGAAAAAACAAGAAAAAAGTGTGAGACTGAAATCCCACTTAGAGGCATTCTCAAGGCTCGTGACCTATTCCAATCGATTCCTGGCACTTTCAGCAATCTAAAGCAATAAAAAACTAAGTCGTTCCAGTCCCAAATCTCCCTGTAAGTCGTTCACGTTACACCCCTGTTCTTGAATTCGAAACTCTCGATTTATGCATTGTTAGGTTGAAATAATGGTACATTCTTGATCACCATAACATTTGCAAACTTTACGTATTACTCAATTTTGTTTATATGGCCTGTAGCGTTAATCACCATTGCTAGGTTTTCGAGCTTGGTTTTAGGGCTTTCAATTTCAAGGACAATTGGCCTTGGTAATGGGTACAGTTGTGATCAGGAGATAAGACGAGTCTAACCATGGTGTTAGATGTTATTTCCATGGCCTGTGGAGGATTTTGAGGAAGCTCAGGCCTGTAGAAACAAACGTTTGTCCGTAGGTATAGGTAAACGAGTTTTTAGCCACGGAGAGAGGAAGGGGACGACTGCGTGTCACTCCCCATATGCCTATTCAAATTCCAGCGCGCTTTTTTGTTTTGATTTCCACTAACATTCGTTTTCTTATATTATTATTATTTTGTAATATGATAACAATCAAAACAAAACAGCACAGTGGTTGCCAGGTAGATGCTTAAGGTGTTAGAGGCTGGAGGTCAGGGGTTCGATCCTTGCCTCCAGCATTTGCTATTTTCATATTTTCTTGCAGGTAATCCAATGCGCGTGTGAGCCTAATGTCCACCATATGTCTTCATCATCAACGCGCCAGATGGCCAGATGGCCAGATCTGGTGGTCACCACTGAAGGAACACCATGAGCCAGGGTCAGCGCAATACACAGGATCAAGAAACTCAAATGGACTCCAACACTAATGGGCCCAGAAATTGCTATTGGCACACCACTTTCTCAGGCCCAATCTCTATCTCTTTATACTTTATTTTATTTCAATTAGTTATTTTATTTATTTTATTAACCAAAAATTATTTTCTTTTTATCAAAAATCACAAAAAAATATTTTTATGTCCAATTAAAGTTAGAATATTTATTTTTTAGCAATAAATTAATTAATTTAATTAGGTTTGATTAATTAGACAACTTTAATTTATTTTGCAAATGATTAAAATTAATTAGAATCAATAGGTTTTATTACTGGTTTAATCATTTTACTTTTTTCCTAAAATAACAAAAAACCCAAAAATATGTCATTTAATTATTGTTCATTAATTTATTTAATAACCAATTAATTTAGTATTTAATTTTAAGACTTAATTTCTTTTCTTAAAAAATATTTAAAAACAACAAAAACATTTTCTTTTAATTAGGAGGGTCAAAACCCTAGTTTCGCATTCGATCTAATTTTCTCGCGCGCTTTGTTTTTTATCCAATTATTGTATTTGCTCCCGGTTTGTAATAATTAAATTAGGACATTTATTTTATTTTTACCGCTTTTAATTCCAAAGGGTTTGTTTTTGGCTATGTAAATACCCGAAGCCTTGTAATAGTTTAGTTTAAATTCCGCATTTTAATTCTCCAAATTATTAACTGCTAGATATGTGAATAATTAGGGCTTGCATGACAAAAATGAATGTTTAATCTTAAAACAGTTAGATCACCCTAAAATGTGCAAAGATAAATAACTGAAACCAACACATTCGCACATGCGCACTCCTAGGGTACACTTCCACTTGGTTGCCTTTGTTAAAACGGTCATTGAGTAAAGGGTTTTTTAGAGGTCGCCCTTTTGTCTAAAAGATCATAAGTTACCTCGGAAAGGTTGCCTGAGATATTGTTGCCTCGGATAAATGATCTAAGACATTAGGGTTACCACTAAGACGTCCTAACGTTGCTTTAGTGACCGTATGTCCCTCTTTCGAATTGACCCTTAAACTCCAACGATGATGCTACCTACTCATTAATAGTGGGATAGCATTGTCTAAAGGAAACAAGCATATAACGATTCTTTTTTCGAGTAGGTAGATTAGTTCTTAGATACTTGCTCATTCCAAACAAATTTTTCACACTTACACACCTTTACAAAACAAAGTTTTCAAAAACACTTCATTACACTCTTGAAGACAGAAGCAAGAGTTAAATCGAAGTTAAAACAAAAACTTTTCAAAACCCACAAAACATAAAGAAAACAATTTTGAAAATGATGAGCAAGTACCTAAGAGCCCGTAGATAACTACGGATAGAAAGGGTGCTAATACCTTCCCTTTCTATAATCTACCCCCCGCACTCAGAAATATCTCGAAAAAAGGAATTTTTCTGTGCTTTTTTCCTTTCCTTGTTGGATAAAATAAAAGACGGTGGTGACTTTTACTTACCGCAAAATTTTGGGAAAACAAATGCAAAACGCAAACCAGCATTCCAAAAACAGTCCCGGTTCTGGCTACCGTATCACAGAACTGGCGACTCTGCTGGGGATTTAATAAGTGGGGTGTACCTTAGGAATAGTTCATCATATTATTTTCAATTGTTTGATTTGTTTGATTTATTTTGTGGGCTTTGTATCGGAGTTACTATAGATCCTAACCCGGATCTGGGGGATACCTTTTAGGTAAGTAGCAATAGACTGTGAGGGAATTGTACGGTGTAGACCAATACGGTTGAAGTAGTAGCTACATTGGTGTGACACTTTAGTTTGTATCGATATCCCTTGTGGCGAAACAAGGAGACTATGGGGCTGCTAAGGGGTCATTAAGCACCAACTGACCTTAGAACCTATAATTGACCAACTTGGCTATAGAAAAGTAGCAGTATGATACACTCATTGAGACCAAACTCTCGCGATGATTCCGGCCGCAAGAAAAGGTTGCTAAACTGGAATTATGACCGATCGAGGGTGGTCAGTGATATTGAGATCCTCTAGAACCCGGTTACTATTACTAGGACAGGTTAAACCAACTAAACTGAAAGAGGGTAGTACCTAAACTCCATGCCAGCCTGAAATTTAAGGGCTACTGTGTGACTTGTTTGCCCTTACCATGTTTGCTATCTGTGAATACCTATGGTGTGTTTTTATCATGAAATCATGCATCATGACATTGCATGCATATTGCATTGGACTAACCATTTCAAAGACCAATGGGATTCATCTTTGTTCTGTTTTGCAGATCATGGCATCTATGCGTAGAAACACTATTAGGATCAGCTTTGTACAAATTCCTACTCAGCTTAGAGATTTGGTTTCCAAGGTTCCTGACAAATCCTCTTTTGACAGAAGAGATGGTCACGTCCTCAGTCTAGTCACTTCCAAGCTGGATGAACAAATGATGAGTGTCTTATTCCAGTTCTTCGACCCGTTGCACCACTGCTTCACCTTCCAGGACTATCAGTTGGTCCCTACTTTGGAGGAGTTCTCTGATCTACTCGGTATCTCTATTCTAGAGCAGACCCCATTTACAGGTTCGGAGATAGCTCCTGGGCCAGAGGATATTGCTTCAGCCCTCCATCTTACAACGGCTGATGTGGTGTCCAACTGGGAGACTCGGAGTGGGATAAAAGGTTTCTTGGCTAAGTTCTTGGTTGATCAGGCTCATCAGTTCTGGGACAGTTTGGACTTTCAAGCGTTTGAAGACATCCTGGCTCTTCTCATTTACGGCCTGGTTCTGTTCCCAAATTCAGATTCCTTTGTCAACGTGAACGCAGTGAAGATCTTCATGTCCCGTAATCCAGTTCCCACTCTCTTGGGTGATATTCTGCATGCTCTTTATGCACGTACTGCTCGGAAACGGGGAACTCTCATGTGATGTGCACCATTGTTGGCGAGGTGGTTTATTTCTCACCTCCCCAAATCTGTTTTGAAGAACGAGGAAGGCATGGGTTGGGCCCACAGGATTATGTCCCTTGCTCACACGGACATCATCTAGAGTACTAAAGACATGGAAGAAGTAGCTGTTATTGATCGCTGTGGGGAATACCCCAATGTTCCATTACTTGGAATTAGAGGAGGGATCACCTATAATCCTTGTTTGGCCTTACGACAGTTTGGGCGAGCTAGGAAGGACGGACCTCATGAGTTGCTGCTTTCAAACATTGTCTTTGACTTCATGGGGGATGTTGAGGGACATCGCCGCAGATTTATACGAGCCTGGGATAGGGTGAACAGGTCTGATCCACATGAGCTAGGCATGAAGACTTCTCTCCCGATGCCACCGTATCTCCGGTGGGTTCGAGCCCGTGCTCAGAAACTGGGGATGCCATACGAAGCTGTCTTACCGGTGATTATGGAGCGTGCTGATGAAGAAGGGGTTCCTTGTACAGTCCTCCATCCATACATGCCTACTGACATTGGGGCATTAAAGAGGTCTTGGATCCAGCTAAGGGAGGAACGGGATACTTACAGAGAAAAGTATCACGAGCAGGAACGGAAGATCTTGAAGCTTATAAGGCAGTTGGAGAATGGGAGGGTCCTCAACGACTATGTCAGCACTAAAGGAAAACGACCATGGGAGCGCTGATATCTTTTGTTATTGCTAGTTTTGATTTACTTTTCAGTTTTTCTTTTGAAACGCCTTAAAGGCATTTGTTAAACATTGTTTCAAGTTTTTTTATCTAATAAAGTGTGTTTCATTTTGGTTTACGAATTTGAATCTCCCTAAACTCTTTGAAATCATATCATATGCATTCCATTCCCATGCACCTCATTACAGGTACCCGTACAGGTTTCTCATCTTCTTCGCTGTTTATTTCAGCAATCATGTCTTCTGAAACATCTACTGATCAAGCTATCAAGGCCCTACAAGCTCAAAACCCTCAGTTCCAGGAAATGTTCATGAACTTGGCCAAGGGTCAGCAAGATCTGAAGACTCTTATTTGAAGGATAATAAGAAGAAGAAGAAGAAGACGGTCCTCCTGAATATGGGTCACAGGTTCAGGAACAGATTAAGACAGGATGTTAATTCATCTCACTCATCTAGAGGGGGAGAAAATCAAGAAGAAAGGAGGGCTCCTAGCCCTGTAGTTTCTGACAATGAGACTGACTTTGATGAAGACCAGTATCCTCCTGCTGAGGACAGGTATAAGCAACTCGAAGACCGTTTAAGCGCCATGGAAGTCCAGAAGGTACCTGGATTGGACTTTAGAGATTTGGGTTTGGCATCTGGGGTGGTAATCCCCCACAAGTTTAAAGCACCAGTCTTTGCTAAGTATGATGGGGTCTCCTGCCCAAAGCTACACCTCCACTCATATGTTAGGAAGATTCAACCATATACTACTGGTAAGAACCTCTGGATTCATTTCTTTCAAGATAGTCTTTCAGGGACTCAACTTGAATGGTTCTACCAACTGGAAGGAGCTAACATTCATAACTAGGAGGACCTTGCTGCTGCTTTTTATAAGCAGTACCAGTACAATACCGACCTTGCTCCCACGCGTACCCAACTTCAGGGTATGTCTATGGGTGCGAGCGAAGGTTTTAAGGACTACGCTCAGAAATGGAGGGATCTTGCTGGGAGAGTACAACCCCCTCTGGCTGACAGGGAGTTAGTGGATATGTTTCTTGGGACCTTGTCTGGTCCGTATTTTAATCATCTGATTGGGAGTTCATTGTTTGGGTTCACCGAATTGATTATGACTGGAGAGAGAGTTGAAGCCGGTATCAAGAGCGGCAAGATACAGAAGGTTGCTTCGTCAAGCACAAAAAAAGAAGCCCTTCAAGAAGGAGTCTAATGTAGTTTACAGCTCAAGAAGCAATAACCAACCTGAGTGCCGCCAAGTGGTTAATGCGATGGTTATATCAAGGCCTGTTGTTGCCCCACAACGCAATAATCAGCCAAGAGCATAGAGGCCGCAGAGACAATTTACTCGGCTCAGTATGACCCTGTCTCAAATTCTGCCGCAGTTGTTGAAGACCAACTTGGTGATTCTGAAGGAGGCTCCAAAGAATTCCAACACCGCATCGCCACTGTATAATCTAAACGCCTGTTGTGCTTATCACTCTGATAGCCCAGGGCATGATACCAATAACTGCTGGGATTTGAAGAATAAAGTGCAGGATCTGATTGATGCTAAGGAGATTGAGTTTGAAGCGCCGGAAAAGCCTAATGTCATGACTGCTCATATGCCCAAGCATGGAGTGAATGCTGTAGATGAAGACTCATTTGTGGTTTCTGTGGAAGACATTGCTACTTCATTGATGACTGTGAAGAAGAACCTTCTGTTAGCCGGTTTATTTCCGGGTTGTGGCGAAGGTTGCCATCTGTGTTCCATCCTACCTACCAGTTGCCATCTATTGAAGTCAGGTGTCCAACGCCTGATGGATAACAAAGAAATTATGTTTGAGAAAACTTTGGTTCCATTGATTCCTTTTGAAGATGTTTCTATAATCACCATTTCCGCCAATTCTTCCAAGGCTTCCTTGAGAAAGCATGTTAGAATTACATATGTTCCAAGAATTGCTCCATTGATCATTACCATTCCTGGACCTATCCCTTACACGTCAGATAAGGTTGTCCCGTGGCACTATGGGGCTGACATGTATTATCATGGGGTTAAGCAAGACTTGAAGGTTGAAGAGGCTGATACTGATGTCAGCAATATTGTTGGATCTAGCAAGGTCACCCGAAGCGGGAGACTTTTCTCTCCTGAAATTTCTCCACCAACTGTTCGGAAGCCTGTTATTATTATATCTGCCGGTACATCTGCTACTGTTCTTGTTCATGTTCCAATCATTACCCTTGTCGCCGAGTCATCTGACACTCGGGGCAAAGGGATCACTGGTGAGCCTGCCCAGATAGAGGCACCGAAGAAGATTACGGTTGAAGCCTCTAGACAGGAGATAGAGGAAATTTTGAAGATCATCAAGAAAAGCGACTACAATGTAGTCGAACAGCTGGGGCAAACCCCATCAAAGATCTCTATGTTATCTTTATTGTTGTGCTTAGAGGCCCATGTTAAGGCTCTGATTGCTTTCCTGAAAACTGCGCATGTGCCACAAGAGACATCTGTTGATCAGTTCAAAGACTGTGTGGCTAGTTTGACTGCTGATAACGGGTTGGGTTTCTCCGATGCAGACTTGATTGCCAAGGGAAAGAATCACAATGACGCTCTACATGTTTCAATCGAGTGCAGGGGTACTACTCTGGCTCATGTGTTAGTGGATACTGGGTCTTCGTTGAATGTTTTACCCAAGAAAGCATTAGACTGGTTGGACTGTGAAGGGTTGGTGCTGAAACTAAGCAATATTGTGGTTAAGGCCTTTGATGGGTCCAAGAGGATGGTACATGGAGAAGTGGATGTTCCTGTTAAGGTTGGTTCCCAGACTTTCGCGTCTACATTCTATGTGATGGACATTCGGCCATCTTATTCTTGTTTGTTGGGTCACCCGTGGATCCACAAAGCTGGGGCAGTAACTTCTACGCTCCACCAGATGTTAAAATACCCAGTAAAGGGGAAGATTGTTATAGTACGAGGAGAAGAGGAGTACATGGTGAGCCACCTTAACTCTTTTCGGTATGTGGAAATGAATGGGGAGTTCATTGAAACCCCGTGTCAACATTTTGAAGAAGTCCCCCAGACTCTGGCGTCGACTGAAACTGTTGCTGAAGATCCTCCAATGAAGATGGCCTCCCTCAAGGATGCCCGGGCTGTTGTTGAGAAAGGTGGGTGTGTGAATTGGGGTCAACTCCCTGACTTTGCACATAAGATTGACAATTTTGGTTTGGGTTTCACTGCAGAAGCTCAAAGGGCTGTTTGGCATGCGCGGATTGGAAGACCTCCCCTGTGTATCACTAATCCGGAAGTGAATGCGATTGAAGACGATGATGAAGAGTCTGAGTTCGACAGCTGGATTTACCCGACTACCGACGGTGGATTAAGCAATTGAACGAAAAAGGACTTCGTGCCAATTTCTTTTATTACACAGTAATCATAATTTTATTTTAAGTTTGTAATAGACAATTTTAAACTTTACGGCCCGGTGCCTTGCCCGAGGAACCGTGGCTTTGTTTGAGGGCTTATTATGTGTCATTTCCATATATCATTAATAAAAGCATTGGACGTTTTTTTTTGCATTACAAATTTTGCGCTCCTTTTTTTTTCTTTTCTATCTTGCAAAAACAGCTATTTGTCTTACAGACACTCACATATACAGGTCTACATCCACTCTGGATCCCACTGATAATGACTCTGCTACTGCCAGTTATGACTTCGAAATTTCGATCAACCAAGCTGAGGACGAAGGTGAGGATGATTGCGAAGTGCCTGGGGAACTTGCTAGACTGTTACTTCAGGAAGAGAGGGCCATACAGCCGCATGAAGAGCCAGTGGAATCAGTGAATCTGGGTACAGAGGTAGATAAGAAAGAGGTCAAGATCGGTGCAAATCTGGAGCCTAATGTTAAGCAACGGTTGATACAGATGTTGCATGACTATGTTGAGATCTTTTCCTGGTCTTATGAAGATATGCCTGGGTTGGATACTGATATTGTGGTTCACCGCCTGCCCACTAAGAAAGACTGTCCTCCAGTGAAACAGAAAGTTCGTCGAATGCGCCCAGAGATGTCTGAGAAAATCAAGGATGAGGTTATGAAACAGTTTGATGCTAGTTTTCTAGCAGTTACTTCTTACCCACAGTGGGTGTCTAACGTGGTTCTCGTGCCGAAGAAAGATGGTAAGGTTCGGATGTGTGTTGATTATAGGGATCTGAACAGGGCGAGCCCCAAGGATGATTTCCCTCTGCCTCATATCGACGTTCTGGTTGAGAACACCGCACAGCATAAGGTCTTCTCCTTTATGGATGGTTTCTCTGGTTATAATCAGATTAAGATGGCTCCTGAAGACATGGAGAAGACAACATTCATCACACAGTGGGGTACCTTTTGCTACAAAGTCATGCCTTTCGGATTGAAGAATGTTGGGGCAACGTATCAGCGCGTCATGGTCGCTTTGTTCCACGACATGATTCATCATGAGATTGAGGTATATGTTGATGACATGATTGCAAGATCCCAAACTGAGGAAGAACATCTTGACCATCTTCAGAAGCTATTTAACAGGTTGAAGTTGTATAAGCTGAGGTTAAACCCGAACAAGTGCACCTTCGGGGTGAGATCTGGTAAGCTGCTTGGTTTCGTCGTTAGTGATAAAGGTATTCAAGTGGATCTTGCAAAGGTGAAGGCTATACAGGAAATTCCAGCTCCCCAAACAGAAAAAAGAAGTCAGAGGCTTTTTGGGACGGTTGAATTACATTGCCCGATTCATTTCACATTTGACTGCTACTTGTGAGCCAGTCTTCAAGTTACTGAAGAAATATCAAATGGTAAAGTGGAATGATGAATGTCAGGCCTCCTTCGAAAGGATCAAAGAATATCTCCAAGAGCCACCTATCCTGATGCCTCCAGTTGAAGGGAGACCTCTGATCTTATACTTGACAGTACTCGACAATTCAATGGGGTGCGTGCTGGGACAGCATGACGAGTCTGGCCGAAAAGAGCATGATATTTATTACCTTAGCAAAAAGTTTATCGACTGCGAGACCCGATACTCGTTGCTTGATAAAACTTGTTGGGCTTTGGCATGGGCTGCTCGCCATCTGAGACAGTATATGCTGACTCACACTACTCTATTGATATCAAAGATGGATCCAATCAAGTATATCTTCGAGAAGCCTGCCTTGTCCGGAAGAATAGCAAGATGGCAGATGATCTTGACTGAGTATGACATCCAGTACACGACCCAAAAGGCAATCAAGGGAAGTGTGTTGGCAGATCATTTGGCACATCAGGCTGTATATGATTACCAGTCTATGGACTTCGAATTCCCGGATGAGAACATCATGTTGGTAACTGACTGTGAGACACCTGGACCGGATGAAGGACCTGAGGAGGGATCCCGATAGTCTATGTACTTTGATGGAGCTTCAAACGCTTTGGGTAATGGCATTAGTGTCGTGATCATATCTCCTGAAGGCTCTCATACTCCATTCACCGCCCGATTATGTTTTAACTGCACCAACAATATGGCGGAGTATGAAGCGTGCATCATAGGTCTTCGAGCAGCAATTGACCTAAGGATTAATTTTTTGAGTGTTTTCGGAGATTCCGCTCTCGTGATCAGTCAGATCAAAGGCGAGTGGGATACGAAACATCCAAATCTTATTCCTTACAAGGAGTATGTATTGACGTTGCTTCCACACTTCGAGGAGATAACCTTTGAACACTTCCCTAGAGAGGAGAATCAGTTGGCGGATGCGCTAGCTACGATGTCTTCTATGTTCAAAGTCAGGTGGGACAATGAAGCTCCCCAAATTACCATTGAAAGGTTGGACAAACTCGCACATTGCTGCAACATTGAGACTGAAGAGGTAGCAGATAAACCCTGGTTTCACGAGGTAAAGAGGTATCTTGAGGCTCAAGAGTACCCCGAGGGTGCATCTGTTAATGATAAAAAGTTTCTGAGGAGGTTTGCGGCGAAGTTCTTCATTAGCAATGGCATTCTTTACAAGCTTAACCATAATTCAACCTTACTGCGATGTATGGATAAGAACGAGGCAGAAAAGATCATGGTAGAGTTACATGAAGGTACTTTCGGAACTCATTCCAGTGGACACACCATGGCAAAGAAGATCCTACGGGCAGGATATTATTGGTCCACCATGGTAGTCGATTGTTATCAGCATTCTTGGACCTGACACAAGTGCCAAGTCTATGCTGATAAGGTGCACATACCTCTAGTTCCTCTGAACGTCTTTACAGCTCCTTGGCCTTTTGCAATGTGGGGCATTGACATGATCGGCGAAATCAGACCTACTGCGTCCAACGGGCATCGTTTCATCCTGGTAGCTATTGATTACTTTACAAAATGGGTGGAAGCAGCTTCCTTTGCTACTATAACCAAGAATGTCGTGGCGCGGTTTATTCGGCACAATCTGATTTGTCGATACGGTGTACTAGAGAGGATCATTACGGACAATGGTACAAATCTCAACAACAAGATGATCACTGAGCTCTGCAAGCAGTTCAAGATACAGCATCATAACTCTTCTCCCTACCGGCCGAAGATGAATGGGGCTGTTGAAGCGGCTAATAAGAACATCAAGAAGATTGTGCAGAAGATGATGGTGACATACAAAGACTGGCACGAGATGTTACCGTTTTCTCTTCATGGGTACCGTACCTTAGCACGGACGTCAACACGGGAAACACCCTATTCCTTGGTATATGGTATGGAGGCAGTCTTGCCCATTGAAGTTCAGATACCCTCTCTTCGGATTATGAAGGATGCAGGTTTGAGCGAAGATGATTGGATTCAGACCCGGCTTGATCAGCTGAACTTAATCGACGAAAAGAGACTTACTGCTATTTGTCATGGTCAAACGTATCAAAAGCGGATGATCAAGGCATTTAAAAAGAAAGTTAGATGACAAGATTATCAAGTTCGGGATCTGGTGATCAAACGCATCATCCTACCACAAGGTGATCCCAGTGGCAAATGGACCCCTACGTACGAAGGGCCATTTATGGTTAAGAACATTTTCTCAGGAGGAGCCATGATTCTAACCACCATGGATGGTGACGAACTTCCTCACCCCGTCAATGTAGACATAGTGAAAAAATACTACGCATAATCAAAGACCCGCTAGGTTGACTGGCCTAGGAAAAAATAAGGGCTTCCCGACGAACCAAAAGGGTTCAGGCAAAAATAAGGGATGAAAATTAAAAAAAATCTGTACACCCGGCAAGTCGAAAACCTGAAAAGGCGGCTTGGGCAAAAAAGGGTATCCCGGTGGACTGAAAACCCGAAAGGGAGGTCCAGGAAAAAATTAGGGATCAAAGCGTAACATTATGTCTCATTGGATCACCTTGCAACTAGACTTCGATATCGACTATCAAGCTCAGACGACACTAATCAATCTGATCTACCTTCAACCAAGTAGCAAAGCGATTGAGATGCTCGAGGACATAAAGGCAATAGCAGAGTTGGAACTCAGTGGGGTTGTTCACATAGCTGTTTTGTTTTTTTCACAAATTGTATAAATTCTATTTGTTCGGCGGCATTCTGTTACTAGGACGTCAGCCTCTTGTACAAAAACGCCTATTTACAGGCCAAATTTCAAAGTCAATACAATTCATTTCCAAAGAAATTTCAAACTGTTTTTCCTTTTTCTGTTTTGTTTTGCAAAGAACGACCAATGTTCATTTTTTGATATATGCATTTGACATTAATTGCTGATCATAAATATTTGCATGTGAAACAAAAGACGATTACTCGTAATATCAGAAACAGGGGCAAATAAGAATTGTCCAGACTTTACAGTTGCTCTATCCATCAGGTACAAAAGTAGATTTAGCTTAAGAATATGGCTGAGGTACATTCACTCCCCGCAGAGTAAGAAAGAGACAATAATGTTAACTCTTCCCAATTGAGACTCACAACCGCAAATGAATCGGCAATATTCTCCCCAAGCAGAGTTTATCCATCATCAGCACTAAGACAATTATCCCCAGCGGAGTATGGAAAATCTTCCCCAATGGAGTTTGGAGAATCATCCCTGGTAGACACTGGAAGATTGTCCCCAGTAGAGTCTAAAAGGTTATCCCCAGTGAAGTTGCAACTGAAAGATCATCCCCAGCGGAGTTCATTCCTTTCACAAACGGAAACTCAATCCCCAACAGGATTTAGCATCGCCAGTAACGGTAATTCATCCCCAGCTGAATTTATCAGCGAAATCCTCAACGGAGCATGTCCTCCTCACAGAGCCATTTCCTCATCAGTTTATTCTCCAATGAAGTTATCCTCTCCTGCAGGTTTATTCTCACAATCATCTTTATTCACTATCCCCAGCGGAAACAAAGAATTCAACTCTTTTCTCCAGCAGCTATCTGGGATTCATTTTCCCCAGCTAAAAAAACATCACATACATCATAACATGCATACGCATCATACAACACAATCTCGTTTATTTTGAGAACATCATTACTTGATACATATTGTTGTACCCCAAAATTTTCCCTCCCTTTTTCACAAGAAATCACAAACCCAGGGCTTTCTCTGATTTTTCAGATTGGCTCAAGAATCGGTCAAACAGATTTTTCTTTATCAGTCAATCCAAAATTAGGGTTTTCACTGATTTTGTTGAGATTGGCTCAGGAATTGATCAAGAAGGTTTTTTCTTTGGCAGTAATCCAGGATTAGGGTTTTTCTCTCACATCTCTCAGAAGAGATTGAATCATCAGAAATTGTTTGTTCAAATTTACCACTTGTTTCTCAAAACCTAATTATCTGGGATAGGAGCTGAGACTTTTTATTGGAACTTTAAGGCATTTGATTGATCAGTGGAGTGAAAGGTTTATGGAATGCTTTGTTTGTTTAACTGTCCAATGCGTGTGATCATACCATGCGTATTGAGTAAATGTAAGGTTGCGAGACTGCAAAGTTTGTTGATTATTTATTTCATCTGGATTAAAGTTATTGGGATACATTTCCAGTCATTTTGATTTAAGAGTCTTAAATAATAAAATAGACAATACAAGGAAAGATTGGAATATTTGACAGTAGAAAACTCTTTTTGGATAAAGACTTTTATTTATTTCAAATGTTGTTACAAATTTTATTAGAATATTGTAAGATTACAACTTGTAGTATTTACAATAAAATTTGTTTACAATAAATGGAAAAATAAATCTAAGCCTAATCTTCTGAAATCTTCTACTTCTACTGCTTCCTCTATCATCCAACTGGTACTTACCTGCAAAAGACAGAGAAAAAGAAATCAGCACAATTAACTGAAAAGAATTTTCAAACAGATAAAAAGAAAAATCATCATTAAAGTCTGTCGGCCGGAATCAAAAATGCTATGGTCATCATATTTTATTTTCCTCTCTGCAAATCACAAGAAGATCGCTCTTCTCGGTTCACAGAGAGAAAAATAAAAGATATAAATTGAAAGCATACAATTAATTCAAAATGCAAAAACATAGGCAAGTTGCAAAGTCTAAAGCAAAGGGTATTGCAAACTGAGTTTCAAACTGCATTAGTCAACCAAGTCAGCAAGGCAAACATAACCAAGCATGTCAAACTAAGTTGCAAGCCAACTAGGTGCAAAAGGCAAAAGTACACAATGCAGAAAATATGGAAAGAAAGTACAACAATGCAGCAAGATAAACCAAGTTACAAGCAAGAGAGCTTGTCCTAGCCCTCATCACTTTCTGGCCAGCAGCTTTTCAGAATTAAATATATTAAGCAAGAAAGTGCTTTTGAGAGAGAGAAAGAGAAGACCTAGTGAAGTAAGAGTTTGCAGTTTTGGCAGGTTGTTTTCAAGACAGTAAAAGAAAGCAAAAAGATATAAAGACTGTATAACAGTCCAGCAGGGAGTAGGAGAAAAACATTGAGAAAAACCACAACCTGCAAGTCAAAAACTTGCAAGTCCAAAGCAAACCTGAAGCCTGCCTCCCAAAAACTAACAGCAAGCCTGCCTCCAAAACTAAAAAACCTGTCCAAACTTACAAGAAAAATAACCACAAACAGAAAACTAACAACAAGCCCAAGCCTGCTTCCAAAACTCAAACACTCAGTTCAAGCCTGCCTTACAAACACAACAAACCTGTAAGCTCAAACCTGCATAAACTGCAAGCTAAAACTCAAACACTCAGTTCAAGCCTGCCTTACAAACACAACAAACCTGTAAGCTCAAACCTGCATAAACTGCAAGCTAAAACTCAAACACTCAGTTCAAGCCTGCCTTACAAACACAACAAACCTGTAAACTCACAAATCTGCAAAAAACTGCTTCTCAAGTTCAACAAACATGCAGTTCAAGCCACAAACTGCAACTTAGTCACAGCCTGCCCAACTACACAAACAAAACTACAAGCCAAATTCCAAAACCTGCTCACAGGCCAAATTACAAGAACCTGTAAACACTTCCAAAACAACAATCAGCAAGCTTGCCTTACAAAATGCAAACTTGCATCTCAAACTGCAAAGCCAAAGATACAACAATTAAAACCTGTCAAAACTAAACTGAAACACGCAGCCTGTAACAAAATCACCAAGTTTTGCCAAAGCAAGCAAATAAGTTCCAGGTTGTGTTCATCAACAAAAACCAAAACAAAATAGTTTCAGGGGTGATCATCATTAACATAACAAAGAAGAGGAAGAGGTTCAGAAGTGAAAAATCAAAACAAGAACAGGTCTCAAAACATTTGTTCATCATCAACCAAAACAAAGAGCAAGCATAATTCTCAGAATAATCTCATCATCAAACAATCAGTATTCAAGCACTCAGAGGAAGAGAATCCACAAGAGCAAGCATAGTTCCCAGAATAATATCATCATCAAACAATCAATATTCAAGCACTCAGAGGAAGAGAAACAACATAAAGAACAACAACAATAGTTCTCAGAACAAAATCATCATTAAACATCAATAAAAGTCCAAACAACATAGGGTTCCCAGAACAAAATCATCATCAAACATTCAAAGAAACAAAATACCAGAAACGTCGTCATCTTCATCTTCCCTCCGCCTAGCCTCCTGAGAGCGCCACCAGTCTCACGTTCCTCTCCCTCCATCGTTTTTCAGAAGCAAGACGTTCAAGGTACGTCTCTCAAACCCTCAAGCTTTTACTACATGGAAACATAAAAAAGGCCAAATATTAAACATGCATGTAACAATCAAGCGAAACAAAAACATAACTATAAAAAACGTTAAAACGCAAATGAAGCAATTCGTACCGTTCAAGCACAAACAACGTGGAGTGCTGTGAAGACGAGAGAGGTGGGAGGCAACGCTCCGGTGGCTAGGCATGGAGGTAAGAATCAACGTATTCGCCTGAGAAGAGAAATAATCCACAGAGAAGAAGAAGAAGAGATGAGAGGAGGCGCTGCTGTGTGCCAAAATTGCAAACCCTAGTTTCAGAATACAACATCAACCCTAAAAATTTGTCACAACATTTCATTTGGGCCTGTTCACCCCAACTGCTGAGCCCCCTTCATTCTTACTAACACGCCCCCCCCCCTTCTGGCCTGTTTGTTCTTCTTCCTTTGGGCCATCCAAAAATATATTCTTAAGCCCACCTTTTTTTTATTTTAACTCTTTTCTTTCTTAAAACCAATACAATTTCAATTATTTTTTTTTCTAAAATATTTATTTTTGTTAAATAATAAGAAACAAATAATAGCTTAATTTTTATTCGTTCTTTTCAATATAATTTTCTTTAATATTCATTACATTTAATAAATACATAAATAAAAGAAACATTAATTTAAATAATTTTCTTTAAAAAATTTTTTCATAAAAACATAAAACACAATAATAATAATGTAATTTTTTAATCTTTCTTAATTGGGTTAAATTTTATTTGTTTATTTGTAAATAAATACATGCATCCCATATTTCTTTGATTTTTTTTTATCTTACAATTTGTCATAATTTTTTACATTGAATTGCGACAGTTCGATTTGGTTGTAACACGTATTTGGACATTATTATTCTGATAAGACTCATCCCCATTTACAAACAATTATACCCCCATCCCCGGATACTCATTTGTAATAACTTAGACTTTAAATTCCCGCAATTTATCGCTTTCAATATACTGTATAGTAATTAGGGTTTGTATGCGAAGATTCAAAATCAATCGCTAGATGACTTAATACAAGATAAATGCATAAAAATTAATACACAATTCACACTTTTACCTCTAGGGTAACCTCGCTTGTTGCCTCGGAAAATACAATCATGTCCCTCGAATACGAGACACTCTAGCAAATTCCCCTTCAATAAACAAAGATCGTAGTCCCTCGATGACCCTCGATGTTGCCTCCGATATAACAATCTCGTCCCTTACCAAATTGCTAGAGCGTCTCACAAGTTGCCTTCAATGATTGTATACGATGACCCGCGCCTGTCCCGTTTAACATCCTAACACAAGGTTGTTCACCAAATACAATGGTAAAACAACACTGTTAAAAAGGGTTAAAAACATAAGAAAGATATTTGAGTAAAATAGGGTGGACAACTCTTAGTTACTTGATCAAAAATCTTGCAAAACATCCTTGCCATTTTCAAACACACTTCACAACACAACTTCAAAACAATTTCAAAACAACTTTCAAAACATTGAAATATCTTTTCAAAAAGACACACACCTTTGTATATATTCAAACAAGAATCATTACAACGGTTGCCTAGACAAGGCATATTTTTCAAAACATTTTCAAACAACCACACACACCAAGCACCATTTCAAACAATCGAAAAGCAAAGGCAAATGATCTAAAACAAGTAACTAAGAGCCCATGGAAAACCATGGATAAAAAGGGTGCTAGCACCTTCCCTTTTCATAATCTACCCCCCGAACCCAAGAAAACATCTCAAAGGTCTTTCCTGTGCTTTTTGACCTTTCCTTAGGATAAAATAAAAGGTCGGTGGCGACTCTTACTAAACCGCACAAGTGCGAATACAAACACAAAATCCCAAGTCAGTTCTCCCACCGTATCACAGAACTGGTGACTCTGCTGGGGAATCTTTCTAAAAGTGGGGTTACCTTAGGGTTTTAGATCACCTTTGCATGCTTACCTTGATTGCTTTGATTGCTTTACTTTTTGGGTTCCTTGTTTGGGTTTGTTTTAAATCCTACACCCGGATTTGGGGGCACCTTTTAGGTAAGTAGCAATAAACTGTGAGGGAATTGTGTGGGGTATACCGACATGGTTGAAATAGTAGCTATGTTAGTGTGACATATTTATGGGTACCGGTAGCCTTTGAGTCAACCAAAGAGAATACGGGGCCGCTGAGTGATGTCATGAAGCACTAACGAACTCTTAGAACCTTACTTGACCATCTTGGCCTTATTAAGGGTAGTGAGATGACCGGCTTTGGTGCAGTCTGAAGTTGGTAGATACTCGATACTACACTCATTGAGGGTTGTTTTCTTGGAATATTTTGGTCGCCAGTTAAGTGGCTAAACCAAAACAATGAACACAAAAAATAATCCAGTGATATTGAGCTCCTTAGAACCGAGTTTCTATTTGTAGGACAGGTTGAGCCAACTAACTTCAAGAGGGTACTTACCTATAAACCCCATGCAATCCTAAACCTAAGGACTTGTCTGCTTTGTGTGAATGTGATTATCTGTATATACACTTGCTTACTTTTGCATACCTATACATAACATCATAACATCATACCATATCATTTTCAATAACCATTTTGAGGATCTCGAGGGTCTTTGATGCAGGGGCACGTTGAACCAGACGTCTACCAAGGGGCAAGAGGATTCATTCTCCTCTAAAAAAACACCGTCAAAGATCAAGTGCAACAACTTGAATCGAGGGCTATGACCCACTTGACATGGTGAGCTTGATTCTCGTGGAAAGACATCCACCGATACAAAGTTCCCCAATCAAAGATGTTGATCAAAGTTCAACCTCTAACATTTTCTTGTGTTTACCCCGAGAGATTCTTGAAAAAATGCATCCACATAACATACATCCACATCATGACAGGTTTTCCCTTTCAGGTTTCCTTATTCTCCTACTGTTTATTTCAGTAGAGATGGCTCTATAGAGGACTATCGAAGATATCCAGGCTCAAAACGCCCAACTTCAAGAAATGTTCTTGAACCTGTCCCAGTGGCAAGAAGAGGTGAAAGCTCTCCTCACAAGGGGCATGGTCCTAGGGAATCTAGGCGGCATCTGGAATGATCAGTTGGAAGGGCTACAGATTGAGTTGGAAACAATGAAGATCCAGATGATGGGACAGCTGGTGGGCCAAATGGCTCTCATTCAAGACCTGGCTCAAAGACAAGAGAAGCTCAGAGTCCTCGTCAACAAACTGCTTCAAGATAACCAAGTGGGGAAAACAACTAGGGTTGAAGATCAAGTCATCATTCAACCTCCTTTGAGATAAGAAGACAAGGGAAAAGATCCTCAACTTGCTTCAGAGTCACAAGCCCAGCAACAACCTCGTCAGCGTCAGTGGGGTAATCGGCGTAAGTAAAATACGTCTGGAAGACATTTCACTGAGACCGACATACCATCATCTCTAATATTGGAACGCTTGCTGGAGGTTAAACTGACTGCTTTAAAGGATCCTATTCGGAAGCCCAATACCTCTTCTCCTAGCTATCACCCCGATGCATTTTGTGTATACCACTCCTATAGTCCTGGACATGACACCGACGACTGTTGGGCTTTGAAAAACAAAATTTAAGATTTAGTTGACAATGGAGTGTTGAAATTCATGCCGGATGGCGAGATTAAAATCTTCCGTTGAGGGTTCTCCACCTGAAATGACAAGTTCGAACTAAGAGACTTTTGTTTCATTTGAATTCTTAAGTTGTAATTTCTTTTGTTATTCAAACAATTATTTGTTGATGTCAAACCCTGTTTCATTAATGCATTGCATATGTTTGTCTTGAATTCATCCATTCGTTTTCACTATTCTTGAATTATGCTTCCAACTTTATGATATTTAACTCTTGATAAAAGTTACAAGTCTTTAGAAGGAGGATGACGAAACAATACCATAATCTCATATAGTATGCTTTTGAACAGACCTTGCTGACGATGTACAGGCGTTTCTTTCAAATCCTAAACACTGGAGTTATAAGGAAGATAATCCCTAGTCAACCCCTTCGGGCCAAAGAAGTAGAAGTTTTATGTTTTAAACACAAGTTGAAACCTTTAATCAAACCTGGGGCAGGGTAGTCTCTCAGTTAATTCAAAATATGTGCATTGAAGTCGCAAACTCTCAGTTCGTAATACAACGAATGACATAAAAAACATTCCTTTGGAACCAAAAGACAGTGATGGTTCCTTATCTCATAGGCAGTCATTATCTCTCAAAATAGAAAATCCCACTAAGCCAAAACCTACAAAGGAGGCTTAAGAAAGCTGGGGCATCCCGCTGACTATAATCTCGAAAACGAGAACAGTCGGGCAAAAGTTAGGGATAATAAACCAAAAGAAAGAGGTCGTTATAAATCCTCAACAACATGGAAAATGTTGCAAAAAATGACTGCCTTCCAACAAATTCAACTTGTGTGAACCATCACCAAAACATCGTGCCAAACTCGAATAGAGTTCAACGTACAATTAACTGAGTTTAGGATTGAAGAACATCATGAAGAGCGGGTGGGTACAAATATACTTTGGGCCTTTATCCTTTGTTTCTTAAACCGTGAACCAAGCCACGTTATAACCCTTTGAAAGTCCTAATTGAAGCATGGGTTAGTTCGAAAGCATACTGTTACAAAAGGTATCCTGACTCCTGTAAGGCTTTGCTCTAAATCTTGTGTTGAATTTGTCTTATAAAACGTTTTCTGCTAAAAAACGCATTTTTCAAAACTTCAAGACAAGCATAAACTTTGCATTATTTGAATATCATTGTTTGCACATGCTTATTTGTTTGACAGCGAAGAAATTCACAAACAGTGAATGTTCGAATGAAAAAAAGCTCTCTCAGTGAATAAAATCACTTCAAGTGGGATGACACTCTCGTTGCAAAAATCTCCCATCAACAAAAAGGGGACTTGATTTGGTATTGTCCAGTAAATTTGGGGCAGTCCAGTCAAGATTTCAACAAATCTTTCAAAGCCCATTAAACCTGGGGCAGTCCAGTCAAGATTTCAAGAAATCTCTCAATCGCAGATTAACCTGGGGCAAGCCTCCATCACCATCACTTGGGGCATTAAAACATCAATCTCATCAAAGGGTGACGTACAGTCCAAGTTTCTTGGAAATACCACAAACATCTGATACTAGGGGCAGTGACGAATCTCTCCGAAATCTTTCTGAAAAGTAATTCAAGCGTCCTTGAGAAGTTCATCACCTCTCTAGCAGACCGGCAGTCATGGGTTTATTTCCCCAACATTTGTCAAGGATTTATTCTTCGAAACAAATTACATTTCAACAACATTCATAACATACGCAGTTTGATCGACAGATAAAGATTCCTTCATCACCTGTCGGAAGTTACAGTCGTCGAAGATTCCTTCATCGCTTGTTGGAAGTTACGGTCGTCAGAGATTCCTCCATCATCCGGTTGAGTCAAGATTAATCCAAGACCATCTTTGTTTCAGTCAGATCAACACTAAGATCTCCCTAATTCTTATTCCAATGGAAGATCTTCCGGGTTTTTGATATTTCAGATAAATCTCCCAGCGATTTATTCTGGTTTTCTTCAATACCAGAGATGAAGAATCCAACTCTTTTCTCCTTCATCAGCTCGGGATTTATTTTCCCCAGCGAAAGGTCGTCTTGAAAAACATTACACCTCCGTGCATCAGGACATCATGCAACGCCATCTCATTTATTTTGAGAACATTGTTTGATATATACCACTAACCTTTACCTTTCAAGAAAGGTACAATCAAATCCAAGCAACAAAGCTTTTCTCCAGTTGAATTATGGACAAGTTCCTAAAATTCTTTCTCTCTCAAGAATGAAGATTCTCATCCTTGAAACCTCAAGAGATTGGTATACTCCCAAGCTCCTGATACCGTTAACAGAATGAAGATTCTCATCCTTGAAACCTCGAGAGATTGGTATACTCCCAAGCTCCTGATACCGTTAACAGAATGAAGATTCTCATCCTTGAAACCTCAAGAGATTGGTATACTTCCAACCTCCTGATACCCACCAACAGAATAATGGACAAATGAAGCTCCTAAAATTCTGTTTCTCTCAAGAATGAAGACTCTCATCCTTGAAAACTCTAGAGATTGGTATACTCCCAAGCTCCTGATACCGTTAACAAAATGAAGATTCTCATCCTTGAAACCTCAAGAGATTGGTATACTCCCAACCTCCTGATACCCACCAACAGAATAATGGACAAATGAAGCTCCTAAAATTCTGTTTCTATCAAGAATGAAGACTCTCATCCTTGAAACCTCAAGAGATTGGTATACTCCCAAGCTCCTGATATCGTTAACAGAATGAAGATTCTCATCCTTGAAATCTCAAGAGATTGGTATACTCCCAAGCTCCTGATACCGTTAACAGAATGAAGATTCTCATCCTTGAAACCTCAAGAGATTGGTATACTCCCAAGCTCCTGATACCGTTAACAGAATGAAGATTCTCATCCTTGAAACCTCAAGATATTGGTATACTCCCAAGCTCCTGATACCGTTAACAGAATGAAGATTCTCATCCTTGAAACCTCAAGAGATTGGTATACTCCCAAGCTTCTGATACCGTTAACAGAATGAAGATTCTCATCCTTGAAACCTCAAGAGATTGGTATACTCCCAAGCTCCTGATACCATTAACAGAATGAAGATTCTCATCCTTGAAACCTCAATAGATTGGTATACTCCCAAGCTCCTGATACCGTTAACAAAATGAAGATTCTCATCCTTGAAACCCCAGTAGATTGGCATACACCCAACCTTCTGACCCAAACGCCTGAATGAAGATTCTCATTCTCAAAGTGGCATATAACCTGAATTCCTGATATTCCCGACAAAATGAAGATTCTCATTCTCAAAGTGGTATATAACCTGAATTCCTGATATTTCCGACAGAATGAAGATTCTCATTCTCAAAGTGGTATAACATCTGAATTTCTGTTATTCCCGACAGAATGAAGATTCTAATTCTCAAAGTGGCATACAACCTAAACTTGATATTCCCGACAGAATGAAGATTCTCATTCTCGAAGCAGGAATAAGCTTTTTCCAGAATCCTGAGTTTTACTCTCCAATAGAATAGCCACTCCGCAACAGTATGGCTATTCCCCATAGAGTTCTTACTCCCCAACAAAATCAAGACTCTCATCCTTGATTCTCTGGAGCTTTCTTTACTCTCAGCATGAATTCGTCAGAATTTCAAAACCCCTACAGATCGAAGATTCTCGTTCTTGACTCCTCAACACCAATTCCCTAAGCAGAATGAAGACTCTCATTATCATTTCCCCACAAAGTTTTCAGATATTCCCCAGCGGAGTTCTCATCAAAACGACAAAACAGGAATCCTCAGTAGATTGCCATATAACCCAAACTCCTGATTTCCCCAACAGTGGTCCCAGGACTTCTCATTTTCAATGATCAAAGGATTTTCAATCCCCAGCGGCAGTCAAGGATTTATTTTCCCCGACAGCGGTCAAAGATTTTATTATCTCCAACTATCCAGGATTTATCTTCCTCAGCAAGACGCCTAATCAGCTTACATGCGCATTCATTACATTCATATATCATAAGCATCAATATAATACATACATTGCATCATATAGCATAACTTTGTGTTTCAGCTAATATTTCATTCATCGCAGGATAAGTTTAGCAAGTTTCAAACTTCAAGGATTTCTGAAAATAGTTCACGGATGCCTCCCGACACGGATGTTAATCTATTGCTTATTCAGACCCCCAGCTCAGAGACGTTCCAGACACGGATGCCTTTCTGATACTCATTCTTTCACCTACAACATACAGTTCAACAAACATTCTTGGATGGCATCTTTAAGCCCATCTCCGACAAGACTCCATCACATATCCAAATGGCATCTTTAAGCCCATTCCCTCAACTATGCTTTGACGAGTACAAATTTTTGGGCACTCTAGTGTTCAGTCATCTTTTACCTTCGAGTCGCGAACGGCAAAATTGCCAATCTAACTCCTCAGGTTCAAGAAGATTGAACAGGGGCAACTGTTGTACCCCAAATTTTTCCCTCCCTTTTTCACAAGAAATCACAAACCCAGGGCTTTCTCTGATTTTTCAGATTGGCTCAAGAATCGATCAAACAGATTTTTCTTTATCAGTCAATCCAGAATTAGGGTTTTCACTGATTTTGTTGAGATTAGCTCAGGAATTGATCAAGAAGGTTTTTTCTTTGGCAGTAATCCAGAATTAGGGTTTTTCTCTCACATCTCTCAGAAGAGATTGAATCATCAGAAATTGTTTGTTCAAATTTACCACTTGTTTCTCAAAACCTAATTATCTGGGATAGGAGCTGAGACTTTTGATTGGAACTTTAAGGCACTTGATTGATCAGTGGAGTGAAAGGTTTATGGAATGCTTTGTTTGTTTAACTGTCCAATGTGTGTGATCATACCATGCGTATTGAGTAAATGCAAGGTTGCAAGACTGCAAAGTTTGTTGATTATTTATTTCATCTGGATTAAAGTTATTGGGATACATTTTCAGTCATTTTGATTTAAGAGTCTTAAATAATTAAATAGACAATACAAGAAAAGATTGGAATATCTGACAGTAGAAAATTCTTTTTGGATAAAGACTTTTATTTATTTCAAATGTTGTTACAAATTTTATTAGAATATTGTAAGATTACAACTTGTAGTATTTACAATAAAATTTGTTTACAATAAATGGAAAAATAAATCTAAGCCTAATCTTCTGAAATCTTCTACTTATACTGCTTCCTCTATCATCCAACTGGTACTTACCTGCAAAAGACAGAGAAACAGAAATCAGCACAATTAACTGAAAAGAATTTTCAAACAGATAAAAAGAAAAATCATCATTAAAGTATGTCGGCCGGAATCAGAAATGCTATGGTCATCATATTTTATTTTCCTCTCTGCAAATCACAAGAAGATCGCTCTTCTCGGTTCACAGAGAGAAAAATAAAAGATATAAATTGCAAGCATACAATTAATTCAAAATGCAAAAACATAGGCAAGTTGCAAAGTACAAAGCAAAGGGTACTGCAAACTGAGTTTCAAACTGCATTAGTCAACCAAGTCAGCAAGGCAAACATAACCAAGCATGTCAAACTAAGTTGCAAGCCAACTAGGTGCAAAAGGAAAAAGTACATAATGCAGAAAATATGGAAAGAAAGTACAACAATGCAGCAAGATAAACCAAGTTACAAGCAAGAGAGCTTGTCCTAGCCCTCATCATTTTCTGGCCAGCAGCTTTTCAGAATTAAATATATTAAGCAAGAAAGTGCTTTTGAGAGAGAGAAAGAGAAGACCTAGTGAAGTGAGAGTTTGCAGTTTTGGCAGGCTGTTTTCAAGACAGTAAAAGAAATCAAAAAGATATAAAGACTGTATAACAGTCCAGCAGGGAGTAGGAGAAAAACATTGAGAAAAACCACAACCTGCAAGTCAAAAACTTGCAAGTCCAAAGCAAACCTGAAGCCTGCCTCCCAAAAACTAACAGCAAGCCTGCCTCCAAAACTAAAAAACCTATCCAAACTTACAAGCAAAATAACAACAAACAGAAAACTAACAACAAGCCCAAGCCTGCTTCCAAAACTCAAACACTCAGTTCAAGCCTGCCTTACAAACACAACAACCCTGTAAGCTCAAACCTGCATAAACTGCAAGCTAAAACTCAAACACTCAGTTCAAGCCTGCCTTACAAACACAACAAACCTGTAAGCTTAAACCTGCATAAACTGCAAGCTAAAACTCAAACACTCAGTTCAAGCCTGCCTTACAAACACAACAAACCTGTAAACTCACAAATCTGCAAAAAACTACTTCTCAAGTTCAACAAACATGCAGTTCAAGCCACAAACTGCAACTTAGTCACAGCCTTCTCAACTACACAAACAAAACTACAAGCCAAATTACAAGAACCTGTAAACACTTCCAAAACAACAATCAGCAAGCTTACCTTACAAAATGCAAACTTGCATCTCAAACTGCAAAGCCAAAGATACAACAGTTAAAACCTGTCAAAACTAAACTGAAACACGCAGCCTGTAACAAAATCACCAAGTTTTGCCAAAGCAAGCAAACAAGTTCCAGGTTGTGTTCATCAACAAAAACCAAAACAAAATAGTTTCAGGGGTGATCATCATTAACATAACAAAGAAGAGGAAGAGGTTCAGAAGTGAAAAATCAAAACAAGAACAGGTCTCAAAACATTTGTTCATCATCAACCAAAACAAAGAGCAAGCATAATTCTCAGAATAATCTCATCATCAAACAATCAGTATTCAAGCACTAGAGTAAGAGAATCCACAAGAGCAAGCATAGTTCCCAGAATAATATCATCATCAAACAATCAATATTTAAGCACTCAAAGGAAGAGAAACAACATAAAGAACAACAACAATAGTTCTCAGAACAAAATCATCATTAAACATCAATAAAAGTCCAAACAACATAGGGTTCTCAGAACAAAATCATCATCAAACGTTCAAAGAAACAAAATACCAGAAACGCCGTCATCTTCATCTTCCCTCCGCCTAGCCTCCTGAGAGCGCCACCAGTCTCACGTTCCTCTCCCTCCATCGTTTTTCAGAAGAAAGACGTTGAAGGTACGTCTCTCAAACCCTCAAGCTTTTACTACATGGAAACATAAAAAAGGCCAAAGATTAAACATGCATGTAACAATCAAGCGAAACGAAAACATAACTGTAAAAAACCTTAAAACGCAAATGAAGCAATTCATACCGTTCAAGCACAAACAACGTGGACCGCTGTGAAGACGAGAGAGGTGGGAGGCAACACTCCGGTGGCTAGGCATGGAGGTAAGAATCAACGTATTCGCCTGAGAAGAGAAACAATCCACAGAGAAGAAGAAGAAGAGATGAGAGGAGGCGCCGTTGTGTGCCAAAACTGTAAACCCTAGTTTCAGAATACAATATCAACCCTAAAAATTTGTCACAACATTTCATTTGGGCCTGTGCACCCCAACTGCTGAGCCCCCCTTCATTCTTACTAACACGCCCAAACCCCCCCCCCCCCCCTTCTTTTCCCCCCTTCTGGCCTGTTTGTTCTTCTTCCTTTGGGCCATCCAAAAATATATTCTTAAGCCCACCTTTTTTTATTTTAACTCTTTTCTTTCTTAAAACCAATACAATTTCAATTATTTTCTTTTCTAAAATATTTATTTTTGTTAAATAATAAGAAACAAATAATAGCTTAATTTTTATTCGTTCTTTTCAATATAATTTTCTTTAATATTCGTTACATTTAATAAATACATAAATAAAAGAAACATTAATTTAAATAATTTTCTTTAAAAAAATTTTTCATAAAAACATAAAACACAATAATAATAATGTAATTTTTTAATCTTTCTTAATTAAGTTAAATTTTATTTGTTTATTTGTAAATAAATACATGCATCCCATATTTCTTTGATTTTTTTTTATCTTACAATTTGTCATAATTTTTACATTGAATTGCGACAGTTCGATTTGGTTGTAACACGTATTTGGACATTATTATTCTGATAAGACTCATCCCCATTTATAAACAATTGTACCCCCATCCCCGGATACTCATTTGTAATAACTTAGACTTTAAATTCCCGCAATTTATCGCTTTCAATATACTGTATAGTAATTAGGGTTTATATGCGAAGATTCAAAATCAATCGCTAGATGACTTAATACAAGATAAATGCATAAAAATTAATACACAATTCACACTTGCACCTCTAGGGCAACCTCGCTTGTTGCCTCAGAAAATACAATCATGTCCCTCGAATACGAGACACTCTAGCAAATGTCCCTTCAATAAACAAAGATCGTAGTCCCTCGATGACCCTCGATGTTGCCTCCGATATAACGATCTCGTCCCTTACAAAATTGCTAGAGCGTCTCACAAGTTGCCTTCAATGATTGTATACGATGACCCGCGCCTGTCCCGTTTAACATCCTAACACAAGGTTGTTCACCAAATACAATGGTGAAACAACACTGTTAAAAAGGGTTAAAAACATAAGAAAGATCTTTGAGTAAAATAGGGTAGACAACTCTTAGTTACTTGATCAAAAATCTTGTAAAACATCCTTGCCATTTTCAAACACACTTCACAACACAACTTCAAAACAATTTCAAAACATTGAAATATCTTTTCAAAAAGACACACACCTTTGTATATATTCAAACAAGAATCATTAAAAAGGTTGCCTAGACAAGGCATCTTTTTCAAAACATTTTCAAACAACCACACACACCAAGCACCATTTCAAACAATCGAAAAGCAAAGGCAAGTGATCTAAAACAAGTAACTAAGAGCCCATGGAAAACCATGGATGAAAAGGGTGCTAGCACCTTCCCTTTTCATAATCTACCCCCCGAACCCAAGAAAAAATCTCAAAGGTCTTTCCTGTGCTTTTTGACCTTTCCTTAGGATAAAATAAAAAGTCGGTGGTGACTCTTGCTAAACCGCACAAGTGCGAATACAAACGCAAAATCCCAAGTCAGTTCTCCCACCGTATCACACATATCATGCATTACATACAGCTAACCTTTACCTTTCAGGAAAGATACAATCAGATCCTCACAAAATTCAAGCTATAAAGCTTGTTCCTCAGTTGAGTACGGACGATCAAAGTTCCTAAATCTCAGCAGAGATGTTTCCTCAGTTGAATTACGGATGAGTTCCTAAATCTCAGCAGAAATTGTTTCCTCAGTTGAATTAAGGACAAGTTCCTAAATCTCGACAGAGATGTTTCCTCAGTTGAATTACTGACGAGTTCCTAAATCTTGACAGGGATGTTTCCTCAGTTGAATTATGGACGAGTTCCTAAATCTCGACAAAATTGTTTCCTCAGTTGAATTACGGACGAGTTCCTAAATCTTAACAGAAATTGTTTCCTCAGTTGAATTACGGACAAGTTCCTAAATCTCGACAGAGATGTTTCCTCAGTTGAATTACGGACGAGTTCCTAAATCTTGACAGAGATGTTTCCTCAGTTGAATTACGGACGAGTTCCTAAATCTCGACAAAAATATTTCCTCAGTTGAATTACGGGCGAGTTCCTAAATCTCAACAGAGATGTTTCCTCAGTTGAATTACGGACGAGTTCATAAATCTCGATAAAAAATATTTCCTCAGTTGAATTACGGACGAGTTCCTAAATCTCAGCAGAGCTGATTCCTCAGTTGAGTATGGACGATCGAAGTTCTTAAATCTCAGCAGAGATGTTTCCTCCGTTGAGTACGGACGATCGAAGTTCCTAAATATCAGCAGAGATGTTTCCTCCGTTGAGTACGGACGATCGAACTTCCTAAATATCAACAGAGATGACTCCTCAGTTGAGTAGGGACGATTGAAGTTCCTAAATATCAACAGAGATGATTCCTCAGTTGAGTACGGACGATCGAAGTTCCTAAATATCAACTGAGACGACTCACCAGCAGAATAATGGACGAAGAAGCTCCTAAAATTCTACCTCTATCAACAGAAACCAGCCTTCCCCAGCGGCATTTTCCTCAAACGACAGGTATACAAGCTCTCGCTAAGGAATCTCTTATGCGATCGACACTCCTTCGAATGGCATCTTTAAGCCCATCTCCCGTCAGCGATCTCAAAATGGCATCTGTAAGCCCAATCTCGACATCACAAGACAATTACCACTTCATGCGAGTGCAAATTTCTGGGCACTCTAGTGTTCAATCATCTTCTACCTTCGGATCACGAAAAGCACGAAAGCCAATCTACATCCTCAGGTTTAAGAAGATTGAACAGGGGAAGCTGTTGTACCCCGAAATTTTCCCTCCCATATTTCTAAAAACATTGCAAGAAAAATCCTCAAGTTGCTCAAGGTAGTCCAAGGGTTGGCTAGACAAGCTCTCTCCTAAGGCAGTCTACCCCAAACTAGGCTTTCATGTTGCATCAAGATACTTGAGTCCAAGTGATCCCAAGTGCTCACCAATGTCCTAATATGTTCTCAAAGATCATCCATGTCAAGTTTCAAGCCTTGCAGAGGAAGTTTGTTCAGTCAATTGCTCAAAGGTCCAAAAGTCGACTATGCTAGGGCAAAAGTCAATTGTGGCCTACATACAGTCAAACTTCAAGATTTTTTGTCAACATCCTCATTTTGAAGTATATTTAATCATTTGATCAAGGGTTGATCATGATTCATCAAGGATTGCTCATGATTCATCAAGATTCAAAAGTTGCTAAATTAGGGTTTTGTAGGAAAAGTCAACTCAACTTTGACCAAGCATAACTTTCTCATACTTTATGATAAATGAACCATACAAATATAATTTTAAAGAGGATGCAATTACCTACAATCCATCTTCATATCCCAAGTTCAAAATATGCATCCACAAGAAGTTATGAATTTGGACATTATAGGTCATTTTAAAAAGTCAACAAAAACACATTTTTTGTCAAAGCTTCATACATTAGCATGGAATATCAAAATGAGATGAGACCAAAAGTGTTGCTTAGAGTACATATCAAGTTTTATAAAAAGTCCAAGAACACCTCCAAAGAGTCAAAATTGAGGAAGTTATGCATTGTTGAAGTTGACCTTTTTTGCAAAATTGCCAAAAGTCAACTATCCCCAAAACTTCAAATTTTGCCAAATGGGCCCAATCTTTTTCACTTGTTTTGAGTTGGAAACATATCCCACGTGATCTAGCCATTGCCACTTGTCCATATCTTATTTTTATTATTTATTTTGATTTTTATTTGAATTAATTTAATTTAAATCAAAAGAAAATCATATAAAATCCAAGACATTGATAACAAGGGATTTTGTGCTTGTTTCAGGCTTTATTACACAACTAGCCATCATTCAAATTCGCATCAAGGCTTGTGTGCACAAAAAGATTGGAAATAAGCCGAATTTGGAAGGTTTTCAAAGCAAATCAAATCAAATCAAAAGGCATTGAAAGAGAAGGATTTTGATCAGTTTTGCAACCCTAATTCCTTCACTAATACATATAGACTGCGTGCAGATCAAAAGGAAGGTTAGAAAGAGGCGCGAGGGCTAGAACAGAATCTGAAAAAACAAGAAAAAAGTGTGAGACCGAAATCCCACTTAGAGGCATTCTCAAGGCTCGTGACCTATTCCAATCGATTCCTGGCACTTTCAGCAATCTAAAGCAATCAAAAACTAAGTCGTTCCAGTCCCAAATCTCCCTGTAAGTCGTTCACGTCACACCCCTGTTCTTGAATTCTAAACTCTCGATTTATGCATTGTTAGGTTGAAATAATGGTACATTCTTGATCACCATAACATTTGCAAAATTTCTGTATTACTCAATTTCGTTTATATGGCATGTAGCGTTAATCACCATTGCTAGGTTTTCGAGCTTGGTTTCAGGGCTTTCAATTTTAGGGACAATTGGCCTTGGTAATGGGTACAGTTGTGATCAGGAGGACAAGACGAGTCTAACCATGGTGTTAGATGTTATTTCCATGGTCTGTGGAGGATTTTGAGGAAGCTCAGGCCTGTAGCAATAGACATTTGTCTGTAGATATAGGTAAACAAGTTTTTAGCCACGGAGAGAGGAAGGGGACGACTGCGTGTCACTCTCCCATAGGCCTATTCAAATTCCAGCGTGCTTTTTTCTTTTGTTTTCCACTAACATTCGTTTTCTTATATTATTATTATTTTGTAATATGATAACAATCAAAACAAAACAGCGCAGTGGTTGCCAGGTAGATGCTTAAGGCGTTAGAGGCTGGAGTTCAGGGGTTCGATCCCTGCCTCCAGCATTTGCTATTTTCATATTTTCTTGCAGGTAATCCAATGGGCGTATGAGCCTAATGTCCATCATATGTCTTCATCATCAACGCGCCAGATGGCCAGATGGCCAGATCTGGTGGTCACCACTGAAGGAACACCATAAGCCAGGGTCAGCGCAATACACAGGATCAAGAAAGTCAAATGGACTCCAGCACTAATGGGCCCAGAAATTTCTATTAGCATACCACTTTCTCAGGTCCAATCTCTATCTCTTTATACTTTATTTTATTTCAATTAGTTATTTTATTTATTTTATTTACCAAAAATTATTTTCTTTTTATCAAAAATCACAAAAAAATATTTTTATGTCCAATTAAAATTAGAATATTTATTTTTTAGCAATAAATTAATTAATTTAATTAGGTTTGATTAATTAGACAACTTTAATTTATTTTGCAAATAATTAAAATTAATTAGAATCAATAGGTTTTATTACTGATTTAATCATTTTACTTTTTTCCTAAAATAACAAAAAACCCAAAAATATGTCATTTAATTATTGTTCATTAATTTATTTAATAACCAATTAATTTAGTATTTAATTTTAAGACTTAATTTCTTTTCTTAAAAAATATTTAAAAACAACAAAAACATTTTCTTTTAATTAGGAGGGTCAAAACCCTAGTTTCGCATTCGATCTAATTTTGTCGCACGCTTTGTTTTTTATCCAATTATTGTATCTGCTCCCGGTTTGTAATAATTAAATTAGGACATTTATTTTATTTTTACCGCTTTTAATTTCAAAGGGTTTGTTTTTGGCTATGTAAATACCCGAAGCCTTGTAATAGTTTAGTTTAAATTCCACATTTTAATTCTGCAAATTATTAACTGCTAGATATGTGAATAATTAGGGCTTGCATGACAAGAATGAATGTTTAATCTTAAAACAGTTAGATCACCCTAAAATGTGCAAAGATAAATAACTGAAACCAACACATTCGCACATGCGCACTCCTAGGGTACACTCCCACTTGGTTGCCTTTGTTAAAATGGTCATTGAGTATAGGTTGTTTTAGAGGTCGCCCTCTTGTCTAAAAGATCATAAGTTGCCTCGGAAAGGTTACCTCGGATATTGTTGCCTCGCATAAATGATCTAAGACATTAGGGTTACCACTAAGACGTCCTAACGCTGCTTTAGTGACTGTATGTCCCTCTTTCGAATTGACCCTTAAACTCCAACGATGATGCTACCTACTCACTAATAGTGGGATAGCGTTGTCTAAAGGAAACAAGCATAGAACAATTATTTTTTCGAGTAGGTAGATTAGTTCTTAGATACTTGCTCATTCCAAACAAATTTTTCACACTTACACACCTTTACAAAACAAAGTTTTCAAAAACACTTCATTACACTCTTGAAGACAGAAGCAAGAGTTAAATCGAAGTTAAAACAAAAACTTTTCAAAACCCACAAAACACAAAGAAAACAATTTTGAAAATGATGAGCAAGTACCTAAGAGCCCGTAGATAACTACGGATAGAAAGGGTGCTAATACCTTCCCTTTCTATAATCTACCCCCCACACTCAGAAATATCTCGAAAAAAGGACTTTTTCTGTGCTTTTTTCCTTTCCTTATTGGATAAAATAAAAGACGGTGGCGACTCTTGCTTACCGCGACATTTTGCGAAAACAAACACAAAACACAAACCAGCATTCCAAAAACAGTCCCGGTTCTGGCCACCGTATCACACTTGCATTTAAAACTAATTTCTTTTCTTAGCAAAACAAAAACGTGCTAATCATACTGTGATACGGTGGGAAGAACTGACTGTTTTGGAATGCTGGTTCGCATTTTGCGTTTGTTTTTGCAAAATGTTGCGGTAAGCAAGAGTCGCCACCGACTTTTCTTTTATCCAACAAGGAAAGGAAAAAAGCACAGAAAAATTTCTTTTTCCGAGATATTTATGAGTGCGGGGGGTAGATTATAGAAAGGGAAGGTATTAGCACTCGTTCTATCCGTAGTTATCTACGGGCTCTTAGGTACTTGCTCATCATTTTCAAAATGTTTTCTTTGTGCTTGTGAGTTTGAAAAGTTTTTGTTTTTTAACTTCAATTTAACTCTTGCTTCTGTCCTTAAGAGTGTAATGAAGTGTTTTTTTGAAAACTTGTTTGTAAAAGGAGTGTAAGTGTGAAAATTTTGTTTTGTTTTGGATGAGCAAGTATCAAAGAACTAATCTACCTACTCAAAAAAAGGAATTGTTCTATGCTAATTTCCTTTAGACAATGCTATCCCAATATTAGTGAGTAGGTAGCACCGTTGTTGGAGTTTGAGGGTCAATTCGAATGAGGGACATACGGTCACTAAAGCAATGTTAGGACACCTTAGCGGTAACCCTAATGTCTTAGATCATTTGTTTGAGGCAACAATATCCGAGGCAACCGTTTCGAGGCAACTATGATCTTTTAGACAAGAGGACGACCTCTAAAACAACCTATGCTCAATGACCGTGTACGAAGGCAACCAAGTGGGGTGTACCCTAAGAGTGCACATGTGCGAGTGTGTTGATTTCATGTATTTTTATCTTTGCACATGTTAAGGGTGATCTAACTGTTTTTTTAAATTATGCATTCATTCTTGTCATGCAAGCCCTATTATCAAACATCTAACAATTGAATAATTTGCAAAATTTAAAATGCGGAATTTAAACTAAATTATTACAAGGCGTCGGGTATTTACATCGCCAAAAGCAACCCTTTGAAAATAAAATAAAGCGGTAAAAATAAATAAATGTCCTATTTAAAACTATTACAAGCCGGGAGCAGATACATTAATAATTAAATAAGGAAAAATAAATCGCGCGAGTGAGTTGGATCGAATGCGGAATTAGGGTTTTGACCCTTTAAATTAAAGAAAATGTTTTTTGTTGTTTTTTATTTAAGAAAAGAAATTAAGTCCTAAATTAAATACTAAATTGATTATTAAATAAATTAATTAATGAAAAAAAGATTAAATGACATATTTTTGGAGTTTTTGTTAATTTAAGAAAGGAATTAAAATAATTAAATTAATGATTAAAACCTATTAATTCTAATTAGTTTTAAATATTTACAAAATAAATTAAAGTTATTCTAGAATTAAAAGAGTGTAATGAAGTGTTTTTTTAAATTATGCATTCATTCTTGCACATGTTAAGGGTGATCTAACTGTTTTTTTAAATTATGCATTCATTCTTGTCATGCAAGCCCTATTATCAAACATCTAACAATTGAATAATTTGCAAAATTTAAAATGCGGAATTTAAACTAAATTATTACAAGGCGTCGGGTATTTACATCGCCAAAAGCAACCCTTTGAAAATAAAATAAAGTGGTAAAAATAAATAAATGTCCTATTTAAAACTATTACAAGCCGGGAGCAGATACATTAATAATTAAATAAGGAAAAATAAATCGCGCGAGTGAGTTGGATCGAATGCGGAATTAGGGTTTTGACCCTTTAAATTAAAGAAAATGTTTTTTGTTGTTTTTTATTTAAGAAAAGAAATTAAGTCCTAAATTAAATACTAAATTGATTATTAAATAAATTAATTAATGAAAAAAAGATTAAATGACATATTTTTGGAGTTTTTGTTAATTTAAGAAAGGAATTAAAATAATTAAATTAATGATTAAAACCTATTAATTCTAATTAGTTTTAAATATTTACAAAATAAATTAAAGTTATTCTAGAATTAAAAAACCTAATTAATTAATTAAAATTTATTAAAGAAAAATAAAGTTCTGAATTTTAATTGGACAAAATATCTTTTTGGTGATTTTTTTTATAAAAAGAAAATTAATCTATTGGTTAGTAAATTAATTAAATAAAATAAAATAATTAAATTAAATAAATAAAATGTAAGAGAAAGAGAGAATGGGCCTGATTATTTGGAGGTGTCAAAAGCAATTTTGTTAGCCCACTAATGCTGATCCATTGGACTTTTTGTGATCCTGTGCACATGCGTTGACCTGGCTATGGTGTACCTCCAATGCTTGACCACCAGATCTGGCCATCTGGCCATCTGGCACGCTGAAGAGTGAGGGAGTATGATGGTCTCTTAGCACGCGTGTACACTAGATTACCTAAAAATAATCAAGAAAATGCAAATTGCTGGAGGCAGGGATCGAACCCCTGACCTCCAGCCTTTGGGTCCTTAAGCGCTGATGTGTCTACCACTAGGCTGCTTGCTTTTAATTATTAGTATAATACAAAACAATTATAATATAAATAACATGAAATATAGTGGACAAAAATAAAAATAAAAAAAGGCGCGCTGGTTTGAATGGACAGATGGGGAAGCGACAACTCATCGTCCCCTTCCTTGAACCGTTGCTAAAAATCAAACGACCTATACCCACGGACAGATGTCCGTCACTATAAACCAAGCATGTCTAAAATCTTGTACAGGCCATGGAAATGCATTCCAGTACCATGGTTGAGTTCGTCATCCTCTTCTGGTCATAACCATAACCATTACTGAGGCTAATTTTTCCTGAAACAAAAAGCCCTAAAAACAAGGACGAAACCCTGGCAATGGTGGATCTTGGTATATGTTAGATAAATGAAATTGGTTATTACAAAAAGCTTGCAAATGATGTGTGGATTAAGAATATGCAATTATTTCATGTTAACAATGCCTAAATTTGAAAATACGAAATCAAGAACATAGTGAATCCATGGATGACTTACAGAGCTCTGGGAGGCTTGCAAACGCGTGGTCTTGGTTGCTTTCGCTTGTGGAGATGTCCAGGAAGAGATTGAGACAATTGCCAAGCCTTGAAATTGTCTCTAGGATTGATTTCAAAGTCACACGTTTTCTTGATTTTTTCCAATTTGGTTCTGCCTCTAGAACTGATCTCCAACCCCTATTCTTGTCTGCCTCGCTTCCTTATGTATTGTATAATACATTAGGTTAGAATTTGCTGTCCAAATCTTCCTCCATTGATGATTTTGATATTTGATTTTATTCTCTTTCAAAGCTTTCCAAAATAGGCTTGATTTGAATCTTTTTGTGCACATAAGCTTTGATACGAGTTTGATGTGGTGCAAGCTGTCCATTGAAACCTGAAATCATCAAAAGATCTTTGGTCATCAATATTTTTGATTTTATTTGATTTAATTTGGTTTAAAATGAATTAATTAAAATAAAATCAAATTAAATAATAAAAATATGATATGGACACATGGCCAAGGCTAGAGCACGTGGGAAATAATGCAAACTCAAAACAAGTGAAAAAGAATGGGCCCATTTGGCAAAATTTGATGTTTTGAGGACAGTTGACTTTTGGCAACATTGCAAAAAAGTCCAACTTTAACAATGCGTAACTTCTTCAATTTTGAACTTTTGGAGGTTTTCTTGAACTTTTTAGAAAGCTTGAGATGTACTCTAACCAACACTTTTGGCCTCATCTCAATTTGATATTACATGCTCAAGTTAAAATCTTTGAAAAAAAAGGTGTTTTTGTTGGTTTTTCAAAATGACCTATAATGTCCAAATTCATAACTTCTTGTGAGTGAATTTTTTGATCTTGGGATATGAAGATGGATTGTAGGGAATTGCATCCTATTAAAAATGAGATTTTGATGCGTCACTTATCATAAAGTATGAGAAAGTTATGCTTGATCAAAGTTGGGTTAACTTTTCTTGCAAAACCCTAACTTAGCAACTTTTGAATCTTGATGAATTGTGAGCAATCCTTGATGAATCATGATCAACCCTTGATCAAATGATGAAATATACTTCAAAATGAGAATGTTGACCAAAACTCTTGAATTTTGACTGTATGTGGGTCACAGTTGACTTTTGCCCTAGCACAGTCGGTTTTTGGACCTTTGAGCAATTGACTGAGCAAACTTTCTCCGCAAGGCTTGAAACTTGACATGGATGATCTTGAGAACATATTAGGACAATGGTGAGCATTTGAGGTCATTTTGACTCAAGGATCTTGATGCAACACAAAACCCTAATTTGGGGTAGACTGCCTTAGGAGAGAGCTTGCCTGGCCAACCCTTGGACTACCTTTGAGCAACTTGAGGATCTTTCTTGCAATGCTTTTTTTTTAGAAATATGGGAGGGCAAATTTTGGGGTACAAAACATACTTAAACCCTTTTTCAAGGTAACAAAACACAAACCAAATTCAAATCGTTTTGTACGCTCGAGTACCATTACTCTAAAACCCTTTTTAGGTAAGGACATCATTAATTTACTTCTGTGCCAACGCATAAGTCTCCAAAGGTCGAGTTGCGGCAGAAGGCGGAATTAACATTGTCCGTAAAAAACACAAAACAAACAAAAACATATGAGCCGAACTACGGTAGCTCTGATTCCTCAAAATGGATACATGGGCATTGGGGTAGGGGGCAACCGAGCATAATTTTATTTTCCCTACATTCTTTTCTCATTTCTTTTGCATGCATTCTCCCTTCAGTAGTATAGTAGATAGTAAGCATAGATTAAACACACCCATAAGATAGATAACAAGAGTGGATACCGTAGATTACTACGGGCGTGTGGGGTGTTAATACCTTCCCCTCGCGTAACAGACTCCCTTACCCAATCTCTCGGTCGCAAGACCGTGACTTCTCCCTTCTCGGGTTTTCTCGATGTTTACCTTTCCCTACACGTGGGATAAAAGACGTCTGATGGCGACTTCGTTGTTTGATGATTTTCAGCCGGTTGTTTCAATCTCTGTATGAGTTCTTCGAAGCTTTTTCTTGATAGGAGAGCACCCTTCCTTGAGCGATAGATGATGTACCACTATATATGTATCCAGCCCTGGCATATCTTCATAAGACCAAGCGAAAATATCATAATATTCTCGAAGCATCTCAATTAATCTGACCTTCATACTTTCTTCAAGATCTACCCCTATCTTGACCTCTCTTTTTACCTCTTATGTGCCAATATTCACTACCTCGATTGACTCTTGGTTTGGTTGGATAACCTTCTCTTCTTGTTTCAATAACCTTGTTAATTCCTCGGGAAGGTCACAATCCTCATATGCGTCTTCTTCAGCTTGGTAGATGGGATTATCAAAGTCATAGTGTGCGATAGCAGAGTCATTATCAATATAATATGTGGTGGAAGTGTGTCTGCATAAATGATATTTTGGTGTTTTAGTGGCAGCGTGTGAAAAGGAAACATCGCCATTTAAAAAGGTAAAAAGAAAGAAAGGGGACAAAATATTTGAATGCAAAAACTTCCTTTATTTCATGATAAATTTTGGAAACAAACATGGTGGCCCTACACAAATGCTCCATTACGCCTTGGGCAGAGCGCATGAATTATGACATGATAATAAAAGAAAACAAGAAAATTACTCCTCAACACTGGAAACTTGGATAACATCCAAAAAAGTCCAATTGTTGATTTCTTGTCCTGGAATACTTGGACGAATCCAATCTTAAATATTGTAGCCATCAACCCCATCGTCACCAACCGCATTGGTGTGTCCTTCTTGAGCAGCACTAGGACGGGAAAAATTCACAGAAGTAGATAGACTGGATGCTCTAGGAGTTGCACTCTGCTGACCTGGATTGAAACCAAGACCGAACTTGTTGAACTTAGGGACAACATCCAGTACCTAACCCCAACCTTCAGAGTTACCATTCTTCACCATAACTCTAGCATCCCTAAGAGAAGACATAGCAGTTTCTGGTTTTCTTTTATGTACTGGAGGAGGCATATTGATCGTATGAACTATCTCAAAGGCTTGGAAAGGAGTCTCATGTATCTCGCCTTCAACTTCAACATAACGGAATGACGTCAAATGACTCACAATATATTCCTCTTTAATGCATACAGTTGTCACTTTTCCCTCTACGAGATATTTGAGTTTCTGATGAAGAGTAGAAGTGATTGCCCCTGATTTATGAATCCACGACCGCCCCAACAAACAACAATATGTTGGTTGTATATCCATAACAAAAAACATAACGGTGAAGGTGCGAGGACCAACCTTAATAGGTAATTCCACCTCCCCGAACACTGATCTCTGGGACCCATCAAATGCTTTCACCATCAAGTCACTAGGACGCAGCTCAAAACTGGAATAATAAATTTTCATCAATGATGATTTAGGCAATACATTCAAAGATGACCTTGTGTCCACCAATACCCAGGATAAAGTAGTTCCTCTACACTCCATAGAAATATGTAACGCCTTTTTATGGTCTTGTCCCTCAGGAGGAAGGTCAAAATTTGTAAATCCTAGACCATTTCCCGCAGATATATTAGCACAAACATTTTCAAACTGATTGACTATTATCTCATGCAGCACGAACGCATTCTTCAACAACTTCATCAAAGCATTTTCGTGAGGCTCTGAATAAATCAACAATGATAATATAGACATCTTATAAGGGGTATGACTCAGCTGATCAATTATGTTGTAATCACTCTTCTTGACAATTTGCATCAACTCTTCAACTTCATCAGGAACTGAAGAAGCTTCTGGCGCCGGAGTTGGCTAAGTCACATTGGCTGGTGTGACCCTCGGATTACCAATCATCACCTATTGTTTACCTTTTTCTCTTGTAGAGGCATCTTCTGCATCTTGTATATTGGAAGGGCCAAACACTCTCCTTCTTTTAGTCATTCGACCCACACTAGAGAAATTATGAACATCTCTTTCATTATCTTCAGTAAATTCCTCCTCAGAAGGACGATGATTTGTCTCTTGCTTCACCTCATGGCAATAAACATCAGCACCATAATGCCATGTGATGGCCTTCTCACTAGTATATGGCATGGGACCAGGTACTGTAATCATCAAAGGAGACGCCTTAGACGGGGTAGGAATACGCACAGGGGTGTAAGGATAGATATCACAACAACATCTTCTTTAGTAACTTTTCGGACTTTTGGTTTTCTATCAAACTGTAGGGAACCTTCACCCATCATGAACTGGATGCCATCTTTCAAATCATCACATCCCTCTGGATGTTCTTTACATTTTTCACAGTCTAAAACACAACCCAGGAAAATAGAATTGTCGAGCAAATACCTTTTAACATACAACAACGGAGTAGTCACCTGTTCTACATCCATAACTAAATTCAGCATTTCACCATCATCGTCAATCATATTAACAACAGCCCCTCCATGTTTAGGCATTGGGTTTTGGAAAACATTCAGACCATTCAATCGAGTAAACTCAATTACCTTGGCATCCAACAAGTCCTGCACTTTCCACTTCAACACAAAACAGTTGTCTATAGAATGACCAATTCCGCCATAATGGAATTCACATCTTGTGTTAGCATCGTAATTAGCAAGAAACCTACCGGTGGGGGTTGTCATATTCCTCAAACTAATCAGCTTCAGATCAAGCAAATGGTGGAGTGCTTCAGTAAGAGATACTGGTAAGGGATCAAACCTTCTTGGTTGCCTTTGTTGTTGATTATTATACTAACGAGGAGCATTTGGCTGTCTTTGTTGTTGGGGCACAAGATTTTGTCTATGTTGTGGAGGAGCATTAATAGGAATAAAGACATCATTGACTTGTTGCTACTGACGATCTTCACCCCTTCCTCTATGAGAGTACACCTCACCTGCATCGCCTTCCCTCTTCTTAGGGTAAGCATTGAATGGTTTCTTACCACCTCCTCCTGATGAACCACTGGAATTACCAACTTAAAATTTTCCCAATTTCAAACCCAACTCAATTCTCTCACCAACCATAACCAAATCCCCAAATCCTGCGGAAGAACTTCCTATCATGTGATCATAATAAGTCCCTTGCAAGGTACTCATAAACATATTAATGAGATCTCACTCCGTGAGTGGAGGTTGAACCCTTGCAGCCAATTCACGCCATTTATGGGCTTACTCTTTGAAAGACTCTTTTGGCCCATGTGACAAATTCTGTAACTGAGTGCGATCAGGCGCCATATCCATATTATACTGATAATGTTTGACAAAATCACGAGCAAGATCATTCCAGCATTGGATATGAGTTTTTTCTAGCTTCATGTACCACTCCAAGGACGCCCCAGATAGGCTATCCTGGAATAAATGAATCAAAAGCCCCTGATCCTTGGTATGTATCGACATCTTCCAAAAATAACCAGTTGCATGGGTAACGGGATATGAAGAACCGATATACTTTTCAAATACCGGTGGTTTGAACTTTGGGGGAACCTTCACCCCAGATACTAGCCCAAAATCATTAGCATCCATGCCAAGGACTCTTTGCCCTTCTACAACCTTCAACCGTTCCTCCAATAATTGATACCTTTTATCCTCAATCTGAACCTCTGGCTCAGAATATTGCACAGAAAGTTGATCTTCATCCTGATCAAAATCATAGTCTTGCTCTTGATAGTTCCTTACACCACCCTGATTATCTCTTTGGTTCCTCACAAGGCAAGGTCCCAGAGATGGGGAAAGTGCCCCATGTTAACGTTGCACAGAAAAGGATTTCCAGGTGGCCCGTGAAGATTCTCGACGGGCTGGTCTTGCACATCCCCCAATCCTACATAGATGTATTGATAAATCCCTTGATTTCCACCATCCACCGGATAGCGGTGCTGACTGTTGACAATGGAAGCCAACTCCTCCTATCGGCGATTCATGTTAGTGATGACCTCCATGAACCGGGTCATCTGAGTGGCCATCTGGGCCCTCATTTTGGCAAGTTTAGCCTGGATCTGATCCATCTGTCTTGGAAAATTATTTCTGGTGGAGTATCGATGAGTAGTCGTCTTGAACTCTGGACAAGAAAAGCATAATCAAGATAAGAATGTTGTCCTGAGATGACCTGTAATGTATGAGGTTCATGACATGCATGATATGTTTTTGTTATTTCCAGGAAAATCTTACGGTCTTTCATCAAGCATCAAATAAGATAAACAACGAGATAAAGCATATTGAGGACAAATCAATTGACCACCGAAGCACGGAAAATGATAGGCAGTAGTACTTCTGAGAGATTCTATGCTTGTCTTTATGTTGTTACTTGCCATTAATGCTTAGTGAAAAACCTTAGAATAATCTTGGAAATGAAATGCGCATGCAGGTTAGATACATATATTTTTTTGTTTTGCGTTTCTTTTGTAAAAATAAACATGCCATGATGCAAATGCAACAAACATGGGATCAAAGTTTCCACAAAATCGGTTAACTATTATGCCATCTCTGATCATACTGAACATAACCAATCTGAAACATGAACCTTGAATGAATTCTTGGACAACATATCAGAAACTCAGAAAATAAATATGAGGACCGAGAGCAACAACACGGTCACCCTCAGAACAAAAAGTCACCAACTGTACTTGTGATAATCAAGTACCTCCCTACTCACGGGTGAAAACTAGGTCAAGATAAGGTCAGGTCACTCAGAATCAAGGGCACTCCTGGAAAACTATCACCATATCACCTAATTGAAAATGATAGCCCCCCATTTATACCTCATCTGAGCATGGATGTCATGACGGCAATAGTGAAACCTAAGTCAACTAGCCGACATGTTCCACTTTATTACTAGGGTTCCTATGATTATCACTTGGTCTGTGTATTTGGCCTTTTACCTCTTGTAACACCCACCCAATCATGAGTATAGATCCAGCACAGCAGTAACACCAATATATGAAAAACGATAAAATGCATGCACAAACATATGCAAGCGGTGTATATAATGTTGTAAATAACTGGAAATAAAATAAACACCCAAGGAAAAGAAAACAAGATCTAGGATCGACTCCGGGATGGACTAGTAATAGGTCAATCTATCCCCAGTGAAGTCGTCAGCTAAAACAACCGACCAAACAGTCATCTGATAAAATATCAATGAAGTCGCCACCGAACGTCTTTTATCCCGCCAAAAGGGAAAGGTAGACATCGAGAAAACCTAAAGGGGTGAAATCACGGTCTTGCAACCAAGAGATCGGGCAAGGGAATTTGTTACGTGAGGGGATGGTATTAGCACCCCATATGCCCATAGTACTCTACGGTATCCACTCTTGTTGTCTATCTTATGGGTATGTTTAATTTATGCTTATTGTTTACTACTGAAGAATGCATGCAAAAGAAAGGGGAAAATAAAGTTGTACTCGCTTGGGCCCTACCCCAATGCCTACGCATCCTTTTTGAGGAATCAAAGCTATCGTAGTTCAGCTCATGTGTTTTGGTTGGTTTGTGTTTTTTAGTTAAGAAGACAAAAGCAACAATCAAGATGGAAAAATATAATATAAAACGACAAAACGTCAACACCAATGATAAAGCAACAAAAAAGGGATGACAAGACATCACATGGTAACACAAACTCAGATAAGAGGATAAAACGTCAGCATGATGACAAAATATCCGACAATATGATAAAACATTACACCTAACAATGATATCGGAAATCAAAGTAGGATGATAAACATACGCGATGGCGAAACATCGACAACAAACATATGCAATGGCAAAACATCGACAAAAAGATAGCAATATAGCAAGGCAAAGATGATGAGACATCAACAACCCAGATGATAAAACATCACACCTAACAATGATATTGATAATCAAGGTAGGATAACAAACACATGCGATGGCGAAACATCAACAACAAACATAGCAATATAGCATGGCAAAGATCACAAGACATCAACAGTCTAGATGCAAAAACATTACACTTAACAATTATATTGAGAATCAAGGTAGGATAACAAACATATGCGATGGAGAAACATCGACAACAAACATATGTGATGGTGAAACATCAGCTACAAACATATGCGAAGGAGAAAGATTGGCTACAAACATATGCGATGGGGAAACATCGGCAAAAAAAACACGTGTGATGGTGAAACATCGGCTAAAAAGGTATGCGATGGCAAAACATCGGCTACAAACATATGCGATGGCGAAACATCGGCTAAAAAGGTAGCAAGGTAACATGGCAAAGATGGCGAGGCATCAATTTTACAAGATTTAAAACAAGTCCAAAAGGCACACAAATAAATAAGATTGGTTTGTATTTTTTTACCTTGAAGAAGTATTTAAGTTTATTATAGATGTTTTATGATTTGCCAAGAAGAAGTTTTAGTTTTAAGATGCGGTATGCAAAAGAAAGAAAACAACTAAGGGGGGATATCCTAATCTCTAGCCCTAATGTTATCATAAAATGGTTGACCCTAAGGTTGAGGATAAAAAGGGAAACTTCTAAACTATGTTAGCATGCATTGGTAAATATCCTAATGTCTAGCTCAAGGACTAAACCTACACAAGCAATCCTAAGGGAAGCATATAAATTCCTATTCTAAGGGAACATGGTATAGCAAACAAATAAGCAAACAAATGCTTTAGAAAAAACACACAACCATGAATAGCATATATTGACTCAAAGGGGTGGGGGAATCAAGAGAAATGCTTTAGCCAAGGGGAGCGTATCACCTGAAGCAAACAAGCGGGAGACGGATGAAAAAAACAAAAATGTGACATCCAAAGTGACTGAACACCTAACCAAGATATAGAAGATCGAGGTAGGCGACAAAAGACAATATGAACAATCAGAGTGTCAACATCGGCAAATACGAACTCCTGACAAAACGTGGGGGGTTGATTGTAAAACCCTTTCCCACTTGACGGACTCGATACATATGATTTGCACGACTCTAAAGCATTGACGTACCACGTGATCTAAGGATGACACAGACTAGAATGTGCGGGGGTCAATTACGGACCCTCCCCTCTTGCCTCCTTTTGAGGACTTATCACCTGCAATATAATGCGGGCACAAATGTAAACACACGTGTATAATACCTACTTCAAAGGTAGGATTTTAAACAATCACAATTAGCATACAGAAAGTGGTGCCTGCTACAGGTCTTTAGAAATATACTTCGAACACACGCTCTTTATTTCCTACTTCCTATTTCTCATGATCCCTAGAAAGCAATAAAGAATTTGATAACAAATACGGTAAAAAGGTATGAGATAAATACCAAACGGATATCAATCCGTAAATGTCGAGCAATAGCAAAGAAACTCGGAAAACTTCGTAAGCTGCTAGCATCAACAAATAAGTTCAGTGAGCATATGCACTGAGGCATCAATAAGCAAGATCGGAATGTATAACGGACACATCTGTATCACAAAGTGCCTGCACAAAATATAATTATACAAGATACGGGGAACAAAGCAATGGCATGCATGTCGAACGCAAAATCGGACCATAAATTGAAAGTCCAAATAAGTTTTCTGATCACATAATCGAGTAATAATTACATGATCAGAAACTATCCAAATGTACCTTGCACAATCAACACACTTGTTAAAAACAACAAGGAAATCGAAGTATAAAAGAGTATAAGGAAATTTGGAGCAAGCAATAGCCAAATAAGCAAAAAGAAAAAATTTGGAAAAGATGCATCGACCACAACAGGGCATGAGTCGACTCATGCCTGGAATTTTCTCAGTTTGCATCGACCAGAGGGTCGGCACAACACTTCCCGCAGGTGACCAGAATGTTTGCGTCGACCGCAACAGGGCATGAGTCGACTCATGCCTGAAATTTTCAATTTGCATCGACCAGAGGGTCGGTGCAACACTTCTTGTGTGTGGTCCAAACTGTTTCCATCGACTCAAAAAGGCTATGTGTCGACTCAACTGCAGTCTTGTTCAATTGTAACTTTGAAGCAACATAAATTTTGCATCGAGTGTCTGTTTCGCGCATGGTTTAAATCGTTGGAAAGCTTGAAAATCATAGAATATCCATGGAACGAAACGGAAACCAAAACAACAAAAATTATATGACAAATTCCCCGATCTTAGCATGATCGACATGTGAATTCATTATCCGATTTCATGAGTTTCGACTCATTTTTATCATATCAAAAACCAAATTCACATCAATTATGCTATGACCATAGCACAAGGAAATTTGTATTCAATTAAAAATCAATTGAATCACACGGTAAGATCAAGGTACAATGGCTCAAGCATTTTGTCAATCACATAATCTTTGAAATTTAACTCATGATTTTTGCACAATTAGAGATCCAAATTATACCATACATAATCAATCAAGATTCATCAATTAAACTTGAAACAACTTCAACATTTTGTTTTCTTAATTAAGCACTTTCATGAAAATCAATTAATTGAATAAGCACTTATTTAATCATTCAATTCTATATTTGCATATTATGATTCAAGATCAATTCACATTTTCATAATCGAAATCACTTCCACAATTCAAATTAGATCAAAGTTTAATTTATTGATCCATAAAAGTGCTTATTTAAGAATCACTTATTTGAAAAGTTCTTAAATCGAGAAAAGCTTACCATATAATTGAAGAGGAAGCTTAGGTATAGATATCGCAACAATCGGATTCGAGATCGGAGAAGAATTGAGCTTCTTTGACTTTTGGATCTTGAAAAAGTGTTGGTGTTCTTGATGAAAATGAGAGAAAGTTGCTCTTTGATCCTTGAGCAAGATGAGAGAAAGTTTTTGAGTGTTTTTGATAATTTGTAAATTATAAGAGTCCCCTTGAAAATTGGAGTGAATAAGAATATAGAGTGTGCCATTTTTTGAATGAATGAGCCTCCAATAAACACAAGCAAATGTGCAAATTTTCATTTCATCAGAGTCCAACACCTTAAGGTCAAATTCTCAGGTCCCTCGGCGTGACTTTCAAAGTTGAAATGTAAAACTAAAATGCAGATAACGTCGAGAAAAACATCGTGTTAGAAGATGGGCTTAATCGGATAAACGGTGATTTAGTTATGATTTTTTAAAGTTTCGCCTCAGATGAAAATATTTCTCGGTTCAGGATTTTCAATGTGTTACGCGCGTTTGGGACCAAAAACGAAGGCCTTCGGGATATCGTTCAAATTGGAAAGCTGAAATAAATATTTATCCAACTCAATTTATGAACCAATGCCACCGGAACCAATTCAATACGATAAGAATCGACTGAGTTATGATTTTCTGAAGATGAAGCAGGTGAACGTTTGTCACAATTATCTTGTGCAAATATATTTGATAAATTCATATATTCGAAGACTCTCTGAGTAGAATTGGCTTCTGGTCGTGAGATACCAAATGTAGATGACATCAAGACGGAATTTTGGCCACTGGAACGGTTTCAAAAGGATAAACGGCATTTGAGTTATGAATTTTTTAGTGTGCAAAAACCGCACCTTCGGCACTTTTTCACAATATTTTCACTTGTACATCTTTAGAAAATCCACTTATTCGGAAGCTTTCCCTGAGAAATTGGCTCTTGGTCTGAAGACACAAAATGGAGTACATATCAAGACGATTATTTAGATGCAAAAACCATCTTAAAATGATGAAGCAAATAATTGGAGTTATGAATTTTTGAAATTTAGTGCAAAATTTCCATTTTTAGTAACTTTCCAAGCTTCTTCATGAACAAGTTAACTTGTAAAGAACACATCACTACATGGAGTCTTACGTGATGGGTTGAATCGAAATGGGAGTAAAATACATTACTGCTAAGGTGAGATTGGTCATTTGCCGGTTGTCTGTTTTCAACTAAGGTGAAAAACTGATGGGGGTCAAGAGATATTGGTTCCGCCCAAGGTATGTTTTAAGAAATGCCATGTATGATATCTTAGATTGATATGGAACCCATGGTGTATGTTTGTTGAGTGTGTATGCCCCAAGTAGTTTGAAAATGTTTTTGATAATTATCCTTTGTTAAACCATTGGTTTTGAGTTATCAATTCTCCAATATGATGAATTGGTGTGGACGTGATGAAGAGTGTCTTAACATTTGTATTGTAGGTGCAGGTGTAGGTGTGGACGTGGGTGCAGGCGTAGACACAAACGTAGGCATGGATATGAATCATAGGTAAGCTGCCTAGTTAGATTTTGATAGAGGCACCTTTGAAGATTGTGTCCGTTGTTACCCGAGGTAGCTATAGTAAGGTGAGTGGATAATGCTGAGCTTGGATTTGAATTTGAGTTTGTCTTAGCTGGTAGTCATGCCTTGAGATTTTTCCGCAGTTTTTTATGGGCATGTATGATTGAATGTAATACATGTATGCATGTTTTATATGATTATGCTTGATGTATGGTATGTATGCTTGATATGATGATCTTATGAATTGAAATGATGCAATGATTGATAAATGTAATGCCCCTGTTATTTGAACTGCGGAACCAATGCTTAAGGCAGACTATCAGCCGAGACTTATTTTTTCTGAGAAGCCATGCCAATTAGGGGATAGGCTTTTGAAAATATGGGCCAAACGGGAACTGGGATTTTGAAAATATGGGCCAGACGGGAACTGGGATTTTAAAAAGATTTGCCAGACGGGAACTGGGATTTTGAAAAGATGGGCCAGACGGGAATTGGGATTTTGAAAAGATAGGCCAGACGGGAACTGGACTTTGCACCAATATCCATAGGGTTGCCTGAATAATATCAACTCGGTGGCTCGGAAAGGTGAAACAAGAAACAAGGTTGCCAGTATTGGTAAGGTCACCAGGAGGCGTCGATTGGAAAGTGTGAGGATGCTCACGACTTTTATGTAAGGCTGTTTACTCATGGATGGTTGATGAATGCATGAGGTTGCTCATGTTTCGTATTGTTGCCTACGAATAAATAGTGGATGAGGTTGCGTGAGGCTGCTCATGTCTTTTTATGAAACACTGATAAGAAAATGTATGAAGCTTCTCACGTCTTGGACGGTTGTAGGTAAGGCTGCTTACGATTTAGTTTGACGAAGAATGCTTGTATGACAGACTCACTGGGAGGGATAGTTAATGATATGTTAGAGATTGCAATAGTGACTCCCCTAGAAATTGACTATGGGTTTTTACGAGGGTCTTAAGTCTTGGCCTATGATATGTTATGTATGTATGTGGATGTAAGTGTTAATGCGTAGAATGACTGACCAATGTATGTAATGAGTGAATTGGATATACGTCAATGGATGTTGAAATTCTGATGTGCCAAAGAGAATTGGGCTCTTGTTAGATCCATGTTGTTGGAATTCGTCAATCGGATGAGATGATAAGTATAGCTTGATTTCGGATCGCAGTATCCTAATGAATGCATGTTAATGATTTATGCAGACTAGTATGTTTCTTTTGACTGATGCAGATGGTTAAGATGTAGAGAGGGTGGTTATGCGACAAGGTTTCTTGTCACATGATGGTTGGATGTTAATGTTAACATGATTTTCCTGATACTTGATTTGAACATCGAAGATTGCTACTATAGGAGGAGGATCCATTGGTGATTGTGAAAGTACGCAAAGAGCTTGCCCCTTGATGAACTGTTTTTGAATCAACTCCTTTTGATTGAGCCTCACAATGGTTTGTCCCAACATTAGAATTTTGGAAGATGTGCCTCTCATCTCCATGATTTAGAGGAAGTACTCTTTAGGAAGAACTTGGACTTCATGATAAACTTTGATGTAGATTTCCCCAAGATTTGAATCTTTGAAAAGTTTGTACTTGAAGTCGCTTGAAGAGGAACTTGAACCCTACGGCCGGTAGGATGAACCTGATATGCACTACCCCAACATTTGAATATTGGAAGATTGCCCCTTGAATCAAAGCCTTGAGATATTTTTTTAAAACTAGGGAACCGAGTCATACCCTATTATGATATGACTTGATTAAGGAATGTTCCTTCGAAAAATATGCCCCTGATTGAATAGTGCTTTGAAATTTGATCCGGTTTGATTGAATTTCGGAATGATCACCCCTTGACAATAGTATCTTCATGTGATATACCCCTACGATCATTATTATTTGCCCCTATTTATAGAGGTCCTATTAGATGATTTTCCCCTAGCTAGAAGCTTCTTGGAAATGCTGCCTTTGATCAGACCTTTTCTTTTGAAATCTCCTTGATGCTAAGTATTGATTCGTAGACAAAATTGTACATTTTGAAAAAGTAATTTTGTTTGATGCACATGCAAGTTATTGAAATCGAAATTGATTATTTGAAAAGAAATGGAAGATTAGAAGATGAATATTCGAAGAAGAAAAGTAGTTAAAAATAATTTTAACAAACGTAGGAGTCAGTTTAACACAAATTTCGCCGAGTATGCTTTCATAGTGAACCTAGCCTCAATTAGGACTTTTAAAGGTTATAACATGGCCATGGTTTGTGGTTGAAAGAAACAAAAGATATAAGGCTCAAAATTTATTTATCCCACCCCCATTCTCCTTGATGTTCTCCATTCCTAATTTCAATTAATGCAACGGACGCATTTAATTCCCAAGAGAAATTTCATAGTCGCGTAGATGATGAGAAGCATAGATAAAGATCCAAGTGCTGATGAAAAGCATTGATAATATCCAAGAATTAATAAGATCCAAGCGCTGATGAGAAACATTTAAGGTGGCAGTCACAAGATTGTTCTCCAATTTTGTTTTCAATCCCTTATTTTTGCATGGACCAATTTTTTTTTTAATTTTTCGGTCCATCGGGACGCCCTAACTTTTGCCTAAGTCGAGTTTTCTTTTAGATTTTTACTTGACTTAACGGGCTTTGTTTTTCCTCTTGAATTTATTTTTCTACTTTTGATTTTGAAGATTTGTGACTGCCACGTTGATTGTTGTAAGCTTCATCTTTATTGTTTCCTCGATCTTGAATGATGTATTGAGGAAGAAGACATCGTGAACTTCGTTTTTATTGATTGCTTCCTCAATCTTTGTTGATGTGCACGAGGAGATGATGTTCTTGAACCTTTTCTTAGATCATTTCCTCAATGATGTATCGAGGAAGAAGATATGCTTGAACCTTCCCTTAGATGGATTTGATTTTCCCGAGATTTAAATGCATCATTGAAGTAATTGAAAGACTACCCTGCCCCTGGTTGAAATTAAGGTTTTTTATATATATTAGAAGATAACTCCAACTCCTGGCTCGAGGGGGTTGACTATGGATTATCTCCTTATATCTCCATTGTTTGGGAAGTGAAACAATGCCTTACATCATCAGCTAGGTCTTACTATTAAAAAGCATACATTGGCAAAATTCGATTATTTTGTATTTTCATCATTCTCCCTAGTTTGTTAAAGTTGAAATGGAAGATGGAAGCGAATAATTGATATTTATGGAAAGCGATAGAAGAGTGAATACGAATGGATCGATTTCAAAACATGCATGCTCATTTTATTAGAATTACTAATCAAAAGATACAAGTTTATAACAAATACAACCTAGCAACTTGGATTTTACAAATAGAATTTGATAAAGTCTGGTAGAAGATCTTGAGGTATCGAATTCTATTGGGTCAATGAACATTACATTCGGTTGGATCATTGAACGTGTTATTGTGTGTTAGTCACTGGCGGTTGCCCGTGCAAGTGTAATCGGTTTGGTTATAGTGGATTAAGTTCTTGGATAAGGCGAAATCATCCTTGCGGGGGGTGGAGAGGAGTATCCTAGTTAACGGCGAACCTGGATAAAATACTTGTGTCCTCTTCTCTTCATTTTCCTTATAGCTATTATCATTTGAGTGCTTAGATTTTCTAAAGGGAAATTTTTTCTATGAACACAATTCAAATCCCCTTTTCTTGTGTTTTATCTACCTTCACAAACTCCATGCTTGAATTCAAGCCTTTTGAATAACTTATGATACAAAAAACTATCCATAGTGCCTCACATCTCATGCAATAGATGATTTGGAGAAAATGTCTTTGCACGAGATCCATAACCACTGCCTTGCGATTCAAGTAATTAGGAAAGCTTCCCTTGATTGACCATGAGAAAGTTCAATGAAACCCTAATCTCATGATTGTATTTCAAACTATAATAGCATGCACCTTGAGCCATACAAGATGAATCCTCAATGAATAAATTTGAGGAGAATCTAAACCCTAATTCCCTTCCATGCTCCACTAGAAACAAACACTTGAATTAAGCTCGATTGACAAACCCAACTCAAACCATGTGGGAACCCTACCTTGATGAATAGATGAGATAGATAAATATTGTAAGAAAAAAATTACTCAAATTATGAACACCATAATAGGAGAAGATGACTTGATCCACAAGCCACAAAGAAGTCCTTGATCCCAAGTTCACACTCTTAAGCTCTTGAAGAAAACACCACTTTATCATAACTTGCGTACCCTGTAGTCAGAAAAACCTTTGACGAAGATCAAGCTTGAAATGTTGAAGGATAAAGGCTCAAGATAGCCACAAATACCAAACTATAATTCCACAGTTCAACACTCAAAGAAGAACCAGATAAATTAGCTTTATTAGATGAAGAAGCCTCAAGACCAAGAGAAACCCTAACTTGCATATCCATTGATATTTGAACCCATGCCTTAGTGAATGAATGAATGATATACGAATGACCTAAATATGTGGATATGTAGATGAAATGCAAAGCATAAACCAGATAGAAGAAAAATCGTGAGGGAAAATTTTTGAGTGCAACAACTTCCCCTATTTAATCTTCTTAAACCTGAAGGTGGGATTGGTGCTAGCCTTTTGAACATTCAAGGTAGAAGAGGATTAAATACTAAAAGAACCATAAAATGTGCGCTCTGAAGAACAATATGTATGATATATTATGGTGTATGTGCCTCCACTTAAACAAGTTTTGGCAGGGTAATAATGATATTCCCAAAGGATTTCCTCAAAAGATGGAATGAAAGCTTAACCAAGCGAACTTCCTCAAGATCTCTACTACACATAAGAATCAGATAGAAGATGAAACTTAATCTTCAAGATGTATTCTATTACATAGAAGAACTACCCAAAAAAAATCAATTAAACTCCATGATGTCTTATGCGACACAAAATAGGCAACCTTCTACTACACAGAAGAGCGCTCCTTTTTTTTAGAAAGTACCTCCATTTGAACCTCCAAGATGCCTTCTAGTACACAGAAAAAAAATACTCCATCTTCTACTATACAAAATCAACCAATCTAAAATTGAATGTATTCTACTACATAGAAAAGATCATCCTCATCTTCTACTATACATAAGAAACATAATCTACCTTTTACTTCATAGAAAAGAAACAATTCGTCTCCTACTACACAGAAGAGGAAAAACTGAAACTTAAACATCCTATACTACATAGAAAAGATCATCCCCATCTTCTACCATATAAAAGAGACAAGTCCACCTTCAACTATACAGAAAATATAACTCTAACTTCTTCCGAGATATCTTCTACTTCACGGAAAAGATACTCTATCTTTTTACGAGACATCTTCTACTTCACAGAAAAGATACTCCATCTTCTACTATACAGAAGAAACAAATCCACCTTCTTCATACACAGAAGAGAAACAGATCACCTCCTACTACATAGGAGAAACACAACTGAAACTTGAAAGTATTCTACTAAAGAGAAAATAACATCCATATCTTCTGCTATACAAAAGAAACACAAATCCACATTTTACTACACAAAAGAAATAATTTGTCTCCTACTACACAACATAGTCTCCACTTCTTCTACACAAAAGAAATAATTTTGCCTTCTACTACACAGAAGAGAGTTGAACGACACTCCAAGTACTACACCGAAGAAATATCTCCAATGCCTTCTAATTCATAGAAAAAACTAAACTGGATTTCCAAGATATCTCATACTATATAGAAGAAACACCTTCATCTTTAGGAAAACTCCACTAAACTTCGAGACATCTCCTACTACAGAGAAGAAATACCTCAACTTTCTACTACACAGAAGAAAAAAACTCCCTTATTCTATTACACAGAAGAAGAACTCCACCAAACTCCAATATATCTCCTACTATACAAAATAATCGCTCCAAAACTGAAATCCCAAATATTTTCCACTTTATAGAAGAAATAATGAGCCAGGGAATATCAAAGGATGAATGATTGCAGGATGATACTTTTAAGGAAGGCTTAAATTGGCTTATGCTTCAATGCATGTTTGAATTTTTTTCATGGCTTAATGCCCCCATAAAAATGGAAATGCTACACAATTTGGTAGATGCAATGTAATGTAATGATTCTTATATGCAAAAATGATGAGAAACCTGATGGGGAATGGTTCAAAAGATATTAGGAAACTTTACAGGGGGATACCATAAGATTTAACTTGTGGGGAAGAGAAAACTTTTGACTTCTCATCATCTTCGAACTGCTTAGGGGATGTTCCATCATCTAATGCTGCTAGGGGTGAGGACCTTACAATAAAACCATGACTGGAGAAGAACTTATGCGGGGAGATGAAACCAGAAAACCTTATTGGTAGCAACCTCGTTTCCCCAAGGTATCCATGATGTGATACAGTGGGAGAACTGACTTGGTTGTTTTGCGTTTATCGCAAATGTTACGGTTAGCAAGAGTCGCCACCGACTTTTTCTTTTATCCAAAAGGAAAGGTGAAAAATCACAGGAAAGACCTTTGAGATGTTTTCTTGAGTTCGGGGGGTAGATTATGAAAAGGGAAGGTATTAGCACCCTTTTCATCCATGGTTTTCCATGGGATCTTAGTTACTTTCTAGATCACTTGCTTTTGTTTGAAAATGTGCTTTTTGTGGTTTTGAAAGTATTTTTGAAAAGAGGCCATTGTTTAGGCAAACTTTGTAATGATTCTCGTTCGTAAGAATGCATACAAAGTGTTGATCTTTTGAAAATGTTTTCAAGTTTGAAAGATGTTTTGAAAGTGTTGGTGTTTGTTTTAAAAATAGCAAGGATGTTTTGGTTTTGAAAATGAGCAAGCAACTAGGAACATTCTACCTACTCAAAAGTCTTTCATGTTTATTTCCTCTTTTCTTTGACATAGTTATCTTACCATTGATTTGGTAAGTAACCCTGTCTTTCGATGTAAATGGGACGGGTGTGGGTTATCGCATAACCATGATTAGCAATGTTGCAAGACATCTTAGCATTTTTCTTTAGGGACTAAGATCATTTTAAAAGGCAACTTTTGATAGCGTCATCGAGGGACTATGATCTTGTGTTTTTGCTTGTTTTTGCTAAGATACCTCACATGCATAATATGGCCATTTTTATAAGGCAACCAAGTGGATTTTACCCTAGGGGTGCTTGTGTGCAAATGTGTTAATTTCCATGCTTTGTTTAGTCTTTGATTAGGGTTTGCTACTTGTTGATTTTATCTTCTCATACAAACCCTAATTACTAGCATTTATATAAAGCAATAAATTGCGAAAAGTAAAATTACTACGCTATTACATCATTAGGGGAGGGGGTGTACAAATTTACAAATGGGGATTGTAAGAAAATTAAACCTAATTATCTATTACAACCATATTGAATATTATACAAAATTAAAAATAAAATGCAAGAATATAAATGGAAAAAGAAATGATTTTTGTTGTTTTTTATGAAACGGGTTTTGTCTTGACCTAATTAAAGAAAAATGGTTAATTAAAATTAAATAAAATTAACTTAAACTAATTAAGAAAAGAAATTAATTTGAAAAGGATTTTTAGGGTTTTTTTATGAAAAGATTTTAAATTAAAATAAAATGAAGATTAATTAATTAAAATAAACCTAAGTTCTAAATTAATTTTAACAAGGAAAATAAAATAATATACTAAATTAACCTAAGTCTAAAGATTAATTATTTAAAAAAAAAATTAATTTGTTTAAGAAAATGTTTTTTAGTCTTTTTTTGTTTTATGAAATATATATATATATATATATATATATATATATATATATATATATATATATATATATATATATATATATATATATATATATATATATATATATATATATATATATATATATATATATATATATATATATATATATATATATATATATATATATATATATATATATATATATATATATATATATATATATATATATATATATATATATATATATATATATATATATATATATATATATATATATATATATATATATATATATATATATATATATATATATATATATATATATATATATATATATATATATATATATATATATATATATATATATATATATATATATATATATATAAATAATAAATAAAAATATATTTGGATTTTTTTATGATTTATGAAAATAATAATAGTAATAATAATAATAATAATAATAATAATAATAATGAAGAAAAATAAAATAAAAAATAAAAAATATAAATATAAAGAAAAGTCAGGGGGTGGATCAGTAATGCAAGAGGTGTTGTGAAGAAAAAAAGATTAGGCCCACAATAAAGCCCAAGCGCTGCCAAAAAAAGCACAAAAAGTCAGAAAATAGTGAAAAAAAATGACAAAAGGTCATGCTGGGGCTTGAACCCAGGACCTAGGGGTGACTGGCGCGCGCTTTAACCACTTGGGTAGTGATACATCTGTTAACTTGTGTGAAAGAATAAATACATAACATAAAACGCGCCCTGATTACACTTCATCTTCAACCTCCAGCCAAAGGACATGTATCTTCTTCATCTCTCAACAAAAATGAAAAGTTCAAACATGAAAGTTGCAGTATTTCTTCCCATGAATTCAACCATGTAAATAACTTAAGCTAACAGTCAAAGATGAAAGAGAATTTTTCTGGCCCTAATTTAAAACCTAAAAATTTCAAAAAACTTCAACTCTAAAATTCTCTAAGCTCAGGCCATATAAATGCAAACTATGGATATGTACAGCTTCGTGGCAATGGTATCTACATTTTTTCTTCACAAATCAAAATCAAATGATGCCTGTATGAAGAGATAGAAGTTTGAAAACTTACCTCTTGCAGCTGGAGATGTGTATGGAGTTTGAGCAACCTTTGTGATGGCCTGATGATTTCTGTAGCTTGCCTGGACCTCCTTGAGTATGTTTCAACTCCTACTTTGCCTTGAGGATGGCTGAAACTCCTAACTCAAGTCAAGTTGCAAGCTTCAAATTTGGAAATGGTGGATGGTGATGGAGGAGTTACAGTCAAGAAACAGGGGTCTAGATCACTTTGATATGATGTATATTAAGTGTTTGGATGGTTAAAACTCAATACGCACGAGTTGATTTGGAGATGGCTATGTGAGGTTCAAAACTATCAAGTTATGGCAGATTCTGAGTTGCAAAGTGCTTGGGAGTGTTTTGGGGTCTTAGCATTCGTGTGTTATGTTGCAATAGGCTTGTTTATATGTATGGAAAAGGTTAGAGATCAAATGCACTCAAGGTTTTTGAGTTCTAGCCTTTTGGCTCTATGACTTGCTTTTGAAGAAAAGTGAGAGGACAAAACTCAAAGTGTTGTACAAGCATGTTCTGAGCTCGAAGAGGCTTTAGACACATTGCTTTTGGTTTATAGGGATTTTGTGTGTAGAAAGAACAAGTGCAAAGCTCAAGAAGTTGACAATTGCAAAAGTAGTGCTTTATCAAAATGGAAATGGCAACTTTGTGCCATAAATGGAAATGTAACTTGGATAAAGGCTCAAGTGCTTGGATTAAAGCTCTATCAGATGTGTAAACATTTAATTATGGAGTGACAAACAAGTTTGAGGCCTGCAAAGCAAAGATTATGCATCCTAGGCTTGGATTTGAATTTTGTTCATCATGAAATGGCTTGTAATTTAAGTTTGAAAACCCTAACTTCATCTCTTAGATTATCCTTGATCATAAATGATCTCAAGGATTTCTTGGATATTTTGGAAAGCTTGTAATGTGATACACAACCCCTATTTGAATCACTTTTTAAAATTCCCTTTGGAACTATATGAAAAAGTGCCATGAAGTTAGGTCAAAATCCTGACCAAAACTAGGGCAAAATTTCACTAAGTGTTCAATTTCAAGACCATGACTTTATGAATTAATAACATGAGATCTAAGAATTTTTATAAGAAGTTGTGTAAATAAATGTTGTAGATATCATGGATATCTACAACTTTCATGTTGAAAGTTTCTTTTGAATCCTCTTGCATCATGGTGAAAAATTTACTCAAAGTTGTGAAAAAACATGAAGTTTTAAACACTTCGAAAAATTTGTAAGTTAGAAAACTTTGACTTTTCAAAATTAAATCTTGACTTTTTGATTTCTTGATGAATAAGTTTCATATTTTGACATGTCTTGATGAATTGTGATCTTTGACATTGGATTTTGACCAAAAAGTCAAAGTTTGACTTTTTAGTATACAGTTGACTTTTGATTAGTTGACTGAGAATTCACTATCAATCCAATTGATCTTGAGCAATGTTTTAAGTCATGCCATTAGGTCAAAAAGATGAAATTTGACTCTTGAAACCATGCTTCAAACCAATTGACCATTTGGTAGGTCAAAAATCAGAAATTGCCCTTTCTTAGTCAAAACCCTAATTTTGACCATTTTGCCCTTTTGATGATTTGATCAAATTTCTTGAGGAATTATCGTCCAAAACTTGATCAAATGATACATATGAGTTTATAATGTTGATGTGGATCAAAAATTATGAAGTTTGACTGTAAATTGGCCAAGTTGACTTTTTCCCCAATACAGTTGATTTTTAGGTCAACTGCTCAATTGACTGAGCAAAAGTGTGATCCAAGGCTTGAAACTTGACATGAGTAATCTTGGGGGTTCACAATGATCTATGAAAGTCATATGAAGCATTGAAAGTTCAATTATCCTTGTGCAATCTCAAACCTTAATTTTGGTCATCAGTGCTTAAGGAGGTGTCTTGAGCTGATCAACCCTAGTGCAGTCTTGAACCAAGAGAGATCTTTGTGAGAAAATATTTGATAAATTAGAGGGTAAATTTTGGGGTACAACAGCTGCCCCTGTTCAATCTTCTTAAACCTGAAGAGTTAGATTGGCGGATCCGCCATTCGTGACTTAAAGGTGAAAGATGATTGAACACTAGAGTGCCCAGAAATTTGCACTCGAAGATGGATGGTGAATGGGCTTATAGATGCCTCTTAGAGGAATGTTGGTAAACACTAGAAGAAGTATCAGCACAAATCTCTTGTTGATTTATACTAAAACTTGATGTTTTACCTGTGATAAAAAGAGTTAGTAAAATGCAGATGCCTGCATGATATTCACCAGATGTGGTATTATGTTAAATGCATATGGTATGTACATGTTATGATGTATAAATGTGAGATGTATGTTTTTGTCCGGGAAAATAAATCCCTGACTGCTGCTGAGGAAATCTGGGAGGTTGAATCCCTGATTACCGTTGGGGATGAAGAATATGCATATCTTCAAACTTTGTTGAAAGGATGCTTTCACTAGAGAATATCTCCTAAATGTCAGCTATTATCTGGTCGGATCCAGGTTTCACAATTTGCTGAGGATGAAGTAGTCAACTACTATCTGGTCGGACCTAGGCTTCACGGTAACTTACTGGGGGAAGAGAAAAATTAACTGTTATCTGGTCGAATTCCAGGCTTTACATAAAGTTTTCTTGAAATTGAATAATTATCTGGTCGGATCCAGGCTTCACAACAACTTGCTGGAGATACGGAAGTTAATTGTTGTCTGGTCGGATCCAGACTTCACAGTAACTTGAAGTGGTAATTATTATCTGGTCGGGTCCAGGTCTCATGGTTTTTGGAAAGTTGTTCTATTATCTGGTTGAGTCTAGACTTCATAGTATCTCTCCGGGGATCATAGTTAGTTGTTATCTGGTCGGGCTCCAGGTTTCACAAAAAACTGTTTGAAAAACTGTTATCTGGTCGGGTCCAGGCTTTGCAAATTTATGAGGTTGATGAGGTCAATTGTTATCTGGTTGGGTCCAGGTTTCATAACGAATCTCTGAGGGTAATTTCTATCTGGTTGGATCCAGGCTTCACAATAACTTGCTTGAAAAGATGAAATTGAAAACCGATATCTGGTCGGATCCAGGTTTCACAGTAATTTGTTGGGGCAGAGGAAAACTCTACTGGGGAAAAGAAGTTAAACCTTGGTCGGGTTGAATCCAGGTTCTTCTATATCTTTGAAGAGTTAGACTATTATCTGGTCAGGTCCAGGTTTCATAGTATTTGGAAATTGAGATCAATTGTTATCTGGTCGGGTTCAGGTTTCAGATACTCAAACTGTTATCTAGTTGGGTCCAGGTTTCAGTAATTCACTAGGGATAGTGGCAAACTCTACTGGAGAAGAGGAGTTTTGCTAATGATTTTATAGGAATTAAACTGATATCTGGTCGGGCCCAGGCTTCGGCAATTGAAGAAGTCAAACTAATATCTGGTTGGGTCCAGGCTTTAGTAATAACTTTAAAATTATGCTAATATCTGGTGGGGTCCAGGCTTTTTATAGTATCTTTTTAGAAATAGTAAAGGCTTTGCTGATGACTTTATTGGGGATCAAGGGTTGTGGCCCTATGATTTGCAATAATCTGAAAGGAAAATTCAAACTGGAGAGTGTAGACTCAGTCGGGTAGGACAGACTCAGCTTGGGGAGGATACACTCAATTGGGGAGGATATACACAGTTGGGGAATAACAGGCTCAACTGGAGAGGATGGACTATGCCGGGGGAATACAGACTCGTTTGGGGAGGATGTACTCGGCTGGAGAATTTTGTGGTTCCTCGATTGTTGTTGGGGAAATAAAACCTGTTGGGGAAATAAACCATGTTGGGGAAATAAACCTTGTTTGGGAAATAAACCCTATTGGGGAAGTAAACCCTGTTGGAGAAGTGAGTTTCTTTTAGGAAGAGATCCACGAGGCTTTAACTTGTAAAAATCGACTTAGCTGGAGAGAGAGAGTTTCCAAGAGATTGAGACTCTGGTCGGGGATTATCCTTTGCAAAGAGACTTTGTGGGCAACTCTGTTGGGGAAAGGTTTATTGTAGCCGTCCTTGTGGGGATAATGACAATGAGATAACTCTGTGGGGATATTTCATATACATTAAAGAGATGCTTGTTGCTGCTTAGCAGGACACATGTGCCAAATAGTTTTAATTATGTTCATATGCATATGTTCATTCAATTTTAGTCATTGGACAAATTTGTATTTAAAATAAAGACAGAAATTTTGCACTTCAAAGTATATTTGTATTGATATTTTTTCCATGAATAGGCATTTTTGTACAGAGACGGAGATCCTAGTAAGAGGAAATCGTCGAAAGGAAAACAAAATTGAGAATGAAAACAAATATCCATGTGAAATGATCTCATTGCCTTCCAACTCTACTATTGCCCCAATGTCTTCGAGTGTCCCTTGTCGTTGATAGAAGTTGATTGGATTGATCTTGGATTGTTTGAACTTGGACCTTGGTGATAAAAATGATTGTGTTGATTCCACGGGACACAGTCATATGCTTTTAATCCTTAACTTTTGCCTGGACCTCCCTTTCGGGTGTTGTACCCAAAAAATTTCCCTCTCATTTTACTCAACACATGCCCATTGAGGTCCTCAACTTGCTCAAGGATGCCCAAGAGTTTATCAGACAAACTCCCTCCTGAGGCAATGTACCTCAAATTAGGGTTTCCATTTTCATCAGGGTGGGGGAGCTCCAAAGGTTCCAGATGCCCTCCATGGTCCTAATATGTTCTCAAGATCATCCATGTCAAGTTTCATGCCTTGCACAAGAAGTTTGCTCAGTTAATTGCCCAGATGCCTAAAAATCAACTATACTAGGTCAAAAGTCAAATGTGGCCCACATATAGTCAAACTTCAAGATTTTTGGTCAACATCAACATTTTGAAGTTATATCCATCATTTGATCAAGTATTGATCATGATTCCTCAAGGAATTCCCTAAATTCATCAAAACCCAAAAGTTGTTAAATTAGGGTTTCTTAGGAAAAGTCAACTAAACTTTGACCAAGCACAACTTCTTCATACTTTATCGGAAATTTTCCATCCAAGGCTTATTTTGAAGATTATGCAATTCCCTACAGTTCATATTCATCCCCCAAGTTCAAAATATGCACTCATTAAAAGATATGAATTTCTATATTGTAGGTCCTTTTGAAAAGTCAACAAAAACACTTTTTGGGTCAAAGCTTCTTACATGAACATGGAAGACCCAATTGAGATGAAACCAAAAGGGTTGTTTAGAGGACATCCTAAGCTTTCTAAAAATTCCAAGAACACCCTCTTAGGATTAAAGTTGAGGGAGATATGTATTGTCAAAATTGACCAATTTTTGGAAATGTGCATGAAGTCAACATTGATCAAAATGACTTTTTTTTTCAAATGGGCCCATGTTTTCTTGTTTGAAACTTGTTCCTAAGATGGCCCGCGACCCCTGATCTTATCCACCTATTATTTTATTATTTTTATTATTTATTTTTATTTTTTATCCATTTAAATCAAAATAAATCAATTTAAATAGTAGAATAATCAAATAAAATCAAAGATTTGATTTTATGAGCATATTATGACTCCATGAACAGCTAGCAAATCAAAAAATCTGTGCAAGAGCTGATTGATTGGAAAAGATCTTAATTTGGTCTATTTTGGAAACAAATCATACAAGGCAAAGAATGAAATCAAATCTCCATAATTTGAAAAGATATGATCAGTTTTTGTTGACCTAAATCATTCTATGATATATACACAACATTTCAAAGCATAAAAAAGGGTTCTTGGTCGTGAAAACAAAGGAGTCAACTTCATTTTTTTATCAAAAAAAGTGTTGATCACATATTCCTCCATAGACTGATTCAAGCAATTCCAAGGCCAACAATCTGTTCCTGGACATTTTCTAAAGCCATTCCAATCATCCTCAATCCTTAAAACCTTCAGAAATCACGCCTCACAGTGCCATGGTTTGCATCTTTTTTCAAGATTCATTTTCAATAATTTATCCATCATAAACATGTTTTGATCATATATCCATGCTTGCTATCATTTTTGCAATATTTTTGATTGGTTTGATTGAGGTTTAAGTGCAGGAATGGCACAATGCCATTGTTAGGGTTTTGAGGTCCCAAATTGGGAATTCCATATAGAGGTAAAATTGGACAAAATCAGGGGTACTATTATGCTTAAAAGATGATTTTCAATTGATCCATGTCTTTGGTTTGAATTTATTCTGCTTGTGCTGCGTTTTTGAATTTTACAGGTTTATGGCTACGAACAAAATCCGTCACTATAGCTTTTAGTGACGGAAACGACTGTAGGTAAAAGTGTGTCCAAAAACAACAGTTATGGGGAAGAAGACAATTAGGTGGCAGAATCCCATTGGGTGATTTGAATCACGCGCGCGTTTGAGAAAGACCACTTTATTTCCTTTATATTTTATTTATGTTATTATATTTACAACTAACCATCCAGCCATTGGATTCATCATCAATTCAGATCCAACGCTCAAGTCATACCATGGACCGTCAGAAAGAGCATCACACTGGATCTAGCGCGTTGACTGGGCTGAGCAAGGAATGTGCCTAACAAATTCAGTACTACACCCCCTGAATTGCTCAACAATACAGGCCCAATTTTTTTTTTATTTCCTTTATTTTAATTATTTGATTAATTATTTCCTTTTACAAAAATAACACAAAAAAAAACATTTTTTATTTAATCATAAAATCAAGAAAACCACAAAAATGTAGAATTAGGTTTTTTATTAAAATTAGTTTTTTTTGGAAAATAATAATTTAATGATATTGACTTGATTGTTTTCATAATTAAAATTAATTAGACAAATTAGGTTTAATTCACAAATATTTAATTTTCTCAATAAAATACCAAAAAATATTTTTCTTTAATTAATTAGATTTAGGTTAAGATTTCAAATATTTTTCTCAACAATAAAATACAAAAAAAAAATTTCTCTTTAATTGATTAGATTTTAGAATTTAAACTTTAATTCCCGTACTTAATTCTCGTGCGTAATATTTTATTTTCCAATTATTGTATTTGCTTCGGGTTTGTAATAGTTTTTAATTAGAGTTTACCGCATATTATTTACTGTTTAATCCCTGGTTTTTGGTCTTGTAACCCCCTCCCCGAAGCCTTGTAATAGCGTAGATTTACTTTTTCGCTTTTAATTTCCACAACTATGAACTGTCTAGATGTATGGATAATAATCTTACATGCAAAAGACAAATAAAATTAAAACAGTAGATCACCTTAATTGTGCAAAGATTAAATAACTGAAATCAAACATTGCTTCACACTTGCACCCTTAGGGTATGCCTCACTTGGTTGCCTCGGAAAACAATGGTCATGTCCCTCGAACGTAGGGATATCTTAGCAAAATACCCTCAATCTAAAAGTCATCATAAAGATCATAGTCCCTTAACGTTCCTCAAGTTGCCTATAAGAAATGATCTTGTCCCTCGATGTTGCCTACGAATATATGATGACAGTCCCTTCGAAATGCTAAGGTATCCTTACATGTTGCCTTCAATGACCATTACATCCCTTTTGATAGTCCCTCAAACATCCAACGACTAGGTTTACCTACTCACTAATAGTAGGATAACACGGTCTAAAGGATAGGAGGAAACGAACAGACTTTTTTCGAGTAGGTAGATAACTGTTAGGTACTTGCTCAAAACAAACAAACTTTTTCCCACCAAACACTTTTCAGACAAATTTTTCAAAAACAACTTCGTAACACTCTTGAGGACAGAAACAAGGGTTAAAATGAAGTAAAACAAAACTTTTCAAAAACACACACACAAGTAATTTTAAAATGAGCAAGTACCTAAGAGCCCATGGAAAACCATGGATGGAAAGAGTGCTAACACCTTCCCTTTCTATAATCTACCCCCGTACTCAGAAACATCTCGAAAAAGGTTTTTTCTGTTCTTTTTCCCTTTTCCTTTATGGGGTAAAATAAAAGTCGGTGGCAACTTTTGCTTACCGCGACATTTGCAAATACAAAATACAAACCAGTATAACAGTCGGTTCTGCCACCGTATCACATCGGGTTTTCATCCCACCAGGATACCTTTTTTTCCCAAGTCGCCCTTTCGGGTTTTGAACTTGTCGGGTGTACAATCTTTTGCATATATCCCTAATTTTTGCCCAAACCTTTTGGTTTACCGGGATGCCCTTATTTTGCCTAAGTGTGTCAACCTAACGGGTCTCTTATGCATAGTATTTTTTAACTATGTTTGCATTTATAGGATGTGGGAAATCTTCACCATCCATGGTAGTCAACATCATGGCACCGCCAGAGAAAACTCTCTTGACAACAAATGGCCCTTCATAGGTGGGAGTCCATTTGCCTCTGGGGTCTCCTTGTGGTAGAATGATGCGTTTTATCACCAATTCACCAACTTGGTATACTCGAGGCTTGATCTTTTTGTTGAAAGCCTTGATCATCCGTTTTTGGTACGTCTGATCATGGAAAATAGCAGCTAACCATTTTTCGTCAATCAAGTTCAGTCGATCCAATATCATTTGAATCCACTCGTCTTCGCCTAGGCCTTCCTCATTCATAATTCTCAGCGAGGGAATCTGAACTTCCACTGGCAAAACAGCTTCCATGCCATAGACTATGGAAAATGGAGTTGCCCTAGTTGATGTTCTAGCTGAAGTACGGCAACCATGTAGAGCAAACAGAAACATCTCATGCCAATCCTTATAGGTTACTACCATTTTCTACACAATCTTCTTGATATTTTTGTTGGCCGCTTCGACTGTGCCATTCATTTTCGGTCTATACGGAGAAGAATTATGATGCTTGATCTTAAACCGAGTGCAAAGCTCAGTGATCATAACATTGTTAAGTTTAGTCCCATTTTCAGTGATGATCCTTTCAGGGATACCATAACGGCAGATGAGATTGTGTCTGATGAATCTGGCTACCATATTCTTGGTGACTGAGGCAAATTAGGCGACTTCGACCCATTTGGTAAAATAGTTGATAGCAACAAGAATGAAGTGATGTCTGTTGGAAGCGGTGGGCTTGACCTCTCCAATCATGTCAATGCCCCACATTACAAATGGCTACGGAGCGGTCATGACATTCAGAGGGATAGGAGGCACATGGACCTTGTCAGTGTAGATTTGGCATTTGTGACAAGTTCTTGAATGTTGACGGCAATCAGTCTCCACTGCTGACCAATAGTAACCGGCTCTTAAGATTTTCTTAGCCATCATATGTCAACTTGAGTGAGTACCGAAGAGACCATCGTGCATGTCTTCCATGATCTCCTCCGCCTCCTTCTTGTCCACACATCGGAGTATAGTTGAATCATGGTTGCGCTTGTACAATATCCCGTTACTTAGGAAGAATTTGGCTGCAAATCTTCATAAGAATTTTCTGTCATTGATGGATGCTCCCTTGGGATACTCTTGTGCTTCAAGATATCTCATCACCTCATGGTACCAAGGCTTTTCCGCATCGGTGTCAAGCTCACAACAATGTGCAGGTTCATTGAATCTTTCAATTGTAATCATAGGGGCTTTATTGTCCCATCTGACCTTGAACATTGAAGACGTGGTTGCCAAAGCGTCAGCCAATTGGTTTTCCTCCCTAGGGAAATGCTCAAAGGTGATCTCATCGAAATAGGGAATCAGGGATAGCACAAGTTCCTTGTAAGGGATAAGATTAGGATGTTTAGTGTCCCAATCTCCTTTTAATTGGATGATCACTAGGGCGGAATCCCCGAACACATCCAAATGATTGATCCTTAAGTCAATAGCAGCTTTCAGACCTAAGATGCATGCTTCATACTCGGCTATATTGTCCGTGCAATCGAAGCATAATCTGGCAGTGAATGGAGTGTGGCAACCTTCAGGAGAGATGATTATAGCACCAATTCCGTTACCCAAGGTGTAGGAAGCCCCATCGAATACCATAGTCCATCGGGATCCTCGTTCAGGTCTATCATATGGTCCAAGTTTCGCACATTTGGTTACCAGCATGATGTTCTCATCAGGGAAGTCGAAGTTCACTGACTGATAATCATCCATAGCTTGATGGGCCAAATGATCTGCTAGTACACTTCCTTTGATGGCCTTTTGAGTCGTGTATTGAATGTCGTACTCAGTCAAGATCATTTTCCATCTGGCTATCCGTTCGGAAAGGGCAGGTTTCTCGAAGATGTACTTGATTGGGTCCATCTTAGAAATTAATAGAGTGGTATGAGTCAACATATACTGTCTTAGCCGGCGAGCAGCCCATGCCAGAGCGCAGCAAGTTTTCTCGAGCAGTGAATATTTGGTTTCACAGTCGGTAAACTTTTTTCTCAGGTAATAAATAGCATGCTCTTTTCGGCCAGACTCATCATGTTGGCCCAAAACACACCCCATGGAGTTCTCTAATATTGTAAAGTACATGATCAAGGGTCTTCCTTCAACTTGAGGCATGAGAATAAGAGGTTCTTGTAGGTATTCTTTGATTTTTTCAAAGGAAACTTGGCATTCATCATTCCATCTGACTACCTGATCTTTCTTCAAAAGTTTGAAGATTGGCTCACAAGTAGCAGTCAAGTGAGATATGAAGAGGGCGATGTAATTGAGATGACCCAAGAATCCTCTAACTTCCTTTTCAGAATATGGTACTGGCATTTATTGGATGGCCTTTACCTTGGCAAGGTCAACTTCAATGCCTTTATTGCTGACAACAAAATCTAGAAGCTTTCCAGATCCTACTCCAAATGTGCATTTGTTAGGGTTTAACCTTAGTTTGTACTTCTTCAACCTCTCAAATAATTTTTACAGATGATCGAGATGTTCTTCTTTGTTTTGTGATATGACAATCATATCATCCACATATACCTCTATCTCATGATGAATCATGTCGTGAAATAAAGCTACCATATCCCTTTAATATGTTTCCCCTACATTCTTTAATTTGAACGGCATGAACTTGTAGCAGAAGGTGCCCCATTGCGTAACAAAAGTAGTCTTCTCCATGTCTTCGGGAGCCATCCTTATTTTATTATACCCTGAAAATCCATCCATGAAAGAGAAGACTTTATGCTGAGCGGTATTATCAACTAAGACGTCAATGTGTGGTAGAGGGAAGTCATCCTTGGGGCTTGCCCTATTCAGATCCCTATAGTCTACGCACATGCGAACTTTTCCGTCTTTCTTCGGCACTGGCACCATATTAGCAACCCATTGAGGATAAGATGTAACAACTAGGAACCCTACATCAAATCCTTTTATCACTTCAACTTTGATCTTTTCAGACATATCAGGCCTCATGCGACGAACCTTTTGTTTGACGGGGGGCAATCTTCTTTTGTCGGCAGATGATGAACTACGATATCAGTATCCAACCCAAGCATATCTTCATAAGACCAAGCAAATACTTCCATGTAATCATGCAACATCTGAACCAACCTGCTCTTGACACTGCTTTCCAAGTTAACGCCGATCTTGATTTCCTTCTTATCTGCCTCAGTACCCAAATTGATGACTTCAACTGACTCTTCATGTGGTTGAATAGCTTTTTCCTCTTGTAATAGAAGTCTGGCTAGTTCTCTCGGTATTCCATAATCTTCCTCACCTTCATCTTCGGCTTGGTTGATAGGACATTCAAAGTCATAGTCGGCAATAGTAGAGTTATTGGCAATAGGATCCAGAGTGGACGTGGACCTGCAAGAGTGTGTGTGTGCATGTAAGATACATGGCTATTTTTTTGAAAAATGTATTTGCAAGAAAGGAAAGACAGTGAACATAAATATTTGAATGCAAAAGAGTCCAATGTACTGAATGATCATATGATTAGATAAATATAAATAAAACCATTGACAAATGGACCAAAGTGCCCCGGGCCAGGCAAATGGCTGAAAAGTCATTGTTAAAATATTACAGACAACATGTTCTTGAATTGAAAGAAAATAAATAACAAGTAGATTACTCCTCAATGAAGGAGATGGGCACAAATTCCTTTGTATGCCAATTCTTCAGCTCCGTTGTAGTTGGATACACCCACTCTTCAAATTCAGCTCTTTCTTCAGAATCACCCACGACGTTGACTTCATGGCTTCCAATGCAGAGAGGTGGCTTTCCAGCACGAGCACGCCTCACTTCCTTCTGAGCTTTGACAGTGAAGCCTAAACCAAACTTGTCCACTTTAAATGGGATATCAAGGAGTTGCCCCCAAGTATCGCAGTTTCCTTCTTCAATTGTCGCGCGGGCATCCTTGGCTGAAACCATCTTTGGCGTGGCCTTAACAACTTTAGACTTATCAGAAGAACATTTGGTATAAGCAATCATCGATGGTACAACTTCAAAGGCTTGACACGGGGTCTCAATGAATTCTCTATCCATCTCTACGTACTTGGAAGAGTTAAGGTGGCTCACCATAAACTTTTCTTCTCCACAGACGGTGACTATTCTGCCCTTGATTGGATATTTGAGTTTCTGGTGGAGGGTTGAGGTTACTGCCCCAACTTTATGGATCCACGGGCGACCTAACAGACAAGAATAGGCAGGACGAATATCCATAATATAGAAGGTGGAGTTGAAGATTTTGGAGCCCACTTTGATTGGAAGATCTACCTCCCCATGAACAGTCATCTTTGATCCATCAAATGCCCTTACAATGATATCGCTTGGCTTCAAGACTAAACCTTCACAGTCTAGATGGTCTAACGCCTCCTTGGGTAATACATTCCGAGAAGAACCGGTGTCGACTAGCACATGTGCTAAGGTAGTCCCTTTGCACTCGATAGAAACATGTAAAGCTTTATTGTGATTCTTCCTGAGAGGTGTTAAGTCAGCATCTAAAAATCCCAAGCCATTATCAGCTGTCAGGCTAGCCACGCAATTCTCAAATTGGTCTGTTGTTGTCAAATGGGGACATGAGCCTTTTTCAGGAACTTGATTAATGTTCGAGCATGGGCATCGGAGCAAAGAAGCAATGACAACATTGAAATCTTAGAAGGGGTTTGCCCCAACTGTTCTACAATCTTGAAGTCGCTTATTTTTATGATTTTCAAAATCTCGTCCATCTCGCGAGCGGAGGGTTCTTCATCAGCTACGTCTTTGGAGGGTACTTCAATCACATTGGGCTCAACAACCTTCTCCTTCCCTCTTGTATTAGTACTTGGCTTGGCAGCAGTAATGCAGATGGGCGTCCTTGTAACAACTGGTGGTCAGATATTGGGTGAAAATATTCTCCTAGTTCTAGTTACCTTGCTTGAACCAACTATGCTACTGACATCATCATATTTTCCTTCTTCGATCCAGGTGTCTTGTTTAATCCCATGATAGAATACATCGACACCATAATTCCATGGTATTGCCTTGTTTGAAGAGTATGGAATTGGTCTGCGATTCGTAATTATTAAGGGAGCAACAGTGGGTTCATTTGAAATCCTAATAGGACCTTTGGAGGTGATCCTAAGAGGCTTGTTTGAGATGGTAATAATGGAGAGGTCTTCACATTTGTCAATCAAACTTTTGGCAAGTGGGGTCTTCTCGAATAGAATTTTGTGGCTATCTATCAGGCGTTGTATGCCTTTCTTCAGCCCTTCACATCCATTGAGCTGTCTTGTATAACATACACAGTCCTTTACGTAGCTAGGGAAAATCCTGGCTTTCAACATATTGTTTTTTATTATATTCAATGGAGTAGTCAATTCTTCAATAGAGGCGACAAAAATTTCATCTTCGACGGCATTAATACCTTTGTCATACTTCAACATTGGAGCAGTGATTACATTCGGTGTTGGAGGAGGATCAAATTCAATAGTTTTGTTATCAATCAAATCCTGGATTTTGTTCTTCAAGACCCAACACTGGTCAGTCTCGTGCTCGGGGCTGCTTGAATGGTAAGCACACTTAGCGTTAGGATTATACTTTGGTAATGAGGTGTCAGGGTTGGCGGGAGGATCGCACAATGTCACTAAATTAGCCTTGAGCAAATGTTGGAGGGCTTGAGACAGTGACATGCCTAACCTCGTAAATTGTCTTCTCAGATTTTCAAAACATTGATGATTTGCAGATGGTCTTGGAGTAGGAGTTGGATTGGAGATTCGGACAGCATTGACAGACGAACGATCATTCTTCTTGGTATGGGCCCTTTCCCTGTACACATTATTGACTTTGTTCTTTGCAGCAAAAGGTTTCTTGATAGGATTGGGAGTGGAGGTAGATGCCACAGAGATCTTCCCACTTTTAATTCCACTTTCAACTCTTTCACTGGTTAAGATTAATTCAGTGAAACCAGAAGAAGAGCAACCAACTAATAGATTAAAGAAAGGACTAGATAAAGTTCCCATGAACATGTTGATGTGCTCCCTATCAGTCAAGGGAGGTTGGACCCTACTAGCAAGGTCTCTCCACTTTTGTGCATATTCCTTAAATCCTTCATTCTTCCCCATGGTCATATCTTGCAACTGAACCCTCGTTGGCGCCAAGTCGGTGTTGTACTGATATTGATGGTAGAAGGAAGTAGCTAAATCCTCCCAAGTATTGATACGAGAACCATCTAACTGATAAAACCATTCAAGTTGTGTTCCAGTCAAGCTCTCTTAGAAAAAGTGAACCCAGGGCTTCTTATCAGCAGTGTGCGGCTGTATCTTGCGCACATAAGATTTCAAATGGAGTTTTGTACAAGAAACCCCATCGTACTTTGCAAATATTGGTATTTTGAATTTATGGGGAATGACTACCCCAGAGATCAAACACAAATCATCAAAATCTAAACCATGGACGACTTGGATTTCAACAACTTTCAATTTGTCTTCTAACTGCTTGTATTTGATATCAGCGGGTGGATAGTGCTCATTGAAATAACCATCATCGGATACTTGATCATTGATACAGTCAGCCTGAGTACTCTTGACCTCACCAATTTTGCTCTCGTCCTCTTCAGATGAATCTCCTCCTACTTAGATTTGATGGACTGTCTCCTTGAACCTTCTACCCATGTTGAGTAGAGCTTTCTTCTTTGGCTTCTTCTTAACGGCCAGCAAAGCCATCATATCTTGATGCCCCTTGGCTAGGGCTAGTAGAGTCTCCTGAAACTGAGAATTCTGGGTTTGGAGATCCTTCACAGTTTTCTCTAGATCCATCTTGCTCTAATAAATAGCAGAAAGATAAGGAAACCTGTTATGCGAAAACCTGTCATGTTATGATGCATAGAATATGTACATGCAAATGATTTCAAGGATTAATGAGATTTAAATTTTTATAGGAAAAAGAATGAACAAACATTAATTTTCATTAGAAAAAACAAGAAAGATTACATCATGCCTCTTGGTCTTACAAAATAACTTTCTAAGATAAAAAGACTGAACGCATCCTCTTCGGTGCGAGATAGGCACTCACACTTTTCTCTTCTTGTAGCTGCTTCGTAAGCTCCAATACCATCTTTTCACTAGCATGGAATTGAGCCTCGAATGTATCTCGTTCTTCCTTCAGCTGGATCCAACCCTTTTGTAAGTCTTCGGGAGAGGTAGGCATGTCGGGATGGAGGATAGTGTAGGGAACATCTCCTTCAACCACAGGCTCCATGATGACTAGTAAGATGGAGGGATAAGGCATCACAAGTTTCTGAGCACGAGCTCGTACCCATTTAAGGTGAGGCTTGAGGGGAATGGAATTCTTGTGTCCTGGTGTCTTGCTATCTACCTTGTTCAACATCCTCCATGCTCGGATAAACCTCTAACGGTAACCTTGATTGTCATTCTCATAGTCGAATACCAATCCTTGGATAAGCATCTCATGGGGACCATCCCTCCGGGTGTAACCAAACTGTCATAGGGATAAGCAGGGGTTGTAAGTGATACCTCCTCTAATGCCAAGCAAAGGGACATTAGGGAATTCTCCACAACAGCCAACGATAGTAACATTCTCCAAAGAGTGGGAACACCAATGAATATCTTAATGTCTGAGCGTCATCAACCTATGGGACCATCTTGAACCTTGCTCATTTTTCAACACAGATTGGGGAAGATGCGAAATAAACCATCTTGCCAAGAGAGGAGTGCAACACATGAGGATACCTCTTTTCCTCATAGTGCGAGAGTGAAAAGAATGTAGGATGTCTCCTAACAAAGTAGGCATCGGGTTGCGAGACATGAAGATTTTGACAGCGTTTACATCTATGAGTTGGTCAGGGTTTGGAAACAAAACCATCCCATAGATGAGGAGAGCCACAATTTCCTCAAAAGCTTGTAAGTACAAGGAGTTACAACAGTTTTGGGCTTTCTCGAACAAGAACTTTACTAGGAAACCTTTGACATCAGTCCTTGTTTCCCAATTAGTTGTGATATCAGATGGTTGTAAGTCTAGATCTTGAGCAATCTCTTCTAGCTTTAGATCTCTTTTCGTACCGTTGAAAGGTAATTGATTGAGAATGGGAATCCTTAAGAGTTGGGAGAATTCTTCCAAAGTCGGCACAAGTTGATAATCAGGAAATGTGAAGCAGTGGTGTAAGGGATAAAAGAACTGAAAGAGCACCTTTATCATGTCTTCATCAGTGTTGGAGGTAACCAAGTTTAGGAGGCGACCATATCTTTTAGTAAATAGAGAATTCTCGGAAACCCTTGATGCTAACTCTTTGATTTAAGGAGGGATCCTTACGAGATTGACTTGAATGGTTTTCCTGCGAATAGAATCCATGTCCTACAAAACAGAACAAAGATAAATCCCAAAAATCCTTGAAATGGTTAGTGAGAATGAGTATGATGTTATGATGTTTATGATCTTATGTACAAGTAAATATATACAAACAAAACAAACAAGTCCTTAGGTTTAGGCTTGCATGGAGTCTCATAGGTAAGTACCCTCTTGAAGTTTAGTTGGCTCAAACCTGTCCTAGCAATAGTAACCGGGTTCTAAAGGAACTCAATATCACTGGTTTGTTTTCTCGGGAATTGTTTCAGTGCAAGCCTCTTTAATGGCGACCGAAATATCCCAAAAAACCAAACCTCAATGAGTGTAGTATTGAGTATCTACCAACTTCGGACTGCACCAAAGTCGGTCATCTCACTACATCCTAAAGGCCAAGTTGGTCAAGTGAAGGTTCTAAAAGTTCATTAGTGCTTCATGACATCACTCAACGGCCTTGTATTCTCCTTTACTACTCAGGGGCTACCGGTACCCACAAATATGTCGCACTAACATAGCTATTACTTAGACCATGTCGGTATACCCCACACAGTTCCCACAACGTATTGCTACTTACCTATAAGGCATCCCAAATCTGGGTAGAGGATTCAAACCCAAACAAAGAACCATAATGTAAAGCATATAAGTCAAACAAAGAAAGCAAGTAAATGTAATCTAACCCTAAGGTAACCCCACTTTTTTAGAATTTTCCCTAACAGAGTCGCCAGTTCTATGATACAGTGGGAGAACTGACTTGGTTGTTTTTCATTTTATCGCAAATGTTGCGGTTAGCAAGAGTCGCCACCGACTTTTTCTTTTATCCAAAAGGAAAGGTGAAAAAGCACAGGAAAGACCTTTGAGATGTTTTCTTGAGTTCGGGGGGTAGATTATGAAAAGGGAAGGTATTAGCACCCTTTTCATCCATGGTTTTCCATGGGCTCTTAGTTACTTGCTAGATCACTTGCTTCTGTTTGAAAATGTGCTTTGTGTGGTTTTGAAAGTATTTTTGAAAAGAGGCCATTGTTTAGGCAAACTTTGTAATGATTCTCGTTCGTAAGAATGTATACAAAGTGTTGATCTTTTGAAAATGTTTTCAAGTTTGAAATATGTTTTGAAAGTGTTAGTGTTTGTTTTGAAAATAGCAAGGATGTTTTGGTTTTGAAAATGAGCAAGCAACTAGGAATATTTTACCTACTCATAATTCTTTCATGTTTATTTCCTCTTTTCTTTGACATAGTTATCTTACCATTGATTTGGTAAGTAACCCTGTCTTTGGATGTAAACGGTACGGGCGTGGGTCATCACATAACCATAATTAGCAATGTTGTAAGGCATCTTAGCATTTTTCTTTACGGACTAAGATCATTTTGAAAGGAAACTTTTGATAGCGTCATCGAGGGACTATGATCTTGTATTTTTTCTTGTTTTTGCTAAGATACCTCACATGCATAACATGGTCATTTTTATAAGACAACCAAATGGATTTTACCCTAGGGGTGCTTGTGTGCAAATGTATTGATTTTCATGCTTTGGTTAGCCTTTGATTAGGGTTTGCTACTTGTTGATTTTATCTTCTCATACAAACCCTAATTACTAGCATTTATATAAAGCGATAAATTACGAAAAGTAAAATTACTATGCTATTACATCATTAGGGGAGGGGGTGTACAAATTTACAAATGGGGATTGTAAGAAAATTAAACCTAACTATCTATTACAACTATATTGAATATTGTACAAAATTGAAAATAAAATGCAAGAATATAAATGGAAAAAGAAATGATTTTTGTTGTTTTTTATGAAAGGGGTTTTGTCTTGACCTAATTAAAGAAAATGATTAATTAAAATTAAATAAAATTAACTTAAACTAATTAAGAAAAAAAATTAATTTGAAAAGGATTTTTAGGGTTTTTTATGAAAAGATTTTAAATTAAAATAAAATGAAGATTAATTAATTAAAATAAACCTAAGTTCTAAATTAATTTTAACAAGGAAAATAAAATAATATACTAAATTAACCTAAGTCTAAAGATTAATTATTTAAAAAAAAAAGAAATTAATTTGTTTAAGAAAATGTTTTTTAGTCTTTTTTGTTTTATGAAAAAAAATAAAATATATAAGTATAAATAATAAATAAAAATAAATTTAGATTTTTTTATGATTTATGAAAATAATAATAATAATAATAATAATAATAATAATAATAATAAATAAAAATAAAATAAAAAATAAAAAATAATAATATAAAGAAAAGTCAGGGGGGTAGATCAGTAATGCAAGAGGTGTTGTAAATAAAAAAAGATTGGGCCCACAATAAAGCCCAAGCGCTGCCAAAAAAAGCCCAAAAAGTCAGAAAATAGTGAAAAAAATGACAAAAGGTTACGCTAGGGCTTGAACTTAGGACCTAGGGGTGACAGGCGTGCGCTTTAACCACTGGGGTGGTGATACATCTGTTAACTTGTGTGAAAGAATAAATACATAACACAAAACGCGCCTTGATTACACTTCATCTTCAATCTCCAGCAAAGGACATGTATCTTCTTCATCTCTCAACAAAAATGAAAAGTTCAAACATGAAAGTTGTGGAATTTCTTCCCACGAATCCAACCATGTAAATAACTTAAGCTAACAGTCAAAGATGAATGAGAATTTTTCTGGCCCTAATTTAAAACCTACAAATTTCCGAAAACTTCAACTCTAAAATTCTCTAAGCTCATGCCATATAAATGCAAACTATGGATATGTACAGCTTCGTGGCAATGGTATCTACATTTTTTATTCACAAATCAAAATCAAATGATGCTTGTATGAAGAGATAAAAGTTTGAAAACTTACCTCTTATAGCTGGAGTCGTGTATGTAGTTTAAGCAACCTTTATGGTGGCCTGGGGATTTTTGTAGCTTGCCTGGACCTCCTTGAGTGTGTTCCAACTCCTACTTTGCTTTGAGGATGGCTGAAACTCCAATTCAAGTCAAGTTGCAAGATTCAAATTTGGAAATGGTGGATGGTGATGGAGGAGTTACAGTCAAGAAACAGGGGTCTGGATCACTTTGATATGATGTATATTAAGTGTTTGGATGGTTAAAACTCAATACGCACGAGTGGATTTGGAGATGGTTATGTGAGGTTCAAAACTGTCAAGTTATGGAAGATTTTGAGTTGCAGAGTGCTTGGGAGTGTTTTTGGGTCTTAGAATTCATGTGTTATATTGCAATAGACTTGTTTATATGTATGGAAAAGGTTAGAGATCAAATGCACTCAAGGTTTCTGAGTTCTAGCCGTTTGGCTCTATGACTTGCTTTTGAAGAAAAGTGAGAGGACAAAACTCAAAGTGTTGTACAAGCATGTTCTAAGCTCAAAGAGGCTTTAGACACATTGCTTTTGGTTTATAGGGGTTGTGTGTGCAGAAAGAACAAGTGCAAAGCTCAAGAAGTTGACAATTGCAAAAGTAGTGCTTTATCAAAATGGAAATGGCAACTTTGTGCCATAAATGGAAATGTAACTTGGATAAAGGCTCAAGTGCTTAGATTAAAGCTCTATCAGCTGTGTAAACATTTAATTATGGAGTGACAAACAAGTTTGAGGCCTGCAAAGCAAAGATTATGCAGCCTAGGCTTGGATTTGAATTTTGTTCATCATGAAATGGCTTGTAATTTAAGTTTGAAAACCCTAACTTCATCTCTTCGATTCTCCTTGCTCACAAATGAACTCAGGGAGTTCTTGGACATTTTGGAAATCTTGTAATGTGCTCTACAACCCCTCTTTGAATCATTTTTGAAAATTCCCTTTGGAACTATATGAAAAAGTGCCATGAAGTTAGGTCAAAATCCTGACCAAAACTAGGGCAAAATTTCACTAAGTGTTCAATTTCAAGACCATGACTTTATGAATTAATAACTTGAGATACAAGAATTTCTAGAAGAAGTTGTGTAAAGAAATTTTATATATATCATGGATATATACAACTTTCATGTTGAAAGTTTCTTTTGAATCCTCTTGCATCATGGTGAAAAATTTACTCAAAGTTGTGAAAAAACATGAAGTTTTAAACACTTAGAAATATTTATATGTTAGAAAACTTTGACTTTTCAAAATAAAATCTTGAATTTTTGATTTCTTGATGAATAAGTTTCATATTTTGACATGTCTTGATGAATTGTTATCTTTGACATTGGATTTTGACCAAAAAGTCAAAGTTTGACTTTTCAGTATGCAATTGACTTTTGATCAGTTGACTGAGAATTCACTATCAATCCAATTGATCTTGAGAAATTTTTTAGGTCATGCCACTAGGTCAAAAAGATGCAATTTAACTCTTGAAACCATTCTTCAAACCAGTTGACCATTTTCTAGGTCAAAAATCAGAAATTGCCCTTTCTTAGTCAAAACCCTAAGTTTGACCATTTTGCCCTTTTGATGATTTGATCAAATTTCTTGAGGAATTATCGTCCAAAACTTGATCAAATGATACATATGAGTTTATAATGTTGATGTGGATAAAAAATTATGAATTTTGACCGTAAATTGGCCATAGTTGACTTTTTCCCCAATATAGTTGATTTTTAGGTCAACTACTCAATTGACTGAGCAAAAGTGATATTTAAGGCTTGAAACTTGACATGAGTAATCTTGGGGGTCCATAATGATCCATGAAAGTCATATTAAGAATTGAAAGTTCAATTATACTTGTGCAATCTCAAACCCTAATTTTGGTCATCAGTGCTTAAGGATGTGTCTTGAGCTGATCAACCCTAGTGCAGTCTTGAACCAAGAGAGATCTTTGTGAGAAAATATTTGATAAATGAGAGAGCAAATTTTGGGGTACAACACATACTGATGAATTTCATTGCCATTCATGAGTAAATGATAGTTCCCCTGACTCATAACTCGTGCCCTCGTGATGCAAGGTCTACGAAGGAATTTTTCCTCAAAAAGACTTTTGGAATATGTGAACCTGAGATAAACTACCGTAGTATCTTCAAGTTTTGAAATAGTTCACCTGATCAACGGATCCTTTGAAAAGGTTTGTCGAACCTCAAGATAACTGCCCCTGATTGACTAATACCTGGAGTGATTTTATCAACTTGGAAGTGACTCCCTCTAATTACTCGAATCTTGGAGATATTCACCGGATCAACGACTTAACTGCCCCAGATCAAATGATTCTTGGAGAGATTTGAATCTCAGCTTGATTGCCCCAGATTGGCTGAACTTGGCCTATCCCTTGCTCAGTGGAGGCTTCAAACTCCCCCCTTTAATGGTAATCACACTGTGAAGGCAACTTTGTCATTCTCAACGGAGTCTCTAGGCGCCACGCCCCTTATTATGCCCATTCTCCAAAATGATTGGCTCCTTACTCAACAAAATTTTATAGGATCAAGATTTTCAACTGATGTTCATCATGTAAGCTTCCTTGACATTAAGCAAATGTTTGAAAATATAAAGATGTTTATTCTAAGAATGATAATTCTAATGCGACACTTATGTTAGTCTTGAAGTTGACATCTTTATTGAAATGATGTTACGACCCACTTGTGAATGAATCACTAGTTAGAGTGCAACATTGATTTTTTTGTATGAAAGATAAAGTGAGCATATGATATCAACACACATATTTTAGAACACCTCCTGGGAGTCAGTTAAATTCTATCTCGTTGTAGCATGCTTTAAAAATAAACCATGCTTCAGTTAGGACTTTTGAGGGTTGTAATATGGCCTGGTTCACAGTTTCAGAAAAAAGGATTTAAGGCTCAAAGTTAATTTAGATCCACCTATTATCCATGATGTTCTCCATAACTACATTCAATTGATTAGGCACAAGATCTCACCTCCCAAACGGTTTTGTGATGGTTAAAAAACCTATGAGGTCTTTGAAGTGGTAGTCACCCTTTTTGTCTTAGTGTCTGATCACACGACTTTGTTATTTGCTTGAGGATCTTTGTTTTGTAATCCTTTCTTGCTTTTTGCACTTTCATTATTTCCCTAACTTTTTCCTGGACTATTTTTTATTTTATTTTGACTTTGCAGTCCAGCGGGATGCCCTAATTTTTGTCTAAGTCAATTGTTTTCAAGTTGTTGACTTAACGAGCTTTCTTTCCTTTTTCTCTTTGATTTTGATTTGAACAAATCGTGTGATCCTGAGTCATTTGACTTGGTGGAAGTGTTGCGATTGCCTTATTCCTTGGTTGATATGTGAAGCATAACCTTTGTGATAGATCCTTGAATACACATTCCTTTTGAATTTTAAATGCTCGATCAAATTAATTGAAGACTACCCTGCCCCATATTAAATGTGTAAGGTTATTTTCAAAAGAAACTCCTACTTCAAGGCTTAAATGGGGTTGCTGAGGGTTTCACTCCTTATATCTTTGGTGTTTGGTGATTTGAAGCAATGCATATTGATCTTACCGATTGATCAGAACCTGTAAGATGTCCGGATGATGATATGTGATCGGGCAGTGATGTCGAGGAGGAAAAAGCGGGTTGTACCTGTAAGGCACTCTGACGATCAAGTAAGAGTGGTAACAACGAGATACAAGCAAAGTGTTAAGGTATTGGTGGTGAATAGTGGATATTCGATACTTGGCCCTCACATGTGTGAGGGTTCATATAATTCCCCTGGCGTGTGGCCATTGGTTCCTGATTTTACGCCTGGATATACGGGTCCATAAAATCAGGTAACTGCTAAGACTTGGTCAAACCAGGCAGATGGCCCGTAACTAGTTATTGGTTCCGAGGAGGAGGCAAATACGAGCGTCCCTCTGGTCGACTTCTGGTGACCTATACGACTTTGATGTTAGGCAGGCTGAGAGATGCTCTTCGATCATCCTAGGCCAGTGTCAGTTTGGGATGGCAAAGGGTCGATATTGCTCAATGGAGAGCGGGCGGTTAGGGTCATGGACGTGAAGGCCATACCGAAAGAAAGGGTTAGAATGGGCCCATTCTAGCTATCGGGCCAGCCCAGAACATTAGCCCCCCAAGTTACTGCTCTGGGTATAGGAGTGATGACTTTAACACCTGTCCGTGGAATAGGGCGCGTCTTACGGAGGAAATAAGTGTTGTACATTGCACCTTTCTCACGGGGAGATGAGGAGTTGGTCGTTAGGAGTCATGAACTTGAAGAGGTAGCTTGTTTCGGGTAGCATGCTGGCGAAGCGGCATAATGATGGCCTAGGGGCTAGGGTGTAATAATAACGGCCCTAGGGTTTCCCAGGTACGTGTCTTGCATGCACGAGTTGCCTCAGCTATAAATACGAGAGGGGCAGGGAGTTTAGTGTTTTTTGTCTTCTCTGTCAATTGCTCGTAATTGCTCGACTGTCGACCACCATCGTTTCTTGATATTCATTGCACGTTGTTGCTACTTCCAGCCTTCTTTCTTCTATTAACTGGTAAGTTTTCAGTTTTCCACCGTTGTTAGCTTTCAGTAGTTCATACTTTCGTTGTTTTATTTCTAGAGATACATGCGGCTAGGGTTTAGCACTTCGTATATTGGAACGTTGTTGGGGAGTGTTGGTGGTAGGCGGAATTTATATAGTTTAGAATCGCCGGAGCCGCCGTGGAATCTCCTCAGGCACTTCATGATGTGTTGTAGATGGTCCCTTAGGGCCTAAGGCTTTTTCTGTAACTTATGCCCGTTTATGTGCCTTATTGAGGGTTCTGGTCGAGGACACGATCCTCGTTTCCTAGCGCCTATTTGCTTGATTAGCGGTGGAAGGGTGGTTCTGGAATTAATGTTGAACTCATCTTTATCCTCTACTTTTCAGGTACTATGGCCGATAACGTCCGAGTTGATCTCTCAAGTGAGTCTTCACAATCTTCAAGAAGTTCTTCAGACGAGGCGAGTAGCTCGTCAAGCATTCTGGAGATTTCAGGGGACGTGCAGAATCAGCCGGAGCAGCAATCAGGGGAAGGCGATGTGGAGATGACCTTCGCCGATCAAGGTTGCTTGTTTCCCCCTGTAGCGGTAGAAATGCTTTAGACTAAGCCATTGGATTGACTATACTTATACATATCAAAATAAAAATCGCCACCGCGCTTTATTGTTTCCAAAGGAATGGGAAAAAAGTGAGTAACCTAAAAAGAGGGGGAAAGACTCTAGGTAAGGGGGTTGGTTATGCAAAGAGAAGGTATTATCATCCTAAACATCTACGATACCCCACGGGAACCTCTTTGTAAAATCTATATATTTTAGCTATAAAATGTTGTATTTAAAATAGACGGTGGAGGTGAGAAAAGAAGTATTTTTTATGATTTTTGCACCCACTGCGATTGTGAATCTTTAGTGTCTACATACCATCTTCCGTGCAATAGGGGATCAGGGTACACGTAGTTCCTCTTTAAAAAATTTAAAACACAAGTGTGTTAATTAATTTTATGAGATAGGACATCATCGTTATTGTCTGTGTGGAAAACATACTTACTACCCACAATCATGAGAAAGGAGAATTTGCATCATCTCAAAGTGGAGGATATGGCTTGGATTTTGAAATCAACAATGCCTCACTCAACACCCAAGTGGAAAATATCTCTCTTCACTACATATTGTAGAAGTATAGTTGTTTGCATCACTACAAGGATTGACAAGATTCTAATCTTTTGAGAAAAAATTTAAGATAAAAAAAAAAGCCAAAGTGGCAAAATGTTTTGAAATGAGATTGATTAACTTTTAGTCTTCTCACAAAAAAAATGTCAAGGTATTATTAAGTTGATTGAAGTTTATTTATGAAAAGGTTTTGAAAATGCATAGACATAAGTCCAAGTTTATTATGAAAGTGGTTCAAGTTTCAAAACAAGAAGAGTTTTCAAAAGGAGAAAGAAGATTTTTGAAATTAAAGAAGATGGGAGTAGAAGAAGAGACTATCCTAAAGCATAAGGTAAAAGTTAGGGATAAGAACCATCTAACCAACAAGAAGCCAATACTTGACATTATGAGTCAAGATAGAATTCTCATTCTTTGGATTGAGACCAGGCAAGCAAATATATTAGACCTCTTAAGAGAACCAAACTTCAAATGTATTTAGTCTTCATAAAAATTGGGCAGAGTAAAGGTTGTATACGGGTGAATTCTAGATTACAAACAAAGAATATAATCACAATAACTTGCACATAAAATAAATAAACAACCCAATGTATTTATGTAAACCTCAATAACTCTAGACAAAATATCAATTAAGGTCACAAGGTCTCCAACATAGGCCAATGTTTCTAATCATAAGTCCAAGAAGTCTAATGCTCCATAATGCCAAGGATAGTAACCAAATAGGCCAAGTATCATTAAAGCATTTTAGGGTTCATGTTGATTATTAGGTATCTTAAGAAAAGAAAAGAAAAGCTCAAGTGAGCAAAATAAAAATGACAAGAAAGTAAATGCTCAAATGAGCAAAGATAAAAAAAATGGCATGAAATGTAAATGCTAAAGTAAATGGTACATAAAGCATAAAAAATAAAAGCATAAAGTAAAATCAATTATTAACGATTAGTGGTTAGTTGGATGACCATCTTAAAACTTGCATTTGGAACTCATTAGAGGATTGGTAGAACCAAAGCCTCCACACAACAAGTTGCATTTGCTTTTTGTCAAGTATATCACCCATTTTGGAATCCTCAAAAGTATCAATTAATGATCGACGATGTTTAAGTGATTCATGTTGACCAAAATTATTATAGATCCATTAGAGGATTGGTAGAACCAAAGCCTCCATACAATGAATCTCAAGGTTATTGGATCAAAGAGATCAAATTAACATACTTGGGCTTGCAAACATAGGTTTGGGCCACGAATGATCATTTATTCGAATCAGGATAAAATTTAGCGCTATGTTAAGCATTCGTAAGTGGACTTATATATAAGTCGCACCTATTTTGAGGCCGGTCAATAGCAATATATGCACCATTTGTTTTGAGACATGATATATAGATCATGCTCCAATAACACTTAGTGCAATAAGAAAGGGATGAGATGAAGAGGGGTGGAAAAGAATATACAAACCACATTTGAATTAAAATTTAATCAAACTATTATTAAAATCATTCATCCATTTTTATGGAGTTGGACTCAACACCATGGATACAATGATGTTAACAAAGTTCATGATCAAAATTCAACCCAAGATCAGCCAGAAAATAATCATAAAATAATATTGCATTTAATATATACATTAAAAAGGGTTTTAAAATGTTTTAAAATAGAAATAAGAAAGAAAAATATCAACTATGTTCAAATTAATCAAGAAATATTAAGTAAGACTATAGAAAAATCAGAAAAGGACTCAAATGTTTTTATAGAATTTTTGGTAATTTTTTAAAGTCGGGAACTATTTTTAAAATTAAAAGAAATTAGTATAATAAACCAAAAATGATAAAAAATAACAAAGTCAGAAATAAAAAATAAATGAGATCACCAATATTTGTCACAATATCATTGGATCATTCAGTATTTTTTTCATAATTTAAAAATGCATAAAAGTATTTTTAAACATTTAAAACAATTCAAATAAAGTGAAAATTTATAAAAAAAATATCAAAACACAAAATAAAATTGTGAAAAAATAAAAATCAGAAAGAGAAAAATCAAAAAAAAATTTCATAATTTTTTTGGATTTAAAATGAATTTCCTATGATTTTTTTAAATTTAAAACAATTAAAATAAAAATCAGAAAATAAAATATTTTAAACCAAAAAAATATGGGCCATCTGATCATTGTCAAAACGCGTTAGTAAACAGATCAAGTGGACCTTGCACACTGTGCATGTTATGGACTTTAGTGAATAAAGCACTGAATCAAATGTAAAATCAGAAATTTAAAAAATTCAAATGACACGCCATCATTCGTTGGAAGATGACACGTTGGTCATCTTCAACCTCCAGCCAGTCCTAAAACCAGGTCACTGAAACTGTAAAATTAGAGCACGAGACCTATGACATTCGCTTCGTCTCTTCAAGACGAAGACAACCACACCTTCGCGACAAATTTATATAAACTGTAGCTCAAGCAATTTGGAAGAAAAGTTTTGAAAAGGGATTTGAAGTTTCATGGTTAAAACGTGTTTCCAGATAAAAGCAAGTGTTGTAAATAGAACCAGGGCAATGAGAGCTTCACAATGATATTAAAGTTTTGAAGAATTGATGGAGAAATCTACCTATTGAAGTTGAGTTGCAGAGCTCTGAAATTGGACTTCTATGGATCAATATAGGTCACGATTCTTGAAGGTAATTGTATGGTTAGCTTTAGGGAAGATCAAGGAAGGTGAATTGATAGAAAAATTGGATTGAAAAAGGGTTGAACACTGATTTCGAAGTTGCAGAAAAGTGAGTTATGGAGCAAGTTTGGCAGGTGATTATGGATGTTCAAGCTTGAGGAAATGAATGAGGGATGACCCTCTATTTATAGGGAATCAAATGGAATGTTCAAGCATGTGAAATGATGAAGTTTGGAGGGAAATCGTGTGAAGTTGCAAACAAGAAAAGTGTGACTTCTACTTTGATCAAAACTCATCCAAAATGCGTGTTTTGCTATGCTAATCACTTATGGAAGCTTACTAAACATGTTTAGAAGCAAAAACACGCAGAAAAAAATGTGTTTAGAAGCTAAATCAAGGATTTCAAATTTTGACTTTTGAAGAAACTTTAGTTTCAAGTTACAAAGTTCAAATCAATAGCGTTCTCAGGTCAGGGGGTCTTAGGGTTGGATTCTTGATGCTTTAGAAAGATGAGATTACAATATTTGCAATGGGAAAAGAATGGAATCAAATGGATGTTTGAGCTTAAAGTTGCAATGAGTCAAAGTTGGGAAAAAGAAGTTGACTTTCCATACTTAGAAATATTTCAAGTTTTTCTTCAAAAGTGACCTATAATGTTTTGCATCTAAACATGGCCTTCTTCTTTGAATTTTATCTTGACCAAAAAAGATGGCATGAAATAGACCTCTTGAATGACATTTTTAAACTTGAACCATTCAAAATATCCAAAAATTGAGAGAGTTGTGAATTGTTGAAGTTGGCAAAAAATCATGAAATGACCTATAATCTTTTGTATCCTTAGGGCATCTTCCATCCATTTTCTCACTTTGCACATAAAAGAAGGAATAAAGTTCACATCCTCAAGATCATTATGGAAAAAGAGTGGGATCAAGGTGATAAAAATTTACCAAGTTATGATCATTTGAAGTCACACATGGGAAATTGGGGGTTCATCTAGAGGACTTGTAATCTTTCTTCATCACCAAGTTTCTTCCACGTGAAAACTCCTTGAAACATTTGAAGTAATTTGTTAATAACCATTTGAAGAGAATGATGTCTTTGTAATCACTCAAAAATACCAAAATATGAGCAATATATACTTCTTTGAAGTTCAAAACCCTAGCTCATAGATCAAGAAAATGCTTTGAGGAACTTTGACAATTTTGAACAACCTTCTTGTACCAACACTTTTGCTTTGTAAATAGAAGTTGTTGAGGATGATAATGAGAACTCATAGCCACCAAAACAACTTCCATATCTTGATAATTGAGAGAAATATGCACTTGTTACCAATAGGAACAAAGCCTTGTCCAACCATGACAACTTCTTAAATCAACCCCTTGCACTTTTGAATCAATCTTGATAACTTTGAAATGCGGTGAACCAAAATAAACATTGCCATGCCATTTCTTCCAAAACAATTTCAATGGTGAGGTTTGAACTTCTCAAGCTTTATTGACTAGGGCATGGAAATAAACTCATGAACCCATGGATCAACTTGCTAAGCCATATTGCCTTTACCTACATTATTAACAAGTAAGACAAACCAACATTGCATTTTATTAATTGAAAAGAAAGTAAAAACAAAACATTCATGTTCACAAAAGAAAAACAAGTCAAGGTGCTTGGTGATTCCTCAGAGGGCAAAGCTAGAGATAGGGAGGAGAACCAAAATCCCTAATGTGATCTTGTTGTGATTGAATCAATATGGTATGATGAAGGGATCTCAGGGGGGAAATTGGGGTACAACATCTGCCCTTATTTAAGTTTCTTCTATATGGAGATACGAAGGTTAAAAAAATCTTTGTGTCGACGTGATCGAAGTTACTTAAATATAAAAGAAACCCTATTTTTGGCCCTAAGATGCCATGCAATGCTTATGAGTATGAATGCATATGAACAACTTCAAAGGGACGCAAAACACCACTGGGGATGTAGCAAAGGAAATAAGGATCAAAAGAGAAACCCAACCAGGAAAATAAATCACTGGTGAATCAAAAAGACCCAACTCATAGAGGATGGTATAAGGTCAAAGGATACACCAACTTTTACTAAAGGCGAAACTACCAATGTTCACTGAAGATAGAAAGATAAAAGAATAACAACACCTACGTTTACTGACAGTGAGCTACCAACGTTCACTGAAGGTAGAGAGATAAACATCGATGTTTACTGACGATCAACTACCAACTTTCACTGAAGGTAGAGGGAAAAGATATATCATAGCATCGACGTTCACTAACGGTGAACTACCAACGTTCACTGAGGGTAGAAAAAAGATAACAATCACCAACGTTCACTGATGGTGACCTACCAACTTTCACTGAATGTAGTAGGAAAGAAATATCATAGCAATGTCATTCACTGACAGTGAACTACCAACATTCACTTAAGGTAGAAAAAAGATAACAATCGCCAATGTTCACTGATGGTGACCTACCAACTTTCACTGAAGGTAGAAGGAAATAAATATCAAAGCACCAATGTTCACTGACGGTGAACTACCAATGTTCACTGAGGGTAGAAAAAAGATAACAATCACTATGATCGGTGGAAATAGAACTGACTGTTTTGGAATGCTGGTTCGCGTTTGCGTTTCGCAAAATGTCGCGGTAAGCAAGAGTCGCCACCGTCTTTTATTTTCTCCAACAAGGAAAGGACAAAAGCACAGCAAAATTCCTTTTCGAGATGTTTCTCGGTTCGGGAGGTAGATTATAGAAAGGGAAGGTGTTAGCACCCTTTCTATCAGTGGTTATCCACGGGCTCTTAGGTACTTGCTCACTATGTTTTCAAAATTTGTTTGCTTTTCAAGTGTGTGTGGGTTTTGAAAAAAGTTTCATTTTGAAAACTTCTAGGTAACTCTTGTATCAGTCCTCAAGAGTGTATGAAGTATTTGTTTGAAAACTTTTTGAAAGTGTAGGTGCGAAAAGATGTTTTTGTTTTTGAAAGAGCAAGTACCCAGAAGAAATCTACCTACCCTAAGGAATTAAGCTGTGTAAGAGTCCTTTAGACAGTACTATCCCACTATTGAGAAGTAGGTAGCACCGTCGTTGGAGGTATTCGGGTCAATTCGATTATAAGGGACAATGTGGTCACCGAAGCAATAGTAGGACACCTTAGAAGTAACCCTAATGTCCTAGATCCTTTTTTATCCGAGGCAACCGTTTCGAGGCAACTGGATCTTAGACAGGAGGGCGACCTCTAAAACACCCTATACTTGACGACCACGTTCGAGGCAACGAGTGAGGCGTATCCTAGGAGTGGCATGTGCATGTGTGTTGTTTTTCAGTTAATGTTTATCTTTGCACATTTATATGGTGAGCTACGTTTTGATTTTATTTTGAGAACAAGTCTTGTCATGCATAGCAATTAATAATTGCGGAAAGTAAATTGCGGAAATTAAATCTAAACTATTACAAGCCGTCGGGTATTTACATCGCCAAAAGCAACCCTTGAATTTAAATTGCGGAAAGTAAAATAAAGCGGTAAATAATTAAAATCCTAATTAAAAGCTATTACATTCCGGGAGCAAGTACAATAATATGGAAAAATGGATCGCGTGCGGGAAATTAAATTGGATGCGAGTTTTTTGGGGTTTTGACCCTTTTTTGAAAGAAAGTGGTTTTTTTGGTTATTTTTGGATTAAAAGAAATTAAATTAAGTTACCAATTAAATTAATAAACTAATTAATTAATTAAAATATTTTTGGAGTTTTTGATATTTAAGGAAATAAAAATAAATTGAATTAATGCTAATAAAAACCTAATATTCTAAATTGATTTTAAATATTGCAAAAAATATTAAAAGTTAAATCTAATAAAGCTAAATTGATTAAATTAATTTATTTACAAAAATAAAAGTGATGAAGTTAATTTTAATAAATAAAATATTTTTTTATGTTTTTGATTTTATTAGGAAAAATGTTAATTGGTTAGTGATTAATAAAAATAATAACAATTAATTAATTAAAGGAACATAATACAAATAGAGAGAGAGTTTAGGAGTATACGAGCCTGATTGGAGGGGTGAAACAGCTATTGGCGTCATGTGTAAGCTGTTTTGTTTTGGCCATTTGTGTTTTGGTTTTTGGTAATTTGTGTTCTGGCTTTTGGCAATTTGTGTTCTGGCCTCAACGTTCCTTAACCTTCTCAGGATGTCTGTCTTGCCATGTATTGGTGTCATGTGTAAGCTGTTCTGTTTTGGCCATTTGACTTTTGGCTTTTGGCCATTTGTGTTTTGGCCTCAACGTTCCTTAATGAACCTGCATGGGATCTTGTCTAAATCTGCAGTGTTAAATCTCATGAACATATTAAATAAATTACTATATATCATAAAATACAAATAAAGCCAATATATGAAGAAATTTAATGTTTAGGCCAATATGGCATGTATGAATGATTATACCCTTTTGATCATGGAGATCAAATCAACCTTACCCTTACTGGAAAAGTAGTGACATGAATGCTTTTATGCCCTTTTGATCATGGAGATCAAGCCAGCCTTACCCTTACTGAAGAAGTAGTGAGATGTTGGTTTGTAACTGAGATGGCTTGTTTGTAGTGAGAGAGGGATTTGTAATAAGGATTTCAAGGTTTTAGGGTTCTTGAAAGAATTTGATATTCTAACAGTGTTGTGGCAAGGTTTTTTTCTCTTTTTTCTCCTCCTGGTTTGTGTGAAAAGAATGTGATTATATAATAGAAATTAGGGTTAAAAAAATGGGCTTTGAATGTGTAATTGGGCCTCCAATGTTCACTTGAGTTCGTCACTTTCCAGGCTAAATCGTAGGGACTTAAGTGCAATTTTTGAAGTTGAAATGTGAAAACAAAATGTAGCCGATATCGAGAACTAACTTCTGTCTGAAAATCGGCTCAATCGGATAAACGTTGAATTAGTTATAAATTTTTGAAGTTTCAGCTCAGACAAACTTATTTTGGGCTCCAGTGTCGACTCTGACACGTTCTTCAATAAAAAAACTGGTATTGATCGGAGCATAATCCGGTCTCGACTTTTGAAGCAAAGTTTTAGATCTATGAGTCAGTGACCTTGTGTAAAAATATGAGCCCAATCCGATAAAAATTGACCGAGTTATAAATTTTCGAAGTTTTGACCCAGATGAAATAATATTCAGCATTCAGGATTTTCAGCGTGTCACGCACTCTGAGCAAAAAACGAAGGTATTTTGAATACCTTTTGAACTTAATACCTTCTGTGAAAATGTAGCCAACTCAATTTGTGAAATTTTGGCGCCGAAACCAGCTCGATACGATGAAAATCGACCAAGTTATGATTTTCTGAACATGACGCAAATAAACTTCTGTCACAAATTTTCTATATGAAAATACTTGATAAATCCACATTTTTGAAGACCTTCTGATCGAAATTGGCTTCTAGCCGTGAGAGATGAAAACGTAGATAATGTCAAGACGGAATTTTGGCCACCGGAACGGGTTCAAAACGAGCCACGATCTTCAAGTTATGAATTTTTTAGCGCGTAAAAACTGCACTTTCAGCACACTTTTTTCACCATATTTCTTCGAGAAAACTCACACATTCGGATACCTTCTTTAAAGAATTGACTCTTGAGCCGAACTTGAATTTGAGAATATGTTATCAGAGATATCTTGGCGAAATAACACCTGAATATGACGCGCCGGGTTGGACTTGTGAATTTTTCTTGAAATGTTTTGAGAAATATGGGAGGGCAAATTTTGGGGTACAACAGTTGCCCCTGTTCAATCTTCTTAAACCTGAGGATGTAGATTGGCTTGCGTGCCTTTCGTGATCCAAAGGTGGAAGATGATTGAACACTAGAGTGCCCAGAAATTTGTACTCGCATATTAGAGTATCAGCAGTGTGATGTCGGGAATGGGCTTACAGATGCCATTTGGAGAGATGATGGATAGGAGGATGGGCTTAAAGATGCCATCTGGAGATGTGACAGAACCTTGTCGGGAATGGGCTTATAGACGCCATTTGGAAATGTGACAGAATCTTGTCAGGAATGGGCTTATAGATGCCATTTGGAAGTGTAATGGATAGTTGAATCTGAATAAGAAATAGAATAGCTTCTGTGTCTGGAGCATATCTAGTCTATATCTGATTGCTGACGTCTGAAAAAATAGTAGAATGACCACCGCGTCTGGGGTATATCCATATTGTATCTGAGTGAGTGACAGAATGTCATCCGAATCTGGATCGTATCTGGACTGTCTCTTGAAGGAATCTGGACTAAATAATAGAATAGCCTCCGGGTCTGGAGCGTCTCTAAGTTGTCTTTAGAAGTTTGAATCTGAATAAGCAGTAGAATAACATTCGGGTCAGGAGCATCTCTAGGCCATCTCCGGAGAGAAATCTGAATAAGCAGTAGAATATCATCCGCGTCGGGAGCATCTCTAAGCTATCTCTGAAAGGGAATATGAATAAGCAATAGAATATCATCCGCGTCGGGAGCATCTCTAAGTTATCTCTGAAAGGGAATCTGAATAAGCAATAGAATAGCATCCATATCTGGAGCATCTCTAAGCTATCTCGGAGAAGAAATCTGAATAAGCCATAGAATAACATCTGAATCTGGAGCATTTCCAAGCTATCTCCGAAAGGAAACTCTGAATAAGCAAAAGAATAGCGTCCATATCTGGAGCATTTCCAAGCTATCTCTGAGAAGAAACTTTGAATAAGCAAAAGAATAGCATCCACATCAGGAGCATTTCCAAGCTATCTCTGAAGAGAAAATCTGAATAAGCAAAAGAACAACATCCATGTCTGGAGCATCTCCCAGCTATATCTGAAAGGAAACTCTTGAATAAGCAAAAGAATAGCATCCATATCAGGAGCATTTCCAAGCTATCTCCGAAAGGGAATCTGGAATAAGTATCAGAATGTAGCCATATCTGGGTCGCATCTGAACCATCTCTAGAAGGGAATCTGGAATAAGTATCAGAATGTAGCCATGTCTGGATCGCATCTGAACCATCTCTAGAAGGACATCTCTGAATAAACAATAGAATATCATCCGTGGTTGGAGCATCTCTAAGTTATCTCTGGAGAGCAACTCTGAATAAGCAAAAGAATAGCATCCATATCTGGAGCATCTCTAAGCTATCTCTGGAGAGAAAATCTGAATAAGCAAAAGAATAGCATCCATATCTAGAGCATTTCCCAGCCATATCTGAAGGGAACCTCTGAATAAGCGATAGAATAGCATCCGTGTTTGGAGCATTTCCAAGCTATCTCTGAAATCTCTTTAATGTAGATATGCCCTGGCTAGATACAGGTATCGAATCCACAATCAATCACTCACAAATATGCCCTGGCTAGATACAGGTATCGAATCTGGAATTGTGACAGTTGATAGTAATCATCTTTAGATTGACCTTTTTCCTGAAAAGGCAAAACATCAGTTGTATGCAATGTCATGATGTATGAAATGCATGATGTCATGATGTTCAGAGAATAAATGAGATTGTGTGATATGATGCGTGTATGCATGCATTATGTATGTAAATGTTTATGAATTGTATTTTCGTCCCGGAAAATAAATCCTTGACGAATGTCGGGAAGTTAAATCCTGGGCTGATGTTGAAGAGTAGAGTTCTTCGTTTCCGCTGGGGATGATGATTGCAAGAATAAACCGGTAGGAGAAGATGACTCCATTGGGAAACAAACTTGGTGAAGAGATTACTCTGCGGGGAATTACTCTGTGGGAAGAGATACTTCGCTGAGATTTGATGATAACTCCGCTGGGGATTCCGTTGATAAGTTATGTTGGAAGATTTGATGAACTCCACTGGAGGATAGGAAGAACTTCGCCGAGGATGATCTTTCTGTGGTAATTAGCTGAGGATAACCCAGTTAGAAGCTCTGGTGGGGAATAACCTCCGAACATGGTCGGGGAGAGATATTTGTACTCTGCAGGGGACCAGCTTCCAGAATCTACTGGGGATAAGCTTCCAGAATCTACTGGGGAGATGGTTCAACTCTCCTGGGGAAACTTTCGAACTGTACTGGGGAAGTGGCTCCACTGGGGTGTCTGGATTCCGCCGGGGAACAATCTTATACTAAGACTGCCGGGGATGCTTGCTTAGGAACATCTGTATACTTCGCTGGGGAGTATTGAGATTTTCTGGGGATACCCAACTTCCTTAAGGCTGACAGTAGACTAACTCTGCTTGAGGAGAGTGTTGTTGACTTGCTGGAGATACTGTGCCTTTTTAGGGCTGCTGGGAGACCAACTCTGCTTGGGGAGAATTGTTGAATCTTGTCTTACTCTGCGAGGAGTGGAGGTAACTTGGTCATGTTCTTCAGCTGAACCTACCTTGGTACCCTGGTGGACAGAGCAGCTTGTGTAGTTCAGACAATTCTTATTGCCCTAGTTTCTGCGGGAGAAGGTACCTATGGAGGCCTTGATAACTGCCGGTTGACAGTTCTTCTTCTGGTAGGCAAGTGACGAGATACCGGGACATAGTCGTACGCTTAAATCCCTAATTTTTGCCTGGACCGCCCTTTTGGGTTTTCAGTCCACCGGGATACCCTTTTTTGCCCAAGCCGCCTTTTCAGGTTTTCGACTTGCCGGGTGTACAGATTTTTTCATTTTCATCCCTTATTTTGCCCGAACCCTTTTGGTTCGCCGGGAAGCCCTTATTTTTGCCTAGGTGTGTCAACCTAGCGGGTCTTTGATTGCGCGTAGTATTTTTTTCGACTATGTCCGTGCTCTTAGGATACAGGAAGTTGTCACTGTCAGTAGTGCAGTGTTATCATACCACCGAGGATCTTCGTTTGATCGTCCAATGCCCCAAGTGATTCAGGCGGAGATTTGCCCCAGGCTGGTTGGCCTTTTGAGAGATTCTCCGAATCTTGACTTAACTGCCCCAGATGATGGACAATGATCATGCCATGCCCCTTGATTGGAAGTGCTTTTGTTCCTTAGATATTCTTCGTGTGAATTTCTATGTTGTTCAAACAAAAAGTCATATGCAAACAATGTTATTTTAAAAATGCAAAGCTTATGTCTGTCTTGAAGTTTTTTGAAAATGCATTTTTTTCATAAAAACAAGTGAATTTTTTGTAAACTGTGATGTCAACTCGTTATTTTACCGCAAGCCTTAAGGAGTCAGGATACCTTTCGTAACAGTATGCTTTCGAACTAACCCATGCTTCAGCTAGGACTTTTTAGGGTTGTAACGTGGTCTGGTTCACGGTTTAAGAAACAAAGGATAAAGTCTCAAATTTTATTTGTACCCACCCGTTCTTCGTGACGTTCTTCAAACCTAAACTCAGTTGATCGTGCGTTAGACCTTGTTTGAGTCTTTGTCCTGATATTCCAATGATGGCTCGGATATTGACAGTTTATTTTGAATAGGCAATCATTCTTTTTGGTTGAGGGTTTGTAGGACCCCTTTCTTTTTTGATTTTGTTATCCCTGTTTTTTTTTGTGCCTGAACTGTTTCTTTTGGTGATTACAGTCAGCGGGATGCCCCGGTTTTGTAAGTCTCCTTCATAGGTTTTGACTTACTGGGTTTTTATTCTTTGAGAGATGATGACTGCTTGTCTTTATGATTATAGAGAACCATCACCGTCTTTTGTTTTGTAAGGACCTCTTTGGTGCTATTCGTTGTGCACCTGGATCAACTGAGAGAACTATCCTGCCCCAGGTTATGATTAAGGGTTTTAATTTTCGAAAAGAAAAAACACTCCTACTTCTTTGGCTCGAAGGGGTTGACGAGGGATTATCTTCCTTATTACTCCAGTGTTTAGGAATTGAAACAATGCATGTACCTCATCAGCGGGGTCTGTTCAAAAGCATACTGTAAAGCTCGTGGTATCGTTTTCGTCATCCTCCCTCAAGAGGCTTAGAATTATTAGTTCGAGAGTTGAACATCAAAAATGAAAGCAAATTTAAGCATAATGAACACAATTACTTCAAAACAGACACGTGTAATGCATTAATGAAATAACAATGTTTGACATGAATAAAATGTTTGAACAATCAAAGAAAAATACAACTTGAACATTCGAATGAACAAAAGTCTTCAATGATTTGGCAGAGGAGTCGTGATTATGTTTGGAGTCGCTGGTGCTTCAAACTGGATTTCCTTGGCATCGATCATGTCTTGAATCTTGTTCTTCAGAGGCCAACAGTTGTCCGTAGTATTCCCCGGGTTGTCAGAATGGTATGCGCACCTTTCGTTGGGGTGATAGTTAGGAGCGGAAGTGTTTGGATTCCAGAGAGGAGCCCTTAAGGTAATCAGCCCTGCCCTCAACAATTATTGTAATGCTTGATCCAGTGACATGTTGATCTTAGTGAACTGTCGTTTGGGTGCGACCTCCTTACGTTGCTGCCTCTGTCTTTGCTGAGCAGGCATAGGATTAGAGATTTGGGTTGCCCTTACATGTTGATCATGACGACTCTTTTTACCAAGCACAGCATTGGACTCCTTTTTCCCATGGTAAGGCTTTTTATGAGCATCAGAAGGTGCAGCTTCTTGAATCTTTCCAGCTTTGATACCTGTTTCAATCCTCTCCCCGGTCAAAATCAGGTCTGTAAACCCAGCAGAAGAATTACCAATCAGATGGTGGAAGAACGGACCAGACAGGGTCCCCAGGAACATATCAACGAGCTCACGGTCGGTCAGAGGTGGTTGCACCCTTCCAGCAAGGTCTCTCCACTTTTGTGCATATTCCTTGAATCCTTCACCCGTCCCTAGTGACATACCCTGGAGTTGGGTACGCGTAGGAGCGAGGTCGGAATTGTACTGATACTGCTTGTAGAATGCAGTAGCCAAGTCCTCCCAGTTACGAATACTGGCTCCATCTAGCTGATAGAACCATTTGAGTTGAGTCCCTGAAAGACTTTCCTGGAAGAAATGGATCCATAGATTCTTGTCAACGGTATACGGTTGGATCTTCCTCACATATGATCTGAGATGCAGCTTAGGACAGGATGCCCCGTCGTATTTTGCAAAAGCAGGTGCTTTGAATTTGTGAGGGATCACCACCCCAGAGGATAAACCTAGATCTTCGAAATCCAGGCCGGGCACTTTCTGTATCTCCATAGCACTTAGACGGTCTTCTAGCTGTTTGTACCTGTCCTCAGCTGGAGGGTACTGTTCATCATTGAAATTCGTCTCGTTGTCAGAGACCACGGGACTAGGAACCCTTCTCTCTTGGGGATTGTCTTTGACCACAGATGAGGTAGTCAACTCAACCTCATTTTGTGATCCATTCCCAGATCTGCGTCTAGGGTTGAACAAAACAGTCCTCTTCTTCTTCTTCTCTTTCAGAAGCAGAGTCTTCAAATCCTGTTGACCCTGGGCTAGGCTCATAACCATCTCTTGGAACTGGGCATTCTGGGCCTGGAGGGCCTTGATAGCTTGTTCATTAGATGATTCAGGATTCATGATGATTGCTGAAATAAACAGCGAAGAAAATAAGTGACCTGTCAAAAGGGTACCTGTAATGCAATGATATGTATGTATGCATGCAATGTTTTCAAGGATCTCGCGGGGTAAACAAGAAAATTGTTAGAATTCGCATCTGGTTGCTTGATTGAAGGAACTTCATGTTGTTGAGAGTCCTTCTTCAAGAGTCAAGGCTCACCATATCGAGTGGGTCATAGCCCCTGACTCAAGTCATCAACCTTGGCTAGAGGAAAATAAATCCCCTTTTCCCCTTGCTAGACAGTTGATTCATCATGACCTGCATCATAAGCCCTTGAGATCCTTGAAATGGATTAGTCCTTATGCAGGATGCATGCAATGATATGATGTTATGCTATGCATGGAGTGATATAAGTAGACCCTGTTATGAGCTCAGATTAAGGACTGTAAACAAAACCTGCAAGAAACTTGTGTGTTAGATAACAAGTATACAAGTAGTCAAGTTTGAAGGCACACAAGTCACACAAGAGAGCCCTTAGAGTTTAGGCTAGCATGAAGTTTGGGGTACTACCCTCTTGAAGTTGGTGGGCTCAAAAACCTGTCCTATCAAAAGTAATCGGGTTCTAAGGAGCTCAATATCATAGGGTTGTTTTCTGTGTTCATTGTTTTGATTTAGTCACTGAACTGGCGATCAAAATATTCCAAGAAAACAACCCTCAATGAGTGTAGTATCGAGTATCTACCAACTTCGGACTGCACCAAAGTCGGTCATCTCACTACCCCTAAAGAGGCCAGGATGGTCAAGTAAGGTTCCTAAGGTCAGTTGATGCTTCACGACACCACGCGGCGGCCCCGTACTCTCCTTGACTTGACTTAAGGGTTATCGGTACTCACCAAAGTGCCACATCAACGTAGCAATTGCTTCAACCGTGTCAGTATACCTCGCACAGTTCCCTCACAGTTTGTTGCTACCTAAAAGGTATCCCCAAGATCCGGGTTAGGATCTATGAAACTCCCAAAACAAGCCCACAATATTAAAGCAAACAAAGCAAGCAATTGAAAACATAAGAGTGGTCTAATCCTAAGGTACACCTCACTTATAAAATAGTTCCCCAGTAGAGTCGCCAGTTCTGTGATCGGTGGAAATAGAACTGACTGTTTTGGAATGCTGGTTCGCGTTTGCGTTTCGCAAAATGTCGCGGTAAGTAAGAGTCGCCACCGTCTTTTATTTTCTCCAACAAGGAAAGGACAAAAGCACAGCAAAATTCCTTTTCGAGATGTTTCTCGGTTCGGGAGGTAGATTATAGAAAGGGAAGGTGTTAGCACCCTTTCTATCAGTGGTTATCCACGGGCTCTTAGGTACTTGCTCACTATGTTTTCAAAATTTGTTTGCTTTTCAAGTGTGTGTGGGTTTTGAAAAAAGTTATGTTTTGAAAACTTCTAGGTAACTCTTGTATCAGTCCTCAAGAGTGTATGAAGTATTTGTTTGAAAACTTTTTGAAAGTGTAGGTGCGAAAAGATGTTTTTGTTTTTGAAAGAGCAAGTACCCAGGAGAAATCTACCTACCCTAAGGAATTAAGCTGTGTAAGAGTCCTTTAGACAGTACTATCCCACTATTGAGAAGTAGGTAGCACCGTCGTTGGAGGTATTCAGGTCAATTCGATTATAAGGGACAATGTGGTCACCGAAGCAATAGTAGGACACCTTAGAAGTAACCCTAATGTCCTAGATCCTTTTTTATCCGAGGCAACCGTTTCGAGGCAACTGGATCTTAGACAGGAGGGAGACCTCTAAAACACCCTATACTTGACGACCACGTTCGAGGCAACGAGTGAGGCGTACCCTAGGAGTGGCATGTGCATGTGTGTTGTTTTTCAGTTAATGTTTATCTTTGCACATTTATATGGTGAGCTACGTTTTGATTTTATTTTGAGAACAAGTCTTGTCATGCATAGCAGTTAATAATTGCGGAAAGTAAATTGCGGAAATTAAATCTAAACTATTATAAGGCGTTGGGTATTTACATCGCCAAAAACAACCCTTGAATTTAAATTGCGGAAAGTAAAATAAAGCGGTAAATAATTAAAATCCTAATTAAAAGCTATTACATTCCGGGAGCAAGTACAATAATATGGAAAAATGGATCGCGTGCGGGAAATTAAATTAGATGCGAGTTTTTTGGGGTTTTGACCCTTTTTTGAAAGAAAGTGGTTTTTTTGGTTATTTTTGGATTAAAAGAAATTAAATTAAGTTACCAATTAAATTAATAAACTAATTAATTAATTAAAATATTTTTGGAGTTTTTGATATTTAAGGAAATAAAAATAAATTGAATTAATGCTAATAAAAACCTAATATTCTAAATTGATTTTAAATATTGCAAAAAAATTTATAAGTTAAATCTAATTAAAGCTAAATTGATTAAATTAATTTATTTACAAAAATAAAAGTGATGAAGTTAATTTTAATAAATAAAATATTTTTTTGTGTTTTTGATTTTATTAGGAAAAATGTTAATTGGTTAGTGATTAATAAAAATAATAACAATTAATTAATTAAAGGAACATAATACAAATAGAGAGAGAGAGTTTAGGAGTATAGGAGCCTGATTGGAGGGATGAAACAACTATTGGCGTTATGTGTAAGCTGTTATGTTTTGGCCATTTGTGTTTTGGCTTTTGGCAATTTGTGTTCTGGCTTTTAGCAATTTGTGTTCTGGCCTCAACGTTCCTTAACCTTCTCATGATGTCTGTTCTGTTTTGGCCATTTAGCTTTTGGCTTTTGGTCATTTGTGTTTTGGCCTCAACGTTCCTTAATGAACCTGCATGGGATCCTTTCTAAATCTGCAGTGTTGAATCTCATGAACATATTAAATAAATTACTATATATCATAAAATACAAATAAAGCCAATATATGAAGAAATTTAATGTTTAGGCCAATATGGCATGTATGAATGATTATACCCTTTTGATCATGGAGATCAAATCAACCTTACCCTTACTGGAAAAGTAGTGACATGAATGCTTTTATGTCCTTTTGATCATGGAGATCAAGTCAGCCTTACCCTTACTGAAGAAGTAGTGAGATGTTGGTTTGTAACTGGGATGGCTTGTTTGTAGTGAGAGAGGGATTTGTAATAAGGATTTCAAGGTTTTAGGGTTCTTGAAAGAATTTGATATTCTAACAGTGTTATGGTAAGGTTTTTTTCTCTTTTTTCTCCTCCTGGTTTGTGTGAAAAGAATGTGATTATATAATGGAAATTAGGGTAAAAAAAACGGGCTTTGAATGTGCAATTGGGCCTCCAATGTTCACTTGAGTTCGTCACTTTCCAGGCTAAATCGCAGGGACTTAAGTGCAATTTTTGAAGTTGAAATGTGAAAACAAAATGTAGCCGATATCGAGAACTAACTTCTGTCTGAAAATCGGCTCAATCGGATAAACGTTGAATTAGTTATAAATTTTTGAAGTTTCAGCTCAGACAAACTTATTTTGGGCTCCAGTGTCGACTCTGACACGTTCTTCAATAAAAAAACTGGTATTGATCGGAGCATAATCCGGTCTCGACTTTTGAAGCAAAGTTTTAGATCTATGAGTCAGTGACCTTGTGTAAAAATATGAGCCCAATCCGATAAAAATTGACCGAGTTATAAATTTTCGAAGTTTTGACCCAGATGAAATAATATTCAGCATTCAGGATTTTCAGCGTGTCACGCACTCTGAGCAAAAAACGAAGGTATTTTGAATACCTTTTGAACTTAATACCTTCTGTGAAAATGTATCCAACTCAATTTGTGAAATTTTGACGCCGGAACCAGCTCGATACGATGAAAATCGACCAAGTTATGATTTTCTGAACATGACGCAAATAAACTTCTGTCACAAATTTTCTATATGAAAATACTTGATAAATCCACATTTTTGAAGACCTTCTGATCGAAATTGGCTTCTAGCCGTGAGAGATGAAAACGTAGATAATGTCAAAACGGAATTTTGGCCACCGGAACGGGTTCAAAACGAGCCACGATCTTCAAGTTATGAATTTTTTAGCGCGTAAAAACTGCACTTTCAGCACACTTTTTTCACCATATTTCTTCGAGAAAACTCACACATTCGGATACCTTCTTTAAAGAATTGACTCTTGAGCCGAACCTGAATTTGAGAATACGTTATCAGAGATATCTTGGCGAAATAACACCTGAATATGACGCGCCGGGTTGGACTTGTGAATTTTTCTTGAAATGTTTTGAGAAATATGGGAGGGCAAATTTTGGGGTACAACAATCACCAATGTTCACCGATGGTGACCTACCAACTTTCACTGAAGGTAGAAGGAAAGAAATATCAAAGCACTAATGTTCACTGACAGTGAACTACCAACGTTCACTGAAGGTAGAAAAAAGATAACAATCATCGATGTTCACTGACGATGAACTACCAACTTTCACTGAAGGTAGTAAGAGAAAATATCATAGCACTATCGTTCACTGACAGTGAACTACCAATGTTCAATGAAGGTAGCAAAAAGATAACAATCACCAACGTTCATTGATGGTGACCTACCAACTTTCACTGAAGGTAGAGAGAGAAGAAAATATCATAACACTGTCGTTCACTGACAATGAACTACCAACGTTCACTGAAGGTAGCAAAAAGATAACGATCAATGACGTTCACTGACGGTGAACTACCAACTTTCACTGAAGGTAGTTGGAAAGAAATATCATAGCATTATCGTTCACTGACAGTGAACTACCAACATTCACTGAAGGTAGGAAAAAGATAACAATCACCAACGTTCGCTGATAGTGACCTACCAACTTTCACTGAAGGTAGAGAGAAGAGAACAATAAGTTTCTTCAAAATTATGGCATTTCACCTAGTACGGGTCTCAACTTCTTTTTTAACCAAGGCATTCTGCCTGGAAAGGGTAATATATAAGTTATCTCAAATAAAGAGACTACTACTTGCAAATATTTCACAATGAATTGTCTCTGTCATGTTGAAAAGACTTGCCATCCACTGGCGTAATTTGACAACAAACTGCAAACTATCCACTCATATAGGAGATAGCAAAAAAGTAACGCCAACTTTTACAGGGAAGTATAAGTTGCTCAAATAAATAGACCTGTTACTTGCTGTTATAGGAAGGATTTGTAAAAATGATTTCCTGGGGAAAACAATATGGCTTCCTGTGGAAAGAGATGTGACTTCCTGGGGAATGAATCATAACTTCCTGGGGAGTGAATCATGACTTCCTGGGGAAATGCCAATATATTCCTGTTGAGGAGATAAAGTCTTCTCGTGCAAAATAAATGCACATTTTCAAACCAAAGCTTGAAGCTTGCAGAGGTCATAAGTAATAATATTGTTGAGGATCAAAGATTCAAACCAGAAATAAACTGGAGTAAAACAGTCTACCAAAATACATTCTTTGAGAAATAAACTCAAGAGGGAAACCCAAATCATCCAGACAAAGAGTTGTACAGGAAGGCTAAAGCAAAAATATTCCACGAGGGATAACTCAGTGGGGAAATTGAAATAATAAACAGATTTTGCTTAAGGCTGACACTCTATTGGAGATAGGACAACACAAATCCGCAAAACAAGGTAATATGTCAACAAAATATTAACGAATGTTAATGAGCAATGATTTGCTAAATTTAAATATGCATGATGTATGTATGAATGTATGAGTGTTATCATGTATATGCTGACAAAATAGACATATAACACTGGGGATAAACAAACAAAACCAACTCGGGCACAAACAACACTCGGCTAAATCACATCCAAGATGAACATTCCATAAGAGAATAAGCACTAACTGAGGAAACAAAATCCTATTTCACGGCTCAACTTCACTAGGAAGGAACATAATCCGGAAATAATTAAATCATAGTGACAAAAAAATACAGATACAGGGATATAACACCCTTCTCCAGGCTTCACCGGGGAATAGCACTCAGACTTGAATGGGAAAAAAAATGCTTTCACGGTCTGCACTTCTACTGGGGATTACAATACTGATTTCAAATAAGGCGGATGGAAACCATATTCGCAAAATATCAACTGAGGATTTTGAGCTGACTTCAATGGAGAAATATCATACAGACTTCACTAGGGGAGATAGTGCCTCATCATCGAGATATCAATGGGGGACCTCGGGCTGACTCTGTTGGGGAGGTCAACACCACATCTAAGAGAGGAAACCAAGATATGTACTTCACTGGGGAAACCAGAGATACGTTCTTCAATATTGAGAGTAAGTATTGCACCAACATATCTGGGGAAAAGTATGAAACCTCGTGGGGACAACAACTTGAAGAGTTAAGAAGTCAAACATTATAGCAAGAAATCAATCTTATGGGGATTTTAAATCAAACCCAACATTGGGCAGGTGAAAACCCAAAAGTTGACAACTGCCTCAACACTTCTTAAATAAAACATTGCACTTGCTTGATTATCGGGCAATCAAATAGAATGCAAGTACTGTCGAAAGGGAGATGCTTCATAAAAGAGTCAAATCTCAACATGCACGGGGAGAAAAGACTTCTATCAAATAAGCAAGGCCTTCACTGGGGAATCTCAGATTGAGTCTTCATATCATGCAAACTTATTCCAACAAAAGATGCCCTGGGATAGCCTTCCTAGGGAATCAATAAGTCAACATTATAGAAAAAGGTCAAACTTATGGGGATTTTAAATCAAACCCAGCACTTGGCGGGTGAAAACCCAAAGGGTTGACAACTGTCTCAACACTTCTTAGAAAATATACTACCCTGGTCTAGTTGCATGGGAAATAAATACCAACAATACTGCAGAAAGAGCGACATTTTGCAAATAGTTCCGTCTCAGCACACCAAGGGAAAAATACCTTTCGTCATATGAGGGAAAACTTCACTGGGGAATCTGGGATAGAGGCTTCAGACTATGCAAACCCAAAAATCATAAAAATGAACCAAAGCATGACTGGGAACACTGGGATCACAAACCTGATATCGCACCTTACACCAATTGGTATAATCTTCAATATACAAGAATCACATGCATACCAACAAAAATGACCTGAGAAAACCTTCCCGAGGGGAACAAAACTTCTCAAATTTACTAGAGTTCATCCATTCCTGGGATCACCACTTTTGTTTTCCTCTTGAATCACAAAATCTAAAGTAAAAGTAAGCTGTAAATTCTTTTTGAAAAACAATTTTGTTATTTAATCTTTTTGCTTTGAAAATTATTATCAATAATAAATGGAGTCTTCGTAAGCTGAATAAAATAATAATTATAAAGAATTGGGTAAAAGCTTAAATTTTATTGATAGAATGGTAGTCTGCGAATGGCGAGACTCCATGGATAATTACAAAGTTTGGAAAATGGTAATATATAATGGAAAATATACATTGAGATACAATGACCACTATTCCCTCTAACAAATTTGAAATTCTAAGCAGCAACTTCTGTTGAAGTATGGTGAGGATCCAAGAAGATTGTTGCTTCAACGATCAAGTCTTGTCTGATGCAGTTACTTGCCAAGAAAGTCCCTAACTTTTTCCTAAGCTTCCCTTGCAGATTTTCAACTTAGCGGGAAATTTTATTCTGTTTATGTCTAATTTTTGCCTAGACCGTCCTTTCGGGTTTTCGGCCTACCGAGACGCTCTTTTTTGCCTAAGCCGCCCTTTTAGGTTTTCAACTTAGCGAGTTGTTCTTTTATTTCTTCAGGTGAAGTATTTCTTGACTGCATCAGCATTCATGGGACGTGGGAACTCCTCGCCATCCATAGTTTCAAGAATTAATGCACCGCCAGAGAAGGCTTTCTTGATAACATATGGGCCTTCAAAATTGGGAGTCCACTTGCCCCTAGAATCAGCGTTAAAAGACATGATCTTTCTGAGTACGAGGTCACCTTCTCTGAATTCACGAGGTTTGACCTTCTTATCAAAATATTTATTCATTATCTTTTGATATAACTGCCCATGACACAAAGCCGTCATTCTCTTCTCTTAGATCAAATTCAATTGGTTAAACCTGTTCTTGACCCATTCAGCCTCTGATAACTTGATTTCCATTATCACACGCAAAGAGGGAATCTCAACCTTGATTGGGAGCACCGTTTCCATTCCATACACAAGGGAAAATGGGGTTGCTCATGTTGAAGTGCGGACATATGTCTGATATCCATGTAAAGCAAAATGGATCATTTCATGCCAATCTTTATAAGTAACAACCATCTTCTGGATGATCTTCTTGATATTCTTATTAGCAGCTTCAACAACCCCATTCATCTTCGGCCTATACGAAGATGAATTGTGATGGACAATCTTGAATTATTCACAAAGTTTTGTCATCATCTTGTTGTTCAGATTCGAGCCATTGTCGGTGATAATTTTGCTCGGCACACCATACTGACACATAAGGTTATTCTTAATGAAGCACACAACCACCTGCTTAGTAACATTAGCATATGAAGCAGCTTCCACCCATTTGGTGAAGTAATCAATTACTACCAAGATAAAACAATGTCCATTCGAAGCTTTGGGTTCTATCATTCCAATCATGTCAATACCCCATATAGAGAAAGGCCACGGGGAAGAAATAACATTGAGAAGTGTCGGAGGCACATGAATTTTGTCCGCATAAATCTGGAATTTATGGCACTTCTTTGCAAATCTGTAATAGTCAGATCCATCGTCAACCAATAGTAACCTGCCCTTAGCATCTTTTTAGCCACTGAATGTCCATTGGCATGAGTTCCAAATGAACCTTCATGAATCTCATGCATCAACATGTCTGCTTCGTGTCTATCCATGCATTTGAGTAAGACCATGTCATAATTTCTCTTGTACAACACATTTTCACCGAGGAAGAAACTTCCAGCCAATCTTCTCAATGTCTTTCTATCTTTATTTGATGCACTAATCGGGTATTCCTGAGTCTGAAGGAAATGCTTGATATCATAATACCAAGGTTTCTCATCTACTACCTCTTCTGTTGTAAACACATGAGCGGGCCTATCTAATTGTCGAACTATAATTCGAGGTATATCATTCCAAGTATTCACTTGATACATAGAAGCCAGAGTTTCCAGAGCATCTGCCATTTGATTTTTGTCTCCAGGGATGTGATGGAATTCAACTTTATTAAAGAAGGGTAACAATCTTCTAGCATAATCTTTGTAAGGCATCAAGTCAGGGTGACGAGTATCCCACTCTCCTTTAATCTGATTTATTACCAAAGCTGAATCGCCATACACATCTAGAATTTTAATTCTGAGTTCAATAGCTTCCTAGAGACCCATGATGCAAGCCTCATATTCTGCCATATTATTAGTACAATCAAATGTCAACCTTGCAGTAAAAGGAATGCGTGATTTGTGTGGAGTCACAATCACATCACCAATTCTTTTACCATAAGCATTCACAACTTCGTCAAATATCATCTTCCAACGAGATTTAGGATCAAGACCTTCCTCGGGTAATAATTCATCACAATCTTTCACTTTCAGAAACATCACATCCTCATCGGGGAAATCATACGTCACAGACTGATGATCATCAACTGGTTAGTGAGCAAGATAATCTGCCAACAGGCTACTTTTAATAGTTTTTTGGGTGCAGTATTCGATGTCATTTTCAGATAACAGCATCTGCCAGCAGAAAATTCTCTCAGTAAGAGCATCCTTTTCAAAAATGTACTTGATTGGATCCATTTTCACATCAAAAATCTAGAAGTCGCATGGACAACTGGCCACCATGTTCACAGCATTCGCTCCTCCATGCTTGGGCAAAGGATTATCTTTCACATTAGGGCCAACATCTTTGAAGGACAAGATACCATACTTCACCAATTTTTGTAGTTCAGCTTTCAAAGGATAGCAGTTCTCAATATTGTGCCCTGGTGCTCCCTGATGAAAATCACATGTTTGGTCTGCTTTGTAATACCAAGGCAACAATGATGGTATAGTGGGAGGTGGTATGGTCTGAACCAACTTCTTTTGAATTAACTCTGGGAGTAATTATGTATAGCTCATATGGATAGGATCATAACTCTCCCTTCTCTAATTATACCCTTGATTCCCCTGATGAGATGGTCTCTGATAAGCAATGGTGGTTGGAGCTACACCAACAATTGGAGTAACTGAGGCGACTTATTGATGACGCTGATAATTTCTTCTAGGAGTGTTAACCCTCCTCTCTTGCATAACAACATTTGTATCTCCTTCCTTATTTTTGGAAAACCCATAGGATGGTTTCTTCGTACTTCCGGAACTTTCACTTTTTGTTAGACGACCCTCTCTTAAAGCTTCTTCTAAGCGGATACCAATGCCCACCATTTCAGTAAAGTCACTTGGCGCACTCGCTACCATCCTCTCATAATAGAAAGCACCCAGAGCCTTCAAGAAAATATTAGTCATCTCCTTCTCTTCCATGGGAGGAATCACTTGGGCGGCTACCTCACACCATCTTTGTGCATATTCTTTGAATGATCCCAGTCTTTCTGGACCATGGCCCTGAGTTAATCATGGTCAGGCGCCATGTCCACATTGTATTTGTATTTTCTGATAAATACTTCTCCCAAGTCGTTAAAAGTATGGATATTAACATTGTCCAAACTCATATACCACTTCAGTGCAACACCAGTCAAACTATCATGAAAAAAGTGAATCAGTAGACGTTGATCATCCGTATGGGTAGATATTCTTCTTACATACATCACAAGATGAGCACGAGGACAAGTGTTTCCCTTGTACTTCTCAAATTACGGGACTTTAAACTTCGCAGGTATCTTGACATTCAGGACCAAGCATAAATCATTCACATTCTGCCCGAACAATTTCGTTCCCCTGAGGGCCTTCATCTCCCTCTACATCTTGTCAAACTGCTCTTGAAAATTATCCATTATATCATAGAGACCCAATTCTTCACTTGGTGGAGGAAAAGGATGACACATATTATCATTAGCAAATGGGACCATATTCACCAAAATAGGTGCAGCAGGAGCAACATGTATCCCAGGAGGTGCGAGAGTAACAGTAGTCTGAATAACTGGAGTATCTTGAGGACCAAGATTGAAACCTTCAGGCGCAAAGTTCTCTAGAATTCCCCATGGATAACCTTGAGGCATGAGATTCTGAACAACAACTGGATTAGCAGACATAAGAATAGTCGGAGCTTCAGTAGTAACCCTTGTTGGTTGAGGTTGAACACTCGGTGGCTGATTCTACCCAGCCACAAGAGATTCCATCAAAGCAATGAGATTGTCCATGCCAGCATTCAAAGAAGAAACTTCCTCGTGCAGCTCGCGATTCTCTTGTTCTAAGTTATCCATCTTCCTTCTGAAATTATCTTGAGTATTGTAGTGGTGGGACAACTTGCTGAATGAAGTAAAGAAGCTTGGTAAGACACCTAGATATGCATAACAAATGCAAGAAATATGTGCAATGTGGTGCATGATATGCAATGCACATGATTTATTTTATTATTAATATTTCAAGGGACTTAAATATTCATAGATACATTGCAAATATCAAAGTAATAACACATTTGAAATACTGAATTTTTTTTATTATAATAACTTCAAAATAGATTACAAGTTTCAATAATCCCAAGTGCAAGATGAAAATAAAGTCTAAAACCCTAAGAAGTAAAGCTGATGGAGATCACTCTATACACTGGCGCTTCCCTGTAAGCCTGGCAATCTGAGCCTTCAACCTCTGATTTTCTTCTGCATATTTGGTGGCAACCTCCTTCGAATCACCTGGGTCAGGAAGTGAGCAACTAGAATATAACTTAGGCTTAGGAGAAAATAAATCCCCTTGCCTCTCCATCGTCTCTACATCCCGACTCTCAAGAATCTCAATCAAGTCGTCTTTCTCCTTCAAGTCTGCTCTAAAGGAAATGTCTACAGTTTGGCACTTATTCTTCCAAGCATCCTTTTCCTGATGCATCCTGACCAAAGCAAGTTGTAGCTCTTCCACAAACAAGTCAGGCATAGGTGCTTCCCTAGAATACGACATCTTCAATTGAATAACACTCGTTTGGACCCACTGAAGATAAGGCTCCAAAGAAACAACCCCCTAGGTCCCAGGTCTTTCATACTCTTCCCGTGAATGTGACGCCAGGCCTTCACAATCTTCTCCCTAGCTTCCTTATGGTCTTCTCCATCCTTCAGGAAGAAACCACTCAATTGAATACTGTTTTACCCCAAAATTTTCCCTCTCATCTATCAAGACTTTTCTCACAAGATCTCTTTAACTCAAGACTGAATTAGGGTTTGATCAACTCAAGACATCTTGTGATACGATGGGATAACTGACTTGAGGTTTTGTGTTTGTGTTCGCAAATGTTTCGGTTTAGCAAGAGTCGCCACCGACTTTTTATTTTATCCTAAGGAAAGGTCAAAAAGCACAGGAAAGACCTTTGAGATGTTTTCTTGGGTTCGGGGAGTAGATTATAGAAAGGGAAGGTATTAGCACCCTTTCTATCCATGGTTATCCATGGGCTCTTAGTTACTTGTTTAGATCACTTGCTTTACTTTTCAATTGTTTGAAATGGTGCTCTTCAATTGTTTGAAATGGTGCTTTGTGTGTGGTTTTGAAAGATGTTTTGAAAAGAGCCATCATTGTGGCAACCTTTGTAATTATTCTTGTTTGAATGTATACAAAGATGTTTTTGTATTTTTGAAAAGTTTTCAATATTTGAAAGTAGGGTTTTGAAATTGTGTTGTGAAGTGTGTTTGAAAATAGCAAGGATGTTTTGCAAGCTTTTGATCAAGTAACTAAGAGTTATCTACCCTATTTTACTCAAAGATCTTTCTTATGTTTTTAACCCTTTTAACAGTGTTGTTTCACCATTGTATTTGGTGAACAACCTTGTGTTAGGATGTTAAACGAGACAGGCGCGGGTCATCGTATAGACCATGATATCAATTGTGTCAAGTATCTTTGGCAATTTTCTTAAGGGACTTGATCATTTTGTTTAGGCAACTCAGATAGCGTCATCGAGGGACTATGATCTTTTGTTTTGTTTTTGTTTTGCCAAAGTACTTAACATGCATACCATGGCCCATTTTTGAAGGCAACAAATGGATTGTAACCCTAGGGGTGCAAGTGTGCATGGTGTTTGTTTTTCATGCATTTTTGTCTTTGATTAGGTCAAACTATTTGTTGGTCTTGATTTTGGCATACAAACCTTAATTATCTAATCATGGCATAATTGAAAGCATTTAAGTGCATAAAAATAAATCTAAGCTATTACAACTTTGATATAGGGAGGGGGGGTACAATTTTGGATAGGGGATTATTTTGCAAGAAATTAAAACCCTAAATTATTACAACCAAATTGAATTTACAACGCATAATATTTAAATGTATTAAATAAACACAATAAATAAATATTAAATAAATTTTATTTATGCAAAAAGGAGTTTTTATGTATGCAAAGTATTTTTAATGCAAAAAAAAAAGGTGTAAAGAAATAAAATAAAAAAAGAATTGATTTTATTTAATTAAGGGGGTAAACCCTAATTTTTCTTAAGAAAATGATATTATATATTATTTATATACAAAAATATATTAAAATGTACAAAAATAAAAATATATTGAAAAAAGTGTTTTTTAGTATAAAATAATAAAAATGAAAATGTAATATTTTTGTGTTTTTGTTCTAATTATTTAGTAAAATAAAGTATATATATATATATATATATATATATATATATATATATATATATATATATATATATATATATATATATATATATATATTAAATATGTTAAATATGTATAAAATAAAATAAGATATTTATAAAAATAAAATATATTCAAGAAAATATTTTCAGTGTGAATAAAAATAAGAAATGAAAATAAAAGTATTATTTACATTATTTTTTTAAATTTAAACAAATAATAAAATGGTATTAAAAATGTTTTTAATGTTAGAAATAATTAAGATAAATACCAAATAAATGTAAAAAATTATGAAAATATTTTTCAAGTATTTTTTATGTTTGGAAATAAAATAATAAAGTCAGAAATGAAATTAAAATGCAAAAAAAATAATAAAAATACAAGAAGTTGGGCCAGGGGGTGTGGAGCTGAAAAAGAAGGTGTTATAAGCAAAAAGGCCAAGCCCAGCCCATCAACTTCATCTTCTTCCTCCAGACTTTTGAAAACGCGCGCCTGTTACACAAACTCGTATCTCCTGTATTTGTGATCTTTTGACAAAACTCAAAACATGAAACTTGTAGAGCATTAAACCACGATTCTAACCATATAAAAAACTTAATCTAACTCTCAAAGACCAGAGAGAATTTCTCTGGCCCTAACTTCTAACCTAGTTTTTTCAGAAAGTTCATGGATGAAATTCTCTTAGCACGTTTAATATAAATGAAAACTGAGCATATGTATGGTTTTAGGGCAATGAATACTACATCTTTCATTCACAAACCTAAGGCTAAATGTTCCTAAATAGAGAGATATAAGTTCATGAAAAACCTGTTTCAGTTGGATTCGAGTTGGACAATGCAGCAACTTTCAGTGAGGCCTGAGGTTCTTTTGAGCTTGCTTGATGTTCCCTGAACCTTTCCCAATGCTTAGTTTGTTTTGAAATGGCCTGAATCAACCTCTAGAAGTCAACCTGCATAAGCTTGAAACAGAAATGGTGAACACTGTAAATGGAGTTACAGTTGGCAATGGAGGTTTGGGATAGCTTGAGTGAGTTGAATGGAAGGTGTTTGAAGTGGAAAGGAGAAAAACAGACGAGCAAAATGAGCTATGGCACTCAAGTTGCAGCAACTGCCCTGTTTTGCAAGTTATTGGTGTTTTGGTGTTCAAGGGTGTTTAAGGGATGATTGGCTCGTGTTTCTGGCTTACAAGGATGTGTAAAACTTGTTTCAAATGTTGGCTTAAGTTGATTTTATCATATATGTGTGTTCTGGACTTTTGGCACAATGACTTGGTTTTGAAGCAAAATGTGAGAGTTGACAATGTAAGGTTGTACTGCCTTGTAACCTAGATGCACAAAGTGGTTGAGCTTTGCCTGACATTAGGGAGCCTTGTTTTCAGCAAAAGGCTTGGTGTATGGCTCAAGAAATGAAACTTGACATAAAACATGCTTTATGTAAATGGAAGTGTTATCTTTATGCCCAAAATGGAATTGTTCATTGTATAATGCTCCCTTGATCAGAACAATACCTCTAACCAATGTATTTGCATTCAATTTTTGAGTGTAAATTGGTTTAGAGGCCTGTAATTAAGTACAAAGCTAGTTTGGTCAGATTTTTACAAGTTGTATGAACATGTATTGGACATGGTTACAAAGTGAGTTTTTGCCAACTTCAAGCATTCGATTCTCCCTAACCACAAATGTGTTTGAGGAGTTCTTACACAATTTGGAAAGCTTGAAACATTTACTATAATCCATATTTGAAATTAAACTTGAGATTCCAAGTGGAACTATGTGAAAAATTGCCAAGAAGATGGGTCAAAATCCTGCCTAAACTAGGGCAAAATTTCTCTAAGTTAAAAGTTTTAGGGACCCTTGTTCCAAAAATCATAACTTGAGATCCAAGCTTCTTTTGAGAAAACTTTGTGAATCAAAGTTGTAGACTTTGTGATGGAATACAACTTTCATGTTGTAACTTTTGTTTGAATCCATTTGCATCTTGGTGAAAATGTGGGGCAAAGTTAGGAAAAATTAAGAAAATTTTATAACTTAGAAAATTTCTAAGTTATGAAAATTTTCAATTTCAAACCCTAATTTGCAATTTTGGGTTTCTTGATGAAAAAGTTTCATAATTTGACACATCTTGATGAAAAATGACCCTTGGCACTTGATTTTGACCAAAAAGTCAAAGTTTGACTTTTCAGTGTATAGTCAAATTTTGATCAGTTGACTGAAAAAATTCATCTGTCAATCTTATGCATTTGAGATCTTTTGAACTTGTTGAATAGGTCAAGATGATGCCATTGAGTCCCTGAGTCCATGTTTGAGCTTAATTTGCCATTGGCTAGGTCAAACAGTCAAAAATTGCCTTTGTACAGTCAAAACCCTAAAAATGACCATTTTGCCCTTTTGGTGATCTGATCAAATTTCTTGTGGAATTGTGGTCCAAACTTGATCAAATGGTTCATATGAGTTCATAATGTTGATGTAGGTCAAAATTCATGAGGTTTAACTGTCAATTGGCCACAATTGACTTTTTTCCCCAATACAACTGATTTCTAGGTCAACTGTCCAATTGACTGGGCAAAAATTTGATTCAAGGCTTGAAACTTGGTATGGACAAACTTATAAGTCCAACATGAAGTATGAAAGTCAATTTGGGTATTGAAGGTCCAAAAATCCTTGTGAAAACTCAAACCCTAATTTCAGGTCAACAGTGCAAGGAGGTGTCTTGAGCAGAGCAAACCCTAGTTTGGTCTTGAGTTTCAAGAGCCTTGTGATGAGAAATGTTGATAAAATGAGAGTTCAGATTTTGGGGTACAACAGTTTCCCCTGTTCAATCTTCTTGAACCTGAAGAGTTAGATTGGCAAGTTTGCCTTTCGTAACTCGAAGGTAAAAGAGGATTGGACACTAGAGTGCCCGTAAATTTGCATTCATCCAAATATTGTTGAGGGAGTGGGCTTAAAGATGCCATTTGGAGATGGTAGAATCTTTCTGGAGATGGGCTTAAATATTCCATCCAAGAATGTTTGTTGAACTGCAATGTTGTAGGTCAGAAGAATGAGCATCAAAATGGTATCCGTGTCTGGAATGCATTTGAACTGTATCTGGAGACTGAGTCTGTATGAGCAAAGGAATGGAGTCCGTGTCTGGAGCGTACCCGAGCTGTAACTGTATTTGATCTTTGAATGAATGTCAGAATGACTTCCGTGTTTGGAGTGTATTTGTATTATGAATGGGTAACAGAGAAACATTTGTATATGGAGCAACTGTGTGCTGGGGATAAATTCCGAATGAGTGACAGAATGGCAACCGTGTCTGGGGCGTATCTGGATTGTATCTGTAGTTAAGATCTGTATGAGTAGCAGAATGACATCCATATCTGGAGTGTATCTAAGACTGTAACAGGGATCTGAATAAGTGACAGAATGACTTCTGTGGCGACTGCACTGGGGAGAATCAAACTTCTAGTAAACAAGGCCAGAATGGCATCCGTGTTTGGAGCGTATCTGAATTTGAAGTTGATAGTTGAATCTGAATGAGAGATAGAATGGTCGCCGTGTCTGGAGCATATCTAGTCTGTATCTGATTGCTGAAGTCTAAATGAGTAGTAGAATGACCGTCGTGTCTGGGGTGTATCCGTACTGTATTTTGACTTGGAATTCTGAATGAGTAATAGAATGACCGTCGTGTCTGGGGTGTATCCATATTGTATCTGAACAATTGTTAACGATAGCCTTTTAATCTTATCCTGAAAAGGGTAAAATGTTAGTTAAAACACAAAGTTATGTTGCATGATATGTATGATGCAATAAACTGTGTTTCATCAATGTTTATGATATATGAATGTAATGGATATGCATGTAAGCTGAGTAGCTGTCTTGCTGAGGAAAATAAATCCTTGATAACTGGAGATAATGAAATCTTTGACTGTTGCCAGAAAAAGTGAATCCTGACCGATGCTGAGGACTCAAAAATCTTTGATTGTTGAAGATGAGAAATTCTTGTTGACTGCTTGGGGATTAAAGATCTTTGATTGCTTGTATGGATTTAACAAGAGCTTCGACAATTTTTGCGGGGAATGAGAATCCCTTATGACTTTCCTGGGAAATAAGGAAAACTCTGACGACCTCTACTAGGGAATTAAAACCTGGGAGACTTCGAATGGAGAGACAAGAACTAGAATCCTCAGTCTGTTGGGAAGTAACTCTGTGGGGAGAGTGTTTACTCGGCCGGGGAAATCAGGAGCTTAGGTTGTATGCCAATCTACTGGGGAAGTTGGGGAAAATTGAATGGTTCCTAATGGGGATTGATAGTTGGAAATTTGAATTCGCTGGGGAAGAAGGTTTAGAATATTCTAGCTTCGCTGGGGAAGCAAAAATGAGAATCTTCATTCAGGTGTTTGGGTAAGAAGGTTGGGTGTATGCCAATCTACTGGGGTAGCAAGAATGAGAATCTTCATTCAGGCGTTTGGGTCAGGAGGTTGGGAGTATGCCAATCTACTGGGGTAGCAAGAATGAGAATCTTCATTCAGGCGTTTGGGTCAGGGGGTTGGGAGTATGCCAATCTTCTGAGGTAGCAAGAATGAGAATCTTCATTCAGGCGTTTGGGTCAGGAGGTTGGGAGTATGCCAATCTTCTGAGGTTTCAAGGATGAGAGTCTTCATTCTTGAGAGAAACAGATTTTTAGGAGTTTCAGTTGTCCGTTATTCTGCTGATAGGTCATTTTTATTGAGATTTAGGAACTTGTCTGTAATTCAATTGAAGTAAAAGCTTTGTCGAGATTTAGGAACTTGTCCGTAATTTGACTAAAGAAAAGCTTTGTCGCTTGAATTTGATTGTACCTTTTCCGAAAGGTAAAGGTTAGTGGCATAAATCAAACAATGATGTTCTCAAAATAAATGAGATTGCGTTGCATGATGTCCTGATGCACGGAGGTGTAATATTTTTCAAGACGACCTTTCGCTGGGGGAAATAAATCTCGTGCTGGTGAAGGAGAAAAGAGTTGGATTCTTCATCTCTGATAGTGAAGAAAATCAGGATAAATTGCTGAGAGATTTATCTGAAATATCAAAAACCCGGAATATCTTCCACTGGCATAAGAATCAGGGAGATCTTAGTGTCGATCTAACCAAAACAGAGAGGGTCTTGGATTAACTTTGATTCAACCGGATGATGGAGGAAACTTTGACGACTGTAACTCCAATAGGTGATGAAGGAATCTTTGACGACTGTAACTCCAATATATGATGAAGGAATCTTCGACGACCGTAACTTCCAACAGGTGATGAAGGAATCTTCGACGACCGTAACTTCCAACAGGTGATGAAGGAATCTTCGACGACTGTAACTTCCAACAGGTGATGAAGGAATCTTTGACGACCGTAACTTCTAACAGGTGATGAAGGAATCTTCGACGACCGTAACTTCCAACAGGTGATGAAGGAATCTTCGACGACCGTAACTTCCAACAGGTGATGAAGGAATCTTTACCTGCCGATCAATCTGCATATGTCATGAATGTTATTTGAAATGTAATTTTATTTTGGGGAATAAATCCTTGACAAGTGTTTGGGGAAATAAACCCATGACTACTGGTCTGCTAGAGAGGTGATGAACTTCTCGAGGATGCTTGAATTCCTTTTCAGGAAGATTTTGGAGAGATTTGTCACTGCCCCTAGTATCAAATGTTTGTGGCATTGCCAGGAAACTTGGATTGTACGTAACCCTTTGATGAGATTGACGTTTTAATTCCCCAAGTGATGGTGATGGATACTTGCCCCAGGCTAATCTGCAATTGAGAGATTTCTTGAAATCTTGACTGGACTGCCCCAGGTTAATCTGCAATTGAGAGATTTCTTGAAATCTTGACTGGACTGCCCCAGGTTAACTGGACAATACAAAGTCCCCCTTTGTTGATAGGAGATTTTTGCAACGGGAGTGTCATCCTACTTGAAGTGATTTTATTCACTGAGAGAGCTTTCATTCATCCGAACATTCACTGTATGAATTTCTTCGCTGTTAAACAAATAACCATGTGCAAACAATGATATTCAAATAATGCAAAGTTTATGCTTGTCTCTAAGTTTTGAAAAATGTGTTTTTTAGTAGAAAACTTTTTATAAGAGAAATTCAGCTCAAGATTTAGAGCAAAGCCTTATAGGAGTCAGGATACCTTTTGGTAACAGTATGCTTTCGAACTAACCCATGCTTCAATTAGGACTTTTGAAGGGTTGTAACGTGACTTGGTTCATGGTTTAAGAAACAAAGGATAAAGGCTCAAAGTATATTTGTACCCACCCGCTCTTCGTGATGTTCTTCAATCATAAACTCAGTTAATTGTGCATTTGAACTCCAAATGAGTCTGGAATGGCATTTTGGTGATGGTCCACACAAGTTGAATTTTACGGGAAGGCAGACATTTTTGCAACATTTTTCATGTTGTTGAGGATTTATAACGACCTCTTTCTTTTGATTCATTATCCCTAACTTTTGCCTGACTGTTCCTATTTTCGAGATTACAGTCAGCGGGATGCCCCAGCTTTCTTAAGCCTCCTTTGTAGGTTTTGGCTCAGTGGGCTTTTCTCTTTTGAGATATAATGACTGCCTATGAGATAAGGAACCATCACTATCTTTTGGTTCCAAAGGAATGTTTTTGATGTCATTCGTCGTATTACGAACTGAGAGTTTGCGACTTCAATGCGCATCTTTTGAATTAACTGAGAGACTACCCTGCCCCAGGTTTGATTAAAGGTTTCAATTTGTGTTTAAAACATAAAACTTCTACTTCTTTGGCTCGAAGGGGTTGACTAGGGATTATCTTCCTTATAACTCCAGTGTTTAGGATTTGAAAGAAACGCTTGTACATCGTCAGCAAGGTCTGTCCAAAAGCATATTGTATGAGATTATGGCATTGTTTCGTCATCCTCCCTCTAAAGACTTGTAACTTTTAGCAAGAGTTAAATATCATAAAGAAAGTAGGAAGCATAATTCAAGAATAGTGAAAACGAATGGATGAATTCAAGACAAACATATGCAATGCATTAATGAAACAGAGTTTAACATCAACAGATAATTGTTTGAATAACAAAAGAAATTCCAACTTGAAAATTCAAATGAAACAAAAGTCTCTTAGTTCGAACTTGTCATTTCAGGTGGAGAACCCTCAGCGGAAGATTTTCATCTCGCCATCCGACATGAATTTCAGCACTCCTCTGTCAATCAAATCTTGGATTTTGTTTTTCAAAGCCCAACAGTCATCGGTGTCATGTCCAGGACTATAGGAGTGGTATACACAAAATGCGTCGGGGTGATAGCTAGGAGCAGAGGTATTGGGATTCCAAAGAGGATCCTTTAAATCAGTCAGATTGACCTCCAACAAGCGTTTCAGTATTAGAGATGATGGTATGTAAGTCTCAGTGAAATGTCTTCCAGATGTATTTTGCTTACGCCGATTACCCTGTTGACGCCGGCGAGGTTATTGTTAGGCTTGTGACCCTGAAGCAAGCTAGGGAGCCTTTCCCTTGTCTTCTTGTCTCAAAGGAGGTTGAATGATGACTTGGTCTTTAACCCTAGTTGTTTGCCCCACTTGGTTATCTTGAAGCAATTTGTTGATGAGGACCCTAAGCTCCTCTTGTCTTTGAGCCAGGTCTTGAATGAGAGCCATCTGGCCCACCAGTTGTCCCATCATCTGGATCTTCATTGTTGCCAACCCAATTTGTAGCCCTTCCAACTGATCATTCCTGATGCCGCCTGGATTCCCTAGGACCATGCCCCTTGTGAGGAGAGCTTTCACTTCTTCTTGCCCCTGGGACAGGTTCAAGAATAATTCTTGAAGTTGAGCATTTTGAGCCTGGATATCTTCGACAGTCCTCTCTAGAGCCATCTCTACTGAAATAAATAGTAGGATAATAAGGAAACCTGAAAGGGAAAACCTGTCATGATTCAACGCATGATATGTGGATGCATGTTTTCAAGGATCTCACGGGGTAAACACAAGAAAATGTTAGAGGTTGAACTTCGATCAACATTTTTGTTTGGGAGAACTTTGCATTGGTGGATGTCTTTCCACGAGAATCAAGCTCACCATGTCAAGTGGGTCATAGCCCTCGATTCAAGTTGTTGTACTTGATGTTTAACGACGTTTATCTAGAGGAAAATGAAACTTCTTGCCCTTTGGTAGACGCCTGGTTCAACGTGACCCTGCATCAAAGACCCTCGAGATCCTTGAAATGGTTATTGAAAATGCTATGGTATGATGTTATGATGTTATGTACAAGTATGCAAAAGTAAGCAAGTGTATATACAAATAATCACATTCGTACAAAGCAGACAAGTCCTTAGGTTTAGGCTTGCATGGGGTTTGTAGGTAAGTACCCTCTTGAAGTTAGTCGGCTCAACCTGTCCTATAAATAGTAATCGGGTTCTAAGGAGCTCAATATCACTGGATTATTTTCTGTGTTCATTGTTTTGGTTTAGCCACTTAACTGGCGACCAAAATATTCCAAGAAAACAATCCTCAATGAGTGTAGTATCGAGTATCTACCAACTTTGGACTGCACCAAAGCCGGTCATCTCACTACCCCTAATAAGGCCAAGATGGTCAAGTAAGGTTCTAAGAGTTCGTTAGTGCTTCATGACATCACTCAGCGGCCCAGTATTCTCTTTGATTGACTCAAAGGCTACAGGTACCCACAAATATGTCGCACTTAGCCACTGCTTCAACCATGTCGGTATACCCCGCACAGTTCCCTCACAGTTTATTGCTACTTACCTAAAAGGTGTCCCCAAATCCGGGTGTAGGATTTAAAACAAACCCAAACAAGGAACCCAACATGTAAAGCAATCAATGCAAACAAGATAAGTATGCAAAGGTGATCTAAAACCCTAAGGTAACCCCACTTTTAGAACACTCCCCAGCAGAGTCACCAGTTCTGTGATACAGTGGGAAAACTGACTTGAGGTTTTGCGTTTGTGTTTAAAAATGTTTCGGTTTAGCAAGAGTCGCCACCGACTTTTTATTTTATCCTAAGGAAAGGTCAAAAAGCACAGGAAAGACCTTTGAGATGTTTTCTTGGGTTCGGGGAGTAGATTATAGAAAGGGAAGGTATTAGCACCCTTTCTATCCATGGTTATCCATGGGCTCTTAGTTACTTGTTTAGATCACTTGCTTTGCTTTTCAATTGTTTGAAATGGTGCTCTTCAATTGTTTGAAATGGTGCTTTGTGTGTGGTTTTGAAAGATGTTTTGAAAAGAGGCCATTGATGTGGCAACCTTTGTAATGATTCTTGTTTGAATGTATACAAAGATGTTTTTGTCTTTTTGAAAAGTTTTCAATGTTTGAAAGTAGGGTTTTGAAATTGTGTTGTGAAGTGTGTTTGAAAATAGCAAGGATGTTTTGCAAGCTTTTGATCAAGTAACTAAGAGCTATCTACCCTATTTTACTCAAAGATCTTTCTTATGTTTTTAACCCTTTTAACAGTGTTGTTTCACCATTGTATTTGGTGAACAACCTTGTGTTAGGATGTTAAACGGGACAGGCGCGAGTAATCGTATAGACCATGATAGAAATTGTGTCAAGTATCTTTGGCAATTTTCTTAAGGGACTTGATCATTTTGTTTAGGCAACTCAGATAGCGTCATCGAGGGACTATGATCTTTTGTTTTATTTTTATTTTGCCAAAGTACTTAACATGCATACCATGGCCCATTTTTGAAGGCAACAAATGGATTGTAACCCTAAGGGTGCAAGTGTGCATGGTGTTTGTTTTTCATGCATTTTTGTCTTTGATTAGGTCAAACTATTTGTTGGTCTTGATTTTGGCATATAAACCCTAATTCTATAATCATGGCATAATTGAAAGCATTTAAGTGCGTAAAAATAAATCTAAGCTATTACAACTTTGATATAGGGAGGGGGGTACAATTTTGGATAGGGGATTATTTTACAAGAAATTAAAACCCTAAATTATTACAACCAAATTGAATTTATAATGTATAATATTTAAATGTATTAAATAAACATAATAAATAAATATTAAATAAAATGTATTTATGCAAAAAGGAGTTTTTATGTATGCAAAGTATTTTTAATGTAAAAAAAAAAGGTGTAAAGAAATAAAATAAAAAAATAATTGATTTTATTTAATTAAGGGGTAAACCCTAATTTTTCTTAAGAAAATGATATTATATATTATTTATATACAAAAATATATTAAAATGTACAAAAATAAAAATATATTGAAAAAAGTGTTTTTTAGTATAAAATAATAATAAAAATGAAAATGTAATATTTTTGTGTTTTTGTTCTAATTATTTAGTAAAATAAAGTATATATATGTGTGTGTGTGTATATATATATAT